>OY743172.1:66995601-67623101 GCA_963555705.1 Ligustrum vulgare
AGCACACGATCGCGCGGCCTATGCCCACGTGATCACGCGATTGAAAGCAGAGCATATTGTCGCGGTTTTTTTGTTAATTTTCGTTTTAATTTATTCAATAATTCTATTTCGAAACCCTAGTGTTGCTAGGTCAGTTTAGGCTCATTTTTACCTTATATTATGTTTTTATTCATTATTGAACAATTAGCTTTGATATTGAATTTAATTCTGAGAGTGTTTTCTCTTTGAAAGGTGATATATTCCCATTTCTTATTCTTCGAGAACACCATTGAACTTATCAAATATTTGTGAAATATTTGTGGCGTTCCAACCAGAACTTATCAAGGAAATTGACATCCCTTAGGTGTTCTACAACTTTGGTTTTTCATTTCGCATCGTCGATTCTTCACGTTGTTATTGTTGGGTCAAGGTCCTATTATCAAATTCTATCTTTTATTGTTATTGTTATTCTTGGTTCTTGTTATTTTTACTGAATTTAGATTTTTCCTATCGTTTGTTTTTTATTCCGCGTTCTTTGTCGCGTTACCCAAAAGGAATCACATCAGGTGGTATCAGATCTTGGATTTAAATTCACCTCTTGATATTTCTTGGTTCTCTTAAATTTTTCGTGTTATTCCTAGTTTTCCTTAGTTTTGACCCATTTGAAAATCCAAAAAAAATTTCAAACTTGTTTACTTTAGTCGATTCTTATCCAAATTCAGTTTCATTTGTTTCGCTGCACTCGTAATCAAATTTTTGGGTAAAACAAATCCCAAAATACATTAAAATTCCTGGAATATTCCCAAATCTTCATAAATAACAATTTTCTTTGTTTTCTTCTTGTCTTCCATTATTTTTCCTAATTCTTGAATCTTGGTTAGTTCTTTGGTTGCTTGAAAAGTGATTAAGAGTGATACGCGAGTGAAAAAAATATGTGAGGAAAATTTTTATTTGATTTTTGAGAACTAACAATGTCTAACAGGCCAGGATCATCTTCTTCATCAGTCGGTGACAACAAGGGAGTTGATTGGAGGGAATCATCAGCTTCATCTATGAGTCATCACAAACATCATGAAGGTATGAATAGGAGAGGTATAAATGATGTTGGTGTAAATGTAGCCTTACATGAGAAACTTGAGAGATTGATGATTAGAATGGATAGGACTGATGAAAGTATTGCTCAAATGCGAAGTGAGCGAACTCATACAAATTCTAGAGTTAGGAGAGGTGATGAGAGGGAGCATCAGAGGGGAAATAATCATAGGTTTGGATATGAGTTTGATGAAGAGAGGGTTGATAGTGGATGGGAAAATGTTCATTCATCAATGGCTAGTGTGGGAAGAAGGAGTGAAAGGAGTGATAGGTGTGAAATGGGTCATATAAGGACAAAGTGGATGGTAATCTAGGAAGTATAAAAAGGACCATACCATCTTTCCACAAGAGGAATTACTCGGAGGCTTATTTAGATTGGGAGAAGAAAGTAGAGTTGATGTTTGAGTGTCATAATTATTCGGAGGAAAAGAAGGTAAGATTGGTTATGGTGGAGTTCACTGAATATGCTATAAATTGGTGGGATCAATTAGTGACGGGTAGGAGGAGGAATGGTGAAAGACTGGTGGATACATGGGATGAGATGAAAGCCATAATGAGGAAGAGGTTTCTCTCAAGCCACAACCATAAGGATATTTATCAAAGGTTGCAGGGGCTTGCACAAGATTCTAGGAGTGTGGAGGAGTACCATAAGGACATGGAGGTAGCCATGATTAGGTTTTTGTTAATTTTCGTTTTAATTTATTCAATAATTCTATTCGAAATCCTAGTGCGACTAGTTCAGTTTTAGGCACATTTTTACCTCATATTATGTTTTCATTCATTATTAAATAATTAACTTTAATATTGAATTGGATTTTGAGAGTGTTTTCTCATTGAAATGTGAGATATTCCCTTTTCTTGTTCTTCTATAACACCATTTAACTTTTCAAATATTTGTGATATTTTGTGGAGTTTCAACCAGAACTTATCAAGGAAATTGACATCATTTGTGGCATTCAACAACTTTGGTTCTTCATTCTGCATCGTCAATTCTTCGCTTCTTGATCGTTGGATCAAGGTCCTATCATCAATTTCTATCTTTTATTATTATTCTTATTCTTGGTTCTTGTTATTTTTGCTGAATTTAGATCTTTCCTATCGCTTATTTTTTATTCCGTGTTCTTTGTCGTGTTTCCCAAAAGGAATAGCATCACTGTCATTGTAGTTGATGGTACATATTTAAATGGGCATTATAGCGAGATACTATTTACTGCATGTGCACAAGATGCAAATGACAACATCTTTGTACTTGCATTCGGGGTTGGGGACAACGAAAATGATATGTCATAGACGTGGTTTTTTGAAATGTTGAAAAAGGCCTAAGAATCAAGAGAACATTTATGCATAGTATCAGATAGATATAATAGTATAAGGAAAGCTAGTGAAGTAGTATATCCCGAGGCAATGCATGGGATATTTCTTACTAGCTTCAAAACTTGAGGACTCACATTGGGAGATCAGGTCGGAACATTAAACATGCCTTCAACTGTGCGGTCCAAGCCTATACCTTCATTGAGTTTGAGTATCACATGCAATAGTTTCATGCAATGCATAAAGAAATCAAGGGAAATTTGGTATGTTCCACTAAATTCTGTCAATATGTATTGTGTGTGACTTATTATGTATTAGTTGTGACTGTTTGTGACCATTTATAAATTATGTTTTTATTAAATTATTGTGACTGCACATGACCAAGTTTTGTTACACAAACTGATTGTGACCAATGTTTGTGCACACTATGACTGATTGTGACCAATGTTTTATGAAAAGTGTGATTGATTGCTACAAATGTTTGAGCATACTGTGACTGCTTGAGATCAAGAATGACTCAATTGTACAATTAATTCAGACACAATATTTATTAACTGTGACCTTTTGTGACCAAGTTCTGGCACATTGACTGCTTGTGGCAAGGTTTGGGCACTTCGTGACTACTTTTGAACAAAAATGATTTAACTGTGAAAACAATTTGATCTAATATTTATTAATTGTAATAAAATATGATTGTTTGTGGCCAAGGTTGGGAAGATTGTGGCTGAATGTGACCAAAACTGATTTAGTTACAATAGAGATAATTCAAGTGACATGTCATCCTAATACATACTTACAAAATCAACAAACATAGTGAAACCAAATATGAAACTAGGCACTAAAGCAAAATATGAAACTAGTCAATGTCCCACACATCACTTACAACTTTTCACCAAAATATGAAACTAATCACTATCTAGCTTAACAAAATATGGAGAATAAAAATCAAACATCCATCTATGCTTTCCCTTTCTTTCCAATCGGCCTGACTTGCTTGTGCATGAACAACAAAGATGCAATTCCCAACCTTGTTGTTGTTATGTCAAATGTCATTGACATATTTGCAAGATCATTGTGGAGCAAGTATTGAGCATACTTTATCAAAAGAATGCCACTATTGTTCCTGTAAACATGTGAAAAAAAATGAATTACAAATGCACTTAAAACATGTCCTAAACATCATATGAGTGTAAAATAAAATCAGGACGCCTACCCATTTTGTTGATGTGGTAAACCACTAATAATGGTAGTTTGCAACTCACGAGTAAGATCATCTCCTACATCCACACTTGTGTCCCACAATCCTGCCACTTTCATCAAGTGTGTAAGAATCTTGACATGAGGCACAATACCCTCTCGAACCATGTTGTCCATATAAGTTTTGTAGCTTGAATGAAAAATGTACAAGGCGAGGTTGTTTAGGTCAAGCTGACCAAGCATCAAATGTCACTAGAATACACGTCGGTTTTTAGTAAAATCGATACGTATAAAAGGACGATGAAATTTTTGTAAATATCTTCTAGAAATACGCGTCGGTTGTATTTTGGAATCGACGCGGAAAATGGAATTTTAAATCATACGCATCAGTTCTTGTGGAATGGACGCCTAAAACTTCGGTTTTAGGCGTCGGTTCCTTAAGAACCGATGCCTAAAATTGGTTTAACGTGTCGATTCCTTTTGAACTAACGCGTAAAACCAGTTATTTAGGGTTTTAGGCATCGGTTCCACAAGAACCGGTGCCTAAAATCGGCTTTTTTTTAAAACATAACCGGTACCACGCTGTGCTCTCTCTTTTCTCTATCTTCCCGCACGCCTCTCTAGCTATCTCTCTCTCACACTCGCCGTGCTGCCGCCGTCACTACCATTTTATATGCTAATTGGTTGAAATGAATTTTTTATTAGTTTAGCTAATTTAGACGTTAATTTTATGTTGTTGATTTTTAGTTAGTAGCTAGATAGATACATTGCAATATTTGAATTATTGGAGTTCTATTGAAATTATAGGATATTAAGTTATGAAATCTCAGTTTTAGTTTTTAGGACTTGGAAATTGATTTTGGATTAATTTTGGAGTAGTTGATGATGTTGAAGTTTGACTGAAGTTGTATTTGACTTTTGAATATATCGAGGTTGAACATTTTGGTTTTATTGTGGTATTTTGATTCCTTCTACAGATTGGATAAGCCCAATATATAAGGGAGATTCTTCTGAAATTTCTTTGATACATAAAAATTGAAAATTACAAATAAGGTGACTTTCACTATTACAGAATTGACCATACTAAATAAATAACTAAAAAGAATACAATCATCCTAGTGAAATTATGAAGATTCCAACCTAATAAATTATCGTATTTGATTTCAATTATTAATATATAGTTGGTTTAAAGTTCTATCATGAAAAAAATTAACTTAAAACTAATATTTTTTTTAATTATATCTTCAAATATAGGCCGTTAGATATGGATCGAAATTGGATGTATGGCAGACGTAATACACATGAATATGTAAAAGGGGTTGAAGAGTTTATGAAATGTGCTAAGGAACACAGCGGAAAGAAAGGTGACACAATGATTTTGTGTTCTTGTTGTGATTGTAAGAATCTGAGAAAGTTTCGTAGTTTTGAACAAGTGAAGAGCCATTTGATTTGTCGTGAGTTTAAGGAAGGTTATACACGATGGATATGGTATGGTAAGAGTATGCTTCCTAGGACGAGCACTGGTCACAATGATGGTGATCACCAGGAGAATAATTTGAGCAATATTGGTAAGAATGATTTAGAAAATGATGAGACTGATATGATAGATGAAATGATGCGTGATATACAAGGGGAATTCATTGAAAAGCCTCATATATTCGATATCTTGTTCAATGATTCTAAAAAGCCTTTATTTTCTGGTTGTAATAAATTTACAAAATTGTTTGCTGTGTTGAAATTGTATAACTTGAAAGCAAACAATAGGTGGAGTGATAAGAGTTTCACGGCATTACTGGAACTTTTACGAGAGATGCTTTCGGAGGATAACGAGCTTCCGAGTTCAATCTACGAGGCAAAGAAATTGTTGTGTCCGATGGGTATGGAGATCGAGGGGATACATGCATGTCCAAATGATTATATACTATATCAAAATGAGTATAAGGACTTGCGTCTGTGTCCAATGTGTGGGGCATCACAGTATAAGCGAAAGAACATGAACGATAATTGTGAGGATAAGAAAATCCCTCCAGCAAAGGTGTTATGGTACCTACTCATAATACCAAGATTTAAATATTTATTTATTAATGCAAAGGATGAGAAGAACATGCATTGGCATGCTGATGGGAGGAAAGAAGATGGAAAACTCAGACACGTGGCCGATTCTCCTCAATGAAGGAACATTAATAAGTTGTTTCCTGAATTTGGGGATGAAGATAGAAATCTTAGGCTTGGACTATGTACAGATGGGATGAACCTGCACGGTAACATGAGTATTCGACATAGCACTTTGCAGGTTCTTTTGACGATTTACAATCTTCCTCCTTGGTTACGTATGAAGCGCAAGTATATCATGTTTTCTTTGCTAATATCAGGTCCTAAACAACCGTGGAATGACATAAATGTTTACCTAGCCCCACTAATTGAAGATTTAAGACTGTTGTGGGATGAATGTGTGTCGATGTTTGATGCACATAGCCAGATGAATTTCACCTTACTTTCTATGATATTTTGCACCAGAAATGATTTTCCAGCTTATGGTAACTTGTCGGGTTATACTAAAAAAGGACCTAAAGCATTTCTTGTTTGTGAATAAAACACAATTGATCTTTGGTTGAAAAATTGTAAGAAAAATATCTTTATGTGTCATAGAAAAATTCTCCCTGCTGACCACCCTTATCGAAAGAAGAAAAAGGCCTTTAATGGAAAAATCGAGACTCGAGCAGCTCGCTTGCCATTAACAGGAGGCGAGGTATATGAACAAGTTAAAAATATTGATGTTTTGTTTGGAAAACCGTTTAAGCCTCCTCAGAAGAGTGTTCGGAAGAAGAGGTCCATATTCTGGGATCTACCCTATTGGCAACCTATTAATAAGGCATTGTCTTGATGTAATGCACGTGGAGAAAAATGTTTATGATAGCATCATTGGGACATTATTTAACATTCAAGGAAAGACGAAAGATGGTACCAAGGTCAGAAAGGACATGGTAGAAATGGGGATACAGGATCAGTTAGCACCGTAAGAGTCGGAAAAGCGTACTTATTTAGCCCCAGCTTGTTATACTTTGTCCAGAAAAGAGAAAACAAGTTTTTGTGAGTGCCTGCATGCTATTAAGGTTCCATCTGGATACTCATCAAACATCAAAAGTCTTGTGTCGATGAATGACTTGAAATTTGTTGGTATGAAGTCTCATGATTGTCATGTCTTAATGCAACAATTATTACCAGTTGCAATTCGAGGCATACTCCCAAAACATGTTAGACAAGTCATTATAAAACTTTGTTTTTTCTTCAACGCAATTTGCAGTAAAGTTGTTTACCTAGAGGGGTTGGATGATTTTGCGGGCCGATATTATTATCACTCTATGTCAATTTGAAATGTATTTTTTCCATCATTTTTTGACGTTATGGTGCACTTACTTGTTCACTTGGTGAGAGAAATTAAGCTCTATGGTCCTGTGTTCCTGAGGTATATGTATCCATTTGAGAGATACATGTGTATATTGAAAGGATATGTGAGAAATCGATTTCGACCTGAAGGCAGTATCATTGAAGGTTATGCTGCTGAGGAGGCTATTGAATTTTGTATTGATTACCTAGATGACGTTGAGACTATTGGTCTTCCTAAATCTCGTCACTAGGGAAGACTCGAAGGTAAAGGTACTATTGGATGCAAATCAATCATTCCCAATGTTGAATTGAGAGACAAAGCACACCTCCTTGTATTACAACACTTAACTGAAGTTCATCCATATTTGGACGAGCACATGTCCATCTTAAGATAACAGAATCCTTCAAAAGGTGAAAGGTGGGTAACTAATCAACATAATCGTTCATTTGCAAAATGGTTCGAAGATAGAGTGATGCAAGAGTTGTCACAAACGCCGAATACCATTGTTGGGATGGTAAAGTGGTTAGTATACGGCCCTAGCACTATTGTGAGGTTGTATGAAGTATATGACATTAATGGGTATACATTTTACACTAAACGTCAAGATGATAAGAGGGCGGTGCAAAACAGTGGAGTGACACAAGTAGCACTATCAAGAGATTTTTTCAGTGCTAAAGATACCATGCCAATAGATACCTCGATTTCCTATTATGGTATAATTGAAGATATTTAGGAACTTGATTATAGGGCGTTGAAGTTTCCTCTCTTCAAATGTAAATGGGTTGATAACCAATGGGGTGTTCAGGTGGATGAATTAGGTTTCACTTTGGTGGATTTTGGATGACTAGGTTATCTTGATGAGCCATTCATACTTGCATCACAAGCGAATCAGGTATTTTATGTTCTTGATCCTGCCGATACTAAGTGGTCAGTCGTCCTTCAAGGCAAGAGACACATTGTTGTCATTGGTAATGTGGTAGATGAAGAAGATTATGACCACTTTGACGAAACCCCTCCATTTTCTATTGTTATACAAGGGAGTGCAACTTTAGGGGAAGATAACATTGAATCAAATTACATGCGTTGGGATCATAAAGAAGGATTATGGATTGACCGTCGCTCGTGATTATTAATTGTGTGAGTTCATTTACATATTCTTTCTTATAACTTTCTAGTATTCTTTATATATGCTATATTCATTGTTAATATTCATTTGTGATTTTGATAACACTAATTTGATATATATATTTCTGTGTTGTTATATATGCAGGTACGTGCATAATTTTCTCAATATAATGGCCGAGTCTTCAAGCTCTTTAGATGATCATCGTACTGCCCAAACAAAAAGGACAAGAGGGCCAACTATTTGCAAGAAAATGAAGAAGGCGGCACAGGAAGCGAAGTTCATTGAGTTCGATGAGCTTAATTGGACTAGGCAAGAACTTTAAAGCTTTTGTAGGGTCTTTGGTCCGTATTCACGTTGACATAAACATCAGTGATTGGCACAAAGTTGATCAAGACCTGAAGGACATGATGTGGGAAGAAATAAAGGTAATATCACTTCATACATAGTGAATTGATAAGTGATCGTAATTTTTTTTATAACATCGCATATTATCCTTATCTTTTAGAAGGAGTTCAACATCCCTGATGACAGTCCAAAACAAGCTGTTTTGAGAGTTACAGGGATGAGGTGGAAAGATTTCAAAACGCGATTGGTTCATGATTTCATTACACATGAATATTGGAAATATAAATCTCCTACGCAACTTTATGATTTCATAACTGAAGCAATGGAAGTTGTTCAAGAAACAACGCCATACAGAGAAATTTAAGTTATAGTTAAATGTTAGAATGTGATTTATTGAGTTGAACCCTAAAAACATGTAAGAATGTGATTTTTTTTAGGCAATAAATAATAAGGCCATGGAAAGTCAATTGCGAAATGAGCATCCCCATTATTTGGCCTAAGCTAGTTATGCGGGGATGAAACCACAGTGGCTAGTAAGTGATCCACTATATATGATATGTAATTTATGTTTATTTGTTTACTTTGTAGAAAATATCCCAAAAGACGAAGAATGAAGCAAACAATGCGAAAATGCACATTTGGATGTTAATTGAAGCTAAAATGAACAATTGATAAGTTTGTGATGTCAACCGGAAATATGCAATGTGTCAAAGTAAAGGAATAAGAAGTTGGAGGATTCAATTGAAGGAATTGAGAGTTGAAACGAGCGAATTGAGAAGATTCCAAAGTATGGGGACTATATTATTGTAATTGTAAGTTGATGGACTGAAGAGCAGATTAACATGAGGGACCAACTTGCAAATATCTTATGATTGATTTGGATAATAAGAAGATACTTTTAGGATTTTTAGGAGTCAATTGGATGCAAGTAGAAGTCAAAAAGGAATGGAATATGATAAGAATATTACCATAAAATTGATTCCAATCCTAGAAGATTCTGGACTGAATTCTAGTTGGACTTTGAGACCTAAGTTTGGGCAAGTAAACGTTCGAATTAGGAAACTTCTGTTTCAGGAAGAATTGTAGACCTTTAAGTTATCTTTCTAAATCACTTTGAATCACATTAATAGAATAAGGGAATAGAAAGATATGGGACCAAAAAATACTCGCACACAGGTTTGACAATTTGCTTTCCGTTTAGGTCTCTTCTCCAACTGTAAATACAACTTCTTGGTACAAAAATCAGAACCTTTGCCTCACCTAAGAACATAATTTTGGGATTTCAACGTCAAATTCTTTGGAGATCGAAGCATCGCAAAGGGACGTGAATTGAAGATAATTGAAGAATCGATACTTGGTGCAAGCGTTTCTTTCTTTATATTATTTTCAATGAACGTTTATTTTTATTGTTCTTGTTTTTTATTAATGATGTGTAACTAAACTCCATATTGGGATGAAGGATGTAGCCTAGTTTTATTATTTTAATTCCAATTTTCGTGTTTTAATGATTTTGTTGCATGTATTGATTTATTATTGTGTTTAATGCGTGAATGAACTGGTCACTTATTCATGATTTAATGTGCTATTTTCATAATTCGAGAGGTGAGCTACCATAGATCTAGGTAATAAATCCGGTAATTGAACAAGAGATAGGGGTATACTTTTGTTGTTATTGCGGTCGCGTGTGAATTCTTGTATGTTATGCATCTAGATAAGGAATATTCGGACATTCTGTAGAGATACATGGTTGACTTATTTAGATAGAATTAATTTAAACTCAAGAAAGGAATTTCAATGTACATTAGTGAATTCGACCGAGTGCATATTTAGGAAATAAAATTGTAATTGGAGTTTAATTTAATTGGTTATGTGAAATTGTGAATCCCAACTACTTTACAATCATTTTTAAAAACAAAAACAAATTTAGCAATTTTAATTCTTTAATTGATTTTCTTACTTTTAGATTTCAAACATTAACACAAATTCATCTGTTCAAATAAGGTCTAGAACTAAAATATTCCGATACTTAATAGCAGTCTCTGTGGGACGGTAATCCAGACTCTTAGGTCCATTTTATTACTTCTCACGACCCGTACAATTGCGGGGATATCTTGCATAGCGAGATATCAGTGAACAATTAGAAAATGGAGACTGTAAAGTCTTTGATGGCTTCGATGCCCTTTTCACAAGAAGACCAAATAAACCATGAGTAGGATTAGATTCTTGAGTTACACAATAAAAATGTTTAGGGACGATCATATTTGGACAAATTATTTTTATTCAAGCAAATCCTTATCCACAGAACCTTTAGTTACACATTGTCCAAATTCATACAAGGTTTTGAAAAGCATAACAATCCACCGCACGTTCAGTCATAACTTGAGTTCACTTGACTTCAGAATAGATGCTAAGATCTCAAAAACCTACTCCTGCATTTCATCAGCTTTCAACTTTACATCAGCACTCCTTGCAGGTGTTAGAGTGCAAAAACGAAGGTCAAATGAATGTGTTGGAATTATGTATAAATCTTCGTCATCATTTAAAGGATCAGATTTCATGGGAGCCTTCCCTTTTTTGTCTATGTCTTCATCCACCTTCATCCCGTCATTCTATAACAAAAACAGTGAAACAAATCAGGTCAAATTTTGTAAATCTGGTCACATTTTTTTACATATAGTCACAATTTCCCAAATTCATAAATTTTTTTTGTAAATCACATTTAATCAAAACTCACCTCAGTTTGGTCGACTTCAATTGACTTCAGAACGTTTGAGGGACCTGATTGCATAGAAGCCTTCTCTTTGTTGTCTATATCTTCATCCACATTTGTTCCTTCATTCTGAACAAACTCTTCAATGATCTGTTTCTATTCAGCATTGAATTTCATCACAAAAATCAGGATCACACTTTTGATGCAACTAGTTGTGATTTTACCAGGAAACCACTTGCTTGGCTTTATTAGGATTTTCAAGTCCTGCAAATTATACTGTGATATTAATGACTATTTGCTTCAAAGAATGTATGTGTGACTGTTACCACGAATAATGATAATTGTGACTCCAAAGCATCAAGTCACATTTAGACAAAAAATAGGTCAAATTTGGCCAAAACAAAATACACGTGCAAGTCACATTATCCCAAAATTGGTCACAATTAGTTAAAATAAATGTCACAGCTAAATGAAATAAGGTCACACAATCCATTAATTTCATACACAACACTAAAACACTTGATAGAAACAATAAAAGTCACACAAAGTTGAAGTCAGGTCACACGAATAATTATTAGTTCACATTATCCCTAAATAGGTCACATTTCAAGACAAATCAGGTCACAGATAATAGAAATCGGGACACACAAATCAGTTTACTTCATAATAGGAATTTTGCCTTCCTCATGGACCTTCCTTCACTCACTAAAAGACTTGAAATGATATTTGCGTAGAAAATGAAATGTTCAAGATAGGTTTTTAACCTTCACCATCAACCTCCCTTCGGTAGTAGACATTTTAACCCTCTTGCGTGTAGATGACCCTCCAGCACTGAACTTCATCTTTCCTTTATCTTCTTCTCCTTCTTTGTTCTTAACCTCAACGATACAGGGTTCTCTTTCCCTTATCTTCTTCTTTGTTCTTAACCTCTACACTATGGGTTATAATCATTTTGACTGAAAAAAATGCGGTGTTGAAGAAACGAAAATGGCGAAGGTGAAGAAAATGTGCTGGGTTAAACGATTATAAAAGAAAAGAAAAAGACAAGGATAGCGGAGATAATAACGGGCAATGGTGACCATGGAGGAAATGGAGTTGATCGTGCATTTAAGATATCGAAGACCAAAGAAAGAGACATAGAAGAGAGAGAGAGAGAGAGAGAGAGAGAGAGAGAGAGAGAGAGAGAGAGAGAGAGAGAGAGAGAGAGAGAGAGAGTGAAACATTTGGTTATATAATTATAAAATCAAAATCATGTTTGTAATTTTTAATTATGTTTAATTTAATTAATTCATTAATTAAATCCTAAAATGTAAAAAACTGTTTAGCGCCCCAAGTTTTTGAATTGTAATATTGAAATATAAGTTTGTGTGTAATTTTCACATGTTAAAATGCCAACTTGAGGGCCCGAATCCCTAGAACCACCCACCCTTGTTAGTGGGGCGGGTGTGTATGTTATTTTGCCAACTCATGGACATTATAACATGCTCACTTTATAACTCTAATCGCAAATCTTGAAGCTATGACTTGTACTCCATTTGTTAGAGTTTGCATTTCATTTGTATCGTGTTGCGCATATCATGGAATTTCCATTCATGTGGGGGATTATTGCGTCGTTTTGAAGAGTTGCATGATTTGGTTCTACACTACTTCGTCCACAACCCTTCATCATTTATAAGTAGAACTCTTGGGATGTCCTATTCCTTACACCAATGATATGTAAACATAATATCATTATCTTCTCTTTTCATATACAAAATTCTTGCATTCTTGTTGCATAATTTTGGTTCTTTTCTTTCATTTTCGTTTTAGAATACAAAGCCATATTTTAGTTTGTTGTGCCTGTGATTTGGAGTACTACAAATACAAGTGGTATTCGTTGTATCTTAGAAATTGATTGTCATAAATCATATGTACCGTTATGAGGCAAATTTAACTTAAGGACAAATGTTCACTACTTGTCTTGATTTTGGATCTTCTTTTCTTGTTTCTTTATCATTATTCTGTTCAATTTTCGACATGAATTTACATATAATTATTCTATTTTTTTTTATTTACTAAACACAAAATATTCCAACAAATATTTGCTAAACCTATATTAAAGGCATGCTAATTCTTCCGCGCTAATTCCAATAGCGTGGATAGTGAAACTTCTTAGCATGAAAAATGATGCTACTTCGAAATTTCAGAAGTCAACTTTTCACACCTTGATCTTCCGAAGAATATTTGGGTCTTATATAATTTTCAACCTTTTTGCTATCTTTCGTGTGTTCGAAGGTACAGAAGTGTCTGAATCTTTTCTGATCAACGTATAAACTCCTCCAAATAATCTCATCTGACTCTCGCAAATACTCTTTTTTTCACCCTCTTCATCCCTCCCTATTTCATTGCTCGAGAAGAATCCTCTTTTCGACTTTATATTCCCACTTGGGTCGGGATTTTGATATTCCTTGCAATATTTATGGATTTCTTCAGAGAGTCCAAGGCTGTTAGAATCAGAAGCCACTTGAACAAATACCTAGTAGCCGATGATGATCAGGTATCCACTCGGCAGAGTAGAAATGGTGCAGCACGAAAAGCCCGGTGGCTAGTCGAGCAAGTCGACAGCAACCCCCACATCGTCCGGCTGAAAAGCTGCCATGGCCGGTACCTCACCGCCTCGGACGAGGCCTTCCTATTAGGCATGACAGGTAGCAAAGTCCTCCAAACCCTGCCGGAAAACATGAAGGACTTGAAAATTGAATGGCAGCCTATAAGGGATGGTTTTCAAGTGAGGCTAATGGCCTTCGGAGGCACATATTTACGTGCAAACGGAGGCACGCCTCCTTGGCGGAATTCGATTACACGTGATAGTCCTTATACTTCTTCTACACATAATTGGATTTTATGGGATGTAGAGGCCATTGAAATTCCAGACAATGAGTCCTTGACACATTATTTATCGATGGTTTCGAGTTTTTCGTCGATTTCAGATGAACTTTCAGGGTTGGAGCTTGGGTCACCGGAATCTATTCACTCCGGTTATTCTCCCTCCCCTAGATTGCTTTGCACTCTTGTTACTCTCCCTCCCCCAGATTATCTATGAAGAAGGTACGTTTTCGTCTAGTAATTTATTAACATTATACTAGTTTATTTTTTCTATTATTTAAGGTTTAAGGTGTCGAGCAATTGTTTTATAATCATAATTTGTATCGTCTATATATTTGGGGAAGAATTAACGGTTGTTTCATCACATGATGAGTAAGGTTAGAAAAGTCAAATTTATTTATGTCAATTTTATATGGTTCCACCAAAAAGTTTTCTTCTTATTTTTCAATGATATTTTGAAAAATAATAATCTTATTATTATTATAAAGGAGGATAGTAGCAAATATTTCCCTCCAAAATGTTCCCCCAAAATGCTGATTCGAAAAATCTATCTATTTAATATAATAATAGGAGAAGTGATTGTCAAATATTTCCCCCCCAAGTTTTCCCGCCTAAAATTTTCAGCTCTAATATTTAAAAAAAAGAAACTTTTTTAATTCAAATTTCAAACAAAAGCTTCTTTAAAAGCTTCTTTAAAAATCTTTCTATTATATAATAGTAGAAGAGTGTTGACAAAAAATCCAGCTTGAACTTTTCATCAATTCATTAGTATTAAAAAAAAAATTATATATTTACATATAATTTTTCAGATTCCCGTCCCAAGTTTGCTTTCAAATTTCAAAATTTTAAATTAATCAGCATTAATTGTGCTGTGAACATTTCAGACCAATTCCAGTCGACTAAAAAGCACTTTTTTGAAAAATCAACTTTTAAAAACAAATCTTTCTCTCTCTCATTTCAGTAACTAGAGAGGAACCAGAGAGGAAGAGAGCGAGAGGGATGGGCGACGGAGCTCCCTCCTCCGATCCACACCGTCGGTCGAGACGCCGGCATTAGCGCCACCATCGCGAGGTGGAATTTGGGGCGAGTTTGGGTGCGAAACCAAATGCAACCGTGACTTTGGTTTATTTCACTCCGTTCAGCCAAGATACCACAACAATGGGTAAACCATTTTTCTCTCTTCCTCTCTCACTAGAAATTATTGATCAATTCATGAGTTATGCATATGCACTTTCTATGCAGTAACAAAAGAAAAGGTCGAACTTCTGACCATTTTCAAAATCGCCGACATCTGGCCGGTCAACTGCTGAAGGAAGGCCACCAATAGAACCGCGGCATCAAGGTCAAGACTCGACCTGATCTTGGTCTGGTTTCTGTGACTGGACGGTGAGAATCGGCCGCAAACTCTTAAAGGTGAAGATTAATTTTTCTTGAAGTTTTTGAAGTCTTCGATTTTGGGTTATTGGAGCTGGAGGGTTAGGTTCACCTGCTCTGATGTTATCTTGCATCGTACGGTGTGGTAAATATTTGTAAGGTGTTTTTTTCATTATTTTTGTTCTTCTGGAGTGGATAATCAATTGTTCCATGTCTGGGGGCAATACATAAAACTCGATCACTCAGGTACCGTTTCTATCTATTATTCGATTTTATTTTATGCTACCATAAATTTCATAGTTTTTTTTTTTTTTTTTATCATTCATATCTGTGTTGATTTTAGCAGATTTTCATGTTTATGCTACCTTGATTTTCATGTTTATGCTACCGTTTCTGTTTTATTTATTTATTTATTTTTTAATTTGAATGAAAACTTAGTAAGTGTCGAGTTTTATTCGTCGATTTCAGTGCCATTATCATCGCAAGCTTCTTAATCATGGTAAATCATCTTAATCTCATATGCCTCTACTGATTGATACTTTTTATTATGTTTTGTAGATATACCTTGACATATCTGCAAGTTATGGTGTTCAACCAATTTCTCTTGCAGTAGGTATATCCTAATCTATCTTCCTGTTGCTCACGTGTTGCCTTCACCAATTCATTTGTGACTTCTCAAGCTCAATACAGCCTGTGCTCTCCACATTTACAGAGGTATTGTTCATCAAAGTTTTTTGCAACTTTGAGTTTCGATTTCTTTTGAAATTTTTTATGGAAGAACATTGGTGGATCTGAAGGAAAGGCCATTGGAATTGACGGATTTTGAACCTTTGCTCCTGCAGGGGATATATATATGGAATTTATTATTACATTTGAAGTTGTTGTAGCAGCCCCAAGGAAGACTCTTAAGCTTTGGTTGCTGAAGTTACTTAGTTGATTCGGTCTTCATGAATTGCTTGCATGACGGGAATGGTAAATTCAAAGTGAAAACCATGCAGGATATCTTTGTTAGTCTTACATTCTTATGTTCACGCATTTTTTTTTCAGTTAGTCTGAATATTTTGCAGTTCATACAAAGATTAGTAATTTGTTCATCTATTTCTTTTCAACTTTTCTTTTGAATAGGTGGAAGTCTATACAGATCTGCAAAAGGAGTCACTGAAGAGTCATACATTGACAATTGGTAAGCTTATCATTCTTTCCTATGCTCTCTTTTTCTTTTTGCCTTTTTGACACATGATAAGAGTAATTGTGAATGTGTCTACCTTATGCTACTATCCTATCACGAGGTTGATTGTTGCAGATGTTTTTGTTATTGCTTTCTGATCTTTATTTCATATTCTCATGAAGTTGTTTACCAATGTGTTTAGTATACTCATTGTGTTTGAGGTTACATGTCAAGCATTCTTTCCCTGGTATTATTCTTCTCCTGACACTTTCTTTTGTGCAGGTTTACATTCTATTGGTGCACCCTGGTAATATGTTGATTCTCGAACTATCTTTGCATTCTTGAGCTTTATTTACTATCAGTATCATTTATTCCTTTTTATTACCTGAACAAATTGAAAGTTGAGTTATAGTTGGCTTTTACTCTTTCTCAAAAATAGATGAAAATTGCACCAACCAATAATCATAATTTTCTCATTCAGGGTAGACTACTTAAAAAAAATTTAATCCTGTGTTTTCATAAATAACTTCCGCTTGTGACTGTAATACATAGAAGTTTTTGTTGTGAGATATTTAAGCTTTTAACCTGTCTAACTAGACATACATCTAGATGCTGATATAACATTTTCTTCTTAGGTGATTGATAAGACTTTGCTTAAGGAAGTCATGAGTAATAAAGATGCCAGGTGTTAAGGATGATGTGTATATATATGTGGTCCTTGAATATGGTCAGATTGATTTAGCTCACATGATGTCCCAGAAATGGAAGGAACTTGATAGTTCTAATTTAATGATAAATGAGAACTTGCTCCAATTTTATTGGCAGGTTCTTCACTAAATCCTTATTTTATTGAGCACATTTTTACCGCTATATATAGCTTGACAAACTTTCTAATGATCATTGCCAAAATGGGGTATTTTTTCTTTGCTTGAAGAGATTCTCGAACCTTCTGATGATCATTGCCAAAATGGGGTATTTTATTGAGCACATTTTTACCGCTATAGCTTGACAAACTTTCTGATGATCATTGCCAAAATGGGGTATTTTTTCTTTGCTTGAAGAGATTCTCGAACCTTCAGATTGAATTTAATTTTGTGATATTTAACTTAATCACTTGATTTGTTCATTATTTTTACATACATTGATTTTTTTTTCTTAATTGTGGGCTAAAAAAATCTTTATCAAAGGAGATTTATCTTAAAACTCAACCAAAGTCCTCTTTTTCCTTACACGTTTGGCTATATAATGATTTATAATACAATTGAATCCCATTGAGCCTATATAATTGCAAGATTGCTTCTTTTTTGTGTTTGATGGACAACAGAAAAGATTAAATAGATACATTCTTAAAAAAAATTTACATATGTGGTTGTATGTATGTGGGTATATCATATGTCATAAAATCAACGTACTTCAAATATAAGTTCAAATGCTGATTTTTCAGATCATATTTAGTTCGAATGAGCCTGTTAAATAGCTTTAAGTTGAACAGAACTTTGATTGTTTATTTTACTGGACATAGAGTTGGATGATTAACTAGAATAAGCTCCCGTATTCACTGGACAAAAAGTAAAGCTAAATGATGGGTTCCAGACAGTTCTATCTTACAGTTCTATCTTATGTACTCTGGAAATGATTTTGCTTTAAAATCATACTTCATATTAATATGATATGCTTCTGTTTATCTCTTAAACGGGGTGTGCTTTTTTCAATTTTGCTATTTTGAAAAAATATTATGAATCACCATTTGTTTGCTTCCGGTGGAAGGTACAGATGAGTTGGACAAAGCATGGATGAAATGTTGTCTTTAAGTGAGAATATGCTTTATCCCTTCCACTAAAATAAGATTAACAAGTAATATGAGTTTTCTTTTATTTCTTTTCTTTTTACTATAATTAGCAATAATGAAATACTTAAACGATACAAATACCACTGACAAACAAGAAGTCAAGAACTTAGAGTAATAGCATAAATATTGAAGAATCATTGAAGTACGTAATAGTTATTATGTTGAACAATAGTAGTGATTTATTTTAAATATTTAATTTTTAAAACTTTGCATATTTAAATATGAACATACCATTGCAACTTATTTTACATGAGCAAATATGGAGTAATTGTTCATTTTTTTTTAATTTGATGAGTCGAAGTAAGTTAACTCTAATTCGTGTTCAGGATTTAGTTTTGTTTATGCCAAACTAAATGTGGGTAGTTAGTCATGAATTTGACTCTTTCGAATATCTTAGGATGTTTGAAATTGCGGACTTCTTCTACATGGACAGAGATGGGCCGTGCTATTTGTTAACGATGTTAAAAATGATTTATATATTGATCAATATGTAATGAATCTTAGCAGATTATTTTGGAAGTTTCAGTCTCTCGGCCTCAAAATAAGTGGATGTAACTGCTATCAGGCAGCAACTGTTATCTCAGTATTGATGTACTCCAGTCTCGCATAAAAGAGTTGAAGCAAGCTGGTGAGAATGAGGTACTCATGGAATATTAATGACTTCACCGGTTATTGATTATTTATTAGAATTCAGTTTAATATATCTAAAGAGGACAAATAAACAATATCTAAACCGAAGTAATCACTTACCATATTGTCTCCTGTTGAAATTTGAGTAGAAGGTGGATGTGATATAAGGTAAATTTATTCTTATGCGGTTTGTCATTTGTTCTTTAGTGTAATCTTTAGGCTTATAACTTTATTTCACTTTGAGATTGTTTTGTTGATCTGCCAAATTCATTTTGTCACACAGTTTACTACCAAAATATGTTATTTCTTTTATTATTTTCAATTGGTTGTAGAAGGTTAACTGCATCTCTGTATAATCTATGTCAATCCTCTCTTATGTTAAATATTGTGATTCAGTTTGTGGATTGAAGTAGTGTTTATAAGACCGTTGCTTTAAGGAAGTTTGATTTGATCTACATTTGGAAGGTTTGGTAGCTACCTACCCTTCCAAATTTGTTGCAGGTTGAGCAATAATCCAATTAAATCCCGTGATAATATTATATTGAACAATAGGTACTGAGATATGTTATTGTCACTATTCACTCATGAATGTGTGTTGCAGAAGCTGCTCTTTACATGGGTGTGTTTGGTACCAATAGTGTTGATGAGGTTGTTCATGATTGTCTTAGTATTTTTAACAAGCAACAGGCATACAATAATCCTGTGTACACTCATGAGAGGGTTCACATATGGACTTCGAAGGCACCTGCAGAAATAAAATATATGTGGTTAAAAATTAATTTGAGAAATTGTGTATATTATAATTTGGTTTATACTCACTTCACCGAACATATATTTGTCAATTGCCATAGTTCTTTGTACTTAATTTCTTTTTTTCTTTATTTGATTGTTGATGAACAGTGAATAATGGTATATCAAGGACAAGCTCCTCTGCCAATGAAGATTTGGATTGTTGTGAAAATTGATGGATTTCAAACTTCACAGAATGTCTATGAGAACATTGAAGCAGCGTTGCTTGATTTTGGGGTTGGGAACTGGGAAGTGAGGCTTGATTAGGGGGTGTAATCAAGTAATTGACATTCATGGCTAAAATAGTTGTGTGGTGTAATTTCCTCTATGGTAAAACTTATTTTTGTAGAGCACGTGTGATGATACATTTGGGAAACACTGCATTTGTGAATCCATTGATTACAAGAGAAAATCTACCAAAGACGTACATTCAAATAGTGATAGTTGATGAATATTAGTTTTGGTTTATTGGTTTTGTGAATTTAAAATAATTTGTCCTTTTTTAATTTATATTTCATAAATATGTACAAATATGTTAGAAATATTTCGTATTTTTCATTTTACTTCAAATATTTTGTAAAATATTTAACATCGTGCATCGCACGGGTGGTAGAACTAGTAATAATATAATACGAGAAAAGAAGAAAATTTCAAATTTGGACTTTGGGTAAAGTGCAACACTTCTGTACATACAGACATATGATATATTGTATCTATTGCACTTGACAAAGAAAAGTTCTTGAAAATATTGTTGAGGATCCAAAGCTGACTAGATTATTATCATCTCAAAGAATAGTCTAGTTTGGTGTTCCAATCATCTGTAGTGTCTTAGATATATTGCTCTTTGTTTCTAAGATCGTTTGAATGAAGGAACCTAGCTAGCTAATTTTCTCCATCGCTTGATTCGATTCTTTGCCTTTTTGGGTTTTAAATAAATCTCTCTTTTCGATCATCTTGGTCGATGGAAAATATTGGAGTTAAAAGTCCAAAAGCTTACATTAAGACCATGGAATGTGTTAGCCATTATTTCAATAGTGGCATCAATTAGTCAAAAGTTTGGCATCAATTAGTCAAAAATGGAGCACTTGAATTTCCACCATAGATGTGGAAATAAAATTGATGGTTGTGATTCATTCTCTTAGCCTATAAATAGGCATGCTTCATTTTGTTTTTTGAACATCAAGTAGAAGAGAACAATTCCTTTGTTTTCTCTTGTGAAAGTTTGTAGTACTTGAACATTTGGAGAGGTGCACTTGTAAAGTGTTCTTCTTTTGTAGTTTGTGAGAAAGAGTGTTTGTTTGGTGAGGTAGAGATATTTGTATTCCACATTTGTCATATTAGTGGAAATTTGGAATCTCCCTCCGTGGACGTAGGCAATTTGCCGAACCACGTAAATCTTGTGTTGTTATCTTTCTCATTCGAATTCGTTTTTTCTATTTTTGCATTGGTCGAACCGTCGGTTAATTCGCTTCCGCACAACAATTGGTATCAGAGACTTGACTCTCTTAAAATTCTAAGTATGCTCTGTGGTTGCAGCACTGACTGATCTTCCACATCAGAAAAGATTTTTTGAGAACAGGGATCTTGGTATATATTTTTTTGAGATTTTATTTTTTTTGAAAAATGTCGACGGAGACTGAGGACCCACCTCCAGCCATTTTAGATGGATCTTCAAGGCCCACTGTGTCTTCAACAAGAACAGTGGTAACTAATGCAAAAATAGACGTGGAAAAATTTGATGGCACAAATAACTTTACTATGTGGCAATGTGAAGTTATGGATGCGCTATTTCAACAAGAGCTAGACATTGCTCTTGAAGAAGATAAGTCAGCTGACATGGATGATCTAGAATGGACAAGAATCAATCGGAGTGCCTGTGCGATCATCCGTTCGTGTCTCACCAGAGAGCAAAAGTTCCCATATATGATGGAGAAATCGGCAAGCAAATTATGGAAGGAGTTGGAGAAGCAGTTTATATCAAAAAGCTGCCAAAACAGACTCTATTTGAAGAAGAAGTTATTTCGCTTCCGATATCAACCTGGCACAACTATGTACAACCATATTACTGAGTTCAAGAAATTGGTAGCTGAGTTGATAAATCTTGAAGAATCTTTCAAGGATGAAGATAAGGCCATGTTGCTTTTGACTTCTCTTCCCGATGAATATGAACACCTTGTCACTACGATACTTCATGGAAAGGATGAAATTACTTTTGATGAAGTATGTGCTGCTTTGTACAACAATGAGATCCGAAAGAAGGATCAAAAGGAACATGGAAGTTCAGCAGGAGAAGCCTATACTATAAGAGGTCGTGCTCAAAGTCGTAATCCCGGGAGAAGGGGCAGATCTCGTTCGAAGGGCAAGCCTGCTAAAGATGAATGTGCCTTCTGTCATGAAAAAGGTCATTGGAAGAAGGATTGTCCAAAGCTGAAGAACAAAGACAAGGTTAAAGGTATTGCTGGAGCTACTTCAGAAGCCAATATAGCCAAGTGTGAAGATGATGAGTCAGAATTTGTTCTAGCTAGTACATCAAGTATATCTCACTCAGACGAATGGATTATGGATTCGGGTTGCACTTATCACATGTGTCCCAACAGGGAGTGGTTCTTCAAACTCGAAGAACTAAATGGTGGTGTTGTTTACCTCGGCAATGATGAGATCTTGCAAACAACAGGGATAGGTTCAATCCGTTTGAGATGTCATGATGGATCAACTAGAATTCTGACAGACGTAAGGTATGTACCAGATTTGAGTAAGAATCTCATCTCCGTGGGAGCCTTAGAATCTAAAGGCATGTTCGTGACTATACGAGATGGAGTTCTGAAAATTGCTAAAGGCGCACTCGTGGTAATGAAAGGCATAAGGAGAAATAATTTGTATTACTTCCAAGGTAATACAGTTATTGGATTGGCGGCTACAGCATCAGGAGAAGACGAAGATTCAGAAATCACAAAACTTGGGCACATGCGGTTGGGACATGCTGGTGAAAAAGCTATGCAAACTCTGGTGAAGCAAGGCCTATTGAAAGGAGCAAAAACATGCAAGATGGATTTTTGCAAACATTGTGTTTTGGGAAAACAGACAAAAGTAAAGTTTGGTACTGCAATCCATAATACAGAAGGTATTCTGAACTATGTTCACTCAGACGTGTGGGGACCTACAAGGACATCTTCCTTGGGAGGTATGCACTATTTCGTTACTTTTGTCGATGATTTTTCCAGAAGAGTTTGGGTGTATCTGATGAAGACAAAAGATGAAGTATTAGATCGTTTTCTTATATGGAAGAAGATGATGGAGACGCAGACGGGCAGAAAAATCAAACGACTCAGATCAGACAATGGTGGAGAATACAAGAGTGATCCGTTTCTTAAAATCTGCCAAGATGAAGGTATTATGCGACACTTCACAGTCAGAAATACACCACAGCAGAATGGGGTGGCTGAACGCATGAATCGAACATTGCTGGAGAAGGTTCGATGTATGTTGTCTAATGCTGGATTGGACAAGAAATTTTGGGCTGAGGCAGTAATATATGCGAGTCATCTCATTAATCGTTTACCATCTGCTGCCATTGGAAATAAGACACCTATGGAAGTTTGGTATGGAAAACCTGCTACTGACTATGATTCTTTACATGTTTTTGGTTCCACTGCATTCTACCATGTAAAAGAATCTAAGTTGGATCCAAGAGCTAAGAAAACACTGTTTATGGGGATCAGCTCTGGAGTAAAGGGATATCGCTTATGGTGTCCTGATATGAAGAAGATAATTCTTAGCAGGGATGTCACTTTTGATGAATCTGCTATGTTGAAAAAGGTGACCGAGGGTGCTCAGCAGCAGGTGGAGCAAGTTCCGCAACAGGTGGAGTTTGATGCAACTTTGATTGACCCAGCAGGTGAAACTCCAATAGCAGAGGAGTATGTTGAAGAACAACAAGAAGAGGAGGTTTCAACCCAAGAACCTCCATCGCAACCGAGATCAATTGCAGTTGATAGGCCACGAAGAGAAATTCGAAAACCTGCTCGATTTGTTGATATGGTGGCCTATGCACTTCCAATTGTAGATGATGATGTTCCTTCTACTTACAAAGAAGCTGTCAGAAGTTCTGAAAATGATCAGTGGAAGGAAGCTATGGCAGATGAAATGCAGTCCCTTCAGAAGAACAAAACGTGGGAGCTAGCTCAACTTCCGAAGGATAAGAAGGCAATTGGGTGCAAATGGGTATTTACAAAGAAAGAAGGATTTCCTGACAAGAACGAGGTTCGCTTCAAGGCACGGTTGGTGGCTAAAGGCTACGCTCAGAAGGAAGGAATTGATTATAATGAAGTATTTTCTCCAGTTGTGAAACATTCTTCCATTCGTATTTTATTGGCCTTAGTAGTGCAGTTTGACTTGGAACTAGTTCAACTTGATGTGAAGACCGCCTTTCTGCACGGTGATTTGGAAGAGGAAATCTATATGACTCAGCCAGAAGGATTCAGGGTTGCTGGAAAAGAAAATTGGGTTTGTAAATTGAGCAAATCGCTATATGGACTTAAGCAGTCACCGAGGCAGTGGTATAAGCGATTTGACAAGTTTATGTTGGAGCAAAAGTACACACGAAGCAAGTTTGACCATTGTGTTTATTTTCATAAGCTAAAAGATGGATCTTTCATATATCTACTCTTGTATGTTGATGATATGCTGATTGCATCAAGGAGCCATGAAGAAATTGACAGATTGAAGGCTCAGCTAAATCAAGAGTTCGAGATGAAAGATCTCGGTGAGGCAAAGAAGATTCTTGGCATGGAAATAAGCAGAGAAAGAAACAGAGGTAAGCTTTGTCTGACTCAAAAGCAGTATTTGAAGAAAGTAGTACAACGTTTTGGTCTAGACAATCAGTCAAAACCTGTAAGTACTCCACTTGCCCTTCATTTCAAGCTTAGCTCTACGATGTCTTCCAACACCGACGCGGAACAAGAATACATGTCAAAAGTTCCTTATGCAAATACAGTTGGAAGTTTGATGTATGCAATGGTGTGTACAAGACCTGACATTTCACATGCAGTTGGAGTGGTGAGTAGGTATATGCATAGTCCTGGTAAAGGACATTGGCAAGCTGTGAAATGGATGTTAAGGTATATTTTGAAAACCATTAATATTGGTTTAGTGTTTGAGCGGGATGATTCACTTGGTCATTGCGTAGTTGGATATGTTGATTCTGACTATGCTGGTGATTTGGATAAACGTCGATCAACGACTAGATATGTGTTTACTCTTGCAAAAGCTCCAGTCAGTTGGAAGTCCACTTTACAGTCTACAGTCGCTTTGTCTACGACAAAAGCAGAATATATGGCAGTTACAGAGGCTGTTAAAGAGACAATTTGGCTGCAGGGGTTACTTGGTGAATTGGGAGTCGTTCAGAAACACATCACTGTGTATTGTGATAGCCAGAGTGCTATTCATTTGGCAAAGAACCAAGTCTACCATGCACGGACGAAGCACATCGATGTTAGATATCATTTTGTGCGGGAAATTATTGAAGAAGGGGAGATCCTACTTCAAAAGATTCTAACAGCTGAAAATCCTGCAGATATGTTGACCAAAGTGGTAACAGCGATCAAGTTCAATCATTGTTTGGACTTGATTAACATCCTGCGAATTTAAACACCTACGAGGTGTGTGGTGCCAACAGGCACAATTGGAGACACTCTTTCTCATTTTTGTTTGGAAGCAGTTCATTTGAATCAAGATTGAAGCCAAGGTGGAGATTGTTAGCCATTATTTCAATAGTGGCATCAATTAGTCAAAAGTTTGGCAAAGTTTGTCATCAATTAGTCAAAAATGGAGCACTTGAATTTCCACCATAGATGTGGAAATAAAATTGATGGTTGTGATTCATTCTCTTAGCCTATAAATAGGCATGCTTCATTTTGTTTTTTGAACATCAAGTAGAAGAGAACAATTCCTTTGTTTTCTCTTGTGAAAGTTTGTAGTACTTGAGCATTTGGAGAGGTGCACTTGTAAAGTGTTCTTCTTTTGTAGTTTGTGAGAAAGAGTGTTTGTTTGGTGAGGTAGAGATATTTGTATTCCACATTTGTCATATTAGTGGAAATTTGGAATCTCCCTCCGTGGACGTAGGCAATTTGCCGAACCACGTAAATCTTGTGTTGTTATCTTTCTCATTCGAATTCGTTTTTTCTATTTTTGCATTGGTCGAACCGTCGGTTAATTCGCTTCCGCACAACAGAATGTAGGTTGGTTAAATACCTGACATTCATAACTGATAAATGAGCTAAACACCGGACAAATAATTTTAGATTTTTTAGTCGAAAAGATTCATTTATCATTGTACAATTATTATCATCTAGCACTACCTGTATTTTCAAATGAGTAATTTCACATTATCAAAAATTTCCTTTCGCTTTTTTGGGTTATCTCGACTTTATTTCAAAACTCAATATCTCATTTTACTTCATTCTTCTTCTTCTATATCATCTTTAAAATAAAGATTTTACACCGATTATTTACTTTTCCACAAGTATGATAATTAGGATGGACTGTGAGCAAAAATCGACAAATCGAATCGAAATCGACTTTTTTGAAATTGCCAGTTTGGTTTAATGTGAACATTCAATGAAATGTTTTTAAATCATACTGAACGGGTAAAAAACGGTTTGATTTATGTTATGGGAATTTTATGACACTTTGAAACCAAATCATATGTACGAAAAATTAAATATTATCAATATTATTTTTTTCTGAATTTAAACTAATAAATTACAATAAAACTATAACTATTTAGATTTTAACAAAGTTCGGATAATTTAGTCATTTATTTAAATTATCTTAAAACTCAGATTTAATTATTGTGTTTTTACCAATTGGTCCAATTCAGATTCAATGAATTTTATTTAGTAGCCCCCATATCCAATTATCCATATTCCAATTGCCCCTATAATATGGACTATAAGTTGTATTTCAACATTGTATTCTTTTTCTTGGACTTAACCTAAAAGTAATGAAACACTTTATCATGATCTTATTGTGAGTTTTCTTTTGTTTTCGTCGGAATTGAAATTTATAGTTCATGTATATGGTAATTTCTGATTTATTGCCCATAAAAAAATTATAGCCAAAGACGACGATGATAAAGTGAAGTCAAACTTAAGTTTAAAACATGATCAAACCGTTAGGCGTAGATTTAAAATTTCTCAAACTGTTTAAAATTTGTTGAAGTTTGAATTTTTCTCAAACCGTTCTAAACAAGTAGATTTGAATTGTGTCAAAATCTGGTTAAATTTAATTGCTTACCCACTCTAGTCATCATCGACGAGAAAATACAGTTACAAGTCCATAAACCTAGTATGAAATTAATGTCCACGGTTGGGGATAGATACATTCCATAACTGGTGACTGAATTAAATATTTTGAACCGTGACATGCGCGAAAATGTGACATCGAGTTTAATCTTTGTAGAAAAACTTTATCCAGTCGGTCCTAAACCACCCCCAAAAACCTAACACTCTATATCTACAATTCTTCGCTCGTGTCTAAAAATCTATCAATTACAGAGCAATTTGAGCTTGACAACAAGAACCACAGCAATGGATCTGTTCCAAAACGCTAAGGCAGTGAGACTCAAAAGTGTCCACAACAACTATTTAACAGCAGAAGAAGATGAAGAGTCAGTGACCCAACATCGGACTGGTTCATCAAAGAATGCAAAATGGACTGTAGAATTTGTCGAAAATTCCGACAACATAATCCGCCTCAAAAGCTGTTATAATAAATACTTAACAGCATCAAACAAGCGATTTTTGCTGGGTATGACGGGGCGTAAGGTGCTGCAAACAATGCCCGAGAGGCTCGATTCTTCGGTCGAATGGGAACCCATTCGAGAGGGAAGTTCTGTGAAGCTCAAGACGAGGTACTGTTAATCCACCTAATCTAAAAGTTCAAGCGGTTAGATAGGGGGCTAGTTCATCCATTTAAATTTGTCTTCAACAGGTATGGGCAGTATTTGAGGGCCAATGGCGGGTTGCCGCCGTGGAAAAAATCGGTTACGCATGATATTCCTCATCGGACTGCAACCCAAGATTGGGTTTTGTGGGATGTGCATGTGGTGGAAATCTTGGATATGTCACAGACGGAGGTGGTGGCGCCGCCAGTTTTGGCAGCTGACTCGGGTTCTTTTGCTTCGGATTCTAGCTCACCGTCTGCTCCTTCGTTAAATTCTGCTAACTTTTCTGGACCAGAGGTACTTGTTTAATCTTGTGTTAGTGTTAATTACGAATTAAACTAATCTAAAATAGGTATTCAGAACTTGGAATTGGGAATATAGAAATAAAAGATTAAAAAAAAAAAATTGTCTCATATTGCCCATGTAAGGCTACCTGTGGCTATATAAGCATGTTGGGAAATCTCCAAATGCAAGTTGGTGTTAAGGGTTAGATCTAATCGATGCAGTTTTAATAAATTTGTGCCGCCTAAGTTGGTATAAGACTGAATAAAATGATGCTTTTAGTTACTCTGATTCAAGTTCGATATAATTTGGGGCTTCAGTTCTCATAGTACAGTGCTGGATCCTTATTATAATTTCGGGGTTTCTTTTGCAGTCGAATGATCCTTTTGTTAGTTCACCACGGAGGGGCAGCGATGGCAGATTGATTTACTTTCATATAGCCAATGAATATGGGGAAATTGATGACGGGTTTGAGGAGCTCTGTACTACATTTAAGGGAAATGGAGTTGGAGAATTGACAAAAAGGTTAAAAGAGGAATTGGGAGTTGATGATATTACTGTATGTACACGAAGTCCATTGGATGGGAAGCTTTATCCTCTTCGTTTACAGCTTCCTCCCAATAATGCAACTATGCATGTTGTTGTGATTCCGACCTCATCAAAAGGTAATCTTTTTTCTCCTAATTAGTTTATTGTGATGCATTCTACTATACATCTTTTCATATGCAATACAATATATTTGTGATTCTACATATGAGATGTGCCAGTGGCAGCAACCGAATATCTAATACCGAGTTATTTGTTTAACCCTTTTGATGCATTGAGGTTCTCATTTTGGCTGTCCGATCCAATTTGCTCTTTAAAGCTAGTAGTTTTCAGTCAATGTTTACGCTTAATATGTTTCGTCTTCATGATTGTAGTGATTTCTATCCTCTAGGTATTATGCCATATTCAGTGAACTATATTGATTAGCTAAGGGGAATCAACCCCGGGTAGAAGTCGTGTCAATAAGGAAAATGAAAATGATTTTAAGCTATTCATTGTGTGTTACATTACTGACATGCGGTTTATCTGTGTTCCACGTGTATGATTTGGCACAAATCTGTCATCCTGTTTACGGATTAAGCCCAAATACCTAATCAGTATCTACAAGAGAGATGGTGGGCAACAAAATCAGAAAACAAGCAAAATGCGTGCGCGCGCGCACACATAGTGTGTGTTTGATTTTAGTTAAAATGAGATTGTTTGAAATGAATATTGATTTTTAAAAGAATGGATAATTAAAATTTGGTTGAAAAGTCAAATATTGTAGGCTTAACTTTTAATAGACGGTTAAGATTGAGTACTGTAGAAAAATGAGAAAATTTTGATGAAAATCAAACAAGCTCATATATATGAAGAGTAGAGTACAATTATGTCACTTGATGTAGAGCAAGTTGCATTAGAGTTTGAAGAAGAGATTGATTGAAAATTGGCAAAGAAAGCGGGGGTTCCGAACAAATGGCCATAACTTTTTGCAACGGTGTCAGAATCCTTATTATAATATGTTTTCGGAATCGTCGGGAAACGCTCTACTACTAAAAAACTCGGCTTCCCGGTTGAGGTCGTTTTAGGCTTCAAAAATGCAGTTTGAAGGGAGCTACCTGCCATTCGAAGTTTTTTTCAATTTTAGTTAAAATTATCCTTTGAGTCGTTTATTTTATTTGAATGTCTATTTCCGTCTTTTTGCTCAATTAGGGTTGCTCAGACATTTTTAAAGGGATTGTTTGCCATTCAATTGATCATTCATTCATATTCAATAAAGTTTCTTCTCGTTGGTGGATTCCAATTAAATTCTCTAGATTTACGGTTGTAAATCTTTGTTTTCGTTCTGCGTCAAGTGATATCAGAGCAAGGATTCACCTTGTTTAATGGCCAACAACGAAGGCGGAAGGGTTCTCCCTCGCGGCGCTAGTCGTAGGGAAACAGATGCAGATCTATGGGCCGCAATTGATGCACAACAACAGGCGATGGAGAGGATGGAGGCTATGATGCAGCGGTTGTTGGAGCGACAACCCGATCCCAACGCACCTCCAGCTAACCCGCCTGCCAACAGAGGCGGAATTGAAAGGGGTGTCCCTGCCCGTCCTAGGGCTGGACGCCAGCCTAGGACCGCGGTGGATATACCATATGGCGATGTCAGCGATGAGGATTCAGAGGAGGATTTCGCAGATAACCTCAGGCACCAACAACAGAATCGGAATCAACTCGATTATAGAATTCGGGCAGACATACCTCTATTTCATGGAAAACTACAAATTGAGGAGTTTCTGGATTGGATCTCAGAAGTCGAGAGATTTTTTCATTTTACTGAGGTCGCGGAAGAGAGGAAGGTGAAGCTCGTGTCCTATAAATTACGGGGTGGCTCTGCTGTTTGGTGGGAAAGGTTGCAGATGGACAAGCGGCGACAAGGCAAGACCCCTGTACAGTCGTGGAGGCGGACGAAGGAACTGTTGATGAACATATTCTTGCCCCCGAATTACGAGAAGTTTATATTTCAGAGTTTTCAGAATTGTGTGCAGGGAACCAAATCTGTTGTTGATTACACGGCGGAGTGGTATAGGTTGTCCGTTCGTAACAATCTGAACGAGACTGAAGGGCAGTAGGTTTCCAGATATTTGGGGGGGCTGAAGCCGTCGATTCGGGAGAAAATCGGGTTGCAGGTGGTTTGGACGGTGGATGAGGCACATAACATGGCATTGAAGGCTGAGTTGATGGAGAAAACCCCTAATTGATTTTCCACTTGCAGAAAAGACGCTGGGGAGTTATCCAATAATTCGACGAATAGGGGCAGATCCTTTCCGAATGATGGACAGGGTCAAACGAAGTCTAGTGTTGATCAGTCACAGAGGGGCGTAGGGCCTGTAGTAACCAAGCTGGGGCACGTCCAGCGACAGTAGGGAAGGAAGTATCTCGAGCACCTAATCCGTATACTAAACCAGGCGGTTTTAAGTGCTACCGATGTGGTCAACCAGGGCATTGCTCGAATGAATCCAGCCTGAAAATCTGTAAATTTCGTGGACACAGGAGAATGTGAGGATGTGAATCAGTATGTTGAAGAGGATGAAAACGTGGATGAGCTATTGGAAGGGCAGAGATAGCGGAGGAATAAAGGGAGCATGTAAACTGTGTAGTTCAGCGGGTCATGTGTTCGACAAAGTTGGAGGATTCCTCGCAGAGACATAATATTTTTAGGGTTTGCTGCAGTGTTCAAGGGATGGTTTGTGACTTGATTGTCGACAACGGTAGCTGTGAAAATTTTCTATCCAGGAGGTTAGTGGAACATTTGAAATTACGGGTGGAGAAACACCCAAAACCGTACGTGATTGGGTGGATCTAGAAGGGGCCTCAGGTGAGCATGACTGAAATATGCAAGGTTCCCATCTCCATTGGTCAGCACTATTGGGACGAGGTAATCTGCAATGTAGTAGACATGGACGCTAGTCATTTGTTGTTGGGACGTCCATGGCAATTTGATGTGGATGTTACTTATAGGGGACGCGACAACATTTATGTTTTCAATTGGAGGGGTAGTAAAATCGCGATGATTCCGAAGCAGAATGCGAGTAGCGTTTCACCAAATACTGCAAACAGAAGTCAGCCCTTACTTTCCTTTGTCACTTCGTTAAGTGAGCTGGAGTTGGAAATGAAAGAAGCACAGGAGGTACATGTTGTGGTGGTGCGGGCTATGGTGGTTGAAGGGAAAGAGAAACAGGATATGGGAGTACCTAATAGGGTACAGTGTCTTTTGAAGGAGTTCAGCAAGTTATTATCTGACGAGTTACCAAATGATCTTCCACCACTAAGGGATATTCAGCACCGTATCGATCTAGTTCCAGGTGCTAGCTTACCTAATCTCCCCCACTACCGGATGAGTCCGAAGGAGAATCTAATTTTACAGGAGAAAGTAGAGGAGTTGATGAAGAAAGGATTTATTCGCAAGAGTATGAGCCCCTGCGGTGTCCCCGCACTATTAGTTCCCAAGAAAGACGGTGCATGGCGGATGTGTGTTGACAGCCGTGCTATCAACAAGATAACTGTCAGATATAGCTTCCCGATTCCAAGATTAGATGATATGTTAATATGTTGGAGGGTTCGAGGGTGTTCTCGAAGATCGATCTGCGTAGTGGCTATCACCAGATTCGGGTCAAGCCAGGGGACGAGTGGAAGACAGCTTTCAAAACGAAGGATGGATTGTATGAGTGGCTCGTCATGCCATTCGGACACTCAAATGCCCCGAGCACCTTTATGCGGCTCATGAACCAGGTACTACGACCTTTCATTGGCAATTATGTAGTGGTTTATTTCGATGATATACTGATTTATAGCCGAGATGAAGAGGACCATATGAAGCATCTGAGGGCTGTGTCAGAAGTGTTATCTAAAAACAAGTTGTTCATCAACTTTAAGAAGTGTAACTGGTTGATGACGAAATTGTTATTTTTGGGATATGTCGTAAGTCCTGATGGCATAATGGTGGACGAGGAGAAGGTTAGGGCCATTCGTGATTGGCCCGCGTCAAGGTCAGTAGGGGAGGTGAGGAGTTTTCATGGGCTAGCAACCTTTTATCGTCGGTTCATCAGGCATTTCAGCAGCATTGTGGCCCCCATTACGGAGTGTCTGAAGAAGGGGAATTTTCAGTGGGAAGGGAAAGCTGAAATGGCTTTTGCAGTCATTAAGGAGAAATTCTGCAGCACTCATGTACTCGCTCTACCCAGTTTTGATATGCTTTTTGAGGTTGAGTGTGACGCCACTGGGATTGGAATTGGGGAGTTTCTTTCGCAAGAGAAGAGATCAGTGGCTTTCTTTAGTGAGAAACTAAGTGATGTGATGAGATTCGAGAAGCGCGGAAGAAACACCGGAAAGTTCCGAACCCAGGTTGTTACGGACGGTGGAATCTTGACCCGACAATCACGACGCGAGGATCGACGATGCGGATTGAAGAACCAAGATTTGCGAAACGCCACAAGGATCTGTCCAACTTCCTTGATAAGTTTCTGGTTTTGAACGCCACAAATATTCTCGCGAATATTTGATAAGTTCGAGATGAACGCCACAAGATAATCAATCTTGATACGTTCGAGTTTGTAATGTGAATCCACACATTAAACAATTGAAAAACATTCAATCTTTTTTTATTCGTCAAAGTATGTTTCTAATATTACAATGAAGACTCCTTTATATAGGCTACCAGAATAAAAATCCTAGTCTACTTAGAAAACTAAATAAAATCTAATCTAATTAGGGAATAGATAAAATCTCTCATAATGGAGTCCTAATTTAATTGGAAATAATAATAAAGACAAAGTAAATATAATCCTATAATTATGAAAATATAGTAAATTTCCTTCTGCATCATTGATTTGACAATTTGAAGCCCCAAACGATGGAATTTGACCCTAAAATCAATGGGCTCAAGGGCTTTAGCCCATGAGTCTTGCTCAGTAACCTGTTTCTACTCGAAAAACATATATTATCCATCTAATTCCGACATGGTTGACTGGACTGCACTTTTATTTTGGCTTGAATATTTAACTTTCTGTCAAGTCTGCTATGACTCCGATTGTCGCGGGTTCGGAACATATCATGATGCCCGGCGAAAGTGGAGCACTTATGAGCAAGAATTTTATTCAATTGTGTGTGCTTTGAAACATTGGGAGCATTATTTAATTCAGCGGGAATTCATGTTTACTTACAGAAGTTCCCGTTCGTTCTGAAGCATAAGTCGGGAGTTTCGAATAAAACAGCATAAGTCGGCATGCTAGTTTGTTGGTGATCATGCGTCAAGAAGTTATTGGGTTTGAGTTTCTGAAGGAATTGTACATTGATGATGAAGACTTTGCCAATGTTTGGGAAAAATGCACACAGAAGCAGGCAGATGGGGAGTATCATATAGTTGATGGCTACCTGTTTTGTGGTAATCAACTGTGCATTCCACGAAGTTCATTGAGGGAGAAACTGATCCGAGACTTACATAGTGGAGGGCTGAGTGGTCACTTGGGGCGTGACAAAACCATCAGTGGAGTAGCAAAACGGTATTACTGGCCACAGTTGAAGCGTGATGTGGGAAACTTTGTTCGTAAGTGTTATGCTTGTCGGACAGCTAAAGGGCAAGCTCAGAATACTGGATTATACATGCCGCTACCGGTTCCAAATGCAATCTGGGAGGATTTGTCTATGGATTTTGTATTGGGACTCCCGCGAACTCAACATGGGGTCGACTCGGTATTTGTAGTCGTTGACAGGTTTTCCAAAATGGGCCATTTTATACCTTGCCGGAAAACCTCTGATGCATCACATATCGCACAACTGTTTTTCGAGAAGCGGTTCACTTACATGGAGTTCCCCTATCCATTACTTCTGACAGAGATTCGAAGTTCCTCAGTTATTTTTGGGTTACTTTGTGGCAGCGGATGGATAATACGCTCAAGTTTAGTAGCGCAGCTCACCCGCAGACTGGTGGCCAGACTGAAAACTTGAATAGGACACTTAGAAATTTAATTCACAGCATTTGTGGTGATAAACCTAAGCAGTGGGATGTAGCATTGGCACAAGCGGAGTTCTCATATAATAATGCTGTCTACTTTGCTACGGGAAAGTCTCCTTTCTCTTTGGTTTATTTACAGCCTCCTAAACATGCATTGGACCTGACTCGACTACCTAAGGTGGCTGGTGAAAGTGTGGCTGCAGAAAATCTAGCTGAACAGGTCCGTGACGTGCAAGCAGAGGTGAAGGCACGATTGGAAGGACAAAATGCTAAATATAAGGCGGCAGGGGACGTGAAGAGGCGTGAGAAACTGTTTAAGGAGGGTGATGAGGTGATGGTGTTCCTACGAAAGGAGAGGTTCCCTGTTGGTTCGTATAATAAGTTAAAGTCGAAGAGGTATGGTCCATATAAGGTGATCCGAAAGATCAATGACAATGCTTACATAATAGATTTGCCAGATGACATGAATATTTCGCTCACTTTCAATGTAGCTGATATTTATGAGTTCTGCGATGATGTTCCGCTCTATCTAGAATATTACTCGGGGTCGAGTTCTTCACAGGTGGGAATGACTGCTGTAGAACAGGTTGCATTAGAGTTTGAAGAAAAGAGTGATCGAAAATTGGCAAAGAAAGCGGGGGGTTCCGAACAAACGTCCATAACTTTTTGCACCGGTGTCAGAATCATTATTATAATATGTTTTCGAATCTTCACGCAGCGCTCTACGACCTCCCAACCCGGGTTCCCCGGTTGAGGTCGTTTTAGGCTTCAAAAATGCAGTTTAAAGGGAGCTACCGGCCATTCGAAGTTTTTTTCAATTTTAGTTAAAATTATCCTTTAAGTCGTTTATTTTATTTGAATGTCTATTTCCGTCTTTTTGCTCAATTAGGGTTGCTCAGACGTTTTTAAAGGGATTGTTTGCCATTCAATTGATCATTCATTCATATTCAATAAAGTTTCTTCTCGTTGGTGGATTCCAATTAAATTCTCTAGATTTACGTTTGTAAATCTTTGTTTCCATTCTGCGTCATCATTCTTCTCATCTTAAATGACACAAGTCTTCTAAGATCCTTATCTAGTAGGAATATTAGGTCAATCTGCAATCAAGGGATAAGTGTGCAATATTACTAGGGTCGACTGTGTGACAATGCCAAGTAAATTTCTTGAAATTTGTTTCTTCACTTTGTGATATAACTATATATGTATGTTTTAAGCTTATTAGTTGCTTTCTTTCCCGCTTTATTGCAATGTATGCCTTGTTTTGTATTAGCATAATGCATCCTATATCTTTTCTGCATCCCCTATAATTTATTCGCAACATTATTCGGATTTATTAATTGTTTTCTTGTTTTCTTGAAAGAAAATGTGTGGTTAAAAAGTGTTTTAAAAGATTGTATTGTTTATAAATTGTAATAATTTCGTTACAGAACAAAGTCTTAATCTAGATAAATATTACAGCATGATTAAGACTTTTTTATAGTTTCCACTTTGTTGAATATCTTTGTTACATATTGTTCTGTATCTGTTTATGATTTTGCATCACAGTGTATCATTTATCTTCATCAATTTTTATCCATCTTTTACATATCCTTCCCTTCTTTTCGGTGCATCAGAATCTGGAGATTTGGCAACATAATATTCCCGTTGCAGCACAAGTGCATCCTTCCCCGGTAGCTTCTGATGCCTTTACATCTTGATTCTACGGTAGTTGAACTCGTGAAGGTTTTGTAAATACATTCTATACAAACTGAAATAGTGCTTCTTGAGCTTTTTAAATTTTCTTTAGTTCTTTATTCTTCTTTTTAATATATTTTGTTTTCCAATTTTTTTCGGCGGCTGTCTCTGAATAAACTTCTGTAAAAATTGTGTACCCATTTTGAGAATTGGGATAATAGCTGAGAAGCATAAACGAGTTCATGCGAACTGCAAAGGATGGGAAGAATTCTGCCTCGGTTAGTGCTGTGATTTGTGCTCAAAAGCGTTAGGAATTTACTAAAATGTAATAAGCGATTATTTATATTTGATATAATATTTGATGTTTATTTAAATTTGCAATTCATTATTATATTAAAGTTGTAACGAAGGGTCATCAATTGTTTAAAGATAATATAATATTAGTACTTTTGAACTTCAGAAGATTAGTATTATATTTCAATCGAGAATAATGTAGTCCTGAACCTTTTATAAAGATGGACACTTTATTCTATTGAGATTCATTTCATTATTACTCTAATTAATAATAATAGGCGATTTATCTTAATTGTCAAGACTAGTTGAGTTGTGATGATAAGTGCTTTATTAGCACGTATTTAATTCACTTATTATCTTATTTTGTTATTGATTTGATCCTATTGAAGTATCGTTTAATGCACTTTCACTTATTGTGCTATGTAAGGTCAAAAAGAAGAAAAGAAAGGAAACAAGACCAAAGAAATAAAAAAAATCAAGATGTGAGGTTTAAGGGCATATTTAAATAGCTCCAAATCAATAATGGCATGTGGGAAGAACATTAGATGCAAAAATTATGGTCATAGAAGGTTTGGGGTGAAGTTGGAAATCAAAAACCCGCAAGAATTGTGATCATGAATTTTAGTCAGAGATTGAAGCTCAATTTTGTCATATAAGACTTTCGAATTTGGGAACACCTATTTCATAAAGAATTGTAGATATTTGAGTTTTGTTTCCAACGCAACTTGAATCACCACAATCGGACTTCAGGAGAGAAAGTTATGACCAAAACATCGAGCACAGGCGCTTCTCGACAGAAATGCACTTAAGGCCGTAAATGATAAAGTTACGGCCGTAACTTCCAAATTCTGGAAATTTTCAGAAACTCACTTACGGTCGTAAATGACAATGTTACGGTCGTAACTTTCTCGTGAAATAATTTCCTTATCTGATTCATTGCATAATTTTGGTATATCTTGTGGGTAAAGTTAGGGTACGATTTTAGGAGCATTAAAAGAGCAAAATCAACACAAAAGGAGGCTGGAACATTGAGGAAAATTGAGAACAAAATATAGAGCATTCTTGGGAGATTTTCAAGTGTAAGAATATCAACAAAAATGGAATTCATGAAGCAACTTGAAGAATTTACCACAATCATGCTAGGCTAAATTCTATGTCTTGTTCAAAGGGGAAGTTGTGTTAACTTGATTATGTTATTTTCTTTTCCTACAAATTAGTAGCGTGAATTTATTCATTTATTTCAATTGTTGAATTATTATGTTTTGAATGTTCATTTGAGTTTATTTGATTAATAGTTTAATTTGGCCAATTGGATTATTGATATTTGGATTCATGAATATGCTATGTTTAGATTCTTGATCTGTAATTGTCATTGAATCTTTACTTTAGTAGTAAATAAATCTCTTGCAGATTTAGTAATAATTCAACTTGGATTGATTAATTCGAGCTTGTGTAATTAACGATCCACTTCAATCTATTCTTCTAAATTTTCATACTAGTCGTGCATTAAATCCTAAGAGCTTGTTTAGGATTATTCGTGGCTAGAATTGGTTCGAAGAGCTTGTTTTGAATCAATACACATAAGGAAGAATTTAGATAATCAGAGCTTGTTGATTATTTATGATTGATAATTGAACTAGGAAAAGAAACACTTTACAAGGAAAGGTATAACATTAATTGAGGGTACAACCGAACCCGAGAACAAGATTTCCTCTCATATTATTTCTCTAGTCATATTTAATTGTTTATTTTTATGCATATTTTTTATTCAAGCAATTTCAAACAACAAACTCTCCAATTCAATTCTAATTGATTGAACAACTAAAATTAGTTTCCGTTCCTCGTGGGATCGACCATTACTCTCATCACTACATTATTAATTAATATTTTGCGACTAAGGAATTATTTATTATTTTGGTGCATTGCGACATGCATCATGTGACTAATAACATTGATATACTTCGGGATAAATACATTGGATTGGACCATCATGAAATTAATTCTCTAGCATAACCGTGCTTGGGAATTGATATTTCGCATGATTATCATATGGATTGTGTTAATCTGTCTTGGATGATATTTATTATGTACGAGTATAATTTCAAGAATCTAAGCTTAATATTTAACATTTGATGTTAAATAGAAATCATAGCAATTAGAATTTTGATTCAAGCATTGTATAATAAATTAGGTGAAACGGTTAATTTTATGCCTAATTAATTATCGATTTTAAACGGGGACAAGTTATTGAATAAATCTATGTGTACACATTTTATTGTACACTTATTGTAAACCCACTCACATGGGGTTGACTATTTTAATCCTCCTATAAATGGGTCTCACCCCCACGTGAGTGAGGTATACAAAAAGTGTACAAATAAAGGTATACACGTAACATAGTTCATATACTTAGGAGTTGCAATAATTCGTATATAATGGTATAAGTGAATTATTATATAATTAAATTGGACGTTTATTAATTGACATAATCGGATTTAATTATTGAGAGCCTATAATATATAAATTCGATTGGGTTACCCCAATAATCTAAATAAGAATTGAAAGACTAACTTGTATAGAGTTGGATAGTTTTTTTTTTATTGCGCTAATAAAAAGGGATAAGAATAGAGTTACTTGTTGGACAAGTATAAAACTCTAAATTAGGACTGCATAAAGAAACCGCAAACCGAACCTAACTCGTTAGTTTGAAACCGTTGGTTTGAGACTGCATGAACCTATGGTTTCTTTTCTCTCAAAACAAACCAAACAGTTTCAAAATGATTTGGTTTATGTTTTGATTTTCAAAAACCACAAAAAATCGAACCAAACCGCTTTTAATTTTTAATTAAAAATTAATTTTATTAATTTGAATTTACTAGTCAAATTTAACCATGAAAATAAAATTCTCATGTATATATTTTATCATTTTCATTGCATTGTAATGTTCCCAGAAAAAAAATATAGAAGTTTCCTACCTTACAGTTTGGGTAACGCATGCACTGAAGGTTAAAAAATAAATAAATAAATTCAACTAAGCAAGAAAATTGACAAAAATAATACAATAATAAACCTTAATTACAATAATTTCCTGAAAATGAGAAGGAACTCAAATCCTAAACTAGAGTTATCAAATCTTTCAATGATATGTAGTACATATAGACAATTGACAGTATGAAATTCATACTCTCACTTTTCAGTAGAGTCTAAATCCCACAAGGAAAAGGAAAAAAATTACTTATTGGACAAGTATGAAACTCTAAATCTCACGTGAAAAAGGAAAAGAGTTACTTGTTGGACAAATATGAAGCTCTAAATCCCACAAGGAAAAGGAAAATCTCCTCCTATATATAAACTAGTAGGAAACGACCAAAAAATGATGAATTGATTAATTTCATATGCTTGTTTTTTGTCATTCCCTAATTAAATATTAAAGGGAGAATTTGATTTTCCTTGGATAATATTATTGTGTTCTTGTGTTCTTAGTCATTTGGTGTCCACGCATCAAAAAATCTTGTTCTTGAAGGAATATTGGGGAAGATTCAAAGGTTGGAAGCTGAAGCAATTATTTCAAAGATTGGAATTCATAATTGCTGCTGAGAGGTAACTCCACTGTACACCTTCAAGGTAATTTTAATTTATTTAGTAATTAATTAAATTTCAAGGCGTTCTTGTTTTCAAAAAAACTAATTTTTTTTTTATTTGAACACTTTATTAGAATCAATTTTCAACAGTAATACCAATCATGGCAGACTTGACATGAAGAACAACAATTCAAGCCAAACAAAGTTATAAGCATGTTCGAAGAGCTCCAAAGATCGAACACGGAATGATTGAAGAAGGTTCAAAGCCATTTGCGGTAAAAAACCAAGCTAAATGGAAGCAGAAGGTCATTTACAACAGTAACCAATGCATTCACAACCGTAACTCAAGCAACATATTTTGGAACCCGCAAGTCACTTACAGCCGTAAGTTGAATTTCACGGTTGTAAATAAAATCATCGCGAGGTTGCTCAATGATTTGCCCCCATGATTGCGCGATAATAATTTTTAGGGTTTTGCAAGTTTTACCTTAAATTCCGTTTTTACTTATTTTAGGTTTTGTTTTGAGCCTTTTTGAGGCCAGACCTAGTTCAAGTCGTTTTTCTTATTTATATGTCATTTTAGTGATTGTAATAGGGATAGACTTTTGATGAATAAAAAATTGTGTTGAGTTATTTCTCACCCATATATTGTTCTTGAATGAACTTTCAAACTTATCAAAGATTATCATACCTTTGTGGCGTTCACCAATTGAACTTATCAAAGATATTGACAACCTTCGTGGCGTTCCACCATGTTGGTTCTTGTTTCCGCATCGTAACGGATCTAATGTTTAATATACCTTAGGTTCTTGCAACGTGAGGCTCGGGTCTCCTTGTCATTGTCCATCCGCAACTTGAATTCGAAACTTTCCGGCGTTTCAAATCAATTTTCGTGTGTTCTTTGTGATTCCCACAACAAATCACATCATCTGGTATTAGAGTTGGACTCTAAACTCCGATTTTTCTTTTATTCTATCCAAGTTTGATTTTTTATGTATTTATCATAGAGTCTGCCACATAAAAATCATTAATATCCTATTTTTTATAGTTTAAGTCTTTATTTCTTGTTCTTCGTGTTCTTAAGTTTCTTGAGTCTTTGATCCAGGAAAATATCCAAAAAAAATTCAAAATTGTTTTTATGATCGTTTCTCGTCCGAAGCAAGTCTCATTTGTTTTTCTATGTTCGTAGTCAAACTTTTATATTTATTAAAAATAAAAAATTATTATTTTTTATTATTTATTTATTCCAAAATTTCATGAATCATTCCCAAAAAAAAAAAAAAAAAAAAAAAAAATCCACTTTCTTGAATTTCCTTAAATTCTTGATATTTACTTGCCTTCTAAGTCAAAATTAAAATTAATTCGAATCCTTGTGTCAAATTATTCAATTCCATTCTTAATGTCTAAACTTCGAGAAAAATCGTCTGGGAAGAAAACAACAACTTCATTTATTTGCAATAATGGAGAAACAGTTAGAGAAATGGGAAACGATATTGGATTCAGAAATTGCTCATCTGCGTAACGGGTATAGACGTAATCATAAATCTAGGTATGGAGTTGAGGATGATAATGTTGAGAAAATAGATTGTGAAGATAAAAGTGGAAACATGTCTATAGCTAGTATAGGGAGGAGGAGAGAATAGGTTGATAGGCGTGAAAGGGAATGCAAACATAATCATAAACCCCAGGTTGGAATTAGGGTTGAGAGGGAAGAAGAGATTAATGCGAGGGCACTTTTGAAGATTCGAATTGAAATTTATGAGAAAACGATGATGCATGAACGGAAGGTTAGAAAAGAAGCGAAGTATAAAAACGGGGCCGGGAGAGTGAGAGGGAGGCTGAGGCTAAATTACAACAGGGTGAAAGTGAGATCGTAGGGGATTTAAAATTGGAGTCTTGGGATATGAATACTGAGAAGAAGGAGGGGGAGTTGAAAATTGAAATAGTTGAACAATCCTGCATTTTGAGGTAAAAGATGAGGAATTGGGTAGTAAAGAGATGGATGAATATGAAGTTAAAATTATTGATGAGGGGGTACATGAATTGGAGGTTGGACATGAAAAATTAGGAGAGTTGGTAGAGTCCAAAATTTTGGAACCCGCAAGTCACTTAGGGCTAGGCCTGGGCGTTTACCGGTTTCGTTCGGTTCGGTTCGGTTATTAAAGGAACCGAAACCAAGCTGAAACCTTCGGTTCGATTTTGGTTCGGTTGCTTCAAAGACAAGAATCGAACGGTTTCGATTTCGGTTCGATTTTCGGTTATCTTTCGATTTTTGTTCGGTTCCCATTAAAAAAATTAAATTTGATGCAAATAAAAAAAAAAAAAAATCTAATTGTTTGCAAAAATTAAAGGTAAATACAACCAAATAAGCTTCCAACTAAAATTAAACTCCAAATTCATGTAAAATATACCAAGAATGTGAATTTCAGAATCTTGATGATTAAAACTTTTTTTTTCTACTCTAAAATCATTCTTATTTGAAAAAAAGTCACGTCGTGGAAGTAAGAACATTTGAATCTCAGTAAAAGTAAATTCCACAATAATAATACCATAATAGTGTATGAAATGACTTAAAAGTAATTACTATATTCCATAATAATAGTGTATCAAACAGACAACATTTCATACACTGTCTAAGTGTATATACATTAAAGTGTGGTTCTACTTGGAGAAGATTGTGAGTCGTGGATTTCTAATTAAAATACCTTACTAATCTGAACAACATTTCTCGAATGGAAAGATTGTGAGTAAATTTATACTCCTTTAATCCACTATCTACACATTAAAGCACGAGTATAAATATATTTTGCTGTATAATGCAATGAAAAATTAAAAAAAAAAAAAAAAAAATTATGATTCATGGATTTCTAATTAAAATACTTTACCAATATGGACAACATTTCTCAAATGGAAAAATTGAGAGTGTCTGTTTGTTAAAATTTTGGTGTTTAAAAACATATTTTTTTATGTTTTCTAGGTAAGATGTGTGGTTAAAAATTGGAGAGAGAAAATATGTATGGTTAAAAGATGATTTGAGAAATTGTGTTATTTAAAAAAAAAAAAAATTGGCTTTTGCCAAACAGAGGCTAAATTTATACTGTGATCCACTATCTACACATTAAATCTTGGGTATAAATATATTTTGATGTATAATTCAATGAAAAATTTTAAAAAAAAAATGTTTTTATCGGTTTTGAATTCGATTTTTGGTTTTGATTTTGAGAACTGATCGGTTTCTGTTTTTTTTTTTTAAAAAATCGGTTTCTTTTTTGGTTTTGAATTTTTTTTTCAAGAACCGAAATATTTCAATTTTTTCAGTTCGGTTTACTCGGTTCTGGTTTTTTTGTCCACCCCTACTTAGGGCTGTAAGTTGAATTTGCAGCTGTAAATAAAATCACCTAACGCTCACGCGATGATTTGCCCGCCCGATCGCGCGGTAGTAATTTTTAGGGTTTCGCGAGTTTTATCTTCAATTTCCCTTTTTTTTACTTGTAAGACTTTGTTTTGAGCCATTTTGTAGCAAGATCTAGTTTAGGTCTTTATATATATATATATATGTCATTTTAATGATTGTAATAGAGATAGACTTTTGATGAATAAAATATTGTGTTGAGTTATTTCTCTCTCATATATTGTTCTTGAATGAATTTTTGAACTTATCAAAGATTATCACACATTTGTGACGTTCACCAATTGAACTTATCAAAGGCGTGGACAACCTTTGTGGCGTTCCCCCATGTTGGTTCTTGTTTCCGTATCGTAACGGGTACAAGGTTTAATATACCTTAGGTTCTTGCGTCATGAGACTCGAGTCTCCATGTCACTGTCCGTTCACAACCTAAATTTGAAACTCTCTAACGTTTCAAATCAATTTTCGCGTATTCTTCGTGATTCCCACAACAAATCACATCAAACAGTTAGGTCATCTCCAACCGGTACTCTAAAGAGGTAAAATTCTTGATTATGTTGTTCACCTCTTCTCCAACCGTGACGCTATCTGGGAAGTCAAACTCAATTTTTTGCTGTCGATGAACAGTGCTATGCTATATACGTTGCACTGTTGAAGACGGTATACCCCTTCCCCCCGCCCCCCCGGGCGGCCACTCTTGCCCCTTTTTTTGTTTCATTGTACGTGTGTAGCTATAAAAGAATTTCCTTTATTAATTGTTATGTTTGTGGTGGGTGGGGGGGGGGGGGTCCAAATCAATTAAAAAATTATATTTTATGAACATATATGTTGATGTATTTATCGTTTTATTGTTATTCTTCATTTTATTGTGTTTGTGTTTTTAATTTGACCATTATTTTTATAACATAATTAAATACAATCCAAATAGTACAATTAAATGAGACAATAAAATAGATTACTAAATGAAATTGAAAATTTGTAGGAATAATATACTGATTTTGAGATTTAAATTATGGAACTAAATATATTTGATTAATTTCTCGTTTTACCGTTAATTTAAATAGAAACGTGAGTGGTGATTAAATTAATAGTAAAATAAATATTTCAAATAAAATCAAAATCAAAATAAGTTAAAAAGGAAAAAATAAAAACTATTTATTTGGTACGAAATTTGAAGTTTTTTGTTGGAGATGAGTTATAAGAATATAGTAAGAAAAACTACATTTTAGTGTAAAGCTGACTGCATTTTAAAGTTTTGGGGGTTAAAGATGGCCTTATACCAAATTTGGTGTAATAAACCATAAAAAAATAAATTCACTCCAATAGTTGTACCAAATTTTGCCCGATAGAGATTAAAATCAATTTTTTAGTAGATTTTGATAAAAGTTGATGAGATTTGTCGTTGAAAAGTTTGAATCCCATGAAATATATGATTGAAATTGAAATTGATAGTTGACTTTGATTTATATTAAAATATAGATTTTAAATATGAAGGGCTTACACCAAATGAATGGTGTGTGTGCGTGTGTGTATTGTTATTTGTCTATACAAATAATTTATTTCATTTTCTATTTAGCCCCTGTTTGGTATAGATAAAAATGAGATTCTTAGTAGATTTTGATAAAAGTTGATATGTGTGGTTGAAAACTGTGGGTTCCATAAAATGTGTGATTAAAATTAATTGCTGACTTTGACTTGAGATTAAAAATCAGATTTTAATCAAAACCAAACATGAGCTTAGTTAAAAAAGAAATTATTATTATTAAATAAATGAAAATTATATATAATGAACTGAAATATTACATTATTAAATTTTGAAATTAAAAACTAAATATTACATTTGAACGGAAAAAAGAAAAATTATTGTAATAAGTATCAAACTAAATTACAACATTTATTTATCGAAATTTATGTATTCAATTCATAAATGGTCAATAAATGCATTTCGAAGTGTAATGTACCGATTTTTTGCCTTGATTTGTTTATGTCGTGCTAAAGTTTCTTGACATCGAGTATTTTCATCAACAATCATCTCAACTTTTGAAGATGAACGTGCAATCCAATCTTCAATTGGTGCATTAATATCACATAGAATATTGTGAGGAAAATAAAATTGTGCTTATATATTTTAATTTAATAGCAGATCCAATTTTACGTGAGTTTTTTAAAACTCTGAACAAACAAGTATTTTGTAGAAAAGAGCTCAACAACAAGGTTAAAGATCTCAAAGTATATTTTTGTTCATTTGGTAAATATTTTGATGTTCTCGGAGGATCTGAAAATGATCTTTCAGGGTACTAAACTATTGTGCTAGTTTAATGTTGTATTGCATTTTTTTTTTTTTTTTTTTTATGTTGTTGTCCTACTTCTTAATTTCTATTTATCAAATTTGTAATTTTTGAGATTTATAATTGTAATTTACAAATTAATATTAAATAAAAAATATTGGTCACATACAAGTAAATAAAAACACATATTTTCAACAACCCATTCTCCAAAAAGATTTTAATTTTTTTCAAAATCTCCTATACCAAACGGGCTCTAAAAAAATAAAAAAGAGGAAATCACGCAAAATACAAAAAAAATTAACTAATTACATTTACACGCTTAAAACTAATTAAAAGTCTAAACACTGTAAACAATACGGTGTAATCAAAAGCCCAACAAAATATCTAAATCAAAAGGAGCAGAATACGATCGATCTATTATCTGTGGCTACAGGTACCTCGAGGAGGCACTTCGGCTAAGGGAGGTGCCGCCAGACTATACTGCAAAAAACTGGAACAATTGCTGGCCCTCCCTATTTCGTTGCAAATTTTTCGAGAGATTTAATTTTATGGAAACATAAGCGTCTCAACATTCTAGTTTACTGGAAATCTATAGTCTATAGATACAACTTTGTCACAATGTCTTCTTGAGTGGCCATGGAACTTGTCTCCTATTCATCGTTTAAAAGGTTTTACTTTCAATTATTTCAGGGAGGCTCCATACCAAATTAGCCAGTAGACAGCAGTGGAGGTCGCGAAGCTACTTCAAGAACAAGTAGCGAATAAAGTTCGATTAATGTTTCATGTTGTCGCGGAGAAGGAATTGTTTGTTTTTGCAGAGGTTGTTTCTTGACTAGTATAATTTGTTAGTTAATTTTGGATATTGTAAAAATCTAAAAAATGACATTCAAGTAGAAAAAAGTGGTAATTAACAATTTTAGAGGGAGAAAATAATATATATATATATATATATATATATATATATATATTATTTATGAATTGCTTAAGAAAAGGGTTACAAGCTTTTAGCTATATATATAGGGAAGTAACCTCACAACTAAATCTAACAAACTTGAATATAATGCAAACTAGTTTTAATTCTAGCACATTCTAGAATATTTAACTCAACTAACATCTATAATAGCCCCCATCAAGTTGGAAGTTTTATATGCAATATAACACCAACTTAAAGATACAACAAAAGTAAAAATAATACAAAATTATTTAAATTTCTCATAAAATTCCCTTTAAATCATAAGACGGAAGTATCAATCTTCAAATATGTAAAATCAGCTACAACCAGTCGATAAATCTTCAAATCAGCTACAATAAGCTCGTAAACCCATCCACAGTTAAAAATGAACTAAATTTTGAGGTAATCTGCATGGCAACGCACCATAAATCCACAGGGCTCAATCATCAATAGTCCACAAAATTTATTGCGCATCATTCTAACAGCAAAATAATCTTCAAAATCGCAATCACGATATCATTTTCAAAAGCATAATCCATGCGTTTATAAATTACAACATTTGTTGTAATATCATCTAATCGAATGCATATCATTCATCGTCCAAAACTTCGTCGAACTTAGGCATAATGCAAATTCTTCCAAATAGCCAAATAGGTCAAACCATCAAATACTAAACACCCATTATGGGCCCAATGTCAAATCCAAAAAATCCAACCCAAAATCCTACTTTCAGAAATCTGGGGGTTAAAATCAATGACTAAGAAACTTTGGGACCAATCTACAATTTTCGAATTCTGGACTATTCTGCACCAAATCCAGACATTCAAGGACCAACTTCAGCAGTTATACTGACAAGGTCCATTTTCATATAATTAAAACTACAGGGACCAGTTAAAAACAGATCCAAAACCCGTAGGGACCTATTCTTCAATTTTCGAAAATTTGTTAATGAAAATATGACATCTTCATCCACCAATCGTTGCTGCAGTCTACAAAATATCAAAATTAACCATCGTCTCCAGCCTCAAATTTTTCATCTGCCACAGCCACCATTGGTATCGACCAATCATCGAAAAATTTATCAAACACATAGAAAGTTTCTTCTCATCCTCTCTGTTGACGTCTAATTTTGTCAACAAATAAAAGTGGTTGGATCTTTGTAGTTGATAAACGGATTATATATTTTTCTTTAATTTGTCTAAGTATGTAGCTCTCAAACAGGCTTGTATACGATTGTATTGAATTTCGTAATATTGCAAGAGATAAGAAAAGAAACAGATCGAAAGCGAACTGAGACCAAAGTTACGTAAATTCACGTCCAGTTCGATACCGATCTGACAGCCAGGTCGAATCCACGAAATCAAACAACAAGAGTTCTGGGAGGTTTTTTCTATATCACCTGCCCTTTAATGAGCATTTACCACTTCTATTTATAGTAGTTGAAGAATTAAAACATAATCATTACAACATATCACTTCTGCAGTATGTGACTGACAATGACTACTGAAATTTCTGACAACATGTCACAAATGTTTTCACTGACATTTCACAAACAATCATAATTATTGACACATAATACGGCTGATTTGATGTATTAGAAGCGCCGCCAGCCTCACTATGCTTGGAATTCACCTCGGTCGACACAACCTCGGCATCGAGTCACCTCGTTCATGGCCATTCACTTCTCCTTCAAAGTTGAGGTCGGCTCCTAATTCACCTCGGCGCCTTATAAGCTCGGTCAATGCAAATCATCTCTCCGTCAAAGTTGAGGTCGGTTATAAATTCACCTCGGAGCCAAATCGCCCCGGTCAAAATAAACTAGTTGTTATCTTAAGTTGAGGTCAACATATTGAATCCACGTCAGCACGATAGACAACAATTGTCCCCTCGAGATCAGTCCAACAAAAACTTGGATGACGGATCTCGAAATTTCCATTAGAACAGCCTTCCAATTGACGTCGCTTTTAATACGTTGACGGATTCAAATTGCCAGGTGTCGCTGTGTGAATGGTGCGTCAGATCTTGGATCAAGTGTCGCCGCCTTCATAATGACAACGCGTCTTGTCATTATGCCTAATAAATGGCCTCTCTCTCTCTCCTCCCCTTATAAATAGGGGCAATATTCTCACAAGAAAGCTATTGATTCTCTGAAATCCTCTCTGCCAATATCAGATCGCTTATTTAGATGACCTGTAATTAACCTCGTTATCATATCCGATCTTCTATTTCTTTCGTCAGGTGAGGTCGTTTTGACATTTCTTTTCTGTTTTCTCTTGTTTTGAAGTCCCCCCTTTTTTTGTAACTGTCCAGTTCATTGTAAGTACTATATAAGGATGAGCGATAGTAATAGTTTTGAGGAAAGTGGGGTGAGGTCGGAAAATAGGGGTAAAGAGGCCGAATTGTCTGTATCATGGGAAGAAAGTCAAGAAACCCACTGCCTTTTTCAGAGCAAGGGGGTGATGATGAAATTCCACAGCCCATACCCTTAGCAATTGTACCCGAATCCCGTTCTCTCCTGGATAGTTCATTTCGGTACCCTTCCACAGCCACATTCCAGCGACCTGACCCTTGCACTAGCTACAGTTCGGATTTTTCTTGCAAGCATTTCCGATCTGAAGCCACTGAAAATGAACTACAAATTTGGAAAAATAAATATAGAATCCCAGGATACGTACACTTTTTCCTTCCCGAAAGTTACGAACGAGCTGACCAGCCACCTAAAGGTTGTGTAGCCACTAACTTCCAAATTCTAGAGGCAGGCCTCAGGTTTCCTCTTCCATTCATCATAACTGACTTTCTTCGATCTTGGGGCGTCGCCCCCACTCAAATTCACCCTAATGGTTGGAGGTATATCCTCGGGTTCATATCCCTTTACAATCGCTTGGGATACAATGACCCCTCAGTGGATGAATTCAATTTCGCATATCAGTTTCGGGCTGATGGCAAAAAATCATGGTGGTTTTATGCGATGCAGAGGTCAGTGTTCGGTGGTCGAAGATTGCTGATTGATCTTCCTGAATCAGTCCGCTCTTGGAAAGAAAAATGGTTCTTCGTAGGGGGAAATTGGATGAGCCCCTATCGTAGTGATGGAATCAGTTCAACCATTCCCGTTCTCTATAGGGATAAATTCAGTAAGTCTTCATGTCTAGGATATTTTCGAGCTGAATTGTTCTAATATTAATCATTTCGTTTTTTGCAGAGGTGAGAGAGGCAGATTTGGATTCTCAAGCCATTGAAAGGATTATCCATCTAACCGACCAACCTGATCACTTCAGATCGGTAAAAGAGCTTTTGACTGAAGAACGGTTGTTTGAATCAACTCTTACTTTTGTTGATCCATCTGATTATTACCCTCCACTTCTGAAATGTAAATCTCAGATCATTACACTACAGTTTAATGCCCTGTATTCTTGAGGTGTATACTAAGGATATTTTCTTCTGTGTAACTTCTTATGTCAGCCCGCAAAAGTAGAAAGAAAATGGAGTCAATGAAGGCAAAGAAGCTTGCAAACGCCAAGGCTGAGGCTCGCAAGAGGGTAGCCCATAAAGAGACTTCTAAGGCCTCGTCTCCTCCCAAAGAGCGTCCAATTGACCCACCTCTTCCAAAGAAATCCAAACGGGCTGAGGTCATCAAAGAAAAAATTGACATTCCAATCCCACCACCTCAAACTTCTGGGGACCAAGCTGGGTCTTCTCAATCTGCCCTGTAGGGAGGCTCGTATCTGGGAGTGCATCCTGTAAGAGCTGAACTGGCAAGCTCTCTAAAAGGATCTCGCCCCAAAATTTACAGAGAGTTTGTGTCAGCAGCCAACTTAACTCCTATGGGCTTAATGAAAGTTCCCCTGCAGACCAAGGTGGCTATGGACGTTCCGGCCAAGACCTGGACACCTCGTCAAGAGAAACTCAGCAAAGATATGCCCTTGGATGACCTTTTAGCGATCGGCACTGCACATGTTTGTCAAGCTTTGAATTATCTTTGCCGAGCTCAATCCAGATTAAGCGAGGCGGCTTCAGACACCAGAAAGTTCAAGAGGCTTGCCGACGATGCCAAGAACATGTTTGAGGAAGAAGTGAAAGCCAGACGTGAGGCAGAGGCCAAATTGAAGGAGGCCCTTGACGAAGTGGCCAAACTTAAGGAGACGAACCTTGAGCTGTCCAAGTTTAAGGAAGAAGTGCTCCCCCTAAGGGAGGAGGTGTCCTCTCTGAAGAATAGTGTGCCCTACTGCAGGTCTCAAAAGAAAAACTTTTAAAGGAATTGGACGAGGCCCATTGATGTGATCCAGACCACGGATACAAGCCCGCACAAAGATCCGTTGAAGATCAAAGGAGGACCGATGACTCGATTGCAAACCAAGAGGGCCAAGGAAGCAATGGACAAGTTAGTTCAAGAAACAATGGCCAAAACAATGTTCGTGTCATCAAAAGAAACAAGTTCCATGTTGGGGCCGAGCCAAAACGATGAGTGGATCAACCTTATTCATTGCGTCGAAGAAAGTGGTGAAATTTCAATGTTACGGCCGTAACATACAAATCCTCACGGCCGTAACCAACTTTCTGCTGAAATTGATTTTGCGAGACATAAACAATCACGGCCGTAAAGATTGAGTATCACGGCCGTAAAGATTAATATCACGGCCGTAAAGGAGTTGCTGCTTAAAATTGGAATTGTACGTTTTTGGACTTACGGCCGTAAGAGTGAATCAGAAGCAAGGTTACGGCCGTAAGAAAATCAGTCACGGCCGTAATTCACCATACGCGTAAATTAGGGTTTTTAATTATTTCCTTAATTTTAGTTATTTGTTTCCTTGTTTAATTATAACTCTTAAACCTAGTTTTGACCCTATTTATAGGGATGTAATTTTCATTATTCATTACACAACTTTGATAATATTAATTGAGAGGCTATTTGCTTTCACAACCTTTATTCTTTATTGAATAAAATCCGAACTTGCGAGTTAATCTTGTTTGTTCAAATCTCGGTGAGAATTATTATTGTTTGTGATCAAGAGGTCAATATATCTCAGTGATTGTATTGGTTTCTTGGTTCAATTAATTTTAATTGGATCCATAAATCGAGGTTCTTGGCGTTCTTGGGTCGATTCCAATAATTTGTGGGTTGCGTAGCTACAATTGCTACGTGGTTTGCACCATCTGGTATCAGAGCTTAGGCTCCAAAAATCAAGGTTATATCTTGTTTTTGTTTTCTTGAGTTTCTTATTCTTGTTTTTCGTGTTCTTCCAGCGTTGAGTTTTTAATCCAGAAAAGTGTCACAAAAAAATTCAATAGTCGTTATTTCCTTCGTTTGTTATCCAAATTAAATTTCGTTTGTTGCGCCTTTCTCGTAGTTGAATTTTCGAGAATATATATATATATATATAAAAAAACGAAAATTTCAGTTCCAGAAAAATAGTTGATATTTGATTTCAAGAAATACTTTCTTGAAGCAATCTTTAGTTTCCATGAAAAGTGTCAAGTCCCTTATAGAGTCAAATTCAATTCTCTAAAGGTCTTCTTTGAGTTTTCCAACAAATTCATTACTTCTCACTCATATTCGATTTGAAGCAATCGGGTTTAAACTTATTTGAGTTTGGATTCGTTCTTTGAAGCAATTGGGGTGAAAGCTATTGAGTGGAAAAAGGCAGAGAGGTGAGATCAGTAGAGGGTAAAAGCCAAATTTGAGTGATACACGAGCGAAATACACGTGAGGCACAAAACATTTAGTTTTAGGATGTCTGAACATTCTTCTACTACAAAGAACAACGATCGACCCAACATGACGGAAGAGATGGTACAACGGTTTGAGCGGTTGTTTGGAGATGTGTTAGGTAGGTTAGAAAGGCTTGAGCAACCTCGAGAAGTGCCTAATGCCCGTAGGCAAGGTGGGCAAGGTCGTAGAGTAGAGGGGGTTGATGAGAATGAAGAAGGTAGTGATTTTGACGATGGGCAATTGTTGATAGAGTGGTTAGGCATGGAAGAAGGGATAGAGATCTTGGTGGCGATAGAATGGATGGTAGTATGAGCAACATCAAAATGACAATTCCGTCATTCAAGGGTAGGAGTGATCCGGAAGCATACTTAGAATGGGAGAAGAAGATGGAATTAATTTTTAATTGCTACACTTATTCGGAAGAAAAAAAGGTTAAAGTAGCTGTACTTGAGTTCTCCGATTACGCTATTAATTGGTGGGATCAATTGGTGACTTCTAGGAGGAGGAATCGCGAGAGGCCCGTTAGTACTTGGGATGAATTGAAAGCTATCATGAGAAAGAGGTTCGTTCCTAGTCATTACCATCGGGAGCTGCATCAAAAATTACAAAGTCTCTACCAAGGATCAAAGAGTGTGGAGGATTATCATAAGGAGATGGAGATGTTGATGATTAGAGCCAATGTAGAAGAAGATAGGGAGGCTACGATGGCTCGATTTTTGAATGGGTTGAATAGGGATATAACTAATGTGGTTGAATTGCAACATTATTTGGAGATGGAAGATATGTTGCACATGGCTATAAAGGTGGAGAAGTAAATAAAGAAAAAGGGAACAGCAAGGTATCAATCTGGCTCTAATTCCTCTTGGAAGCCGAAGTGGGATAGTAAAGGGGATGGGACTGTTTCTAAAGGAAAGTTTGAAGCACCAAAAGGGAAGTTTGAGGCACCAAAAGGGAAGGAGGAACAAGCTAGTAAATTCGTACCTAAAGGGGAACCTCAACCATCTAGGAGTAGAGACATTGAATGCTTCAAATGCTTAGGGAGAGGACATGTGGCATCTCAACGTCCTAATAGGCGAGTGATACTTGTGAGGAAGGATGGAGCCATGGAGAGTGATAGTGAAGAAGAGGATTATAGCGATATGCCGGCATTGGAGGAAGTATGTGATGATGAGGATGTGTTATCCGGGGAGCATGGCGAGTTATTGGTGGCAAGGCGAGCTCTTAGTGCTCAAATCAACACGGATGATTTGGAACAACAACGGGAGAACATATTCCATACACGATGTCGCATAAATAACAAGGTATGTAGTATGATTATTGATGGTGGTAGTTGCACTAACGTCGCTAGTACTATACTTGTTGAAAAATTAGGATTACCTTTGTTAAAACATCCTAAACCTTATAGGCTTCAATGGTTAAATGATAGTGGAGAAATTAAGGTGAATAGGAGGGTGTTGGTGAATTTTTCTATTGGTAGCTATGTGGATGAAGTTATGTGCGATGTGGTACCTATGCATGCCGGGCACATTTTGTTGGGTAGGCCTTGGCAATATGATAGGAAGGTCACGCATGATGGGTATAAAAATAGGTATAGCTTTACCAAAGGGGGAAAAACCATTACACTTGCACCATTGACACCATCACAAGTGTATGAAGATCAAATAAAACTGAAAAATGATGAAGAAAAAAGAGTGAAGGAAAATGAGAGAAAGAGAGTTGAGGCCACGACCTCAGAAAAAGGAGAGGAAAAGAGAGTTGGAGCCACGACTCCAGAAAAAGGAGAGGCGAGAGAAAAAAGGAGTGTTGGGGTACATACCTCAGAAAAAGGAGAGGGAGCGAAGAGTGCCAGAAAAGAAAGAAAAATGAGTTTCTACGCAAAAAGGAGTGAAATCAAAAAGACATTCATGGAAGAACGACCGATGGTCCTTCTGCTGTACAAGGAATCATTCCTTGCATTTGATGAAATTAACAAATCCCTCCCTAGTTTGGCTATTTCTTTATTGCAGGAATTCGAGGATGTGTTTCCAGATGACATACCTAGTGGGTTACCACCCATTCGAGGTATTGAACATCAAATTGATTTTATACCTGGAGCAGTCATTCCAAACCGTCCAGCTTATAGGAGTAATCCTGAGGAGACAAAGGAGCTTCAAAGGCAAGTGGAGGAATTAATGAGTAAGGGGTACATAAGGGAAAGCATGAGCCCATGTGCCGTACCCGTGTTACTTGTGCCGAAGAAGGACGGGACGTGGAGAATGTGTGTTGATTGTAGAGCCATCAACAACATAACGGTAAAGTATCGTCATCCTATCCCTAGGTTAGATGATATGTTGGATGAATTGCATGGCTCTAGCATATTTAGTAAAATTGACCTTAAGAGTGGTTATCATCAAATTCGAATGAAAGAAGGAGATGAGTGGAAAACTGCATTTAAAACTAAGTATGGCCTGTATGAATGGTTAGTAATGCCTTTTGGACTTACTAATGCACCTAGCACATTTATGCGTTTAATGAATCATGTTTTACGTGCATTTATAGGTAAATTCGTTGTAGTTTACTTCGATGATATCTTGATATATAGTAAAACTTTGAATGAGCATGTGGAGCATGTTAGGTGTGTGCTTGTGGTTTTAAGACAAGAGCAACTTTTTGCTAATTTTAAAAAGTGTGATTTTTGCATGGAAAAAGTTGTGTTTCTTGGTTATGTGGTTAGTGCTAAAGGGATAGAAGTAGATGAAGAGAAAGTCAAAGCTATTAAAGAGTGGCCAACACCTAAAAGCATAACTGAGGTTAGGAGTTTTCATGGCTTGGCTAGTTTTTATAGGCGTTTTGTTAAAAATTTTAGCACGATTGCTGCACCACTCACAGAAATTGTCAAAAAGAGTGTAGGGTTTAAATGGGGTGTAGAACAGGAGCATGCATTTGATACTATCAGAAATATGTTATGTGAAGCACCGGTTTTATCACTTCCTAACTTTGACAAGGCTTTTGAGATTGAATGTGATGCCTCAGGGCTAGGCATTGGAGCTGTTTTAATGCAGGATCAAAGGCCAATCGCCTATTTTAGTGAAAAACTAAAAGGGGCTGCACTTAATTATCCCACATACGACAAGGAGTTATACTCACTTGTGCGCGCTTTGGAAACATGGCAACATTACTTGTGGCCACGGGAGTTCGTGATACACACTGATCATGAATCCTTGAAGCATTTGAGGAGACAAGCTAAGCTGAGTAAGAGACATGCAAGGTGGGTAGAGTTCATCGAAACATTTCCCTATGTCATCCGGTACAAACAAGGTAAGGAAAATGTGGTGGCAGATGCATTGTCTCGAAGGTATGTTCTGTTAAATTCTTTAAACTCTAAATTGCTTGGATTTGAATACATTAAGGGCATGTATGCTAATGACCTGGACTTTTCTAATATTTATGAATCATGTGGTAAGGGGGCTGTGGATAGGTTCTTTAAACATGATGATTATTTATTTCGAGAAAATAAATTGTGTGTTCCTAGGTGTACAATGAGAGAGTTACTTGTGAGAGAGGCCCATAGTGGAGGCTTAATGGGTCATTTTGGGGTTAAAAAGACCATTGAAATCCTAAGTGAACATTTCTATTGGCCTAAAATGAAAATTGATGTGGCTCGGGTTTGTTATAGATGCATTACTTGTAAAAAGGCTAAATCTAGGATTAAACCCCATGGATTATATATGCCTTTACCCGTCCCTAGTGAACCTTGGGTCGATATCTCTATGGATTTTGTTTTAGGATTGCCTAGGACTAAGAAGGGTCAAGATTCGATTTTTGTGGTAGTAGATCACTTTAGTAAAATGACACATTTCATACCATGCCACAAAACTGACGATGCTACAAACATAGCTGAAATTTTCTTTAGGGAAGTCGTGCGCTTACATGGGGTGCCTAAAAGTATTGTCTCGGATAGGGATGTTAAATTCCTTAGTCATTTTTGGAGAGTCTTGTGGAACAAATTAGGAACAAAACTACTTTTCTCTACAACTTGTCACCCACAGACCGATGGACAAACCGAGGTAGTAAATAGGACAATGATTCAATTGTTGCGCACGATAATCAATAAAAATCTGAAAAATTGGGAAGAGTGTTTACCATTTATTGAATTTGCATATAATAGGGCTATACATTCTACTACTTCTTATTCACCATTTGAAATTGTTTATGGTTTTAATCCGCTAACACCATTGGATTTAATCCCTTTACCTGTGAATGAACGTAGTAGTTTAGATGGCAAGAAAAAGGCTGAGATGGTTAAAGCACTCCACGACAAGGTGAGGTTGGCGATTGAAAAGAAAAATGAACATTATACTTCGCAGGCTAACAAAGGAAGAAAAGGCGTCATTTTTGAACCCGGTGATTGGGTTTGGGTACATTTGAGAAAAGATCTGTTTCCAGAACAACGCAAGTCAAAGTTACAACCGCGAGGGGATGGTCCATTCCAAGTGATTGAAAGGATCAACAACAATGCCTATAAACTCGATCTTCCTGGTGAGTATAATGGTTCGGCTTCATTTAATGTTTCTGACCTATCTCCGTTTGATGCAGGTACAGATTCGAGGTCGAATCCTTTCGAAGAGGGAGGGAATGATGTGATCCAGACCACGGATACAAGCCCGCACAAAGATCCGTTGAAGATCAAAGGAGGACCGATGACTCGATTGCAAACCAAGAGGGCCAAGGAAGCAATGGACAAGTTATTTCAAGAAACAATGGCCAAAACAATGTTCGTGTCATCAAAAGAAACAAGTTCCATGTTGGGGCCGAACCAAAACGATGAGTGGATCAACCTTATTCATTGCGTCGAAGAAAGTGGTGAAATTTCAATGTTACAGCCGTAACATACAAATCCTCACGGCCGTAACCAACTTTCTGCTGAAATTGATTTTGCGAGACATAAACAATCACGGCCGTAAAGATTGAGTATCACGGCCGTAAAGATTAATATCACGGCCGTAAAGGAGTTGCTACTTAAAATTGGAATTGTACGTTTTTCGACTTACGGCCGTAAGTCATATGTCACGGCCGTAAGAGTGAATCAGAAGCAAGGTTACGGCCGTAAGAAAATCAGTCACGGCCGTAATTCACCATACGCGTAAATTAGGGTTTTTAATTATTTCCTTAATTTTAGTTATTTGTTTCCTTGTTTAATTATAACTCTTAAACCTAGTTTTGACCCTATTTATAGGGATGTAATTTTCATTATTCATTACACAACTTTGATAATATTAATTGAGAGGCTATTTGCTTTCAGTACCTTTATTCTTTATTGAATAAAATCCGAACTTGCGAGTTAATCTTGTTTGTTCAAATCTCGGTGAGAATTATTATTATTTGTGATCAAGAGGTCAATATATCCCAGTGATTGTATTGGTTTCTTGGTTCAATTAATTTTAATTGGATCCATAAATCGAGGTTCTTGGCGTTCTTGGGTCGATTCCAATAATTTGTGGGTTGTGTAGCTACAATTGCTACGTGGTTTGCATCACCCATACTATTGAGGCCAGTTTGAAGAAAGAAAAAGGTGAGCTCGAGGTCGCTGTCCAGGGTTCATACAAGGAGGCCGTGAAAAAATTCAAAGATTCAGTGGAATATGAACACGATGTGGACGAGACATACTATCTCACATTCAAAGAGATAGTAGAGGAGTTGGAACAAAAACGACCCGAGGTGGACATTAGTTTCTTGAAAGAGAAACTCGAACTGGTCTACAAGAAATATTTGGAGCTGATGCCTAAAGAGGTCGATGAAGAAACTTTACTCTCTCCACTCATTGAATCTCAAATCAACCTGCCAGAAAAGGTTGTCAATCTTGAAGAATAGTTGCACATTTCCAGTTCGATGTTATCTTGTAACTATCGATTCTGCTCTTCTTGATTGATATAAAGAAAAATTTCATTCTAACACTTATTACTTTGAAGATAAACGAAATGAATTACAAATGAAATGCAGAGGTGAATTTTAAACGAGGTGAACACTTAAGCAAATTTCAAACGTTAATTCACTCAACATGAAACGCAGAGGTGAATTTTAAACGAGGTGAACACTTAAGCAAATTTCAAACGTTAATTCACTCAACATGAAACGCAGAGGTGAATCTTAAACGAGGTGAACACTTAAGCAAATTTCAAACGTTAATTCACTCAACATGAAACGCAGAGGTGAATTTTAAACGAGGTGAACACTTAAGCAAATTTCAGACGTTAATTCACTCAATATGAAACGCAGAGGTGAATTTTAAACGAGGTAAATACTTGAGCAAATTTCAAACGTTAATTCACTCAACATGAAAGGCAGAGGTGAATCTTAAACGAGGTGAACACTTAACCTGTACATTTTTCACCCAAACACGTCGTTTGTAGAATGGAGGTCGGTTATTTGTCAGCTCGGTATTTTTCACCAGAACACCTCGTTTGAATAATGGAGGTCGGTTATATGTCAGCTCGGTATTTTTCACCAAAACACCTCGTTTGAATAATGGAGGTCGGCTATTTGTCAGCTCGGTATTTTTCACCAAAACACCTCGTTTGAATAATGGAGGTCGGCTATTTTTTTCAACCCGGCGCCTCGTGGGGAAACCACTTCGTCTTCATAGATTGTCTTGTAATGTCGATGATATCCTGCCTTATAGGTACTTACAGATCATCAACTAAGGTCTTTGTTTTGCCTCTCGAGGAGGTCTTTCTCGTCTTTGAGACGGATTGACTTGTGATGTTGATGATATCCTGCCTTATAGGTACTTACGAATCATCAACTAAGGTCTTTGTTTTGCCTCTCGAGGAGGTCTTTCTCTTCTTTGAGACGGATTGCCTTGTGATGTTGATGATATCCTGCCTTATAGGTACTTACGGATCATCAACTAAGGTCTTTGTTTTGCCTCCCGAGGAGGTCTTTCTCGTCTTTGAGACGGATTGCCTTGTGATGTTGATGATATCCTGCCTTATAGGTACTTACGGATCATCAACTAAGGTCTTTGTTTTGCCTCTCGAGGAGGTCTTTCTCGTCTTTGAGACGGATTGCCTTGTGATGTTGATGATATCCTGCCTTATAGGTACTTACGGATCATCAACTAAGATCTTTGTTTTGGAAACACCCATTCAGACTTGTATACTTTGAAACATCAAACTATTTATTCATTTGATTACATCTTGGTTGACATCAGAAAATATCCACGATCCATTTTACATCCTGTCCTACTGGAAGTATTTCTTCAAGTGTTCCGCGTTCCAGGGGTGTTGAAGTGGAATTCCGTCAAGGGCCTTCAGTTCGTAAGATCCATTGCTTAAGGCCTTCTTAATTCGATATGGACCTCCCCAGTTTGGTCCCAGAGGCTCACGTGTCGTGGTCGTCTTTCTTAACACCAGATCCCCCATTTGGAACTTCCTTGGCCTCACCCTGGCATTATAATACCTCGCATTCATTTTCTTGTAAACTGCATTCCAAACCTGTGCTTGTAGTCGCTTCTCCTCCGTAAGGTCCAATTCAGCAGTGAGGGCATCATTGTTACTTTTCTCATTGAAGTGAGCGACCCGAAATGATGGCATACCCACCTCTATCGGGATTACAGCTTCTGTCCCGAAGGCCAAAGTGAATGGGGTCTCTCTGGTTGATGTCCTGTGAGTTGTCCTGTAGGACCACAATACCCCTGGTAGTTCTTCGGCCCACGTTCCTTTCAGGTTTTCGAGTCTGGTTTTCAGATTGTGCTTGATAATTTTGTTCACTGCTTCGACTTGTCCGTTGGACTGAGGATGATTAGGAGTGGAAAAATGCTTCTTGATGCCAAGCCCTTCACAAAAAGATTTGAACCTTTCGTTGTCGAACTGTCTCCCATTGTCTGTCACAATGGATTTCGGGATTCCAAACCTACAAATGATTGACTTCCATATAAAATCCGTAGTTTTCTGTTCTGTGATTTTGACCAGCGGTTCAGCTTCTGCCCATTTTGTGAAATAATCCACTGCAACTATGTCGAACCTGTTTCCCCCTTTTGCCGTTGGCAACGGCCCGATCAGATCTACTCCCCATTTAGCAAACGACCATGGGCTCATCACTGAAGTCAGCTCTTCGGGAGGGTTCCTCATAATCGGGGCGAACCTTTGACACTTGTCGCATGTCTTTACAAACTCAATTGCGTCCTTCTTCAAGGTAGGCCAAAAATACCCCTGCCTGATAATTTTGAATGCCATCGCCTGTCCCCCTGTATGATTCCCGCAAATACCTTCATGAATTTCTTTCATCACATATTCAGCCTCTTCATTGTCTAAACATTTCAGCAATGGAAGGGAGAATCCTCGCTTATACAAGTCACCCCCAATCATAGTGTACCTCGCAGATCTGATCCTCAAACTTCTGGCTTTCACTTGATCAAGTGGCGTCGTCCCTTCTTGTAAGTATTGGATGATTTCATCCTTCCACGTCCTCTTCAGAGAAGTTTGCAAGAAAGCTGAAGGTGGCGGGTTTAAAACTGATTGCGCCAAGGTCTCGATCGATATGCTTTCCAATTCAGACGTCCCTTCGCTTGTCGCTAAGGGAGCTAAAGCATCAGGTTGACTGTTTTTAGATCGGGGGATCTGGATAAACTCTGCATGTCTAAACTTCTTCAACTCTTCCAAAACCCTTGCTCTGTAGGTATTCATCTTTTCACCCCTGGCTTCATACGTTCCCTGGATTTGATTGATTATCAGCTGTGAGTCGCTGTGCAGGATAATGCTATCGACACCCATCGCTTGAGCCATATCCATCCCCACGATCAGGGCCTCATATTCAGCGTCATTGTTGGTTGCCTCGAAATCAAAACGGTAAGAACTGCAGAAGAATTGATTATCAGGACTGATTAGGACGACTCCAGCCCCTGCCCGGTTTCCTGCTGATGAACCGTCAACGTATAACCGCCAGGTCGCATCTATCTCCGTACAACAACTTAAGTGAGTTGGCGTGAGTTCAACCATGAAATAAGCCAAGGCTTGCCCTTTGATGACGATTCTAGCTTTGTACACAAGATCGAATTGCCCCAACTCTACTGCCCATTTCAAGAGTCGTCCAGACATTTCGGGTTTTTCTAGCACCTGCCTCAGAGGGTAATTTGTCAATACTTCAACCTAATGTTCCAAAAAATAAGGTCTCAATTTTCGAGTTGACATTATCAAAGCATAGGCTAGTTTCTCCATTTCAGAATATCGAAGTTCAGCGTCGTGCAGAGCCTGGCTGACATAGTAGACTGGTCGTTGAACTCCCTGCTCAGTTCTCACTAGAACTGCACTCATTGCTTGTTCTGAAATGGCCAAGTATATAGAGAGTACTTCTCCTGATATTGGTTTGGAAAGGACTGGCGGGGACGCCAATTGTTTCTTCAATTCTTCAAAGGTCGTCTGGCATTCCTTAGTCCACTCAAAATCCTTGTTCTTCCTGATAACATCAAAGAATGGCCGGCACTTATCCGTAGATCTTGACACGAAACGGCTCAGAGCTGCTATCCTTCCAGTCAGACTTTGTACCTCTTTAAGTTTCCTTGGTTCCCTCATTTGCATAAGCGCCTGTATTTTATCAGGGTTAACTTCGATACCCCTTTGGCTTACCAGGTAGCCCAAAAATTTCCCTGATCCTACCCCGAAGGAACATTTCTTGGGATTCAGTTTCATTTTGTAAGTTCGCAGTATTCGAAACATTTCATCAAGGTGCTGGATATGGTCTTCAGCTCGGATACTCTTTACGAGCATGTCATCGACATACACCTCCATTGTCTTCCCGATCCATCATAAACAAGGTATGTTCTTCATCTGCTTCGTTCATCGGTATTTGGTTATACCCCGAGTAAGCGTCCATGAAGCTGAGGAGCTGATGTCCGGCCGTAGCATCCACCATTTGATCTATCCTGGGTAGGGGGAAACTATCCTTAGGGCATGCTTTGTTTAGGTCAGAGAAATCGATACATAGCCTCCATGTCACATTGCTTTTCTTTACTAGCACTGGGTTAGCTACCCACACAGGATAAAAAGCTTCCCTGATAAACCCATTGCTTAGTAATTTTACCACCTCCCTTGCCAGCGCTCCATACCGTTCAGGGTTAAGTGACCTCCTTTTTTGTACCTTAGGTTTGAAATTAGGACTAACAAGGAGATGGTGGCATGCATGTTTAGGATCAATCCCTTCCATGTCCGAGTGGGTCCATGCAAACACATCCAAATTCCTTTTCAAAAAATTGATGAGGTCGGTCCTGATGGGCTCCATTAACCCGTGTCCCACTCTGAATTCGACGTCGGGTTTGGCCTCGTCAACTTTCACAGCATCCAACTCTTCCACAGGACCTGACTGACCCCTATCCTGTATTCCTCTCGGATCCAGCGTTTGCAACTCTGTTATTGGCTCGTCCTCTCCACTTGTCTCCACGATGGGATTTTCTTCTTCCCCCATTTGGACATTGTTGGAAGCAAATCCTAGATTGCACTCCCGCGCAACCCTTTGGTCCCCCCTTATGGTAGCCACCCCGTGTGGTGTAGGAAATTTCAGACAATAGTGATAGATTGAAGCTGCTTCCTTAAGCTCGTGGAGGATCGGTCTTCCTAATATGGCATTGTAGTTCGTCATGACGTCCACTACCACGAAATCGGTAATCACGCGCCTTTGACAAGATCCTGTCCCCAGTTCCACCAGTAAGGATATTTCACCTTTTGGACAGATGTAGTCACCCGTGAAACCCTGAATCCTTGTCCTCCTTGGCTGCAAGTTACGCGGGTCAATTCCCATTTTTTCAAAGGTCTTCCAGTATAACACATTCACAGCACTACCATCGTCCACTAGAGTTCGATTGCATGACTACAAATCTGATAGCTATTTCGGGCTTCTCGGGCGAACTGTCGTCTTTTCCTCTTCGACCCGACCTGCACTTGATTCCCGCTCACAATGGTACGTATTTCATCAGGCCGGTCTTTGCCGTGGGTGTCTATCCCATGATGTACGGCGTACTTCTCTTGTTGTTTGAATTGCCTTCCCGAATCCCGTGGTCCAGCAGCGTAGTCTTGCAAGCTTCCCCTCTTTATTAACCTGTCAATTTCGAATCTCAAGTTTCGGCATTCATCCGTGGTGTGCCCTATTGACCTGTGGTATTCGCAATACCGGGATGAGTCCAAGTTGTTCGGGCTCTGCTTTATCGGCCTCGCCGGCGGAAATATCCCCTTATCTTTCTCATTCATGAAAATGACCTCAGTTGATGCATTTAATTGGGTGAGCTCGCTTCTCTGTTCAGGATTGTATGGACAGAACCTGTCCGCCGGTTTGTAGTCCTTCTTTTTTCCAAAAGTATTCTTTTTGAATTCCTTCTTATCATCCTTACTTTCCTTCTTGTATGACACCGCAGCTGTATGATAACGACCTTCTTTGGGACCAGACGCCTCCTCGGCGTTGATAAACTTCTCCGCCCTGTTAAGGAACTCCAGGTAGGTACGGGGTCCATCCTCATGTACTGACCACCAGAAACGGGTCTGCGTTTGTAAGCCTGACAAAACAGCCATGAGAAGTGCGTCATCCGATATTCTTTCCATTCCCATGATCTGTCTATTAAAACGACTCAAATAGCTCTTTAATGATTCTTCTTCGGTGTGGTAGAGATTTTTGACCCCATGAATTGCTTCAAAAACTGGCTACTTAGTTGAGACCAACTTGATATGGAGTGCTGAGATATATTGCGGAACCACCGCTGAGCCCGGTCTCCAAGAGTTAGAGGAAAAGCCCTACACATTATTGCATCACTTGCCCCCTGAAGCTCCATCCATGACATGTACTGATCCAGATGTGAAACCGGGTCAGTCTCCCCATTGTACCCGGCGAGATGAGGCATCTTCATTTTGCTCGGCAGAGGCTGTGACAGTATAATCTCCGTGAAAGGTGATGTCCTCTTGGTAGATGGTTCTGTTGACCCCAACCCTTCTTATTTTTCCTCCAAGTCAGACAGTTTTTCTTCAATTGCTCAACTTCGGTTTGATCCGGTTTGCTTGATGGAAAAATCGGCGACCGGCCCAAGTGAAGAGTCGAGCTGCCAGTCGGCTGGTTCTCTGGGTTCACTTTCTTCATCGGAGATCGGTCCCCATGTCCCCTAGTCCGTACAGCCTTGCTCTCCTCTCCTTTTTCACCCCTTCTCGCTTGACTCGGTTCCATCCAACCCTGCGACTTTTGACTCCGTACATAAGGTGTGCTTTCGCCCACCACACTCCTCGTGTTATCAGAGCTTCCAGTTTGTTGTTATTCGAAATGTGAGCGTCCACCGGACCTTTGTAGTTGTGATTGTACCTCATGCTCCTCTCGGTGATGACCCCGGTCTTGATTTCTCCTCATCTCTTCCATTTCTCTTTGCATCCTATCAAGTCGATCTAAGACCATTCCCATGTTGGCCTCCGCTGGGGGTCGCGAAACAGCGGATCTCCTGGACATATGGGAATTCCCCTGCGAACCCTCACCACGGTGTACCCGGTGACTCCCAGAACTTTGCCTGTCACTCATTATGATGTAGGAAAAAGTATGTGATTGCTGAGTACAAGGATACGGGCCCTCCTTCTAGCACCAATTTGTTGACGTCTAATTTTTTCAACAAATAAAAGTGGTTGGATCTTTGTAGTTGATAAACGGATTGTATATTTTTCTTTAATTTGTCTAAGTATGTAGCTCTCAAACAGGCTTGTATACGATTGTATTGAATTTCGTAATATTGCAAGAGATAAGAAAAGAAACAGATCGAAAGCGAACTGAGACCAAAGTTACGTAAATTCACGTCCAGTTCGATACCGATCTGACAGCCAGGTCGAATCCACGAAATCAAACAACAAGAGTTCTGGGAGGTTTTTTTCTATATCACCTGCCCTTTAATGAGCATTTACCACTTCTATTTATAGTAGTTGAAGAATTAAAACATAATCATTACAACATATTAGTTCTGCAGTATGTGATTGACAATGACTACTGAAATTTCTGACAACATGTCACAAATGTTTTCACTGACATTTCACAAACAATCATAATTACTGACACATAATACGGCTGATTTGATGTATTAGCAGCGCCGCTAGCCTCACTATGCTCGGAATTCACCTCGGTCGACACTACCTCGGCATCGAGTCACCTCGTTCATGGCCATTCACTTCTCCTTCAAAGTTGAGGTCGGCTCCTAATTCACCTCGGCATATTATCAGATCGATCAGTGCAAATCACGTCTCCCTCCAAGTTGAGGTCGGTTCCATATTCACCTCGGCGCCTTATAAGCTCGGTCAATGCAAATCATCTCTCCGTCAAAGTTGAGGTCGGTTATAAATTCACCTCGGAGCCAAATCGCCCCGGTCAAAATAAACTAGTTGTTATCTTAAGTTGAGGTCAACATATTGAATCCACGTAAGCACGATAGACAACACTCTCGAACTAAAATCCGAGGTCCATTTTGTAGAAGGAATCTTGTATTTTTCCAGATCTAAAATAACTTTCTTCACGGAAGCTCAAAGTCATGGCCACAGTTTCAGGGAATGGTCCGTTCACTCACAATCCAGCTTCCACATTCTAGAGTCAGTGTTGCGAACACCGCCACCAAACAACACAAATTTCCAGCCAATACATCGACAGATCCATCGTCGCCACATCAGCTTCTCCAATCTCCGCTGCACCACCAACAGAGGACATCACCTCCAGCCACTATAACATTTCTCCTCCAAGCTTCAATCACCTTTTTTCCTTCTTCCTTTACCCATATAGCAAAAAAAAATTCACCGGCTACTACTGGGTGTTCAGTTGCTCTGACCATTTCATCTTTAGTTAAAGCCACTTCATGAGTTTTGTATCGAGATCTTGTTTGTGCGATAAAATCCTGGATCGTGCAGAGATGTGTAGAAGAGGATAGCTAGAGTGAGCAGGAAGAGCGAATCGCGGAGTTGGTGGACTACTGGACAATACGAGACTCCAATGTGTATGGATGTCATGATTTCCCCACGGTCAGATCTACTAGCGGTAGCAGCGGCGGAGGGGCCTCTTCTCCCATGTCAATCATGTATCTTCTTCTTCTGAGGTGTATGACACTCACATCGTAGTCAACCTCCAATCGATTTTCACCATTTTTACTCTGAATCTCTTGAAATTTGACTCCCTAGGTGGAGGAATTATTTTGCTTCTTCATTGAATCTTCTTTTATACATTCCTATTCTATCAATGGAATTCAACTCTAGAGAACTAGTATTTCCAGATACTCAAAACCAAAAGAAGAAGAAAGTCAGCTAAAAAAAATTGCAGAAAAAAAATCTTCCAGGACAAGCGGCCGAGAGCTGCTCGTTGGAGAATGGAATTTGTAAATTTCATGCCAAAACTTACTCCTCTGATACCATGAACAATTTTAGAGGGAGAAAAAAATATTTTTTATTTATGAATTGCTTAAGAAAAGGGTTACAAGCTTTTAGCTATATATAGAGAAGTAACCTCAGAACTAAATCTAGCAAACTTGAATCTAATGCAATCTAATTCTAATTCTAGCACATTCTAGAATATTCTAATTCAACTAATATCTCAAAAGACAAAGTATCACTTTTTTCACTAAAAAGTGGCAATGTTACTTTTTAGTTAAAAGGAAAAATAAAAAAGTGACATTGCATTGTGTATGAAGAATGAAGAATCTATAATGTATCTACTAATTTTTGTGAACTTGTATAATTTGTTAGTCAATGATTTAATTTTGCAAAAATTAAAAAAGTGATACATGCTTTCGTAAAAAGAAAAATGTCATAAAAAGTAACATTATGTCAACTTATTTTTTTTTAAGTGGTATTTTGTCACTTTTTTGTAAAAATAGCATAATTATTCCCGTATTTTGATAAATATGAGTTAATTCTTTTTGAGTGTTTGTCACCTTTTTTGCTTGAATTTTGTAACTTTTTGAACCTTTATCACTTTCAACTTATTAGATATTATGTTCCTAAAATCAACTTGTTTACTATGCTTAGTGTTTCACGCTGTTGGATGGAATTATATATGCACATAGAGTATAATTCACGACATTCGAAATAAAATTTTTATTGATTGCATTAATATAAAGTTGCGTTTGTCCATGGGTCAATTTAATATTATAGATTGAGTGTTTAAGTTGTTAAACACAGAAAGATTCAATTTGTAAATAAATATGGACAATTTATTTTGATAAGATCGTCTCGGTTTTATTAAAACCTATCTTTGACTTTGGTAATAAAATTGAGAGTACGTTTGGAACGTATTGGACGGGACCACGTGAAATTAATTTGTGACATTGACCATACAAGTTTAATTTCACTTGACTATTGTACGTGGGACCTTAATCCTAATCGGATAATGGACTTCGATTACTAACTTGAAGTTCTTTGAGGTATCAATGGGTGAGATCAATTGCTGATCAATATCTCGGTACTTTGGGAATTAAAGTGAACTAACGAGGAACATATATTCGTATTATGGAATCCGTCACCTTTTAGGTATGATCATAATCTCACTGGTTCTTCTAGTGGACAGTTGAATCTGAGCTCAGTAATTCGACAATGATTGTTGAATTCTATGATGTGATGTGATCACATCGAACTGTTAGATAGAAGATGAGAGTTGAGGATTTATGAATATTCAGAGAAGGGCATTTTGGTCATTCTAACTTGCTCCGAATATTCAAGTTGATCGACAGGGGTAACATGTAAGAGCAATAAGTCAAAGGATATAATTATTGATTAATTGTTTCAGTAATTTCAATTTTACTAAGAGTGCAATCTCGTTCTTTTAGTGGAATAGAATGTGATTAATAAATTAATTTTGACTGATCAAGAGTTGATCGGGTCATAATTAATTTATTGGAGCTTAGTTTAATTGGGTCCGATCAAGTTCCCTCGGTGGCTTCACTATAATGGGTTTGTACAGGCTTATTACCTGTATTGGGTTGTGCAGAAATGGGTCTGAGTTATGGTACTAGACCTGGTAGGGTTTTGGAGTGTAAAGAGGTTACAAATAGTCTCCCAAGACTATTTTTCTTAACCTAATCGGAAAAGTGGCGAGACACACACTAAAGTATGTAGTGTGTGTTTCCTCTTTACAAAGAAACCCTAATCCTAGTTTAACCTAGGTCTTGAAAAAGGTGACCACGCACCTGCACAGCTGCCATTGGAGAACACCGGGGAAAGCTTGAGGGTTTGAAGCTTTGGTGGAATCAAGAAGCAGTTGATGAAGATTATTGTAAAGCACGCTACAAGGGTAATCTTATCGAAACCATTTTTGTGTTCAAAATTGTTTATTCCAAGTTGAATACATAGAACAGAAAATCCTGTAAAGGGATGATTTAGTCACAAGAAATCAATTTTTGTGAGTAGAGTAACCCGGGTTCCCAACAATTGGTATCAGAGCGTCAGGTTTTTGATACTGTTTTGTGTATTTAGGAATAAATAATTTTGTTATGCATGTGTTAGTTGAGCGGTGTTAGGGATTATGTGATTTGATTGTTATTGGATGAATGATATTTAGTTGAACAAATTTGTGGCCTTAGAATTTTTGTGGTAAATTCTTGTATTGTTTTATCGAGTCTTGTAACAAATGGGGTGGATTACCACTCCATGTTTCCCCTTTGACTTTAATTTACTGCAATATATAATTAGAAATTGTTTTTCAATTTTATTGCTGTTGAAATTGAAATCTGGAGATCGATTTGACTACTGCCCAAAGCATGGAGGATTTCTACAGCAATTTCAGAATTGCGCTCAACTTTACCATCTCCAAAGCACAAGGACCTGCATTGCAATTTTGTTAAAAATTTGGAAAAACCAACAGCCGCACACAGGTGATGCCGCTGCGGTTAACGCACGGAGGAGCTGTTGTCCCGATCTTACCGCGGTGGAGACGGCGTCGATTGTTCGGCTATAGACGAAGAGGGCAACACAGTGTCGCTGTCGCCATATGTACGAAGCGACGGCTCTACAAAAGCTGTCAATTCGCGATCGTGGTGGTAGTGGTGGCACCATGGGAGTCTCCAATCTCTCGTGTTTCTCTATCTTATCTCCGGTGATTGGCGAAGCAGGCGACAGCAAAGCCACAGCGCTGCTGTGGTCTCAGGGTTGTGCCAGTTCGTGGCGTGGCTGTGCTGCGCGATTATGGTGTCCACGCGATGCATGGCTTCCTTGGCATTCTCCGGCGATGAGAATGGTTTCAGTTGGCGGCTACATGTTCTCCCAGGGATGGCGAGGTCTCCATTGCCGGACTGTTGTAACCAGGCAGAGAGGAGAAAGAGATGAATTCAGTATTGGGTCTCCTATTTTAAGTGGGCCACTACTCTTTCATTTGGGCCGGTTTTTGATTCTTTTGTTTTGGACCAGATTTCAAATTGTAGTCTGGGCCAGATATAGATGGAATTAAATATGGCCCTGAAATTGTAAAATTGGTCTATTTTAATTAATTGCAATGTGGGTTAAATCGTTTAGCTGAGCCAATGCAATGTGAACTAAATTTTACAATGGGCTGGAATATTTAATTGAATCACTACATTTGGCATTTGGGCTAAAGACTGAAGCTTTGCAGATTTGGACTAGACACTTGCGAATGGAAATTTAAGAATTGGGTCGGCTTGTGGCTCAATTGAATCTTTAATTAATTTGTAATTTTGTGTCTGGGTTTGGGCCATAAATTGTGTTCTAGTTTATTTTATTATCGTCTTTTATTTTATACTTTAATTAAATTGTGAATGAATGTCATAAATAACATGTCATGTAGATCGCATAAATACCGCTCTAGGTACTATACTGTCATGCATTGTTTTATATATTTTATTTTCTTTTCTAAATATTAGATTAGAAAATAAATATATTTATTAATAATTAAATTGATTTTAAGAGTTAAAATTGATTGGGTAATTATTAATTAAAACCCAAGAGTTCAAAATATTAAGTGAGCGAGGGTGCAATTTTTGAACCCACGGCCTCCCCTATTAGTCCATTAGTAAAAAATTTGTGTATGCCTCGTGCTAATCTAATTAGTCTCCCTATAGGAGGGCTGCACTGTTTTGGTTACTGGATTGTGCCCAATTAGGTGATGATTTTTTAAGTGTGAATTAATCATGATTACCCTATAGGTGACATAATTAATTTGGTACTTGAAATATTATTAATATAGGGGTTAGACACTTAAATCAATGACATCATGGGGACTTCCTATAGAATATCCAAACGATGTCAATGATGGTCAAATTTTAACGACTATAAATTAAATATTGCATGAGATGCTAGATACATTTAATTTAGTGGGAGGGTCCCAGGCTAGCCATAAATCACATTTATTTCTCCTATAGAGAAATGTGTTTAAGATTTTTGGGTTTTAGGTTGTTGTCATATTATAGTAGTTTTGGGTCTACTTGTGCATAATTTTTTATTCATGCATTATTTATGAAAGTATTCACCATTTATGCAACTCGTGTATTTTATTTGAATGTCGTATTTCCACAACTAGTTATATGTTTAGACATTACCAACTAATTGGCGAAAACTGCAACATGTCTCGTTATAATTCTTTCTACTTATAACATTTATTTGTGCTAGGAGATCCTTGTTCAATAGTAATTATAAATCTTCCAATGAAAATGGTTTTATTTTGATGAGATGGTTTATTGCATAGTTTTGATTCTCATATCAAGTATTTTGCAATAAAAACATCAGAATATGATAACCAATTTTATTTTCACGATGGAAGGGTATTTATGATAATTTGAACATTTTAATTATGGAGTTATACAAAATATGCTATCAAGCTATAATATATCTCTACTTATGAACCCATCGTGTTTTTGCAAGAGACCATTTGGTAAAACATGATTGGTCACTTTAACGTGGTGGATGTTCCACTTGCAAACATTGATTCATGTGACATAATGCTTGAGAAATCTTTTAAGATGATCTCTTGCGGTTCAGTGTTGACTATATTCACCAGGATGAACGTGTCCCTGAAAGGTTCAATGTAAGCTATTCATAAAGAATAGATTATTTTAAAGCAACGGATAGTATGGTAGGCCCTCTAACCTTTTTGCTTTTGAGCAAAGATAGGATTAATGAGGAAGTAGCCTTTCATGGAAACTCTATAATGGAGTACGACTCTATTCATTGTGTTATGGTTAGTAATTGAGTCTATCTTGATTATAGATTCTAGAGTAACTAATCACTATTGCAAGTTGTTGCAATATGGTCCTAGGTGACCAAATGACACAATGAGATAGAGTATACTATAAGGATAAGCACGGGCACGGTAATATGGAAAGAGCCGTTGGGCTTTTATGTTTGCAAAACAATTTGATTGTTATTTTGTCTCTTTATTATTTGAGCGGAATTATTTAGCACTTAATCTCCAGTTATTAGTTGGAATTAAGTTAAATAATGCTCTTATTGTTGCAAGACAAATGGTTAACAATCTCAAAGCCTTGTAAATGGTTCTAAGTGTAATATTACTACAAGTGATAAGGGATAGATGACTCCTTGTATTAATGAACTCTTTGATAAGATCTTAAGATAATCATATTTATCTAAATAAGATTGAAAGACTAGTAAAGATAGCCTCTAAGTATTTTGGAGGTGGAATCTATGTGGGCTTTTGAATTTTATTTAGAGGGTAAAATGATTAAGATCTTAGGATTGGTCACACTTATCCAAAACTCGATTCTAATACTAGTAAGGGATGGACCTCAAAAGGATCTGAGGTGGAATCTATATTGTTTTCTGAGTCTTGTTTAGAAGATTAGATAACCAAGGGTACTTATACATTAAATGGACTTAAGAGTTTGGGGATTAATACACTTCGATATGTGTGAATTCTTTGGTGCTCAAGATACGAGAGAGTATGAGTAATTCATCACTTTTATTGATGATCACTCCAGATCTCGATTCTATACTTAATATCTCATTGATCTGAAATGTTGAAGAATTTCTAGAATTTTGGACAGAAGTTGAGAAGTAATTAAGAGAATCGAGATACTTCGATTTGACCGAGGTTTGTGTATCTCTCATATGAGTTTAGGAACCATTTATCGGAAAAGGAGAACAAGGTAATACCAAATCAATGATGAGTTATCCTCGTTACTAGTTTCATTTGGGAATGTATATCGGAGATAGTCAGGTTCCTTCATAGCCTAGTACCATTGATTCGTTTCCTGAAATACCCCTAGAGTTGTGGCATGGGTGCAAGCTCAGTTTATACCACTTTCAGATTTGGGGACTTTTGGCACACAAGCCGAAAGGAAGGATTGTCAAGATGGAGGGAACAATGAAGGTTTGATTATAAGGTATGCAACAAAACTAGAAATTATTTCTTCTATAGTCCTCTGGTCAAGAAAGTATTTGTTCAGTACAAATGTAACTTTCTTAGAGGATAAGGCATATAGAAGAATACAAATCCACAAGTAAAATTCTGTTGGATAAGATGTTAGAACGTGGTTTAAACAACTTGATTCCAGGTTTCCGCATAGAATTAATCTTGATGATTTGGGACTTCCTACGGAACCGATGGTTGCTGATCCTAGTGGGAGAAATAGGCAAGTGGTTCAACCACTATTTTTTCCTGGTGAACCCAATGGACAGGGAAAAATCAAAGGTTGTAGTCGAAGTTGTTCTCACTGTTGTGCCTCTTCTTTATGTTCATAAAGAGGTAGTGGAGAGGTTGATCCCAATTAGGGATATAACTAAGTAGTGGGAGAAGAGGAAGTAACTTTGTTTGGACATAATGGAAATACACTTCCAGCGACTAATTGAAGTGGGAGGGTTGTAAGACCACCTTATTGACATTTATTCTATAGAGAGTCTTTCTAGACAGTCTCTACTGAAATAAGAGAATGATTCCTCATTTAGGGAAGTGGTAGAAGTTATGGAATTGAAATCATGGAAGGTGAACGGGAACTCGGAATTGGATTCCTTGTACTACACTAGGGTTTGGATATTTGTAGACACACCTAATGGGGTCAAACCTATAAGGTGTGATGATTTTTAAGATGATAGGAGAATGGTAGATGAGAAGGTTGATGCCTTCAGCGCAAAGCTTATGGCTGTGGGTTTGTGAAACCCTTCTCGCCAATTGCCATGCGAAAGCTTACCTGGATTTTTTATCCATTGTCGTTCATTGTGAAAATGAGGTACGACAGATGGATGTCAAGAAGTTGTTTCTTGAATGCATCTTGAGGAAATCATTTACAAAGTTTAACCTGATGAGTTCATATCAAAAACCATGAAAGTAAAATTCATGACTTACAAGTTTCCAACTTTGGATTTGGGAAATTGTGTTAAGATATGTAATATAGAATTTGATAGAACCATTGTGATACATGTTCTTGATCAAAATCTTGATATATCTTAAGTATACTCGTATATACAGAAAGATGAGACAGTTTTCGCGACTATTTATTTGAATGACACTCTACTTATGTGTGAGAGTATTTTCATTAAATAGTAGTTGGTACCAGCAATTAGACTTGAAGGACTTGTAGATGACTGTCTATTTTTCTAGACATCCGTACTTTTCGGAGTGGGAGAAAAATGGAATAGAATAGTCTCAAGTTTCATGTAATAATAAGATACTATCTACATTTGCAATATTGAAGTCTTGAAAGGAATAATGTTCTTTGTGGACTTTATCTATCTTATGAGTATTCTCATAAGACTCATGGTAAGATAGAGAAGGTTCCTTATGCTCCGGCTATAGGAAGCCTTACTTTGCACTAGATAGGTCATATCTTATGCTAGGGATATTGTTGGTGATTATTAGTTTGATCCAGGATCAGATCATTGAATAGAGGTAAAGCATATACTGAAGCGTGTTCGGAAAACGAGTAAATATTTGCTTATCTATTTAGTTTGTGATCTGATGGATTAAAACTAATTAAGATTTGAATTGACTATGACTCTCGAGAGTCGTCTAAATTGGAATATAACTGGGAGATAATGTGGTTAATTGGTTGTGCATAACACAATCTTGGATTGTTTGTTATACAATCGTGACTTACATCGAAAAGAGTTACTATCTTGGTTGAGAACATAATCATTAGTGTAATGATGATGTTGACAAGATGGATGATTCGATGTTTGATGTATACTCTAAGGGCAAGTGGGAGATTGTTGGATGGAATTATATATGCCCATAGAGTATAATTCACGACATTCGAAATAAAATTTTTATTGATTGCATTAATATAAAGTTGCGTTTGTCCATGGGTCGATTTAATATTACAGATTGAGTGTTTAAGTTGTTAAACACAGAAAGATTCAATTTGTAATTTGATGACGCTCCGCAAGTGCACGGGTCGCGCAAGTAATAAAGTGGATTTTAAGTCCAAGTATCGATCCCACGGAGATTGTTTTAAATCGTATTTTAGATTACTACCTTAACGGGAACGAGAAATTGTTTGAATTTGAGAATTTTGAATTTTAAACTATAAATTAAAAATTAAACTAAAGAAAATACGAAAATTTGATTTATGAAAACGGTGAGATGAATTTGTTAGAATTATGAATCTACATTAATCATATCAACCATGTATTTGACTTAAACATTTAATAACAAGGTATGAGTATTGAAAATCCATGTTCCTATACTTATTTATGTCCCATTTCGAGCGATAGATAAATACCTTTTCCTACATGAGATGAGCCTATATTTCTATGACAAATCCAAACATGTAGAAAAACATTAACGAATTATGAACACTTTTAAGGATAACACGAAGCATAGGGGTATATTTCTATCCCCTATCGGACTTCGCGGCAATTAATCAAGGTCTAATAAATTTCCACTCTTTCGAACATAGAAATCTATCACAAGCATCAATAATTATGCGTCCACAATCATAGATGATAATAATAACATAATTAATTACATAAATCTCATAAATTGCATAATATAAATATAAAGTCAAAACATGGAATCAATAAATTAATGCTTCATTACAATTCTAATAATTAAAACCTAGCCTAAATACATGATCGAAAATAAATCACAAGAAGTATGAAAAGATGTCACCCTATTCATCTCCTTGATCCTTGTTCTTCAATCTTGAATTTGGCCTCCTATGGATCCCCTCGCAATTCGATAGCATTTTGGCATGAAATATCACAGTTGGGAACCCCTAATTTCGTGCCCCAAGCCATGTATTTATAGATGTTCATGAGAATTAGGTTACTTGGGGAGAAAGAATGCTGAGTTTCACGTCCAAATTAAATTCCAAAAGATTTTCAACCGAATAAGGAAAGTTACCTTCGCGGAAGATCTTTTTGTCACTGCACAGCGTTTAGTATTTTGATCATATCTTTTTATCCCCTTATCCGAATTAGATTATTCAAAACCCGCTAGAGAGATAACGTAAAGATCTACAATTCTTCCTGAAATAGGATTTTCCCAATTCTAACGTTTAAGACCCCGAAATTAGGTTTCAAAGTATGACTAAAAATCTGCCCGAAAATCTTGTGTGATTGGAATGAATTTATGGTAATATTCTTATCATATTTCATTCCCTTTTGACTTTTAATTGCATCCAATTGACTCCTAGCATTCTTCAAGTATCTTATCTTGATCCGAATCAACTATTGAATATTTGCAATTTGGTCCTTCTTCTTTTGATTTAGCCTTTGATCTACTTCATCCATTCTTGATTTGCATACTTTGGTTCTTTTATCATCCAATTTGCTTGCTTTTGCTCCAATTCCATTGTTTTCTCAACTTTGGAATTATTTCTGAAATATAAACAAATAACACAAAATAAATAGCAAATATTCTAAAACAAACATATAAATTCATACTTTTAGGATAGAAATAAGTGTATAAAATACACTTATCATAATTCGATCTAAAATTAACGTTTACGGTCAGTAAATAAATATGGACAATTTATTTTGATAAGATCGTCTCGGTTTTATTAAAGCCTATCTTTGACTTTGGTAATAAAATTGAGAGTACGTTTGGAACGTATTGGACGAGACCACGTGAAATTAATTTGTGACATTGACCATACAAGTTTAATTTCACTTGACTATTGTACGTGGGACCTTAATCCTAATCGGATAATGGACTTCGATTACTAACTTGAAGTTATTTGAGGTATCAATGGGTGAGATCAATTGCTGATCAATATCTTGGTACTTTGGGAATTAAAGTGAACTAACGAGGAACATATATTCGTATTATGGAATCCGTCACCTTTTAGGTATGATCATAATCTCACTGGTTCTTCTAGTGGACAGTTGAATCTGAGCTCAGTAATTCGACAGTGACTGTTGAATTCTATGATGTGATGTGATCACATCGAACTGTTAGATAGAAGATGAGAGTTGAGGATTTATGAATATTCAGAGAAGGGCATTTTGGTCATTCTAACTTGCTCCGAATATTCAAGTTGATCGACGGGGGTAACATGTAAGAGCAATAAGTCAGAAGATATAATTATTGATTAATTGTTTCAGTAATTTTAATTTTACTAAGAGTGCAATCTCTTTCTTTTAGTGGATATAATGAGGATTTATGAATATTCAGAGAAGGGCATTTTGGTCATTCTAACTTGCTCCGAATATTCAAGTTGATCGACGGGGGTAACATGTAAGAGCAATAAGTCAGAGGATATAATTATTGATTAATTGTTTCAATAATTTCAATTTTACTAAGAGTGCAATCTCGTTCTTTTAGTGGAATAGAATGTGATTAATAAATTAATTTTGACTGATCAAAAGTTGATCGGGTCATAATTAATTTATTGGAGCTTAGTTTAATTGGGTCCGATCAGGTTCCCTCGGTGGTTTCACTATAATGGGTTTGTACAGGCTTATTACCTGTATTGGGTTGTGCAGAAATGGGTCTGAGTTATGGTACTAGGCCTGGTAGGGTTTTGGAGTGTAAAGAGGTTACAAATAGTCTCCCAAGACTATTTTTCTTAACCTAATTGGAAAAGTGGCGAGACACACACTAAAGTGTGTAGAGTGTGTTTCCTCTTTACAAAGAAACCCTAATCCTAGTTTAACCTAGGTCTTGAAAAAGGTGACCAGGCACCTGCACAGTTGCCATTGGAGAACACCGGGGAAAGCTTGAAGGTTTGAAGCTTTTGGTGGAATCAAGAAGCAGTTGATGAAGATTATTGTAAAGCACGCTACAAGGGTAATTTTCTCGAAACCATTTTTGTGTTCAAAATTGTTTATTCCAAGTTGAATACATAGAACAGAAAATCCTGTAACGGGATGATTTAGTCACAAGAAATCAATTTTTGTGAGTAGAGCAACTCGGGTTCCCAACGCACGCTGGAAATCAAGTCTTGTTAACAATTAAAAAAAGGTTCAGACGATGTGTAAGGAATAATAACCTCTTGAGATAAAGTCCCAACGAGGGATGTTTTATTTATGAAGATTACAATTTGTAAAGAAGAAGCGAAATGACTCCTAGGGGCACAACAAGCACACTGAAATGCACAATACACGAAAAAATTACAAGGAAATTGAAATGAAACTGAAAATTACTTAGTTCTTTGTTTGAGAGTTGATTTATCGGTCCCTGCTTCCATGTCTTCTTCTCTCTTTTATACTGCTTGATCAGCTTCTCTCTTCCAAAACCGCTTAATTGCCATGTAACTGTCAACTTCCTCTATAATGGATGACTTGTCCAAAAATCTCCGTGTTTAACTGCTGCTATCATTCCCATTACTCAATTCGAATTTCCTGGATCGTGAGGATGTGATAAAGTTTCCTATTAACTGCTTCAATAACCCTAACTTAAATAGTACTGAAACGCTCCATTCGCCCAAATCTTTGGCATCTTTCATGTTTGAGCGATGTTTGGCCTTCGCTCTATGGTCTCGCTTTGGCTTGTATATGGTCTCCTATGGGCCCATCCTCTAGACTTGTAATTGGGCTTGTACATTGTCTCTTTTTGGCATATCCCTAACTAAGCCTCGTTCTTTGGGCCATTGGAGATTTCTTACATATATTGATTGTTCTATGTTAATTTTGCGAAATTACAAAAAAGATATTAGGACATGTTTGATAGGAGAAATTTTTCAAGGAAATTGAAAATATTTTCCTACTTTTTTCATTTTATGTTGTTTGATGGGCCAAATTTTGCCAAGAAATTAAAGATTTTCAATCCAACCCCCACACGTGCCTCTTTCTTGGTAATTGAGGAAAACTCTTTCTTGAGGTTTGATAGAGAATTCTTTTCCATGTTACATGGAAAAGAATTTTCACCACATTTGATCAATTTTGTTATTGTTAATTGATTTTTTTATTTCAAAAAATAATATTATCATTATTAAGTAAACATGTGTTAAAAAAAATTAATAAAATAACTAAAATTTATTTTATTTGTCATGAAAAATAATGTCAATCAAATAATGAAACTTGAAAAATTCCCCACTTTTTCCACCTTGAAAATTAAACCAATCAAATGCTTTAAATTCATATTTTCCAAGAAAATAATTTCTAGACAACTTTCTATCCATTTTTCACCATTGCAATCAAGCGCCCTTATTGTGTTTGATCAATTTAACTAGTGAATTATTTGATATGTGGCGTGGGGGCTACTGGATTTTTCCCTAAAGGATTTACCACGTTATATCTAGTGTTATAATTACTACTTTTATTTAAATTCTACAATCGTTTAACTGTAGTCATGAACACATACTTAACCTACACAACTAATAAGAATTCTTAAAATTGATTACCGTATAAATTCACTATCATCCATTCAGTGTTTTAGTAAAACTAAATTAACTTTTAATTAATCTAATTAAGTGTAGTAGTTTCAATTTAGGGTGGCTATATTACCATCACAAAATTTATTTTCTACGTCATAATTTTAAATAATATCTTTATTTACAAAAATAGATACAAATAAAATTACTTAAATAACCTTTCAATTTTCTCTCATTAACTAACCAATTTTTATATACACGTACAATCCCTCAACTTCTTCTTTTCTTCTTTATGCAAAAACACAATTCGGATGGGATGGTTTTCAAAAAGTATAGACAGGAGGCTATCTAGTATTTGTTCTTACACACAATTGAAGATTAAATTGACGATAAGGTTTAGTTATCCAAACTCTCATACTAATAACTATGAGCATCGACTAGGAATATCAGAAAATACTTATAGCCAACAAAAACCTTCAAGATTAGGGTTAAGGAACTGTACTGGATTGACAATGGTTGTGGTAAGAGTGGGTTGAGGGAGAAGGGGAACTCATAAATTTGGGGGTGGAGTACATATCTTTATCATTTTTTATTTTATAACTAGATAAAGGGTATATTTGTATATGTAATGTGGTGTATTTATAAAAGTTATGTTTAATTAGTGGTGGTAATTCAACGTGGTGTATTAAGTATAAATTAATATATTTTCCCTTCACTTTAAAGTATATGTACACGTACATATTATTGTACTAGTATCCTAGTAACTAGTCATAAAATATTATTATTGCTAGCATGTCATAATTAAGTTTTAAATTTTAATAATGCTCGTACACATGCAACATTATCTCACTACGAGAATTTGGTCTAACAGATACGACAAAAGTCGTCTCTAAATAATCTAAAGTCGTCTCAATGAGTTGTCTCTGTAGGTCCGTAGCTGAAGATAAATAGACACGACTTTGTCGTCTCTGTTTCCTTCGGGACAATTGAGACGACATTTAGAGACGACATTGTCATCTCTATTTGTGAAAATATTTAATTAATTTTTTATTTATTTATTTTGAACCGATTCAATCCTTTTTTAATCTGACCCAAATCTCGATCCGAATCGACGACCCCCGAATTTTCTTTAATTCATATGATAATTGTGCACGACTAGGATTCGAACTCGAGACCTAAGTGTTGGGTGTTGATGTCCCAACCACTAAGGTAATTGTATTCTTGTGTTAAATTTTGTTTTAAATAATATATATTAGTTAACTTAATAATATTTTCTCAAAAAATTAACTTTAATATTAATTATATAAATGTAAATAATTTAAAAAGTCAACAAAAAAATAGCAAAATTTTAAAAAATAAGAATAAAAAAAATTAAAAAAAAGAATAGAGACGACATACAAAGTCGTCTCTATTGATCGCAGAATAGAGACGACTTTTTACGTCGTGTCTATTTAGCGGCAACCAATAGAGACGACATTACGTCGTCTCTATTTGTCGCTCCTTCTTCTTGTAGTGTCTAATCTATAAATGTAATATAATTTTATTATCGAAAAAATGTTACTTGCCTTGTACCAACAAAATTGTTAGTCTAACTTGCACAAGCATATTATCAAGCGTATTCTATCAACATTCGTGTCGCTTATTGTAAGATCTCGATCAATGCTTAGTATGTAATATTACACGTAATTAGAAATGTGTAAATTAATAAACCAGAAGAATTTATTATTGGACTGACGATGGATGTTTACTTAGTTGCATGACATGCAAATCTTTTATTTGATCAAATTCTAGCCTCTTCGACTAAAAAATAATCCACGACTTTACCAACTTTTATGAATATTTAATCAAATTCTAGCCTCTTAGACCAAATCCATGAGTTAGCTCGGTCACAATTCTGATGAAAAATATGATGTATTGAACTTTTTGTTATATAAATTTATTATATTAGAATTTTTCAAATTCAGTTCAATCCAACATAAAATCCTGGATCTACCCCTAGCAGTAGTACAACACACCCATAAAATCAGCTTATACTAAAATAGTACTTAAGAATACATATGGCAAGGAAGTCGTTGGAATCAGAAATATTATCAATACATTCAAAATTGGTGCATCTTTATTTTCTTATAACAAACACTAATGACCAATCATCATACCTAAAAGAATTGTACTCGACAATACTATGGGGTCATATGATCGATCAAACCCTGTGTTTCTCAATCTTCTTCCTAAGATCTTCTTTGTTGGTTCCAACAAGCTTATCAACTTCTTTTCTTTTCTTTATCAGCGTGAAAGTTGGCAAAACATGAACTTCAAATTCCTGAGCCACATCCTGTTTGCATTTATACATCCATTTTAAGCACGAGTGTGTGTATATATATAATCAAACGGGAAAACTTAAAATTTCGAAACGTACTTCCAACTCATCAACGTCAATCTTGATGAACTCAACATCTGTATATTTATCAGCAAATTCATTGATGGCAGGTTCCATGTATCGGCAAGGTCCGCACCAAGAAGCCGTGAAGTCAATAACCATCTAAAACCAGACATTAATTAACTTTATGTCCATTTATAAGAAAACATATTTAATGTTATTGAAAAGGTAATTTTGTAAAGAAAAATAAAAAATTACCCTTATTTAAGTATCAAAATTATTATTATTATTATTATTGGAAGTAATAAATAGGAATACATTAGTAAATAAACAAAATAATTACTTTTTAATAAAGAAACAGACCAATATAATTGGGACAAGATAAAAATGAAATGTAACCAATATAAATGGGAAGGAGGGAGTATTAATTATCAGATAATCGTAAACACATGCATGAACAATTTCATAAATGGAATATTTGATATATATAATTATAACATAACATATCCTATATATTACCAGATTTGAAGTCAGCTTGGAGGCTTCAAAATGGATCTTCCATTTGGAGGAGGAGTGGTATGCAATAACCCGACCCCCCTTGTTTACTGATGATTCACTGGATACAATACCTCGACCGGTATTTGCTGATGGAACAACCAGTCCCTTGTTCATTGCTGATCCACTGGCCTCGTATTCAGAAGAAAAATTGGCCCCCATTAATGTTGATCGCACTAATTCAATCTTCTTTATACTACACAAATTAAATGACTAGCGCCGGGAGGCTTTTTATACTAGTTGATCGATATTGCACTTTTTCTCTTATGCTTAAGAATATGTTCTTGTTGGGGCCCTTGATAATGCGGATCGTCCGAATTAAATAATTATGAACTCTAATGTTTATACGCCTTCTGCAAAACGATTGATTCTGCACTTGGGTTGTGGCTGCTTTATTCCAGTATATTTGGCTTTATCCCCGTGTTGACATACAAAAATGACGCGATCCGAACCGAGGAACACGACGAAAACGCGGAATAACGAAAATAAAACCCTAGAAAAGATCTTAATCAGATTAAACACAAAAACAAGAAATAAAATAATGGAATTAAAAGATAGGATTAACGATAAAACCTTGACTCAATTTTCACGACGTGAGAATGATACGGAATATGAACCAAGATTGGTGAACGCCACAAGGGTTGTCAATTCCTTGATAAGTTCGTTGAGTGAACGCCACAAAGATTTAATTTTTGATAAGTTCAAGAAAAGGAAATAAATCAACCTTTCAACAAGAGAATCCTATCTCAATTTAATCAATAAACTCCAAACTATTTTACAATAATGAGAATATGAATAATATAAATAAAAAAATGACCTAGCACTAAACTAACCCTAGCCGCATTAGGATTCAAAAATATAATTAAATAAATAATAAAACGGAAATTAACATAAAAATCGTGAAAATCTGCTTCAGTCACAACCGCGCGATCGTGTGGTTAACCTTGAAACTCTCGAGTGATTTTTTTGAGCAGTCCCGCGATCGCTCCCTCCTTGGCCTACGCGATCGCGTGGTCTTCCCGGCTGATTCCAATTTCCGTCCCCTTGAAGCAACTCGAGCCGATTTGATCCTCGACTCGAGCCCAACACAAAAGTTAATCATTTTCCCATGTAGATTATTATGGAATCACCCTCTTAGCTGCTTTTTCCTTTGTTCTCCTATCTTGAATCACATCATTCCCCCTCTCTTGAAAATGATTAGACCTCGAATCTCGATTTCGTCCAATCCTCTTACAATTCCTGGGTTTGATTGCTTTTGGATCATGCTTATTCTTACCCTTGCTGGTTAGGTATTTATGCTGGGGCTTTGTGCATCCTTTGGACTCCTTGACCTGCTCCCTTTTTATATTAAATTCAATTCCAACTTTAGTTTTGGAATTCGACTTGGGTACCTGCAAAACAGAAGTAACTTAACTGGGGAGGGGTTTGTTAGATTGGTTAAGTGCAGGGTTAGAATCCTTGTACATCAACCTTTGTGCAAAAAATCTCATTTTGGGGGTGGACTCTCTTTTATTTTTCTTTTTGCACTCTAGCTCTCCTTTTTCTGAGGTCGTGGCCTCAAACTTCTTATTTTCAATTTTCATTCACTCTTCTTTTTCTGAAGTCGTGGTCTCAACTCTTTTGTTTTTCTCCTCAAACTCACTTTTTGTTCTCATTTGATCTTCTTGGACCTCTTTAGGTGATAGAGGGGCAAGCGTGATCCTTTTCCCACATTTCACAAAAGAATATTGATTTCTAAACCCATCATGCACCACCCTTTTATCATGTTGTCAAGGCCTACCCAATAAAATATGTCCAACATGCACAGGCACTACATCACAAACTGCGCTATCGCGTGGTTTTAACACACGCTATCACGTGGTTAACCTTGAAACTCTCGGGTGATATTTTTGTGCAGTTGCGCGATCACTCCCTCCTTGGCCTACACGATCGCGTGGTATTCTCGATTGATTCCAATTTCCGTCCCCTTGAAGCAACTCGATTCGATTTGATCCTCGATTCGAGCCTAACATAGAAGTTGCTCCTTTTTCCATGTAGATTATTATGGAGCCGCCTGTAGCCTGATTTTTCATTTGTTCTCCTACCTTGGATCACATTAATGAGGCTGTAACGTCCCGAGTTCTAAACACCCAGAACGCCACATCATCTTGTCAAACCAATTTTCGAAATAATGTATGAGCTGAAAAATGACTAAATTCAATCACATTATTTTATAAAAACAATGACTCCAACAGTCAACACTTCAAATTTAAAATAAAAATTGAGCGGGAGCAACTAAAAATCCAATTTCATTTAAAACTCAATAGTAAATAATTCAAACATTCAAAAATAACTTGGACTATAATAAGAAATTCGGATTCTCAAAATTAAATGTGTTTAATTTATTTTTTCAAAATAATTTTTTAAAAATTCTTCAATAACCACCATCGTGCGCTTCGTCACCAACTCCGTAATCTAAAAATTTGTAAGTATAAAGAAAGAGTAAGCATTTCATAGAAATACTCAGTAAATTTAGCGTAAGATTAAATAAACTATATCATAAATAACACATATAATCATGCAATTTAAGTTCTAAATTCTCATAACATCATGCTTAAACAAACAAGTTATTCTCATACATCATGCTTAAACAGGCAAGTAATTCTCGTAACATCATGCTTAAACAAGCAAATAATTCTCATGCCCAGAGGTAAGTAGTCTCATGTACAAAGATAAGTAATTCTCATGCCCAGAGGCAAGTAAACATCATGTCCGAAGACAAGTAATCTCACGCTCGAAAGCAAGTAATATCATGCCCAGAGGCAAGTAATCTCATGTCCGAAAATAAGTAATTCTCATAAATCACATAATAACATGTAGGAATTTGTAAAAGTGCCCAGTTAAAACAAAAGGGGTTTTTGAAATATGAATCTACCTTGAAAGTATTCATGATTTTGTTGAGCGAAAAAAATGTCAATCTTTTAAACGTCCAAATGCCTCGTCTATCCAATATATAAAATAAATCTTAAACTAGTATTTTGGAATTCAAAGGTTTTTAAACGAAAGAGTTTTTGAAAGAAAAATAAAATTTTAGGGTTTAAATTGAAAATCAAACATAGTTGGGATTTGAAAAGTGTTGGGACCGAAATAAATAATTTTGAAAACTATTGGATTAGACTCATGATTTTCAGAAACTTGGTTGAAACTTTAACAAAATTTTGAAATTGTAGAGGTTGACATAAAGGATCTGAAAAGTTTGGGACTAAAATAATGCACTTTCAAAAATAAAAGGGTTGAATAAAAAATTTTAAAACTAGAGGGATGAAAAGGGAAATTTTAAATCAAAACTTTAAAATCATTTTAACTCTCATTCCTCTCTCTTTCTTAAGCGATAGAGAGAGTGAGAAGGGACGAAGGCTCCGGCCCTTCATCTCGATAGTCGACGACCATCCTTCGGCCGGCAATGTCGCTGACCAAGCATGAAGAGGACTAGGGTAGCTAATAATTGATGGGTAATGGAGGTATTAGTAGATTTGAACAAGAAACTGAGGATGGTGGTTCGGATTTGGAGATTTGAATTTTTGACCAAATAGGTGGCGATCGAGGTAAGCGTCAAATTAAATATATTTTCTTGGTTTTGAGTTGTGTTTGGATTTTAATGGGAATTGAATTTTCTTGGGTTTGGTTGGAGTCGTGTAGTGCGGTGGTGAAACTCGACATTGGTGGTGGTGTTGTGTGGTTGCTCCGAATTAAGGGGTTGTTCGATGAGGCTCAGTGGTTAATTTGGGCATTTTGATGTCGTTGATTGGAGAGGGTCAGATAAGGAGTTTTGAGGCTCAATTAGGCGATTAGTTAGGGATTGCAGTTTGGGCTGTGGTTCGGTTTATGGTATGGCCTCGACTCGGTGGAATTGGGGATGGTTCATTTATTGTCCAAGTTTGTGATGTTGGTATTGGCAGTGGTAGCGGTGAAGGGGCAGTGAGCTCGGTTCATAGGCAGTGGTTGTATGTGTTCTCGGTGATGTTGGTTGTCAAAATTAAATTTTTGGTTGTGTGATTGAAGCTTGGGATTGTACGGTATTTGAGTTTGGTGGTTTGATTAAAGGTATAAAAGAATTGAACTTGGAAAAGTGTTGTAATTTTGTGCGTGAATTGGATTGGAAGAATATAAGGGTATACATAGATTGGTATGGAGATGTTGTAGTTATAATGAAATTGTGATAAGGTTGGATATGAAAATGTTGGATTTCGAATAGGATTGTGACAATTTGGGATATAAGAGTACGAGTGCGAATAGAATATAATAGAACACTTTAATATAATTATTAAAAAAATAAAACTTGGATGAAAAATAAATTTGAGTAATAATAAAATTGAACTTTGAAATTTTAGACTTAAAATAATTCGGATTTAAAAATATGAGAGATTGGAATAGAAATTGAATTGGGCTCGAATAATATTTGGCATGAATAGACGAACACGCATTAATTCAAAAATTGGTGAAATTATAGCGACACGTTTTTGAGAAATTAATTATTTATTTTATAATCAACTGAAAAACTCTCGATCGCTATAAGTTTACCTCCTTAAAATAATTTTGTCCTCGAAATTTAACTTACTAGTTCTATAATTTCTGGGTACTTGACCAAAAATTTTTCCTCAATTAAATTACGAGGAAGTAAAAATAAAATCTCTAATTTCTTTCAAATTATGGTCATACTCAATATCTGGTTGGATATAAGCTCTTTCATCTCTAATAAGTTCTCGTAAAAATAATCTCATGTATCCAAAAATAATTTATCATTGCTAAAAAACATTCTTTACCTCGGAGTCGATAAAGTGGGCAATGACGGTGGCGCCTGTAATTCTTTAAAATAAGTTGTAAACTTTCTTTTTTCCTAATTTCATGAAAAATAAATAAGTTTTAAAGTATACATAATCACCTTTAAAACTCTTAGCTCTGATACCCTCTGTAACACCCGGAGTTTGAAACACTCGGAACGCCACGTCATCCTTTCAAACCAATTTTTGAAATAATGTATTAGCTGAAAAATGACTAAATTTAATCACATTATATTGTAAAAACTTTACTCCAACAGTTAACACTTCAAATTTTACATAAAAATAGAGCGGAATCAACTAAAAATTCAATTTCATTTAAAACTCATTTGTAAATAATTCAAACTTTCGAAAATAACTTGGACACTAATAAGAAATTCGAAATCTCAAAATTAAATGTGTTTAATTTATTTTCTCAAATTAATAAGAAATTCGTAATCACAATAATTTTTCTTGTAACTTTCAATTACTTTGCAATTTTGTGTGCTTGTGCCCCTTGAAGGCATTTCGTTTCATTTTAATCATCATAAATAAAACACTCATTGTTGGGACTTTATCTCAAAAGCTTATTGTTCCTTACACCTTGTTTGAATCCCTTTAATTGTTAACGGTAGCTTTATTTTCTGCGCGAAACAATTTGGCATGCCTAGTAGGATGTGTTGACCACAAAATCCGGCTGGACCTTGGACCAACACGTCTCAGCTCCTCCCTCTTGAATACGTGGATCTCCTGCGCACTAAGACAAACAATCAGCTTGCAAAGGGGGCCGAGGTGGCTCCCGTTTGCACTCCGATGCCTAAGTCAGTGCTCATTTTAGGCAAATATATATTGGGTAAGGGAGATAAAAGTGTGTAAAAGAGAGAAAAGGGAGTGAGAGAAATACAGAGTTAAGAGTGAGAAATTGCTAACCCCTTACTTGGAGACAATTGTGCTTCATTTATAGTGGAACTTCTTGTCTCGGATTGCGACACGTGGCATACTTTACACTTGTCATCACCCTAGCTTATGGATGTGACAATCTTGCTTTTCAACCGTAATCATTGCTACATTTCGTAGGGGATGGGCGCCTGTCACGTCTGGGTAAAGGCAGTGTCCCATCACTGACTCCATCTCTCTCTTCTGGTCAACGCCATAAAGCGCCCCAGCTGAGTAAAAAGCACATCGGCTGGGCGTTAACCAGGTCGGTTAAAGAGGTTTGCTTGACATACCACCTCGGCATTCATCTCAAGGAGATATTCCAGACCTCAACTGTGGGTCAAGGTCCATTGGGCCTTCGCTGGTGGATCACTGTACCTTTCTTTGGGTCCGGAGTCAACACTAGTCCCTCAAATCCGAAGGGATCATTCATGGTCGTGTAGGATTTGCCATGATTTCACAGCATTAACTTTTTAGGGATTCAATAATGAAATTCCTCAGGTAAGGCTCGGATCCATATCATAGCCGACCTCCTGCCTCGGATTTTCTCTCCCTGCTGGCCAGGATCATACCAGCGCATTTCCTAGGCGGCGCATTCTATCCGGAGGAGCTATCGGTATTTATTTCCAAGAAATATATATATATAAAATGGGAGGGGGGGCAGCATTTCGAAGCGCGTGGCATGCACTGTGGTAGCTGAACGGTTTTTATCCCTTCCTTTGACGGCTGGCGCTTTGATTAGCTCATTTTCCAAGAAGCATGGGTTACCCACATTAATCATGCGGTTCACGAAAATCAAGGAATTTAGATTGTTGGGATTCCTATAAATCCTTCTTCATTTCATTATTTTACCCCTTTACAACTTTCTAAGAGTCTTTTGCAGCAATACCTTGGCGAAAGCTTGCTCCATTTCTTTCTTTCCTGCAAGTTTCAAGTCTTCTCCTCAAGGGCTTTCTACCCAGCGTCCGCCTTTACTGTTCCACAGTTTCTTTACCGGAGAGTTCTCCATTTCCAGTGCACAGTTCCACGCATTTGTCACCTGAAGGTAAACCTCTTGGTCTCTGTATATGCGAAACTCTTCTATTTTCAGTTTCTCATTGTGGGTTTGAAAATTTTGTTTTTGCACCTTGTTTTCCTTTCGTTGAGTCTGACCCACTTTTAAAACAAAAAGAAAAATGGAAAGAGTTGGGGGAACGGGTTCACAGGAAATGTTAGCGATGGCGGTTCCCATCAGAGGTTACTGTCCCATCTCTTTATCGGTTTTTAGCTCCCGTTTCTTTAGGGAGCAGGTTAAGAGGAGAAATAGGAAAAACAGTGGCATAATTTATTTGAGTGATTCTGATAGCGAAGAAGAAAAACACCAGAACTATATGGCTCATCTATCATCCGAGGAGGAATCCGCGCTAAGAGAGCTCCGAAGCAAGCGAGAAAAAGATTTGGGAAAAGAAAAGGTGGCGAGCTCCTCTTCGGGTCACCAGGACCTCGGCTTGATTGTTAGGGCACCGTTTAGGGCGCACAGGGAAGAGTTGGGTTTGACTGCGGAGGAAATTGCTCAGGTAGAGGATTGGGTTGACCAAGTCAACAAAGTTTCGAGCTACCATGTTGATCCCGATCCAAACCCAGAGTTGTGGGAAAGCAGTGAGGTTGCTACTGAAATCCGAAGGGTCGACCTGGCTGCGGCTTCGACAAAATTCAGATTGCCAGAAGGGGTCCATTTGGTGCATCCTACCCCTTCCTGCCGACCTTGCAGCCCTTCCTCAAGCCAGGCTGCTATATGCTACGACGCCCTTTCTTGTGGGATGAGGCTTCCGCTGCATCCCTTCTTTAGGGCATTGCTTAGGAGTTATAACTTGTGCCCCTATCAGCTGGCCCCCAATTTCTGGACTCAGGCTGTGGGAACTTGGTTGGTGTGGCAAGAGGTCAACCCTGACCATCCCATCTCACTACACATCATTCACACTCTCTACACTTTAAAGAAATCAGTTAGGAGGGAGAGAGACGTGAGAGCGGATGTCAAAGACTGGTATTATCTGTCCCCCAGAGGCTCTTATACTCCCGTTATTACTGGTCACCCTACCTCGATAAAGAACTGGAGGAACCAGTGGTTCTGGGTTGCTGGGGAGTGGCAGAGTTCCCCTGTGGACCCTAGTCCAGAAATTACAGTTCCCCGGACTCTTTCCATACCTAGTGAGTCTTGTCTTTGCTTTAGGGTCTTCAAGTGTCATGCGTCTTTTGCTCTTTTATCCATACTTATTTATCTTGACTGCTTCTTAACATATTATTTCTTATGGCAGGGGACACTTTTGCCCATCTCCTTCCTGACGCAGATCTAGCGGCAGTAAGGCGTATATTTGCCTACAGGGGCACCTTCCAAGGGGTCATCCAACAGAACAAGTTATTTGTGAAACACGGCCTTATGCGAGCCATGAGTAAGTTCTCCTTCTTATTGCTGTTACATCTTGTATTCTTTTCTGTTCATAACCCCATTATCCTCTTTTCCTTTTTAGGTTCCAAAGAATTCCCAAAGATTTCTTTGAAGGGCCTCATGGCCACGAAAGTCCCTCCAGCCCTGCGCCACGGGAGCGAGGTTGAAAGGAAGCAGAAAGCAGTGTTGGCCGACCTGCAAATTGGAGCGGCAAGGGAAGCGTCTGAGAGGTCTACTGCCCAACTTCAAGACCCTCTTCCAGCTCTACTGCCACCGCCCACTCTGTTGCCGGTAGGTCCCCAGCAACCCAACATTGCTGGAGAGGGAAACCCTGAAAAAGGTGTCACTAAAGGAAAAGGGAAGAGGTCCGATAGAGGCGGATCCAAGGGGGGCAGAGATACTAAGGATGTCTCAGCGCCACCTTTTCTATCCGAGGACATTTCGGAGCAAGTTCCTGAGGAGGAGCCCGCCCCCTTAAAGAGGCTCAGAAGAGGCAAAAGCAAGGAGTCCACTTCCGTGCCTCCGCCATTAATGACTGAGCAACTGGAGGATGAGCCAACTGTGCCTATCCCAGGCCTAGCCTATGAAGTGACAGCAGAGGGGGCGGAAGAGCTCAGGCATATTAGAACCAGCATCCTCCCAAGAGACGTCACTTTTAGCTCTTCGCTGTTCGACTCTCCCAGTTCACCTCCATCCAGGGCGGCCTTAGTTACTGAACAATTTTGGACAGAGGGTTGGGCCGCCTTCTCCTCCAGCGCCACTCCCTGTCGGAAGCTGCTGGCTGCCAAGGCCATGAATGCCAGGGCCCTGACCCTTATTGACGAGGTAGAGTCCTTCGTGGAGGTAGCTCAACGGGACAAGAAGGATGCCGAGACTGCTCTCCGCCACGCTGACAACATGCTCAAGGAGATCAACGACCTCAAGGCCCAGCTGTCCATAGCCCGCAAATCTTCTTCAGAAGAGAGGGCTAATGCGAAGCGCCTCCAAGAGGACAATGACAAATTGAAGCATGACCTCCATGCCTCCGAGTCAGACGTGGCGGTCTTGTGCAAGAAATTGGATGACTCCAACCGTGCACAGTCTATTGCCTCTGAGGCCCTAGCCGCCGCCAACGCAGCCAAGTTGAAGCTGGAAGCCGAGGTGGCAGCAACCACTGAAGAATTGGGGAGGGAGCGAGAGACTAAGGCAAAGGCGGAGGAGGATCTTGCCTCTCTGGAAAAACATATGCAAACGAGGATCACTGAAGTCCTGGATCAGACTGTTAAGGCACGGGTGGAAAATGTCTTGAATACTAGAGTGTCCGAGGCTGTCCAGAACTTCAAAGATACCTTTGAGGAAACCCCTGAGTACGAGGCCATGCAGCGGGTTTTTGGGAACTTGGGAGCCAGGATGGCTTTGGAAGACGTGAAGGAGGCCTTTCCAACCTTGGATCTGTCCTCCATTGAAGCATTCTACCCCGAGCCTCAAGGTGCTTCTGCAGATCCTCTTGGTGCGCCTAGCAAGGGCTCTCCAGAAGGCGTCCCTCCCCAATGATCCTTACCTATTTTTGCCTTTTCGTTAGTTGGTTTTGTTTTAGTTGTTTTCTTCTCTCCCCAATATTGTAAGTATAACCTTCATTTGATTTATTAATGCCTCGTTTTTATGAATGGAGCATTTTATTCATATTTTGGTGCAGCAACGTTTTTCCTTTACTGCTTAAACATGAGTATTTCCAAGTGCGAGTTTCATAATTGTAATTTCATAATTGTAAGATGATATGTGGAATATTGTAAATGTCTGACTGTGTCTGTCTAATTGTAAGATAATATGTGGGATATTGTAAATGTCTGACTGTTGAGTCTGTTGTCTAGTCCCTCAGGTTTAACGAGCTTAATGCGTTCACGCTTGTGGGTTAAATCTGACGTCGACCTATTTTAGAGCAACTTTTACCTTACATTTAGTAACACCTCTTACAAATTTGCATTAACTTCTGTTTGCGACGTGCCATTGTGCGCTTATGTTCTTACAACAGAAATAATATAGGGATTTTTACGTTTGAATCCACAATACTTAGTACGCATATGTCTTGTGAGCATTTCGCTTAAGTGTATGTATGAAAGCATCAATTACTTTGCGTAAACATTTGACATTTCGTGCGAAAGAGCACCCCGTAGGTGCGAACCAATTTACCTTTTTACTTTGGTTCATGTGGCAATGTCCGAGGCACTTAAACCTGAGTTTGCAAAGATTTCAGAAATAATACAGTGATCGAAATATGGACTTTTATAAGAGTCCCTTGTTTTTAACAATTTCATGTATGACCAATTATTACTTGATGCAATCCTCACCATGGTTAACTGCAATCTCATACAATCATGCGATAACGATGTGCCTTGTTGAAGTGGAATTTGACTTATTGAAAATAGCGACGAAGGTGATCTGTGTTCCAAGGATTACACAAAGGTACCCCTGACAAATCTTCAATTATGTAGGTACCAGGCACCACCTCGGCTGTGATCCTGTAAGGGCCTTCCCAATTGGGACCCAGAGTCCCTACTCCTGGTTCTTGAGTTGAAAGAAGAACCTTTTTTAGGACTAAGTCTCCAATATTAAAGCGTCGCCCTTTCACCTTTTTATTGTAGTATCGAGCCATCTTTTCTTGGTATCTGGCCATCACTACCTGAGAATCGTTCCGCTTCTCCATGAGGAAATCCAAACCGGCCCTTTGTGCTTCTTCATTTCTCACTTCGTCGTAATTAATCCGTCGAAGTGAGGGTACCCCAATTTCAACGGGACATACCGCCTCGGCTCCATATGCCAGTGAAAATGGCGTTTCACCAGTTGCGGTGTGAGAAGTGGTGCGAAGCGCCCATAGCACTTGCGGGAGCTCATCTACCCATGCGCTCTTCTTGGACTCTAGCTTCCTTTTCAGGGTGTTCTTTATGGTTTTGTTCACTGCTTCGACTTGCCCATTGGCCTGTGGGTGATGTGGAGATGAAAACAGCTTTCTAATTCCCAAATCACCACACAACTCGTCCACGCTTCTGTTTTTAAACTGTTTAGCATTGTCGCTAACCAGCGAATGGGGTACCCCAAACCGGCATATGATATTCTTCCAAATGAACTTGGTGATGTTGGCCTCGGTGATTCTCATAAGTGGTTCAGCCTCGACCCACTTGGTGAAGTAGTCAATCGCCACTATAGCAAAGCAATTATTTCCGGCTCCCCTAGGCATAGGACCTATAATGTCAACTCCCCATTTTGAAAAAGGCCAGGGGCTTGTCACTACGGTTAGCCTGTGATGTGGCTGATGCGGTATGGTTGCGTGTCTTTGGCATTTATCACACTTGCGCACAAAGTCATGAGAATCCTTTCGCATGGTGGGCCAAAAATATCCCTGTTTGAGGGCTTTCCGAGCTAGCGATAGTGCCCCGGCATGGTTGCCACATATACCTTCATGGATTTCTCTCATTACATATCGCCCTTCCTCAGGCCCAACACATCTTAGCAACGGGGAGGTGAAACTCCGTTTGTAGAGTAGATCATCCAAAAGTACGAAATTTGCAGCATACCTTTGCAATTTCCGAGCTGCTTCCGGCTCGTTTGGCACTGTCTGATGCCTCAAATATGCAATTAGTGGGTTCATCCAGGATCTCTCTTCTTCTACTGTCAAAATCTCTGGTCCTGGCTCAATAGAGGAGGTCAACATACGTTCGACCGGGATCAGATTATATAGCTCCGCATCACTGCTGCTTGCTAGTTTGGACAGGGTATCAGCATTGGCATTTTTTGTCCTGGGGATGTGTTGCAATTCCATTTCTTCAAAGTGTGCTGCCAAATCTCTTACTTTCTTTAAGTAAGCAATCATAGAGGGTTCTTTGGCAGAAAACTGCCCATTGAATTGATTTACAACGAGCTGTGAATCGCTGTTCGCCACTATGGATTTGATCTTCAAAGCTTTGGCAAGTCTTAACCCAGCTAACAACGCCTCGTACTCAGCAACGTTGTTCGAAGCTTTGAACTCAAAGCGGATTGCGCTATGTAGTTTAAACCCTTCTGGGCTTATTAGTAATATGCCCGCACCGGATCGCTCCTTAGCTGATGACCTATCAACAAATAATTCCCATTCCTGGCCATCATCTGTGTTGTCAACCATTTCGACCTCCGGCGTGTGTGTGAATTCGACTACGAAGTCAGCCAAAGCTTGGCCTTTTATCGTAGTCCGAGGCACATAGTGTATGTCAAACTGGCTGACTTCTATTGCCCATTTCAGTAATCTCCCAGATGCATCTGGTTTTTGCAACACTTGTCTCATGGGAAAGTTGGTGAGCACGTGTATGGAGTGTGCTTGAAAGTAGGGATGAAGTTTGCGAGAAGCGATGAGTAGTGAGAGGGTAAGTTTCTCCATATCTGGGTAGCGTGTCTCCGCATCTAGCATGGCTTTGCTCACGTAATATACTGGAAATTGACTTCCCTCCTCTTCTCTGATTAATACGGAGCTAACAGCCTCCTTGGACACAGCCAAATACAAGTAGAGAGGCTCGCCAGCCTTTGGCTTTGATAGCAGTGGGGGTCGTCCCAAGGATGTTTTCAGGTCGGTGAAGGCCTGCTCACACTCTGGTGTCCACTGGAATCGCTTCCCCCCCTTTAGGATTTTGAAAAATGGCAAGCATTTGTCTGTGGATTTGGAGACGAACCGATTCAAGGCTGCAATTCTTCCCGTTAAGCTTTGCACCTCCTTGGGATTTTGTGGCGATTGCATGTTTAGCAAAGCATTGATTTTGTCGGGATTGGCTTCGATTCCTCTTTTATTCACCATGAACCCAAGAAATTTTCCAGATGCTACTCCAAATGCACACTTCGCAGGGTTGAGCTTCATTCGATATTTCCTCAAAACATCGAAGGCCTCTGACAAATGGCGGATATGATCCGCGGAGATCATGCTTTTGACCAACATGTCATCAACATACACCTCAATGGTGTTTCCCAATTGTTTTGCGAACATGCGATTTACTAGCCTTTGATATGTAGCTCCCGCGTCTTTCAAACCAAACGGCATAGCTTTGTAGCAATAGAGTCCTCTATCCGTTATAAACGAAGTATGCTCCTCGTCCGATTCGTACATGGGGATCTGATTGTATCCGGAGTAAGCATCCATGAAACTTAGCAGCTCATGACCTGCTGTGGAGTCGACCAATTGATCGATCCGGGGCAGTGGGAAGCTGTCTTTTGGACATGCCTGGTTCAAGTTCGAAAAATCAATACATACTCTAAGCTTCCCATTGTGTTTTGGTACCAGAACAGGGTTTGATACCCACTTCGGATAGCGCGATTCTCTGATGAAGCCATTTTTCAATAGCTTCGTGACCTCGTCTTTCAAGGCCTCATACTTATCCGAACTCATAGGTCTTCTCTTCTGCCTATGCCCAGGGCTTCGCGGGTCAATCTGGAGTCTGTGGCAGGCCTCCTTAGGATCGACCCCAACCATGTCGCCATGCTTCCATGCGAATACATCGAGATTTTGAAGTAGGAAGTCCTTCAATTGACTCTTGTATTCGGTTGGTGAGTCCAGTCCGACTTGTAATTCCTTGATTGAGTCTAATGGGTCTACGCCGAAGCACTCCAACCTTTCGGCGGGGGTGGGGCAATTGTCGCCTGCCATCCTTGGGTCCAGATCCGCTAAATCCTCTTCTAGGATCATCGTGACATCCTTATCTCCAGAGGGTCCTTCACCCAATCTTTCAGGGTCTGGAGCGGCCTCGGCCATGGCTACATCACTGATCATGTTTAAGCTTCGATCTTGAAACTTCCGGATTGCATTTGTGTAACAAGCCCGGGATTCTGTTTGGCTTCCCCTCACAGTTGCAACACCATGCTCCGTAGGGAACTTCATGCAAATGTATTTGGTATGCGTTACAGCCCCCAAGTCAATGAGACCAGGCCTCCCAATTGAGCCATGATAGGAGGAGATTTTGTCAACTACCAGGAATTCCATAGGGATTCTGGAGTGGGTCGGTGCTTGCCCTACTTCAGTCATAAGGGTTATGGACCCTCTGGGGGTTATGCTATCCCCCGTGAATCCGTATATCGGATCGGGGACTGGAATGAGAGGAGTGCTGATCCCCATCTTATCAAAAGTTACCCCATAGATCACATTTACCGAGGCACCATCGTCCACCATCATCCGTGATAGCCCATTTCGAGCCACCACCACCCTGATAACCAATGCGTCGTTGTGTGGGAAGTGCACCCCAACGGCATCGTTTTGTGTGAAGGTGATAGGTTCCGTCCGAGGCATTCCCACAGGATGGGAGTGGATATGATAATTCACGTTGGCGGGCTGCTTGGCCTCTCTTATATACCTCTTTTGGGAGTTGTTTGTGCTCCCCCCTGGGTGGGGGCCTCCCAGTATTGTGTCGATTTCACGGATGGGGTGGTCGGTCACAGGCATAGGAGGTTCCCGTGTGTCTTTGGCATGTGCCGAGGCGGTATCTTGGCCCTTATTCCTGTCTCTTTGACGATTGTCAATTCTTTCCTTAGTTGAGTTCTTTCACGGAGCTCTCCTATCAGCTCGATTGAACTTCTGGCCGCCAGATTTTTGTGTCCGCCCTGTGTCAGGGGGGAAGTCACCTCCCCTTCTCCCCTGTGCTTTTTGGTCGGCTAGCATGTGGATCTCTCTGCAATCCTCTGTTGCGTGACCGTAATATCTGTGGTAGGCACAGTAAGCCCCAATCATGGGTTGTTTTCCACTTCGGCCGCTTTCCACTCTTCCTTGAGCCGTGTGAGGATTTTGAGAAGGGGTGTTAGAGTGTAAGTGAGGGATAGCTTCCGTGATTTCTGCTGCAAAGCTAGATCCTGTCCCCGGAAATGGGCGTGGCGCGCCACCTCGGCTACCGCCGATCCTATCCTTGTTTCCGCCCTTTTTGAGGTCCACTTCATTGGAATATCCAAGGTTGTACCTTCCTTGGGGATGATTATCTCTGGCCCTAGCCATTTCCTCCGATACAATCTCTTCCTTCATCAGGTCTACCAGGGTATTGTAATCCCTTGGTTTCCTGCTCCGGACATCCCTCCAAAACATGCTAGTCATATCTAGCCCTCCTTTTAGGGCGGAAAACATCTCCGCTTCTGTGATATTTTCGCAGATATGCATTTCTTCAGTGAATCTAGCTAGGTAGCTTTTCAGAGATTCGTCCCTTCCTTGCCTCAGATCCTGAAGGCGTTGGAGTGGGAGTTGACCAGGCCTGGAAGAAACAAAACCATTCTTAAAAGCAGTTTTCATATCTCTCCAACTGTGGATGCTGCCAGGAGGGAGTTTTTTATACCATCGTATGGCACTTCCCTCAAGGGTTAAAGCAAAAGCTTTACATTTCAGTGCCGGGGTGGCCCCGGCTATTTCCATGCTGGCGCGGTAATTTAACAGGTGATCATCAGGATCACCTCGGCCAGAATATTTTGCTATTTCCGGCATCTCAAAATCATGGGGGACGGGGCATCTACGGAGGCCCTCCGTGAAGGGACTTACTTCCTCTTCGTCATCCAACTCGTACGACGGCAGCTCGTTATTCTCGTCGTGACCGGAATACCCCTGATCACGGTATTGGCCATGGAGCGGCGGAGCGTACTCCTGCCTTTGTGGTGGTGGAACGTGGCCGTAGTTTGGCCTTCCATGGCTCTGCAACTCGTCGCGAGGATTAGTCCGAACTGCTCCGGCTCTTCTTTCCTGCCTATTCCTAGGCTCATGTGCTGATGCCATCCTTTCTCCCCCCATACCTTGTTGGTCCCTGTACATTTGACCCTGTGATAGGGCTTCTTCCGCGCGTCGCTCGCGCCTATTTCTAGGCTCTGCGGCATTGTGCCGACCTGGGTTCGTTTGTCCCCGTCGTTGTCCCCTGAATAACCCTCCTATTCGACTAAAAACACTGCCGGAATTTTCGGGGGAAGCCTCCCTGCGTCTAACTGGTGGTGAGTTCTGTTCCCCATGTGTTACATGTTCTGGGTCTCGCTCGTAGAAGGGCTCGGATTCCACTTCGTCGTATGCCTGCGGGTCCTGATAATAAGATACAGTGGCCGCCTCGGACGGTGAATAATGTGGCTGTGAGTATTGCTGAGGCATCACGGGTTCGTTCACAGCGTACCCTCTGGCCATAAAGGCATTCATTGCAGCAGTCTGTTCTATTTGCTGCTTCTGCATCTCCAGCATTTGGGCCGCCATGAGTGTCATGTCTCGCATCATGCGGCGATTTCGATGCCGGCGAGGTGGATTAGGTTGTACCACTTCCTCGTTGGCATTTTCATGGAGTTCTTGAGGAGCTTCGTCCTCGCTGTTTCGGCCACTTCTTCCCCTACGGGGGTTAACATCACCATCACTTTCATTCATGCTTCAGAAAATAAGTGTTGCTGCTTTAAACTGTTTTCAAGGTAGTTAAATTTATGTTTCAAAGTCCTTTACCTTTTTCAAGGGTGTTTAAACTTATGTTTCAAAGTTCTTTACCTTTTTCAAGGTTAACTAGCTTATCTTTCAAAGCTCCTACCTTTTTCAAGGCCAACCAGCTTATCTTTCAAAGCTCCTACCTTTTTCAAGGCCAACCAGCTTATCTTTCAAAGCTCCTACCTTTTTCAAGGCCAACCAGCTTATCTTTCAAAGCTCCTACCTTTTTTAAGGCCAACCAGCTTATCTTTCAAAGCTCCTACCTTTCTACGTGTGGCTTTTTATCATGTGTTTTCGTGGTTAGCAGTATGGCTTCCCACAGATGGCGCCAAAATGTTGACCACAAAATCCGGCTGGACCTTGGACCAACACGTCTCAGCTCCTCCCTCTTGAACACGTGGATCTCCTGCGCACTAAGATAAACAATCAGCTTGCAAAGGGGGCCGAGGTGGCTCCCGTTTGCACTCCGATGCCTAAGTCAGTGCTCATTTTAGGCAAATATATATTGGGTGCGGGAGATAAAAGTGTGTAAAAGAGAGAAAAGGGAGTGAGAGAAATACAGAGTTAAGAGTGAGAAATTGCTAACCCCTTACTTGGAGACAATTGTGCTTCATTTATAGTGGAACTTCTTGTCTCGGATTGCGACACGTGGCATACTTTACACTTGTCATCACCCTAGCTTATGGATGTGACAATCTTGCTTTTCAACCGTAATCATTGCTACATTTCGTAGGGGATGGGCGCCTGTCACGTCTGGGTAAAGGCAGTGTCCCATCACTGACTCCATCTCTCTCTTCTGGTCAACGCCATAAAGCGCCCCAGCTGAGTAAAAAGCACATCGGCTGGGCGTTAACCAGGTCGGTTAAAGAGGTTTGCTTGACATACCACCTCGGCATTCATCTCAAGGAGATATTCCAGACCTCAACTGTGGGTCAAGGTCCATTGGGCCACCATTGGGCCTTCGCTGGTGGATCACTGTACCTTTCTTTGGGTCCGGAGTCAACAGGATGAATTTGGCGTTTGAAGGTGCAAAGAGTGAAGCAATATGCCTCATAAAAATTCTGATAAGAAGCTAGCAAGCCAACGATTAGTCCAGTTTGTGTTTGAACAATATGAAGAGCAGGAAAGTACTCTAGGAACAAAGAGACATAATCAAAGTTGTTATGAACCAGTAACAGAGTTGAGTCCTTGAATCATGCGCGTGTTGCTTGGTGAACTCACACAAGATGTTGTTGAACAGATAAATCTACAAAATGCTCATAATGTGGAAAGGTTTACCCAAAGTGGAAATGCACATTATGACAACATGTCTAAACAACTAAATACTTTAAGTGAAACTATGAACAAGTTAGTGGGCCAGATTTGTCAACCAATTTTGCCAAGTATAGGAAACCATGAACAATTCTTGCCCAATTAAATACTAAGCCCAAATAGGAAAGAAGGTGCTCACATCATTTAAAGTAGGAGGAGGTTGCACGTAGATTGGGACTTGGTGGACTGAGAAAGGGAAAACGTAGGAATTGAATTCAAATTATAAAAAATTGTAAAAATGTCCCTATTTGACATATCAACAAGAACCAATTGGTTGATAATCAGCCCATAGCAACTAACGGACCAAGGAGGAGCAGATGGGATACCAAACTATGGGAAATATGCTCTCAACCGCAGTTGAGCAAGCCAAAGGGGCCCACTACCAGTGGGAGATGCATTAGTCCTTAGTTGGAATTGAAGAGAAGCCATGCCTCTATAAAAGACAGCTAGGAATAACAAACAAAGGTTTAAAGACCTACAACGTGCTAATTTACGTGCTATGGCAAATAAGCAATAGAAGGCTTGAGACTAGGCACACAAAGAACAGACATACAAAGCAAGACATGAAGTAATGACAGCAGTTAATACAACATTTTTTTGACAAGTCACCCATGATGGAGAAAGTGGGTAGTTATTAGGCGACGGACAATTTTTGAACAAGATTGAAGGAAAACTGTTAAAGGAGTAAAAAAGTGAAAAGAGAATGTAGAGATAAGGATCCGATCAATCACTCTCAAAATAAAGAAACTATGTAATTTTCGTCTATTTTTAAATTTTTTTGTAACTTTCAATTACTTTGCAATTCAGTGTGTTTGTACCACTAGGAGTCATTTCGTTTCATTGTAATCCTCATAAATAAAACACTCCTTGTTGGAACTTTGTCCCAAAATGTTGTTGTTCTTTACACATCGTTGAATCCCTTTAATTGTTAGCGGCAGTTGATTTTTTGCACGAAACACCCAAATTACGAAAAAAATATTTGATTCGTTCATTAGATATATTGGACAGTTTCATGTATTAGACAGTTAATATTTAACCGAGACGAGTATAGCAATACATCAAGATAATTTTATCATCCTTGCTTAGTTTAAGGTTGCGTGTATGCACGCGTGAGGATAATCAATTTTTTTTTCTTTAAATCTTCCTACAAAATAATCTCTGATCGACAATTTGAGGATTCAACGATCCTAAATCCCCGAATTTATGAAGTCACCGCTTTGTTTGCGTCGTTTTTACAAAATTACAAAGATCTACTAAAAGTACGATGGACAAAGAGAGAGTTGACAAGATCTTAGGAAAATTAAAAGTATAGATTACGATGTCTATGTACAATGAGCCAACAACCGTTGATATATCGACACATAGATTTCATGTGGTGTTCAAGAAAATATTCCATATAGAAGTTTGTGGTGTTCTTAGCATGCAGTAATTTGTGGCGGCCATGGCTGCGGAGCATTTCCTTTATTCCTTTCTGCTAACCACATGCATTTAATTAATTCCAGACATATATAACCTATCCACCTATATGTTTCATTTTCATGAAATTCGAATATTGGGAACAACATATTATCACTTGAACTATTGTAGGTTCAATACATATTCGTCACCTGAATTGATTCACTTTGAGCATGTTTGATAAGTCAAATAAGATAACTTGAAGAACTTATAAGTTTCATCTATTAAAATAAGCGCCATTTGGTTGATGAGCTTATTTGAAAAGCTAGACCTTATCTCAAAAACTACTTTTACAAGCTTTTCAATTAAGTTCCATGAGCTTTTCATTTTTTATTCCATTTTTTAGCCTCTTTATTTTTTTAAAATTACACCCTTATACGATTGGGGTGTAACGCCCCGGATTCCGTGAAACCCGGAATGCCACTTCCTCGTCTCAAATTAATTTTGAAAAATAATAATTTAGCGGAAATTAAATTTAATAACTAAAATCTCAATTCACATGACTTCATAAACTTGGCTCAAACGGCCAAAATGTTTGAATATGAATTTAACTTGGATATAATAAAATAAATTTGTAATTTCGACAATTCGAGTATGGAAAATAACTTGAACATAATAAAATAATAAGTTTATAATTTCAAATAAAACGTTCTAAAGTCTCATTAATAGCCACCATCGTACGCCTCGCCGCCAACTCCGTCATCTGCAAAATTTGTTTTTGGAAAACGTGTGTATTTCAAAGAAATACTCAGTAGACTCGCGCATAATAATCATTTAACATTATAAATCAAAACACATAATCATGATATTCAAGTCTCAGGTGTCTAACGATCACCAGTATTCTCATGAACAAGTAATTAACATACAAGTTCAAGTCTCATGCATTTAAGCAAGTAAATCCTCGTAACATAGTCTCATGCTCATAAAGCAAGTAATTCTCATGAACACAATCATACATGCTAAACTTATAATCCAAATAATTATTGATGCGCACTTTTGAAAAATATAAACTTGTAGATAAGAGTCTACCTTAATTTCTCGAGTATTGAGCAAACGGAAATAAACACTTTCTAATGTTCTCGCGCCTCGTCTAGTCCTATCAAAATAAATTAAAATTAGACTTTTGAACAATCAAGTCTTAAAAGGTGCAATTTGTGTAAAATTAGGATTTAAGAATTTATCTGGGACTAAATAGTGAAAATGGAAAAACTAGGGACTGATTCACGTAATTAACGAATATTGGAATTGATTTTGAAATTTTCAAAACTGAAGGGCTGAGATAAAACATTTTTAAAAACGCGAGGGATTTAAATAAGTGATTTTAAAACTTGGGGGCTAGAAGGATCATTTTTCAAATTGGGGGCTTAAAGATCAAATTTTGAAAATTACAATATATAACAAAATTCCCCTCCTCCGAACTCCAAATCGCCGGCAGCGTAGCCAGCGATATCGCCGCCGCTGTGTGGCGGCGACCGGGTTTGTTGGTGGTTGGTCAAAAGGAGTTAATTTGGGGCGATTTTGGTGCGAGAAATGAGGTAGTCAGTGGCTTGGGTTCGAAAGTTGGGACACGCGATTTCCGGCGAAGGTGGGGTCGAGTACGCCGGTGGTCGAGGTAAGTGTTTGGGTTTGTTTATTCTTGGGTTTGGGTTTTATTTTGGGGTGGATTTGGGCAGTGGTGGTGCTTGCGGTTTGGTGCTTGCGGGTTGTGTGGTGACGATGGTGAAAGGGTATTTGATTTTGATGATTGGGTGTGTCTTTGGAGTTAGTTGCGTGCGGTGGTGGTGGCGGTTGTCTATGGCAGTGGACTTGGGTTCAATGGGGCTTGGGTGCAGGGGCAGTTTGGATGGTTTCTTTGATTGGTGTTGGTTGCAACATCGAATGGATTGTGTGGTGGTGAATGGTGATTTGATTGGGTTGGTTTGGCAGTGATGAAACAGTGGTGGCGTGCTGTAGGTGGTGATGGTTGGTAGAGGGCAGTGTTGGTGGTTGGACTGATCGTGATGTTTCGGCTTGCAGTTGGTGGTTGTGGCTGGATACGAGGGGGTTCTTGGTCGAGTTTGATGGTGGCTGTTTTGGTTTGGATGCAGGGGACGAATATGGTGGTGGTGATGATGATGAATTGTGGTGGTGTTATTGCCTTTGGTTGATTGAGGTTCGATTGAGGCAGCTGATTATGGACGGGTTGGGAGGTTCGATGGTGTTTTGCAGTTGGACAATGGTCATGGCGTTTTGGAAGGGGCTGCTTTGGTGATGTTCAGATCATGACAGTAGCAGGTTACGTGTGTGCTGTGTGAGAAGGGTGGGGAGGGGATGCATACCAAGAAGGCTGCAGAATTGCTGTAATTGCTTTCTTGAATGTGAGTTGTGATGGGGGATGAAATGGTGTATATAATCTTGGTTGTGTATTTAAATTTGACAGCTTTTGATTTGGGGCAAGTTTAAGGGATTTGCAGAGGATTAAATTTGAGTGATGACTGAATTTTGGGCTTAAGAATCAGCCAAATTGAGGAAACGTGTGAATAAGGAATGGAAGGAAATGGTATTGATTGAGGGGATGAAGTTATGGGATTTTGGGGGGTGTTTACCAGGAAATTCTGCAGGGAAAAATGCTGTGAATGATTTGTGTACACAATTTGGTAAGTTTTGGCAGCTATGACTTGGGGAGAATTGAAGGGATTTTGGGAAGAAAGAAAATAACGTGGAGTTATCCATTGATAGACAAGATGGAGAATTGGGAGAGAAATTGTTGGGGAAAAAAATGTGTTGAATTGGTTGGATTAAAATAGTTTGGATCTAAAATAAATCTTAAAATTTGGATTTAAAAATAATTTAAAGCTGAGGCTTAAGATTAAAAAAAAAAAAATGTAGACATTTGGATATTCTTAATAGAATTTGGAATTTGATTATGATTAAAAATAAATAAATTAAATTTTTCACTTAAATGTGTTTAAGATAAATTAGTCAAAGTCGTAGCGACACATCTTTTAAAAAAATAAAAATATTTATTCAAAGTTAGTCACGAAAATTCTTGGTCGCTACATAGGGTATTTAAAATATATTTTTCTTTTATGTCATATTGTATTTTTGAACTAACTTTTTAACTAATTTTGCCAAACACTTTTATTTCTATCAACTAACTTATCAGCTATCCGTTATTAGCTATCAGCTAGCTTATTAGCTTGGTCCGCCAAATATAGCCTTTACATTTGTGCAACAAATGGAGCCAATTATTTGCAGGCAACTGCAACAATTTAGTTTACCATGATGCTAAAATGATGGTCGCTACTCAATTTTCTAACAAAAATTTCTTCGCTGTTCCTAATTTCACTCCTTCTACTTAATTTTGCTTCAACTCCTTGTAGGCTACGTCCTTAAAAAAATCTTCTTCTAAAATCTCTATCTAACTATGCAAATTATTATTAGAAAATTATTCAAAAATATTTACAAGTAATTTCTGAGTTTTAGAAAAATCTTTTGACTTTTCAAAAGACAAGCCAAGTGGGCCTTATATATATGTTAAAGTACTTACTTTAAATCTAACTAGTATTTCTCCACAAAGTTACTATTCAAAAATATTGATTTAATATAGATTTGATAATTAATTGTAAAATTTTAATGCTTATACATAATTTTTCCCATATAAAAATGCATAAAAATTAATATTATATTAAAATAATTATTAAAATTTTACAAACAATAAAGCTATTTCAAATTATAATAGTATCTTTGAATAATAAAAATCAATTTATATATTTAATAATAAATGATTATTAATTTTTCCACATTTTTTCACAAAAAATAAAAATAAATAGATGAAGCTGATTATAAAAAATGCATAAAAAATAATATTATATTAAAATAATTATTAAAATTTTACAAACAACAAAACTATTTCAAATTATAATAGTATCTTTGAATAATAAAAGTCAATTTATATATTTAATAATAAATAATTATTAATTTTTCCACTTTTTTTCACAAAAAAAAATAAAAATAAATAGATGAAGTTGCTATATGCGAAATAATTGTTATTGTTTTTATCGAAATAACAGACATTTGCACATGGTTTGGAGTTGCAACGTTTTTAAAAAAATAACTGATATTAAATGCTTATTAATTAATAACAATAAATGTAAGCAATTTTTTAAATATAATTCCTGGTGCAGTATCTCGAGTCTCAATGGGCGGCGATTGATACAAACTCATGTGGAGTTTTGAGTCTCAGTCGGTGATGATAGACCAGAGGCACTGGAGGATGCATGTTATCCGCCATGTTGATATTTGAGCTCATACAATACGAAGTAGTGGGATTAAGGCCCAAGTAGGAAATGTTGATAAACAGAAATAACGAGAAATGAGTGAAGTCTTGGAATGAGATAGTTTTGAGAAAATGAATCGAAACTAATTCGCATGATCATGCATGTTAGTTACTTGCCGAGCTTTAGCTCATGTAGTTTTGGGTAAGACAATGTATGAAATGGAGGTTGGTGCCAACTCTCAAATAATGGAAAAATTGGGTATTGGGTATCTAGCCGTGGTTCATGAATCTCTCACTAGAGGTCAACTACTTTTAAAAAGTTTTATTTCTTTGTCAAAATAATTATATAATTTAAATAGCTTTTCCCAGTTATCTTTCGCTCTCTGCTCATTGTTCCATGTTTTAAACAAATATTTTTATATCAACTTCTAACTATAATATTTTTGTATTATAGTTAGTTTATATTATTTTCTTCTAAACTAAAGTACAAATAAAATTTCAGAGATAAATACTTATTTTTAATAATGTCATATTATGCTTTGAAAATTAATGTTTAAATTATTTTTAGAGCGGGTTGACATAGTACTATTTTATGCGTTTGAAAAATTAAAATATGGCGAAAAAATAAATAAAATATAGAAAATGTAAATTAATTTGGGGTGCCACATCGCATGGTATCAGAGGTTGGTTTTAATGATTCTGAAGACTACTCATGGTACATATGTCCCACGGTCATTTGGAGTTACACCAACCAAGTAAGTTATTACTTGTTTTATGTCAATTAATTGTCAGAAATGTGAAATTCCAAGTGGATAGTTACCTTGAAATAATTTGCCTACATGACTATTTATTTAATATCCTGAGTTAGAACTTGAAATGATAGTTCAACTTAGGAGATCTAGAGTAGGAATGGCAATGGGTCGGGTTCGGGGCCGACCCGCCCCGAACCAGAAATGGTCAAACCCCGCCTCGACCCGACCCGCACAGCGACTATTGGGTTGGGGCGGGGCGACATCCCGCCCCGCCAAATGACCCAAAATTAAAATTAATTTTTTTTTTTTTTTTTTTGGGTAATAAAATTTTAGGTGAAAAACTTAGGAGTCGAACTAGTTAGAGTTTTTAAGTTTGAACTTTAAACATAATATGTATATTTGAAGGGAAAAAAATCAATAAACAACATAATGATATAGTGATTATGTATTCTCATACCCTTAAATCCCACTAAGGTTCAATTTTTCTAGACCTCATTAAATTTATTTTTAGTTTCTCATTAAAAAAAAAAAAAAAAATTCTTGAGTCACGGGTCAAGGCGGGGCGGGTCCGCCCCAAACCCGCCCCGAAATGTTGTTCTGGGCGGAAAACCCGCCCCGAGGACCCGACGGGGCGGGTCGTTTCGGGTCCTCCGGGTCTTGGGTCGTTCGGGTTTTTTTGTCATCCTTAATTTAGAGCTTACAAGTTAAAATATGGTATGGATATTTATAAAGATGACGAGATAAGTGTGGTATCTTGGATCGAAGTTCATTGGTAGAACAGGCTCAATAGCTAAAGAATGTACTTCACTGATAAAATAATTGGAATGGAGTTGATTTGGTGAAATGTATTAAGAGTGATGATGTCTAGGACATTCCATCATCAAATATATTGATTTCTTCTAATGCGATCAGTAATAAGAGATCAAATTTATAACTTATTAACGATAAGTAAATCGTTGAAAGGGATTCGTTTTATTGAAAAAATTAGATTGAGTTCAGAATTTCTGTGAATGTACATTTTGGTTAGGTCACTCAAGAACTTGATCTCGATACTTGAAGAACAGGAAATTATTGGCTTGAGAATAAGGGATATAGGTATCGAGACGTATGTAATTTCATCTTCATCATTGAAAGACTTCAGAAATTCTTTATGATTACCCTCATATTAAGGAAACCTATATATCTCTTGAAGTGTGAATCTTGATAATACCTTGCAGCCAATCTTATGATGCATAGTGTGGGATGTGCATCCGTTGAGTTATTCTCGAGGTAACTAAGAATGATAATGGCTAGTAAAAGCAACGTATTTCTAACCTCAGACTTCTTCTTCCCACTACATGTTCCCATTTTTGTTGTGCTGATGATCGTGTTGTTCTTTGATATTCACCTACACCTTTCGAAATATATCATGGATCGTACTTATGTAATATTATTGGATCATTTTTATTGATCCTCTTCAAAGATACCAAAAAATTCAACTCTTTCCCTTATTAAAATAATTTCTATTTGTTCGTTAAAATCGTTTACCGCAAGTGCACTTTTCTCTTTCAAGTAGTAAAGTGGACTAGAGAAGTTCGGGTTATCGTACCCATGAGGATTGATTGATTTGTAACTAAAGTTATTGATTTCATTTTAAAAGAAAAGTCAAGTAACATAAAAATATGATTTGGTGGTGAATTACTAACTAAGTGACACAAATAAGAAACATGGCAATATGTAAACTAGTTAACTAAAGCAAATAGTTAACAACATGAAACTTAGAATAAAACTAATTAATCTAAATACTTTGATGAAAATATAAACTTGATAATTGAAACAAGTTATATAACATAAAAAAAAAGTGAATTTAGTTTTCATAACTATACTAATTTCTTCTTTTCAAAAATCAATTAGTGGTAGTTAATTAATCAACCAAATTACATAGGAAATTTTAAAATCACATAACTTGTGTAGTAAATTCCAATGACAACTTAAAATAGTAACAAACATTTAAAAGTTACAAAAACCTAAAACAGCATTCATAATCATAAACATGTAAACATAAATACCCAAAATCTAGAAACTACTTAAAATGCTTAAATAAAAATAAACTAGTCAAAAATTCCAACACAATAACATTAATCCATAATAAACTAACAACAACATTTAACAAACAATATAAATATATGAATAATACTAAAAATAAAGATTAAAAACAAGAGAATAAAGGAAACTATCCCTTTTTGTAAAGTTCTTGAAGTGAAAATTCAAGATTTCTTCACTTCAACACAAGTTCTTCCATCAACTATTAATGTCATCAACAACCCAAGCACAAAACATTAAATGCACAAGAAATTAATGACATTCTTGATGAAAATGTGAGAAAATAACAATACCCAAAAGTTTAAACAACAACAAAATACTTAAACATAAGAAAACATTACTAAATCATAAAAACATTACTTGAAAAATTGCATTAAAGATGTAAATGTTAGGACAAATACAAGAAAAATGGAAGAAGGAGGCAAGACTTACATGGGTCAACCTAAAAATCTGATTTTACCTATTTATAATACCCTAAAAATCATCCAAAAACCCTAAAAAATGCTAAGATCCACGTAAAACAGCCAAATGGGTCGAACCGGGTCGGCTGTGTTGACCCAGTCCGGCCCGAAAATTTTTCTTTTTTTTTTCTTTTTAATTTTAAAGGCGCGCGATCGTGTGCAGTAAACAGCGCGCGATCGCGCGCTTGATTTTTCAGCACCAAGGTTAGTCTCGGGTCCGTTTTGAGGTCCAAGTCACGTTCGCGACTTGGTTCGAGCCACGCGATCGCGTGGCTCAGCTGGAGGGTGTATTTGCAGCTAAGTCCCTTCCGTAATTGCCATTAAGTCATCCATCTTTTAATCTTGAGCAATTTAGTTCCCAACTTTTCAGATTTCTTTCAAATATGTCCTTCTAAAATTGCACTTTAGGCCCTTCAACTTTTGAAATCTTGCAATTTGGTCCCTCGGTTAATTGCGCGGCTTGTCCAAAACTTCCCGGAAGTGACAAAATGGTCCCCAAACTTCCAATTTCAGCGTAATTTGCACTTCTTTTGTGATTTTTGGCCTCAAACTTGAATATTAACCTATTTAAATACAAAATATGCATAAATTAGTAGATATTTGCTCAAGATGTTCCAAAATATGCTATTTTAAAGGTATAAAAAATGTATAAAAATGCACTTAACACTATTCAGCCGACATCCTTATCAAACTTTGTGTTTCCCCACTTCGTTAGCATAACGCATTTCGCATGTTTTGGTGGAATTAATTCATCTTCTTCTGTAGCCACCATCTTATCTAAAAATACTCTTACCGTTTCTCCTTAACATAGGGAGAATTCAGAATTTGTCTTCTTGTGAAAATTGTAATAATCTGATCTACTTTGCTTGCAATCTTTAACTACATTAAATTGAAATCTATTCTAATGAGCTCAAATATTATGTTGTAATTATCTATTACTATAGTCTTGAAATTATTTCTAATACAATAGTATTTTTGAAACCCATTTTTTCGTTTATTTATTAAGTCCAAAGATCTCATCCTCGATTTACCTTATTGACACTCTGTTTTTTTAGATGTCATAAATTTTGAATATTGACTCCTATCTAAACGTTATTTTGACTCGACATCTATCTGTTTTCATGAAATTTGTTCATTAATAAATATTTAACAGAGATAAGACATTGTATTGTAATCCATTTGTTTCGTATCTCTATTCGTCTCAATTATGTCTCTTGATCATTTGACTGTTGCCATCTCAATTGTATCTCTTGGTGGTCCAATCATTGTCAATTTTATAAATTCTAATTTTATTGCTTGTCGGTATTCCCCTTCATGTTCAATACACCGATTAAATTTGAGATCCATATCTCATCTTTCATAAGTGGAAATTATTCTATTACTACATTGTCTTGCAACATAATCAATTAGTATATTTATGATCTAACTCGATCTTGTCCTTACGTTTAGTCATTGTGTTGTTCGAGATGACATAACAAACCTCAATTTATTGGACTCTAATCATATTTATTGACCTTTTGTAAAAGTTAAATGATTTGAAAATTGAGTCTTATTTTATAAATATATTTCCTCTCACTTGCATGTGAAGGAAAACCAAAATGATTGAGGTCACTTTCTTAGTGGACCTAGCTTCAGTATTTGCAAAGTGGGAATTACACCCACCCCTACTTTATAAGTATCAAATTCATAAATAAGATCAAACTTAAATTACTTCAAAATTCAGGTTTTAATTAAGATTTTAATTAATTAAAACAATTATATAATAATATTTTAGAATTAAATTAATTACACAATCCTATATTTATTTACACCACTTCAAACCCTAACCTAATTATTTCTCCCTCTACATATAACACTCTCTCTGTCATCTCTTCCACCAACCCTTCCCCGCTGCACACATCCATCCCCGCTAGAGTTAACTGCTGCTGAATCGCTCACCGATCATCGTACGCAAGCAGCGGCGCTACTGCATCGCCTGTCGTTTCTTCCACGCGATGTAGCGGCGCCGCTATTCTGTTCACCATGCGATTTTCGCGCAATGCAGCGGTGCCGCTGTTTTGTTCCACCGTGCCCGCCGAACTCCACCACTTATTCAATGTCTCAGGAGATTTCAAGGTAACCGCCAGCGCTGCTGTACAAATCTTGCAGCGAGCTGCTAGATCGAGTAGGATTTGGCCAGATCTAGTTGTGGTCCCGCTGAGATCGAGAGGGATTCTGGCAGTAGCGGTCCCGCTGCTTTGGTTGAGGCAGCGGCGCGACTACAACATCTAGCAGTGGTGGCGGCGTGCAACAGCTTGGTATGCCCTTTTTTTGTAACTTTGATTGGTGGTGGTTCAGCCAACGTGAAATGGTGGCGGAGGTGATGAGGGAAGGAGTTTGAATTTCGGTCTTGGGACTTTGACATGGTGTACAGTTTACTGGCGAGAGGACAGCTATAGGTGTTGATTGTGCGAGATGCTGTGACCTTGACAAATTTGAGGGATGGGGCTATGTTGTAGGTCGTGAGTGTGGTTCATGGTGTTGGATTGTTGGTGGTTTGTAGCTGGTGGTGGTGGAGGTCACGCGGCGGAAACGGTGGTGGTGGTGGTGAGGTAGCTGCAGGTTGATTATTCAAAATGTTGACTTGATAAATGTGACTTAAAAAAAATGACCTAATCATTTATAATTTGTGACCAATAAATTATATAAATGTCACATGATAATTTGATAATTTACTTAAAAAATTTGTGACCTAATAATCTAATACATTGTGACCTAGAAAAAAAGTCGAGAATGACTAATTTGACATTTGTGTGACTTAATGATTTAGTAATTTGTGACCTTGACATCAGTTGTAAAACTTGTGACTTAAAAGATTTGGGTTTCTGACATCAAATTATGTAATGTTGTGACCTTAATATGTATAATTAATAAAATATTTTTAGTTATTTAACATAAATAATTAATATTAATTACAACCTGATTTTTGAATATATATATATATATATATATATATATATATATATATATATATATATATATATTGTAAATTACCCAACATGTTGGATAATTACCAAAATCATTGATTTATTAATCACATCTTCCTACTTTTTATTTTAATGATGTGACAATTATAACACTCAGTTTTGATATTTTATTATTCGATTGTTACTAATTCAATTCTATTTATTTAACAATCGATTGTTTCTAGTAATTCTTGATGTGGAATTTCTTCATTTATATGTCACGTCTTTTTCTTTGTTATTTCGCTTCATGAAAGAATGTGGCAATCCTAATCTCGAACTTTGATATCTTGATTTACTTTTAACTCAATACTACTCATTAATATTCGTCTATCCATAACATGATAAACTTGATAGCTTGTGGATTAGAATTTTCTTATTCATAATTCCTAATCTTTAGAAAAGCACAACTCCTTAATTGTTTTTAATATCTTGATCTAATTATGATTTAATTCAACTCGAGTGAAAAGTATTTGGATCTATTCACTTTCCCTAATTTAAATTTCTATGAATTTATATTGTTTTTTCGTGGAACTAAAGAATTTTCTTTTCCCTCGAACATTCCTTATCCTCCATTAGTGTCATTATACATCATATGTCTCAAAGTATGGCACTAAAAGTAAAGTGTGGTGAATTGGTATCATTAATGTGTTTTCTTCTTCTACTCATACATTTTCTGAAAAAATATTTTCTTTGCTCCTAAGTCTAAAGTTCTTTCTTCCTTTGTGATAAGGGAAGATTGAAATCTTGCCCTTATCAGTTATTTCATGTGAGCCTCAATTTTCTCTACCAATTGATTTTTATGTACATACGTCTTCATTTGAAAGAATCAATATTTGTTCACACTGAACTTAAATTTTGTTGTGATCATCCATTACAACAAACTCATAGTTTGATTTACTATGATTGCAACTTCTGGTGGCTTAGTTGTTACCTTATTATTAAGACAACTCGACCAATCTTGATTTTATTGAAACTCGAATTATATTTGCTTCTCCTTCGAAATACGAAGATCTTGAAATTTGTATCTATGAAGGAGATACTTTCTTCACCTAATGGATGTAAAATCTTCTAGCTCTATTTTTTCTATTGAACTTTCCTTTACATCCATTTCGTATAAACATATGTGATTCAGTGTCTACGATACCTCTAGTTTGAATTTCATCAAAATTACCAATTCATTGAGTTATTTTGTTATAATTGAGAACTCTTGAATCCATCTTTTCTTATCGAAAATCCTTAACAAGGGAAAGAGTTTGACTTGTATAGAACTCTATTGTGACAATTTGATTCGTATTTTGCTCAAGTAATATATATCCTTTCAGGCCCCAATATCTCTTTGTATTGACTTGGTTCATGACCATTTTTGTCTCATTTGATGTAATTCCATCAACATGGATCACCAAAATACTCAAATCACTTTATATTATTATAAACTAGGAGTAGAAGAAAATATGTTTTCATTGAAGTTGCTCTGAATCTCTCGATATCATTATGATGGGTATCGAAATATCGAGTTTTTGATATCTTTGTTCAGATATTTCAAATCATCCTAAAATAATGTCGTTATCTTTCTCTATTTGAGAAAATCTTAATTATTCAAATTATCTAAGTTGATAGAATGAGAAGATTTGAAGTCTGAATTTACAAGATTAGAATACTATATCTATGGTGAACTCCTTAAGTTGAACCTATGTATTGTGATTTGGAAACACTATAAATATTGAAGTAAAAGAGATAGATAAAAAAGCTATGCAGCTGAAACATTTTGAGATAATAAGTTGTATAGTTTAGAACGAGAGAATGAATTAATTTTCGTGTACTCATTGGAGATATATAGTAAAATTTGTTCATTCTTCTTTCATTCACTGCAACTACTTTATGAAGAGTAGTTAGATTATTTTATTTTAACCTCAGTAGGAGCCCATCGAGTTTATGACTTCATTGGAACGACTTGGGATACTATGGAAAGTTGTATAAAACAGACTATGATGTTCAAATGGAAAAATATTCTAATATGACAAGATGATATTTTAAGGGTTAATGATTTTACAAAATTGACGGTTCTTACGCCAATTCTAAAGATTTTAGTTAAAAGAGGATTCTTCATGATTCATAAAGATGTTCCTATGAACAAGTTTTGGCGTGAATTAGTGAGACACAATGAGGAAATCAATTGCTTATTAAAACAAAACGGATATTTAAGCCAAAACATAAATTTCGTTGCCACCATTTTTACGTTGAAAGTATAGAAGTGTCAAAAATATGAGAGTACGAGGCCAACACAAGAAAGTGTGTGATATACCCGTGAATGGTCACTATACATGATTACGTTGATGACTATATTCTAATTATGAATATGTTATCAACTATGTCAAGATTACATTGTTGCTGACGCATATTATTGTAAATCGCTCATGATGAACAATTGGAGAGATTTTACTTGAATCATGGTTACCTACCAATATTACGTCTAAATACAGGAGTGAAGAATATCGATTCACCGAATGGACAACTCTATTAAGATGAAGAAAAGAACATGTGTGATAGAATCCCTACAAATTATAATAATCAAATTGACATGGTATGAATAACGATTAGAATGCGATTCAAGTTTGAAGGTAGAAGAATGCGAACAAAAGATAAAGATGATATAGCTATACGATTAAATTTTGAGGACGAAATTTCTTTAAGGGAAGAAGAATGTAACACCCAAAAGATTCGTCCAATTATTATATTAAAGTATTCACATTTAACAAGACTCACTTGAAAGCCAAATAAAAATTTTAATTTATTTCACTTAGTTAAAGGGACATATTCGATATTAAAGAAGATTTTTAATTTAGTTGACGTAATATAAATGAAAAATAAATAAAAGTATTAAATATTACTTTAAATAATTTTATTGATTAAATAAATCAATTATCAATTCCATAATTGGAAAGATATGGAGTGTACTTCAAATTGGAATTAAGAATATGCCCCAACGTTGAAAAATACTAGGCCAAAGTTAATTTGTAAACCTATGGGTCAAAATAATAATTAAAATAATTAACGAATAAATACGCATATAGTTTCGAGACGCGTAAATTCTTAGTTTCGGTGTCAGTCTTGACGTACGTGTCTCGAAAACTTTAATTAAGATGGTTGGCAATTCGAAATGTCAATTTTAAATGACCTGTTTTGACAAGTCGCAATTTTTGATACAAATGACCATATTGCATTTCGATAAGGATATGAGAAACTAGATCGTTAATATTTCAGAATGATATATTGGAAATTCAGTTTTGATTGAAATAAGAGTTCCGAAAATAAAGATGAAAGTGGCCACATGAATAGAAATAAAAAACAATGAAAATAAAATACTTTTAAGTGGTAAACTTTGATGAGCTACAACTTTTACCTCGGATATCGATTTTATGATCCAAAAATATTGTTGTAAAATAATCATTGAGAACTTCGTATTGACCCGAAGAACTTTTTGTTACAACTATATACAGTCATATAATTTTTTGAGTCATTTGGGAGTTTTTAATAATTTTTGGAACTAAAATATAAATCTTATGTTTTATGGGACTAAAAGAGCAAATAAAATAATTCTTTTAATTGCAATTGAGTCCCTCAAAAAACTCTATAAATAGAGGGGGTCGACCCCCCCCCCCCCCTCGGTAAAGAGGTAAATAATTTTTTCCTTTCTTTTCTCAATTATTTTTATTATAATATATATAAATATAGAGAACAAGGGCTCTGTCTATGTGGGGGGATATCCCTCACCAAGATTGAGGTCTAGGGTTCAATTCTCCTGGAGGGATTTAAGTGAGTTTGTAGTTGTATAGGAATTTGTCAAATATATATATTGATATATATATATATATATATATATATATATATATATATATATATATATATATATTAAAAATATAATATAATAAGATGTATATTATATTGTTATGATAATTATTTTCAGATGTGTGAATTAGATTAATTCTCGTATGAGGTATAATAAAACACGTCAGTCCCTTTAAAATAAAGTTGGTCTATACAATTATTTTAATAAAATATTTTATAGTAAGATGACCCATTTTAAGTCCATATTATTAATTAATGGGCCCTGGACATTTTAATTCCATATTATTTAATGGGCAATGGATTATACTCTAGGATAGCCAAGGAGTGAGGTAAGTAACATTTCAACTACAATGCGAAACATAGTATTTATATTATTATGCGCACCTATGAGACTATATGAGATATTGTTGGTTTTAATATACATTGAATATGACGTGACAATTATTTGTATATGGTGAAAGCATGCGAGGCATGATTTGATGATATGATATGTTATTAATGCACATGAATATCATTGGAATGCCATATTATGTGATTATATGACGTAAAACTGGTGCACGAAATATATGTTGACATTCATGGACATTGACATATGCATTGTGTGGACTTAGAAGAAGTCATTTACAAATGGTAAAGAAAGAGATAAAGAGTATATGGAGACATGGAGAGAGAATGATGTGGATTATAGTGGAAACACCCTATGAGTGTATCGTACTTTACTTCGCGTCCGGATATATACACATGCTTGAGACCCTCGACGGTCATTAAAGGTAGTCGATGATGGGGTGTTGGTGGTCTAGTGCCAGTATAAAGGCGGTGTCAAGAGGTCTCTTAGTGGCCTTGGGACAGAAGATCGGTACGCCTAGCATCGTATATAATAAGTCTGATTGACATAATATAATTCCCGGTGCAGCATCTTATGTCTCGATGGGCGACGATGGATACAAACTGTGGAGTCTTGAGTCTCGATGGGTGATGACAGACCACGGGCACTAGAGGTCGCATGTTATCGGCCACGTTGATATTTGAGCTTATACGGTACAACGTAGAGGGATTTAAGCCTAAGTAGGAAATGTTGATAAACTAAAATAACGAGAAAGGAGTGAAGTCTTGGAATGAGATTGTTTTGAGAAAATGAATCGAAACTCATTCGCATGATCATGCGTGTTGTTACTTGCTAAGATTTAGCTCATGTAGTTTTGCATTGTGGGTATGACAATGCATTAAAATAATTATATAATTTAAATAGCTATTCCCGGCTATCTTCCGCTCTTTGTTCCATGTTTGAAATAGATATTTTTATATCAACTTCTAACTATATTTTTGTATTATAGTTAGTTTATATTATTTTCTTCTAAACTAAAGTACAAATAAAATTTCAGAGATAAATACTTATTTTTAATAATGTCATATTATGCTTTGAAAATAAAATTTTAAATTATTTTTAGAGCAGGTTGACATAGTACTATTTTATTCATTTGAAAATTTAAAATATGGACATGATAATAAATAAATATATAAAAACTGAAAATGATTTTGGGGCGCCACACCTTTTCTTCTCCAACACTTTAGGAGTGAATTAAAAGGGAGCAGCAGCTTGCTCAAGAAATTGAGCAAAAGAATAAGTCCGTTGAGGTGGTCATCCTTCTCCACGTCGCTCAAGATTTTGCCGATGAGGACAAGGCTTCAAAAATATTACTTGAAGAAAAGTTGAGGGCTAATGTAGGGAGGAGTGTTGAGCTAGAGCTTAGGAATACAGAAATGGAATGATGTAGTTTAGATCTGCAGCGGGTAGCTAAAGAGTATATAGAGAAGACATGACTCCTTCAAAAACTATTGGACAAGACCCAGGCAAAAATTAAGGCCACTGAGGAGTTGGCTAAGCGCAATGCTGGGAAGGTAATTGCCGACTTCAAGTCTTATCCGGAGTTTGAGGCCATAGAATCTGAGCTTTATATAATGGGCATTAAGTCATCATAGAGGAGTTCGAGGAGAAAGCCCTATATGAAGATATTCAGTAGTATTAGGTTGATGTCTAGAAATTGGAAGAGAAAGGAAAAAACTAAGCATTGATGTCGGCAACCAAGCTAAGGATCCTTCCACTGGAGCCAGTACTTAGATTTTTTCATCTAATAAATATTTGTACTTCCCTAGAAGGCCTTCTTTTGTATTTCTTCTCTATTTAATCAAAATTTCCAAGTATTGAGGTCTTGCTTAATTCGGTAATTCTTTGATTTCATATCTCAACACTTGTAATTTTAGATTTCAAATAATAAGAACATACGCTAGACTTTAAATAATGAGATTAGTCGTATCTCTTCATGCTTCTATAATAAGATCATACCTTCATGAAATCTAAGTTCTAAGTTCTCTCTTTGTCTAATTTTGTTAAGTCCAAAGGTAGATCGCATCGCTTAGTACTTTGGGGAATTTTTAGTCTATTTTACTCCTCTAATATTCTTTATGAGATCTAATATTTCTTCTAAGTGTGCAGCACTTACACTACTTGTTAGTCTGTCATCCTCCTGAAGGGATGTTGGGATGACTTGATCCTTTGATCTTCCCGTAGGGATTACTGAATTATAAATCAACTAGGTTTTTAGTAGACATAGTACAGTTTTGTTCTCTTTGTTGAGTTTTGAGATCGTAACCTAAATCAGTACCTCTAAGGGCCATACCTGGATTCGGGATGTTTGAGGGCCGTAGCCGAGCTCAATATTTAGATGGGAAGTTTAATGGCCGCAGTCGGACTCAATAGCCATTAGGAATGTGGCTGAGCTTAGTGTCGAAAAATATTTCTCAAACAGAATTTTTTCATTCATAGTCAAAAAGAGATTCAATTTGTTTTTTATGTTCTTTCTCACATGTGATAAAGTTTGAGGTGTTTCGCTTTCCAAGAGTGCTAGGAGTGGAGTTCCTTCCAAGGTTTGGAGTTCGTATGCGCCATTCCTCGATACTTTAGATATTTTATATGGTCCTTCCTTGTTAGGAGAAAAAGCTCCTACGTTAAGGTCCCTTGTTGCTAGAAAAACCTTTTTAGGACCAAATTCCCTGGCACGAAGTCCCTTTTTTGAACTTTAGTATTGTAATATCTTTCACTTTTTGTTTGGAATTGGCATTCCTCATCTCTTCCATATTCATTTTTTCTTCCAACAGTTCTAGTTCTGCTAGGAGAGATTTGTTATTGTGTTCTTTGCTGAAGTGTAGAGTTTGATAGGACGACACTCCTATTTCTACTGGGAGGACTGCTTCTATTTCAAATGCGAGAGAGAATGAAGTTTCAGAAGTGATTGTTCTTGTGGTAGTTCGATAAGACAATAATACACTGGGTAGTTCTTTTGACCATGCTCCTTTGAGTTCATCTAGTTTGGTCTTCAAAGTGTGCTTTATGATCTTATTGATAACTTCAACTTGGCCATTTTTCTGAGGATGGTTGGGAGTAGAGAAATGCTTTCTTATGTTAAGCTTGTTACAGAATTCCCCAAGTCTTTCGTTGTCAAATTGTTTTGGTGACAATCGAGTGAGGAATTCCAAAACGAAAAATAGTTAATTTTCATACGAAGTCCTTTGTCTTTTGTTCGGTGATTTTGGCCAATAGTTTCACCTCTTCCCGTTTGGTGAAATAAACTACGCGACAATTGCAAACTCTACTCTTGCCTTTACCCGCAGGCATGGGGCCAATTACGTCTATCCTCCACTTGGCGAAGGGCCAAGTGTTGATAACCAAACTTAATTCATCTTGTGCTGCCCTGTGTAAAGGGGTGAATCTTTTACATTTGTCATATTTTTTGGCGAACTTAGTCGCGTGCTTTTCAATGTAGGCCATTAATAACCTTGACTTAATATTTTGTGGGCCCAGGCTAGCGACACAGTGTGATTATCACAAACTCCTTTGTAGACTTCCCTTATCGAGTAATAGGAGTCTTCCTTGTTGACACACCTCAAAAGTGGAGAAGCATATCCTTTTTTGTATAGAAATTTGTCAATGATTGTAAATTCGGTAGACCTTATTCGTAATTTTTGAGCTAAACTGGGGTCTGTGGAGACCCTACCATTTTTCAAAATCCAAAAGTCTCGTCCATCGTGTTGGTCTTGGATCCACCTCCACAAGAACTTCTTCATTTAGTTCGATTGAAGCGAACTACAATCTCCCTATTGGTATGCTGTCTAACTCTTTAACTCCTTCGCTTGTTGCCAGTTTAGCCAATGCATATGCGTGGATATTTTAAGTATGAGGGATTTGAAATATCTATGAGTTTACAAACGAGCTCAATTCCTTCTGTGATGCCTTTAAATATTGAGTCATGTGTTCTTCCTTAGTTTGATACGTTCCATGTAGCTGATTTACTACGAGCTGAGAGTCACTGTGGGCAATGCCTTGGTTTATGTCCATATCTTTTTTCATTTTGAGTCTTGCTGTGAGGGCTTCGTATTCATCTTCATTGTTGGATGCTTTGAAGTTAAAATATAAAGAATGTTAGAATATTTTGTTCTCAGGACTTACGAAAAAAATTCAGGCCTAATATCGTAGTTCAATTGATAAACCGTCAATGTAAAGTTCACAATGGTGATTGGAATACATTTTATCCTTTTCAATTCCAGGGCTGAATTCTACAATGAAGTCAGCTAAAGCTTATCCTTTTACTACTGTTTATGGCTTGTAAAAAACTTTGAACTGCACGACCTCTATTGCCCACTTACTGTTCTTTTTTATTTATTTTTCCTTTTTGAGAACATGTCGAAATGGGTAATTTTTCATGACATGTATAGGGTGTTCCAAGAAGTAGGGCTTCAATTTTCTGAAATCCGTGATTAGAGCAAATGCCAACTTCTCCATGGGAGAGTATCCTAATTCTACGTCTTGGAGGGCGTGGCTTGTGTAGTAAACTGGTTACTTGGTTCCTTCTTCTTCTCTAATTAGAACCGAGCTAACTGATTGTGGGGCTACCGCCAAGTATGAGTGCAAGAGCTCTTTCGCCTTAGGTTTAGACGACAATGGTGATTTTAGTAAATGTTTTTTGAGTTCCATAAACGTGTGTTGAAAATTTTCATCCCAACCAAAATGCTTTCCTCCTTTTAGAACATCAAAGAAAGGTTTACACTTTTCAGTTGACTTGGATATGAATCGACTTGGTGCAGCTATTCTCCCCGTCAAGCTTTGAACTTCTTTTGGTTTTGTTGGGACTTTCTTTTCCAGCACTGCTCTAATCTTTGTTGGATTGGATTCAATTCCTCGCGATTGACCATATAGCCAAGGAATTGTCCCAAGCTGACTACAAAGGTGCATTTGAATAGGTTTAGCTTCATTTTGTATTTCCTAAGTAAGATGAACTTTTCTTCCAAATTTTTTAATGTGGTCAGCAAACTTGATGCCTTTAAAGAGCATATCGCCAATGTAGACCTCCATCATTTTTCCAATCAGATTAGCAAACATTGGATTCACCAATCTCAGATAGGTAGCTCCATCTTTTTTTTAGTCTAAATGGCATTAACTTATTACAGTATAACCCTCAATCTGTGATGAATGATGTTTGCTTTGTCATCTAGGCCCATTGAAATTTGATTATATCTAGAGTAGGTGTCCATAAAACTAAGGAGTTTGTGGTATCCGCATTTTGGATAGTGGGCTTCTCTAATTAAACTGTTTCTTCGGAGTTTTTCAACTTTGTTTGCCAAAGATATGTACCATTCTCGATTTAGAGACCTCCTTCTTTGCTACTTAGGTCAGACATCGAGATCCACGTTGAGCTTATGGCTGGAAATCTTTGGATTTATTCCTCCCATGTCAGCATGGCTCCAAGCGAATACATCAATGTTCTTTCACAAGAATTCTATTAGTTCTATTTTCATTGGTTCTTGTAGCTCGTGCCCTATGCGGAGCTTTTTTCGACTGACATTGACATGGTGTTATTATGTCCAATTACTACACTGGTTTTGTCTTCTAGAGTTAATTTTTCGATATGGGGTCAGTTCCCAGATCGAAAACTATAGTTATCCTTTCCTCTGAGTGCACAATATTTTAACTTCTAGCCATGGCTTTGCTTCCTCTCACCACGTCATCCTCGTTTTGAGTGGGAAATTTCATCACATAATGGTAAATTGAAGTTGTAGCTTTGAGTTCATGAAGTATCGGTCTCCCCATAATGGCGTTGTAATTTGTAGGTAAGTCGACCACCATAAAATCTACGATGGTTCTCCTCTGACACAGGTGCTCTTCGAGCTCTACCATTAGTGAAATCTATCATTTTTCATACAGTGAATCTCTTGAAATGCCTTGCAGTGCCTTATAGTAAGGTCGTAAGAGATTTGTATCCAACTCCATTTGGCTGTATGTTCTTAAATATAAAATATTTACTGAACTTCCATTGTCCACCAATGTTCTGTGGATGTTGATGCCTGCCACTAGCATTGTGATTTCCTGATGTGTCACTGTGTGGTTGGAGTATGTAGTTCACATCAGATTCGTGAAAAGTAACATATTCTGGCTCATGGAGGTCCATGGAACTCCAAGTGGTTTGGGCTTCGTTTTGTGAATTGGTATATGCTTCTCGAGCCATTCTTTTTCTACTTCGTTTCGACCCTCCCCAGTATTGAGTTCCTCTTACCATCATCTTTGTTTCCAGTCATCCTTGTGCTGGGGGTGGCATGTTAGACTATTTGTGACGCGATCCTACTCGGGAATCTCGATGAGACACGTGGAATAACACAATTAATGACCTAGGAAAGATCTAAATCAGATTAAAGCTAAGAAACAACAAATAAATTAGACGATAGGATTCCAACCCTAACCTCACGACGCAAGAAGTTGACGATGCGAAAGGAAGAACTGAAATTGTTGAATGCCACAATGATTGCCTAATTCCTTGATAAGTTCGGGGTGAACGCCAGAAAGATTTAATCTTTGATAAGTTCGAAACAAAAGGGAATAGCTTAACCTTTCAACAAGAGAATCCTCTCTCAACAATATCAATAAACTCAAAACTTTCTTTACAATGAATGAAATAATATAAAGTAAAACTGACCTAAAGCTAGCCCTAGCTACAATTAGGGCTCAAACTATGGAAATAAATAATTAAAAAAGGAAAAATAACAAAATACCCAAAAATTCAAAAAAATAGGGTTACAGCAGTGACTAACTCATTTATGGTGGTAAATTACTTTTTGTTTAAGACTTACGGCTGTGACGACAAGACTTACTACTGTAAGTAAGGATTTACTGAAAATATTCGTTTTAACCCGAGAACAAGTTACGACCGTAATGGCGCTCTTGTTCTTTGAACTTCAACTCCTTGATTTAGCTTGATCCGTCTTTCTTCTCAGCTCGACCCCAACCTGAAACTTGCTCCATTTTCAATGTAGATTACTATCATATTGTCGATAGCTCGACTTCCCCTTTTGATGCCTATTTTGGATCACCACAAGTTGCCTACTTCCGTAGGTTTAGATATGAATTGTCTTCGATAACCCCGTTTGTTGAGGGATTCAATCTCTTCCTTTTAGCCGGAAGCTACCATTCATTTCATGTCCCACAGATCGATGATATCAACAATATTTTTGCTGGTTAAGATTTGAAGAACTGATTTTTAGAGGCAGATGTATTTTCAGCAACTATTTGTCATTTATTTGGAAGAAGACATTCTCCAGAGATGTGTTAAGTAAGGTATAGTCCTGGAATTTTTGGGATAAGGCCTGTACCTGATATTTCTATCTTTTTTCGTTCAGGTACGCTGTCCATCTTGACCTCTTTTTCCTCTATTTTTGGTGTCTTGAGAGTTCATGTAGCCTCTTTATAAGTTGCGTCCTCTGCACTTATACATTTTTCGGCTTTACTCAGAAGATCATGATATGATTTGGGACCGTCCTCATGCACAGACCATTGAAATTGAATTCGAGTTCTGAGATAGAACAATGTTGCCATTAGAGCGGCATCATCAGGAACTTTTTTCATTCCACTTTTTGCTTGTTAAACCTATAAGGTAACTTCTTAGAGATTATTTTTGACCTTGTTTTATCGATACAAGATGCTCTTTTGGAGCAGTTCTCATCCTTGCTCCCATAAATTTACTAACGAAAGCTGTAGCAAGATCATTCTAGCATTTTATTAAATTGCAAGGGAGCTATCTGAACCATTTTTAAGCTCGGTCTTCAAAGGTCAATGGGAATTCTTTACACAAGATGGCATCGCTCGCACCTTGGAGCTCCATCAAAGAAGTATACTTGTAAATGTGGCCCGTAAGATCAGTGTTTCTGTAACAATCCGATAATTTTGACATCATTTACATCCATTATGACGTAATAAAAGTGTTTTATAAATTATTTAATTATTTTGGAAAGTAAAAATAAAGGGATATAATGAGAGAAGAATGAAAATATTAAATAATAAAAGTTACAACAAAAACGTTTTTAAGTGTCTCCCTTCTCGAGACTTTCTCGATCCCTTCCAACCCCCTTTTATTATATGTGGCATATGTACAAAAAAGTTCTCGGAATGATCTTTGAGAATATGAAAAAGTTTTTTAAGTTCGATTAACAAATAGTCGTCAGTGAAGTTTTAAATTTAGTACTTTACCGAAACGGTAAAGAAAAACAATTTTGAGTGGCCTACTTCGGTAGGCCTTAACTTTTTCCTCGATCATCCATTTATTGCGTTTTAAAATATTTGAGAAAGTATGTCATGAGTACTTCAAAACGATAACAAGAACTTAAGATTTTGACTTCATTTTGTACCTCGAATCTGAGCTCAAACCTTGTCTTGTGAAACTGAATTTTTAAAGAAATCAAGCGTGAGTTGTCATTCTACTTAAAGACATAGCTGCACCTATATCTTCTTTACTCATCAAAACTACATCACACACCTCTTGCTTGCATGGATTTTATCTTCCGCCTCATTCTTGGGCTTAGTTTTAAAATTATAAAATAGGAAAACATTTTCTAAATGCTGAACTTGAATTCCCTTTTTCGTGAAGCCTTCCTTCACTATAAAAAACCCTCTTGATTTAGATGAATTAGACATACCAAAACAAGGCTAAGAAAACCATCAATGAAGTATTGGTTATTCCTTCCTCCAAAATTTGAGATTTGAGGCTAGAATAATGTTTGAATATTTTTAGGATCAATACATTCTTAATTTGATAACTTGATTTTGATACACTAAATGAAATTTTGCTTGAACAAAAATAGTTAAAATCTTGAAGAAATCCAAAAAATCAGACTTGACAGTGTTGAAACCGACTTCATGTATCGATATCGTTACTTGAAGCCTGAAGATGTACATGTATCAATACATGTTCTTGGAGTATTGATACATCCTGTAAGAAGAATGCGTAGAACTTTATATGTAATCTCGATATTGTGATCGTTAAACTTATCTTAGCGTTATTTAAGTTGTAAAAGCCCAATAATGATTAACAGAGATTATCCTCGATAACCCTATATTAAGGTTAACACTTATTAATCCGTTTGTTTAATATAAAAGAGATGACCAAAGTTATCATTTCTAACCAATATTTTTGTATATCTTGAATAATTCTTATTCTTGTAATCATAAGTTTATTAACTTATTTAAATGATAATTTCCTGAAGTAAAGGAGTAATAAAGTTACCTCATGTATCAATACATTCAGCACGTATCGAAATACATGATACTACGTATCGATTAATTATATGTTTTAAAGTCTTATATGAATAGTATGATACATTTTAAGTAAACTTTATAGAAATTATGGGTGATACTTGTACTTGGACTTGTTTATATGATGTAACACTTGTACTTGATTATGTGATCTTAAATGCTACTTCGTGCCACGTTTAAATTTATTTCATTACATTAAAAGGATTTTCACGTTTTTTCATATGCATGACATGGAGATGCTCATTTTTCACTCTCAATAAGCAAGAGTAGAACGTGGTGGAACAACAATATTTATTTGTGCACACACCCAAGCCACTTCTTTATTCATAACGAGGGATCCAACCCCATCATAAGCATATTCCAACTTCGATGTTATGACATAAATACAGAAAGACGTCTCTCTTCAAGCCCGTCGATACTAAGATAAGAAAGCATTTTGACTCCTTTCTGGTTGAAAGCCCTTTCGAGATGGAGTAGTGCATCAACTAAGAAAATTGGCACAACCAGGCATTTCAAGGATTGATACGGGAAGAATCAGGCTTTCATATCATATTCCTTTGATTTTCTTGCATGATACTATAGTCATACTCTATCCCTCTTGCCTTTCGTACGACGAAATTCAGTAACTAGATCACGATGTGGCTACGCTTGCTATCAAAAATTAATTTCTCTCTTTTTTATCGAGGATTAATTTCCCTGCTTTTTATCTGGGAGTGATTTCCTGCTTGATATCTAGGATTAAATTCCCTGCTCGTTATATGCTTCCTCGAGATAGTAGTTGATTTGTAATATGGCCTCCATTAAAAGTCACGTCTTCTTGAAAATACTTACATTGGCATTAGTTTTTAATATCTTGCACTGGACTTGAATAGTTTATTTTCTTACACAAGACTTGAATAGTTTAATTTCTTACACTGGACTTGGATATTTAAATATCTTGCACTGGACTTGGATACTTGAATATCTTACACTGGATTGGAATACTTGAATATTTTGACTTGGATACTTGAATAACTTATATTGAATACTTGAATATGTTGCACTGGTCTTGAATATTGCATTGATCTTGGATATATTGTGCTGGTCTTGAATATTGGAGATTAACTTGTTTACATGCAATAACACATGTGCACCATATTCTGCTCACTGGGCATACATAAGCTCACCCCATGACCCCTAACTTTTCACAAAGACATAGAAATGAAATGATATGAAAGATGTTGCCACAACTCTTCAGATGGCGGGACAACTAGTGTTGCGTTAGGTGACGACCTGTGAGTTGTGGACACACCGAATAAGGTTTCTTTTATTTAAACTGCCAAACTTGTTATTTTTATCATTGATATTGTATATATAAAATATTTTAAAGTGCATATCTTTTATATTAACTGGAAATGCTTTAAATATTAATATCGATACTTTTTAATAAATGGGCTTTGCTATAAGTAAAGTGATTTTGAAATCCCGCTGATGTGATGTCATTTATGTCACTAGCTTACGAAAAGAAAAATATTTTTGTGATCTCTTTTTTCATCACAAGTGCATGAGAGTTTCCTTCATATTCGATAAGTAATGGCATTTTGAACATTTCTAGTGAGTTCTGATCGGTTATTTTTGCTGGACTCTTTTTTTATTCAAGTTCCACAATTCTTCATTTTAGTGTTTCTAGTTTATCCATCTCCATGTTTCCATGATTTAGAAGGGTTTTTTCATTGGCATTGATTGGTTCAGTTCTGGCTCCTTTTGGAGGTCACTGACTTAGCTCCCCTAGACGACTGAAAACACTTCCTTCCTTTTTGTTTGGGTAATGTTGATACGAAGGAATTTGTTCTTCAATACTTGTTCCTTTTGATGAACTTTCATCGAAAATTAGGGCTCTTCTTGTTTGGTGGGTATTCCCTTTGCACCGTATTGGTGATTGAACCTCCATTTCTATTCTTTGGGACATTTTTCGTTCCAATCGAGCTATCACGTTTGAAAAATGGTCTAATTTTTTCATGATCACATCGATGCATGTATTTTTCTGTTCTTGGGAAGTTTCACCTCGATTTCTCCCAAGATTTAAGGGGACCTCAACTTCGTTTCATTTTGTTCTTGCATTGTTGCAACTTTTTCTTATTTTCTTTTAGGAAAATTGTGGAAATCTTGAGCAAATGAAAATAAGGTTTTTAGTGAGATTTGTGAAATTTGTAAGCTGGATAGTGGAGAACTTCGTTTCTTCAAGAGGAGGTCCTCCTTCTAGTGCTAAACTGTTGACGTTAGAAAAATGACTTGGACTCATGTCACTTTTTGTCAACTTAAGATGTTATTTTGATATTTGATTTATAATATAAATGGTAAATTTGAGAGAGTTTTGGTTAGTGAAATGGCGAGAATTGTATGACAACTTTGTTTCCAACATTTTCATACATCAAAATACAAATAACTCTTCTATTTATAGATGAAATATGGGGTTTACTTTAGCTAAATACATGTAACGATGAATAGTTTTCGAAACAGGACTTTTGATACTTCTTGATAGGTCTTTGGATTTTGATTACGAAAAGGCGCAATTGCAGAGGTCAAATCTGGCAGAGATGAGGGGGGTGGCATGCACCTTTTTCTATGGTTGGTGGGTCGATGCGACCTACTTGCTAATTTGATTAACTATCATATAGCTATCGAGTACTTCTTGTTGGAGTTAGGACCTTCAACTCCATTATACCGAACTAGATAGAAGATTGCCGCTCTGAATTACGAGGTCGATTATTAGTGAGGTCATAGCTCTTATTCCGAGGTAGGTTGTACCAGCTTTGTGAAAAACCTTCTTTACATAGATGGGCTTCTAAATGCGAACCCCTTCTTTTACAATTGTAAAAGAATAGTATTGGAATCGCACCTAGGGCTTCAAAATATTTCTTGGGCCTTGACTTCTAAATTGGGCTTTAAAATCTTATAAGTATATCAACAATGATGAATGTTTCAATAATCCTACAAAAAAGACTTGCAATTTAATTATTTACGATTAGTCCTCTAAAGTCTCAATAATCAGCATTAAAACATGGTTAATGATATTTTCATTGACAATTATTGTTTTGTGTTCATGACATATAGCTTTTTCATTGACAATTCTTGCATAAATTAATCAAGAGAGAAAATTTGTACATGGATGTCAAATTTTTACCTTGGTATGTCCGGAGTATTTGTATTTTTGGGACTTCGCTTTTAGACTTGGTGGACATTGTTTGATCAGGTATGCCAAGTGTGTCTATTGTATAGCTTCATTTGGACTTTGTATGGGTCTTGCCATTCTTACTTGGATGCATCCAAGTCTGTTTGTGTTATATCATGTTCTTAAATATTTTGTAGGCAGTCTTGTTCATATCGCCTGAGTATGCTTGATGATTTTGTATATCATTTTTTTATCTATATATTTACATTTTTTATCGCTCGAGTATGCAAAGTTTGATTAAATTTTTTTTTCATAATAATTCAATATTAAAATATGGTTGGTGTTAAATCTAAGACTCTATTTGATAAACTTGATTATAAACAAGTTTATAAACATCACATCTAAAATAAATTTTTAACTACGTATTTTCTAAAATACTTTTTGTAATATATTTTACCTCGAAAACAACACATTCTTTTTTTATAAATAAAGTTCTTTTATCAAATAGGGACCAAAGGATTCACTACTAGAGAAAGGGCCACAGTGTATCGGAGCTAGGGGTGATAGTAAATTAGGTGTGGGTCGGGTTCGATAAACTTATACCCTACTCACTAAGGATTTTTAGCATCCATACCCTACCCATATACCCACCTCACAGAAGTGGGTCGAAGGCGGGTCAAGTTCGGGTCGGAGGCGGGTATGATTCCATACCCACTAAAAGTGGGCATATTTTCTCGGAACCGGCCGGTCCAGATCCGGTTCTGCCAAGAAAAATTCCCGATTTGGTACTTGTATTTAGAATCAAACGGGATCCGGTTCGGTTCCCGGTTCTTATTAATTGGAACCAACGGTACTTCGGTTCCCTTGTATGTTGAATTTATTTATTTTTATTTTTTTTAATATAAATTGTGAAGCGGTGAAACCGTTTAGGCAAGTTCCCATTTGACCAAAATTCTTTTCCATTCAACTTCCCACATAAATATTATCCTCCTCCAATTCCATCCAATCTCTTTGATTCTTTACTTTATATAATCAATTTAACTCCCAATTTAAGTTTTAACTCATAATTTCCAACCCCAAATCTAAATCTTTTGGAATTACCTAAATCCTAAATAATTTTACAATCAAAACTCTAAAAGCTGTTGATATGGAATTCCGATTTTCGAAGGCAAATTTGAGCAAATGGTAGAGTTGAAAGAATTTTTTTTTAAAAGTAGCGTTGAAAGAAATTTTTAATCTTTATTAGGGAATATTTTATTTTAACATTTTCAAATGTAAAGGACCGAACCGGACCGACCCGGAACCAATGGTTCAGTTCCGTAGCCAAATATGGAATCAATGGTTCCATTACTTAGATTCCCATTGGTAATCGGTTCGGTTCGGTTCCTTTCGGAACCGGACCGAAATGGACCGCGCCCACTCCTAATACCCACTAAAACCTATTTAATATTTTTCTTTTTGTATAATTTTTTGTTAACGAAAAGAATTGAAGGCGAACATGACAAGCTGACGAGAAGTAATTAGCATATTTAAAAAAAAATCAAACCAACATCTAAATAGCTCAAAGAAGTGAAGATCTCCAAAGAAAGAATTGAAAAACTTGGAAAAGAGAGAATGCAAGAATTTTTGGGGTTGAAATGCGGCTATGTTTGCTTCAATAAGAGAAAATAACTTTGTGAATTTTGACTTGTGTTTGTACCTTTTTAATGACATTTTTTTTTGGCAACAAACGAGTATGCGGGTTGGATATGAATTTTGTGGAAAAATCCACACCCGACCTATGCCCATATTGGGTTTTGAGATTTACCTCCATACTCAACTTGCAAACCCATTTAGATGGGTAATCCTCACTCGTTTGTGTTGAATTACCAAGGTAAATATCGGGTTCATGGGTATTGATCGAGCTATTTTTCGGGATTGTCAGAATGGACCTATGGAATCCCGAGCAACAGGTCAACCCAACCCGCAGCTCAGGTCGGCCTTATGTCCCGGGCTTTATCAATCTTGACCATCAAGTTTTTCTTCTATAGGCCGGGGTGTATGCTCGACCTTACGACCTTCCCAGCCCATGTATGCCCGACCTATTCAAGTCCTGCATCCATAGTTTGAACATGCCCGGGGGAAACCCGGGCACTTCAGGATTCCGGGTGTTCACCGTTTATGGGCTTTATCAATGGGCCACCTTCTTGGGCCCTCGGAATAAGACATAACCTATAAGGAATCATCCTAAAAAAGAGGAAGTAGAATTCTTATAAGATTAGAACTCCTCCTAAAAGGTAAGTTTATAGCAACAAGGACTCCTTCCTAAAATAAAGGAAGTTATGGGCTTTTCCAGCACTATAAATACAGCTCCTTTACTCACATATATTCATTCATCATTCTTTACGTTTTCCAGTAAAATATTCTTTCTCTACTTTTCCCCAAAAAACTAATTCTCACACTGGAGGGGCGACGGGGAGAATCCTCCTTGCCTTTTTTCCAGGTCAACCAAGGCGAGTTCATCATCTTTCCCAGCAATCAATTGTCATCAGATTCTGCCACGTCAAGGTTAGGATTTTTGACAACATCAATTGGCGCCGTCTGTGGGAAGAGATACAATCATCCATGGTTAATAGACGCCAAGCCCGTCCTTCCGCATCCACTGGTCCATCCATTCCGGCCAACACTTCGGCTGAGGATGATAATCCTCCACCTCTTGAAGATGTTGGGGAAGAACAAAACCCAGAGGCCACTTCAGACAATGAACCTGTTAGTCGGGAAGATTTCAACGAACTTCAGCAGCAGCTTCGTGAACTTCGTCAAGCTCTTCAACAACATAACAGTCATCAAGCGTAACCTGACCCGAACACTCCAGGCACAATTCCCAGGGAAGATCTCCAGCCAGCTAATCCTATGGCTGACAACTCCCCGGGAATTAGGGGTGCCCATCCCGTGACAGAAGGATCCGCCAACTTAACACAGCAAGAGCTCTCAAGAATCATTCAGGAAGGAATTGCTGATGGAATACGACAGAACACCCAGGGTCGGACGTCATTCGTGAGAAAAAACCCCTTTACTCCCGAAATAACATCCTTTCCCTTGCCAGATCAATTTAAATATCCTCGGATAAAGGAATACGATGGGAGAACAGATCCTAGCAACCACCTGAATACCTACACTGATGTCATGGACATGCAGAACGCTCCCGATCAGATTTTGTGCAAGGCATTCCCGCAAACCTTAACAAATTCAGCTCGAGACTGGTTTTCCACGATACTTCCAGGGTCCGTCTCTTCCTTCGCAGATCTTACTGAGAAGTTCACTGCTTTCTTTGCAAGTAGCAAAAGAATCAAGAAGACCGCCGCATCCCTCATGCAGTTAAGACAAGCCCAGAATGAGACACTGCGAGAGTTCATGACTCGGTTTAACGCTAAAAGGCTTCAGATTCCAGATCTCCATATATCATCGAAAACTTCATCCCTTACCTTGGCTATTCGAGGCCCGGAATTCAGAATGTCCCTGTCCAAGAACCCACCTTCAAATGTAACAGAGCTTCTCCAAAGAGTAGAAAAGTACATAAACATGGAGGAAACACTTTTGTCAGTTCGGGCACAGGATCAAGGGCTTGGGACAGTAGCACAGCCCTCACAATTAACAAGGCAGGGGAATAAGAGATCAAGACAGGAGGATGAGAAAAATTCTTCCCGAGGTAACCAAAAGGGGAACGGTCATGGGCATCATAGTTTAACTCCGCTAAACGCACCCCGATCCCACATTTTGATGGAAATCAAAGGGCGTGAAGATTTGCGATGGCCCAAGCCTATCAAGGGAAAAGTCGACGAAAAGAATCGCCATAAGTATTGTGAATTTCAAAAGAGCCCGGGCTATACCACGGACGAGTGCAGAACTTTAAAACAGGAGATAGAAGCCCTCATAAAAAGAGGCTTCCTGGGGCACTACGTAAAGAGAGATGATAAAGAGCATGGAACAGGTGAAGAAAATACCAGATCCGCTGGCACCATAAATTTTATCGTCGGAGGAATAGCATCTGGAGGTGATTCGAATAATGCACGAAAAAACCATGCCCGTGCTCTGAGTGATCGGGAAGAAAGGTCGGGATGTCATGATCAGGAGGTCTCAAACAACATCAGCTTCAGCAATGTAGACATGGAAGGAATTTCGTATCCTCATGATGATGCTGTTGTTATCAGTGCAACAGTAGCCAATTTTGATGTTAGGAGGGTGCTAGTTGACAATGGAAGCGCAGCCAACGTTCTTTTCTTGGAAGCTTTCAATCAGATGCAACTTCCCAAAGATCGGCTTCGACAGGTCATTACTCCCCTAACTGGGTTTGGTGGAGGAACTGTGAAACCCGAAGGTCTAATTGACCTTCCCACTTCACTAGGATCAGAAGAAAAACGTGTAACGAAGATGACTCCGCTCCAAGTCGTGAAAACTCCTATGGCCTACAATGCCATCTTGGGAAGACCATTCCTGAACAACCTGAGAGCTATAGTATCAACTTATCACCTGGAAATCAAGTTCCCAACTTCCGCAGGCATAGCAACTATTCAGGGAAGCCAATCGGTAGCCAGAAGTTGCTATATCAGCTGTATTGGAAAGGGAAAGACGGATCTGATGTCAATAGAACTTCCTGTGGAAGAAAGAATGTCCCCAGTAGAAGAGTTGGAGGAGGTTCAAATTTCAGAAGGGAAGAGCTTTACAATTGGGAAGGAGCTTCCCAAATTAATGAAGGAAGAGTTGTCACACTGTTTAAAGAAGAATACCGATGTATTTGCATGGAGTGCTGAAGATATGCCCGGGATAGATCCCAAGCTCTTCGAACACAGGCTCAACGTCATGCCCGACAAGAAGCCCGTAAAACAGCGAAGAAGACAATTTGTCACAGAAAGGAGGCAGATAATAAAAGAGGAAGTAGATAAATTCTTGAAAGCAGGATTCATCAAAGAGGTGAAGTATCCAGAGTGGCTAGCCAATGTGGTCTTGGTAAAGAAGCCAAATGGGAAGTGGCGAGTTTGTATAGACTTCACAGATTTGAATAAAGCATGTCCGAAAGACAGTTATCCTCTCCCCAGGATCGACAGGTTGGTGGATTCCACATCAGGATCCGAACTTTACAGTTTCCTAGACGCCTTCTCGGGATATCATCAAATTCGGATGGCACAGGAAGATCAGGAAAAAACTTCCTTCATGGCAGATGAAGGAATATACTACTACAAGGTCATGCCGTTTGGAATGAAGAATACTGGAGCTACTTATCAAAGGTTGGTTAACATGGTCTTCTCCAGACATATCGGGCTTAACATCGAAGTCTACGTGGACGACATGGTCGTAAAGAGCTCAAGAAAGAAAGACCACATTACTAACCTTGAAGACATATTTAATACACTTAGAAAACATCAGATGAAACTGAATCTCGCAACGTGCGCCTTTGGAGTGGGCTCGGGAAAGTTCTTGGGATTCATTATCCCTCAGAGAGGTATCGAAGCTAATCCAGATAAAATCTCAGCCCTAGCATCAATGGAACCTCCCCGAAACATCAGGGAAGTGCAGAAGTTAACAGGAAGAGTAGCAGCATTATGTAGATTTATGTCAAGGGCAGCGGACAAATGTTTCCCCTTCTTCAAAACTCTTCGAGGAAATAAAGACTTCAGGTGGGACGAGGAATGCGAGGTCTCCTTCAAAAAGTTGAAAGAATACTTGGGTACACCTCCGATACTGGTAAAGCCGAATCCAGGGGACAATCTGTTCTTATATCTAGCAGTGTCTGATCATGCTATGAGCGCCGTCTTGGTTAAAGTAGAAGAGAAGACTCAAAAACCTATATATTACGTCAGTAAGATGATGTTGGAAGCAGAAGCCCGATATACATTGGCAGAGCAGCTCGCACTTGCCCTGGTTACAGCAGGGAGAAAGTTAAGACGATACTTTCAAGCCCATGCCATAACTGTCCTCACAAATCAGCCCTTGAAGCAAATCTTGCAGAAACCAGATGTTTTTGGTCGTCTACTCAAGTGGTCAATCGAGCTCGGGGAGTATGACATCGAGTTCAAACCTCGACCTTCCATCAAAGTACAGGTCTTGGCCGACTTTGTCGCCGAACTCACACCAAGACCTCGGGGGCCTACAGGTCATGACCGAGAAGAGGCCACTTGGACCTTGCAAGTGGATGGAGCATCTAATGCTGCGGGCTCGGGGGCCGGAATCATATTAAAGAAAGACGATGGCACAATGAAAATTCAATGTCCAATACGGTTTGACTTCCCAGCAACCAATAATGATGCAGAGTATGAGGCCGTAATTGCTGGACTTCAAGCAACTCAACATCTAGGGGTCGAGCATGTCAGGGTCCAGAGTGATTCACAATTGGTGGTAGAGCAGGTGAACGGCACTTTTGAAACAAAAGATGAGAAAATGTCATCTTATAGGATGATGGTCTTAGACTTGCAAAGGAAGTTCAAGTCTTGCTGCATAGACAAAATTTCGAGGTCCGCCAATCACAAAGCAGATGCTTTGTCAAGACTTACTTCTTCCAATCTGGACCATTTGGAGAGGACCGTGTTCGTAAGAACTCTTCATGAACCTAGTATCGTACAACAACCCGAGGTCATGGATATTTCAGATCAAGAGCCCAGTTGGATGGATCCAATAATTGAATATCTAACATCAGGAAAGTTTCCAGATGACAGAGTAGAGGCCAGAAAAATTAAAGCAAGAGCCCCGAGATATACCTTGCTGCAAAATACCTTGTTCCGCCGAAGCTTCACACTTCTGTATCTACGATGCCTAACTCCAAAAGAAGCAGCCCTTGCCATGGCCGAGGTTCATGAAGGAATTTGTGGAGGACACCAGGGAGCAAGAGCTCTAGTACTAAAATTAATAAGATACAGGTACTATTGGCCGAATATGAAGAAAGACACACTTAATTATGTGAAAGCCTGTGACAAGTGCCAAAGATTCGCAGCCCGATTACATCAACCCGCGGAAGAACTATCCTCCATTTTGTGTCCATATCCTTTCGCTCAATGGGGAATCGACATACTCGGACCTTTCCCCATAGCCGGGGGCCAGGTCAAGTTCTTGGTAGTTGCTGTGGAATACTTCACTAAGTGGGTGGAAGCCGAACCGCTAGCCATAATCACAGAACAAAAGTTGGAGGCATTTTTGTGGAAATCGATAGTTTGCCTTTTTGGTCTTCCTAAGACATTAATAACAGATAAGGGGCGTCAATTTGAGTTCCAAGCCTTCAAGTAATTCTGCAAGAACTTAGGAATAGAACACAGGTTGACCTCCGTTTCGCACCCGCAGAGTAATGGGTTAGCCGAGGTTACAAACAGGCTCATCTTACAAGACTTGAAGACTCACCTTGGCAGCGCCAAGGGAGATTGGCCCGATCTCCTCCCTGAAGTACTTTGGACCAACCGAACCACGTTCAAAACTGCGACGGGGGAAACCCCGTTCATGCTTGCCTTCGGGATGGAAGCCGCAGTCCCAGTAGAAGTAACAATTCCGAGCTTCCGTACTATGACCGCAGGGTCGCCCGACCACATCGAAGGACAGAGAGAAAGTCTGGATCTTCTAGAAGAATTCAGGGAGAATGCATCATTAAGGATAGCAGCTTACCAACAGGCCATGTCTAAGAAGTTCAATACCCGAGTAAAGAAGAGGGAATTCAGAATGTGAGATCTTATCCTTTGCCGTAGTGAGGCCGCCGGTCATCAACCAGGGAAACTTGGGCCTATTTGGGAAGGACCTTATAAAGTCATCCGATAGGTGGGCAAGGGCTCATACAGCCTCCGCACAATGGATTCAAAACCTCTTCCTCGGCCATGGAATGTGGAGAACTTGAAACCATACTACAAGTAATCATCTCTGTTGATGTCCAGTCACTTAGTCTTAGTAAGGTCGGGCCTGCGTGCCTATTTTTTTGCTTCCGAAATTGCACGTCCATCAATAAATATTAAGGTCGGGCCTGTGCGCCCATTTTTATTCTTGATTTCGGACTTGCACGTCCATCAGTGTTATGGTCGGGCCTGCGTGCCCATTGTTCTGTCTTTCAGTGTCCGGGACGGGTACTCTTTTTCCTTGTCTTGATTTTTTCCCAATGGGTTTTTTTGGATAAGGTTTTAACGAGGCCCATCGTTCAGTCCCCTTCAATAAAAGTACTTCTTCCAAAGAATGAACACTACAAAGATCAGATGTTGAAATAATTTACAAGGTCATCCACATGACTTTAAAAATTATTTCCTATCAAATAATTTACAATGACTCATGGTAAGACTTTACAAATTATTCTTCTACGAATAATTTACATGGTCTCATGGCAAGACTTTACAAATTATTTCCCATCAAATAATTTACAATGTCTCATGGTAAGGCTTTACAAATTATTCTTCTACGAATAGTTTACAAAAGGTCTCATGGAAAGACGTTACAAATTATTTCTCATCAAATAATTTACAATGTCTTATGGTAAGGCTTTACAAATTATTCTTCTACGAATAATTTACAAGGTCTCATGGCAAGACGTTACAAATTATTTCCCGTAAAGTAATTTACAAGGTCTCATGACAAGAAATTACAAATTACTTCCCAACTAAGAATTCAAAATAATTGAGGTCGGTATTACCCGACCTTACAGAATATCTTTTCTAAAAAATTGCAAAGGGCTCGATCTTTTCTTTAAGTCAAAGGGTCGGGCATACGCTATCTGGTCGGTTACTCATCTTCCACTCAGTTTCTATATGAGGTCGGTCACGACCAGACCATATGGAATCAAAACAAAATGATTCCGGGAATCCAGTAGAAACTCGACCCCAAGAATTGCACAAATAAGTCGGTAACCTGACCTTATAGAATATCTTTTCTGAAAATTCCTAAGTTGAAAGCTCGAACTGTTTTATACTAACGGAAAGATCGTGCTTTATCAAAAATCATCGATCCATAAAATTAGATACGAAACAATAAACACGAGCTTTGACAAAAGAAAAATTTTTCATTAACAAAAAACCTTGTTACAAAAAGACCACGAGGTATACCTCGGGCTATACAAGAGAAATACAAAAAGGAATTTCCTACTGCTGCTCGGGGTCACTGGCCTGGGCTTCTTCTTCTTCAGAATCGACCTCCACTACCTCTTCCATGAAAGGAGTAAGGTCAAGATCTTCCGTGCCCAATGGAAATTGAGAGAGCGGGCTGGTATCCAGGTCGGGCGCATGTATCTTGATCCAAGCTCGGGCTTGCCTCATGCCTTGGGAATAGGATTCCAGGGTATAATTACCCACAACAAGGTCATATTCTTCAGACTTCTTGTAAGCCTCGACTGCCGCTACCTTCGCTGCTTCTATCTCTTCCCTGGCCCGGTGAAGATCTTCAGAGAGTTTGGCATTTTCAGAGCGAGCGAGGTCTAGGTCTTGAGTCATCAAGACCAGGTCAATTTCCATTCTGGTTAACTTTTCTTCAGCATTTTTAGCGCGAGTGGCCTCGTACTGAACATAATGGACGAGCTGACTTGTAGCCGCCCCTCACCGGACACCTTGGGTTAGAAGACCCCGGCCAATGCTAAGCATCTATACGAGTTAAATACTTGTATTATTTCAAGATTGAAGGTTTTGTAACATAGAAGGAAGAAGGTCGTCTTGAAATTACCTTAAGCGCCGCATTCAGAAAATGGTCCACCCCGTTCTCCAGTGAGACTTCATCAGAATATTTTTCCAGTAGACCGGGGTGGTAACTCTCCTCCAATTTGGACTGAAGGTCGGCCAGGGTAGGACCCTCTACTGCAGCTTCAGGAGGAGGAGATCTGGTATTTTCTTCTCAAACAGGAGGGCGGCGAACACCTTGGCTTGTCTCGCGCCGAGGTGGAGCTTCCACGTTCCTCCTTGAGGTTTCGCCCGGCCCGGACTGTGTCTGGCGTGGCCTTTTCTGTGGCCGTCTACGGGTAATGCCACCTTCCCTCCTCCTCTCAGCAACTGCCCGAGCTCTCTCCTCGGCCGCCTTCCTCAGCCTGTCTCCATCAAAAGCCATACCTGTGAAGGATGGGAAGGTATACTTAGATAAGAGGGAATAAGATGGGGAAGCCAACGTTTTCTAGTGGAAAAATGAAATCAACTATTACTTAATTTACAAGGCCGGGTCCTACCGGGCTCCAAGTCAAGGCCGGCCTGACCTAAGATCTCGCTGGTAGTAAGATCTGTAGCCTCCTCGGCCAGAAGTCCGAAGTCACACACTCTTATGGCATTGGCCAAGAGGTCGGCCATCTCGTCCTCCCCTACATTGCCTATTCTATTGAAATTATCTACTTCCGGTTTCCTAAAGGTGGGCCAAAAAATATTCTCACCTTCCTGAGGTTTGATATAAAAATTTTTTTTCCTTCCAATACTTTAAGGAAGAGGGGACCCAGGGTACCTCGAACCTTCCCTTCCCGCATAAATAAACGAAGCAGTTACATCGGGGTAAAAACTTCAAATCTAAAAGGCATTTACATAGGTTCACGGTAGGCTCGATCCCTAGACTCCTACATAAAACAAAGAAGTAAACTAAAATTCTCCACCCGTTTGGAGCCAGTTTCCCGGGAAGAATGCTGGCAGTAAAAAGGAAGTCTACAAAAATATGATGTAAGGGGAACCTGAGGCCGGCCACTAAGACTCATGGAATACTACGGTCTCCCCTTCTCGGCAATGATATGATACATCATCATGCTCGGGAACCCGGGAAGTATACCTATCAGAAAGACCAAACTTCCTCATATCTGCCTCGACCATGTGTTCCTTCATCCTACTGTTAAATGTTGGTAACTCTAGGTCGGGAGTTCCCGGTCTTTCATCAAATTCAGGGTTATTGACTTCCTCGTCATCGCTCGACTCTTCCCCCCCCAGAGGTTGGCGGAGGTTGGTAAAATCCTATTGGCTCTACATCTAGGGCCTCGTCCAAATTTTCTACCTCCCTAAGGTCCGTGATGTTCACTTGCCTGACCATTTTCCTAACAAGTAAAATACGGAATAAAATTAACGTCGGGAGAGGTCGAGATTACCTAAAGGTCGTGCTTGAAATTTTTAGCTCGTGTCAGACGCTCGAAGAGTTGTCTGGTTTTTACTAAATTTGCAAAGTGAAAAGAATGAGAGGATAGGGACAACATATATATAAGAGGAAAAAGACGGGAAAATTTTTGAAATCCCGTCACTCCTTTTTGACACGTGGCAGCAATCCAGAAGTGTGGTATTAATGATGACGCGTAAAACAAAGGACAAAACAGTTGACAAAACACGTCATTAATAAAGGTGACAGCTGTCAGGGGTTAATTGCATTCAGGCATCCATCGCCGATCCCTGATGCACGGGGGCCATTGATCGAGCTATTTTCCGGGATTGTCAGAATGGACCTATGGAATCCCGCGCAACAGGTCGGCCCAACTCGCAGCTCAGGTCGGCCTTATGTCCCGGGCTTTATCAGTCTTGACCATCAAGTTTTTCTTCTATAGGCCGAGGTGTATGCTCGACCTTACGACCTTCCCAGCCCATGTATGCCCGACCTATTCAAGTCCTGCATCCATAGTTTGAACATGCCCGGGGGAAACCCGGGCACTTCAGGATTCCGGGTGTTCACCGTTTATGGGCTTTATCAATGGGCCACCTTCTTAGGCCCTCGGAATAAGACATAACCTATAAGGAATCATCCTAAAAAAGATGAAGTACAATTCTTATAAGATTAGAATTCCTTCTAAAAGGTAAGTTTATAGCAACAAGGACTCCTTCCTAAAATAAAGGAAGTTATGGGCTTTTCCAGCCCTATAAATACAGTTCCTTTACTCACATATATTCATTCATCATTCTTTACGTTTTCCAGTAAAATATTCTTTCTCTACTTTTCCCCAGAAAACTAATTCTCACACCGGAGGGGCGACGGGGAGAATCCTCCTCGCCTTTTTTGCAGGTCAACCAAAGCGAGTTCATCATATTTTCCAGCAATCAATTGTCATCAAATTCTGCCATGTCAAGATTAGGATTTTTGACAGCATCAGACATTAATATTGCCAATTGCCAACTCTAAACAAAGTAAACTTTTTGACAAACGTAAAAAAAGGTAGCCAAAAAGTAGGATTCCAATAATCCCATTAGATGTATTTGACGAAAAAAAATCAAAGCTTGCCAATTAGCTCTTACACCGGCCAGTTATTTTGACATTTTTTCTTTTTATTTGACAAAATATATATATATTACAAAAAAAAGTTAAATTGATTTCTAATTAGTGGCTTATGCTTTTTCGTATGATATTATAATATCATTAAGAATCAAATTAGCAGACAAAAATAATGAATAAGCATTTTACATCAATTCATTAAAGGAACTTTAAATGCAAGGTTCATCTACATCAAAGGTTACTGAAGATGAGTATGGATATTATAGAAAAAGAAATATTTTTGTTATTTTTGGTAAGTACTAATAAGACACATTTTAGCTTCTTAATTATTTTTAAGGGAAAATATATTACCACCACAATTTTAAATCACCACAATTTAATTGTATTAGATATCCTAAATTTTTACTCATTGCTACATTTGTATTCTCAACTTTTTTAATCGCATTTTTGTCCTTTATTTATTTATTTTTTGCTAATTTCACATCTTATATCTAATCATGATTTTTGTCCAAAAATTTTGTTGAGATATTTAGAAGGCTTTTTTAATAAAAATTCTTAACGGATATCGTCATTAGGTATAAGGTGTATTAATTAATAAAATGTTAATGATAGCATAGTATAAAAAGTTGAGGATATAATTGTAACAATAAGTAAAAGTTAAGGATATTTAATACAATAAAAATGTAGTGTGATTATTAAAAATTGTTGTGGTAATATTGCCACCATATTTTTAATTGTACATGTCTAGTATCACATTATATCTTATTAAACAGGTTATTTTGAATTGTATTGACCACCTTAAGATGCATAATACCTTTTTTTTTTTTTTTTTTTACAGTAGTAATTACAATAATTGATTTTATATCGATATTTTTATTTTTGAATAAATGGGGAATGATGTGATTTAACTCCAAGTAAATGTGGTTATGTAACACAATGATTTGACGACAAAAAATGTTATTTAGTAGAGACTAAACAAATTAAGGTTATATATAGGGGTTTGATGCATGATATAAAATATACTTTAATTTTATTGGTTTTATGAGTTAGAATAAATATTGTAGCGATCGAGAATTTTCTAATTAAATACTAAATAAATATTTTATTTTCTTAAAAATGTGTCGTTGTGATTTTATCCACTTTTAAAATTTAAGCGCATTGTCTAGCCATGTTATTTATTTTTGAGCCCATAAACATAATTTTCAATCCAACTGATTTTATGTCCAAAATTCAAAATTTAAGACCCAATTTTCATTCAATAAATTCCAGTTTATTTTTATTTATTTATTTTTTCTCAAATTTTGAAATATCTGAGTTATCATTCTATTATATTTCAAAATTTGATTTCTCAACTATTTTGACAAATCTTGAAACCAGACTCTATCATCTCCCTCAGTAACCGATTAAGTCCATCCCAATTCCACAACATTGCTTCCAATTCAAATTCTTCCTGCTTATCAACATCGAGATATCAGTTTATTACACCCAATTCTACTCACCATTCAGGGACACAACCAGTCAACCACAAGCAGAAATCAGATTTCTTCAATCTTGGTAAAACCTTCTCCAATTTATCAAGAATTTTCACACACAGTCATCACAATCTGTTGTTTAGATTTTCACCCAATACTACCACAACCTTTCACAACCGAAGCTACTATCAAGCCACACCGAAACTCCCACATGAATACACCATCACTCCAAACGCCACTACCTTCATAATTTCAAACAACATTCACACATAAACCAAGCACCACTATTGTCGAGCATCACCACCGCTAACAATGTTGGGATTCACCAAAAATTATAGAATAAAGAATTTTTGTTTGACAAGAAACGAAAAAGTGGTCAAATTAGATTGAGATTATTTTCTTTATATAATACCAATTGGAAAATGAATAAAATATTTTTGGTATTATTATATAAGGAAAATAATTAAGATAGTTCAATTATAATTAAGCAAGTTTTTGGCGTAATTAATGGTAATTTATGGCTATATATTCATTGGACTCTGCAATTGAAGTTAATGTGAAAAAAGAGAGAACGATAAGTCAAAAGGGGAAGAGGGAGGAAGGACACCAAGTACAAACGTGAAAAGAGAGGAGAGAGAATTATTGTGTGCTGTGAGAGAGAGTATAGAAAAGAAAGAAAATTGTGTTTGTTGTTCTTTCTTTGTGTTAGGAGAAGTTGTGAGGGTGAGAAAAATATTGTAACGAATGACTTATTTTTCTTACCAATAAAAATGTTCTTCTCCCGTGGTTGTCGGCGGTCAGCTGAGCCACGTTAAATTATTTGTTTTCTCTTTATTTTTCCAATTATTTTGTGTTTTTTTGTTTTTTCTGCGTTTGGTTGATTTGGGGTGGGAAAGTGAATTTTCCCAACAAACAAAACCATCCCTTCATCGAGACATCACCCCGACTGCACACACACACCGCCCATCTCGAAAATCCCTCAAACCAAACCAAACCAAGCCAAATCAAAACCCAAAAATTAAACCCAAGAATCCCAGAAATAAACGAAGGAACTCATTCACTAACTTTGATCAGATTTTTGGCCGAAAATCACAACTCTAGAAGTCGAACCCAGCCTCGGTGACCCTCGATTTTAGCACCAAAATCACCCCTTTGCACACCCGCACTGCTCGCCGCCACTCGACGACGGCATTTCGTCGACAAATCGCTCGCAATGGTATCGGAAATGTGAGGGGCAATTACCAGTTGCTCCCTCTCTTCTGTTCTCTGATTTGTATTGAATCAGAGAGACATAATTTTTTTTTTTTTAATATTTTGACTTTAAGAAATTTCTCATCAATTCCCAGCTTTTCAAAATATTTCAATTCGGTCTCATGTGTTCAAATTGTTTAAATCTTCAACCCTGATTTTCAAAAGTAATTATTTTAGCCTTGCAGTCTTTCTTTTAAAAATACTCGAGTCAGCCCCTTTAATTTATGAAAAATCCTATTTTAATTCCAAAGTTTCAAAATTGATTATTTTAGATTTTCAGCTTAATTCCTAAGTTTTTTAATTTTAATTTAAAAACTTTAGAATTTCAAAAGACTAATATAATTATATTTTTTCAATTTGGGTAGACGAGACGTACGGAAATTTAGAAGATTGAAATCAATTTTTCCTACTCAATTTGCACTCGTTAAGTTTAAGATAGACTTGCCTCTATTAAATGGTTTATAATTTAATTGCATGTAAATGTGTATTTTGTGCGACTTATGTACATTTATTGCATGAGATGAGATGAGAAGATATTTCTTATGAAATACTTAATGTTATGAAACATGCCATAACTTATATGCATTTTATTGCATGAGATGAGACTATCCTCACTCTATGTTACAAAAGCCTATGATTATGATGATGATGTCATTATATAATTTGAATGTTTATATGTTATATTTTGATGGATATTAATTAATTGTCGATGATTCTACTGAGTATTTCTCTGAAATGCTCATTCATTTTTAACAAATATTGTAGATATTGGAGATGGTGGCGATTGATGGACGGCATGTGGCAATAATAATTAGATAATTAGATATTATTATTATTATTATTATTATTATTATTATTATTATTATTATTATTATTATTATTATTCCAGCTTGGATATTTATGTTTAAGAATTTATGAGATTGTCAAGAGTTTTCTTTATTAGAGATTGTTTAACAGTTTGTTTTTAAATAGTTTTGGAAAATTAGTATTTTATTAACTGTTGGATTATTTATTTAAATGTTGCCAAATTAGAAATGAAATTATTCTTCGGATATTACATTATTTTAAAAATTAGACGAGACGATGACATGACGAATCAGGTATTTAGAACTTGGGGCGTTACAAATATAATTTAGCCTCCATTTGGTAAACTGTTTATAAACAAGTTTATAAACAACATATTTCCCTAAATCACTTTTTAAGTATAAATATTTTCTCAAATTACTTTTCAATCATTTATCAAGGCAAGGGGGTTTGATGTATGATAACAAACTTTAATTTTATTGGTTTTATGAGTTCAAACGAATATAATTTAGCCTCCGTTTGATAAATCGTTTGTAAACAAGATCCCTCCTTGCTTCGGAACCGTTCATTCAGGAGTTGTTCTTCGACCTGCAGCAAAACAAGCCATAGCCCAGCCCGGTAACTAACCCTAAATTAATTTTTAACTACACATATTTCCTCAAATCACCATTTATAAACAAGTTTACAACTCTTTGAAGTGTTTGGTTAACCATCAGCCCCATTTCTCTATCAAAATCTTTCTATTAAATACCATCCCACCATATTAAGCATAAAACTGTCGGTCCAATTTCTAGTTGGAAAGTTGAGCGAGCAAGCATATATGACCTATAATTTGAAGCTTTAAGGATAAAGAAAAGAAAATTATTCTGCGACTTTTTCTTTTAAAAGGTGAATAGAAAATAGATTTGTTCCCTTCTTTTTTTTTTTTTTTTCAAAATATTTTAATTTCAGCTAAAAAGTCTAATAATATTTAAGACTGAGCTTATTTTTCTAAAAATTATGTAAAAGATGAGAAAGAAAATTCTGTTTAAAGACAAATAATTTTGGAAATCAAGTTTTGCAAAAAAAATAAGTAAATTATAAGCAAGGTTTTAAATAGACGTAAAGCGTAGCAAAACTGCAAGATCGAGCCTTAAGTTTTATGAGTAACCTAGGCATAATTAGGCCATTTCTTAATATTTTAATACTATATTAAATATTCTAGATCAATAAATAAATAAAATAACATACATCTTAAAAAATTAAAACAACTGTTTTTCAAGTTTCCAGTAAAAACTTGGAAAAGTTCTCGGAAAATAATAGATTTAATTTAAAAACAAAAAGACTTGATGTTTAAAGATTAGCCAAACAAAATAGGGACACTAGCATGCATATGTTCTTGATTATAATTTAATCACTTTTGATCAAACAAAAATTTTATCCATACATAAGATCCACAACTAGAAATTTTGTAACATTGCAATTTTGTAATTGATCTTAAATGCTATTTCATGAATTATCTTGATACTTCATAATTTATTCGTATCTTGTTAAAAGATTCCCTTACATTATTACAATCATTTTGTTATCCTGCTTGGTATTATGCCTTACGGGCTTGCTCAATATAAGTGTTACGCTTGAACTACGGGGAATTCTCACTGCTTGTAATACATGTGAAATACCAAGCTTGTATCAGAGTTTTAAATCATACTCGAAATTTTGCGGTCTAGGGATATCACCTGACTTGTAATACGGGCCCTCATGAAACATATTTTAAAAGGGAAACTTGTTACTTGATGAATACTTTGTATTCATGTTTTTATGTTTCAAAACTTGCAGATGTTCGAACGTAGTTTTCTTAAGGCAACGTCGACTGGGTGGAAACTTTAAGAAGATGGGTCGACAAATATGTATATCACTGAGACCAAAATTTGGAGTCACGCGCCCGAGTATCCGACCTTATTTCGCTATGAGTACACTAAGGTCAAACAGAGTATTTTGATGCCCGCACTTTTGAATTCCTACATACTGGAAGTTATACCTTTACTAATATATAAGTATGTTTGAATAGAAATACGGGTTTTGAACGATGTAAAATCCTGTATAGGTTATGTAAAAGTAAGAATCTGTTTAAATTATTTGGGTTTTATAAACTACCTTTATCATACATATCGATACATATAATATAGTTATGTTTAATGAATTTTGGCATCAACTTTAAAATGAAGGAAATAATCACTATTTGTTACCATGTATCGAAACATGCAAAGAATTGATATAACTCGATTTCATTTCTAAAAAGTTAGTAAACCTCTTTTACAAATTAAATTAATGAATTAAAGAATTATCATCAAACCATGCACAAATTAATATAAACTATTCTAGTTACAAATATTTATCAGTTCTACACTTATCGATTATATGTATCAATACACACAATGAGAATATTTTGAATTGTTTATCTCTGTTTAAAATCATGGAATGCTTATTTAACTAATTTCCAATGCTTTACGCTATGAAACAGGTAAATCGATTACAATACTGGAAATCAAGTAATAAATTTAAGAATTGTAAATTGATCTACATGTATCAATACATGCAGCATTAGAAATTTGAAAATTAAGATTTTATATTATGTTCTCGATTCCAAATCGACTTCCGCTATGCTATATGAAATGGAAATCTTTACGTGAGATTTTGTGTCCCCCAAGTATTGGTATCAAAGCTTTGATTTGCAAGTTCTACAGACATTGTGATGTACTACAAGTCAACATCATATTTTCAACCCGTCAAGGTAAGCATATTTGAAGTTATGTTATCATCTTGGATGTTTGTGGTATTGCATGAATATGTGAATAATATATACAAGCACGAATAATAAAGAAAATTATAAACATTGCATTCATAACTTGAAAATGTATGACCCAAAAGCTAAAGATAGCGTTTTAACATTCCAAAAACATAATGGAACCTACAGGATACATCATGAATAGGGGAGGGAATAAATTAAGTGTCGGGAGATATGGGATCCATCGGAGCATCAGTAGCCTCAGGGGCATGAGCTCGATTACGAGATGCTGCTCGACAACACCCCGGTATACCTTGGGTCTCGGTGGAATGCTCCACCCTAATATCCTCCCTAGCAAGAATAGCCTCAACATGCGCACCCTCACCCTCAGCATCTATACCCTTACCTCCTCCTCCATGTCCTCATCCACCTGCTGCTGGGGGCTTTTGCACCCAAACCCCCGGACGTGACTCCGTATAGCCCATCTTGACCAAAGTAGTTGTCCCAAACGTTTGGTTCGGATGAACCGACTGCAAAAAACTCCCCATCATAACTAACTCCCTCATGGCACAAGATTGCCATCACCACTCACCCATATAACAATTTACTACTGCAAGTCCCTGCACTCTCCAATATCCATCCAGGATAAGATCTACCAAGTCCACCTACCTATCTATGCAAATTCTCTCTAAAAAGTATAAGTCCTTAACTTACAATGTCAAATGCTTGTAACCACGAGGCTTAATCTTGGCATCTGCATATTCTACCTATTTAATCCCCATCTCTTTTTCCATTTGTAGTCCTGCAATGAGGGCTTTATATTCCACCTTGTTGTTTCATGCTTTAAAACCAAAGCATCAAACATGGCAAAAATTTTGATTTTCAGGAGCTACAACTCGCAGATCGGTAGATGAGCCATCAACGTGTAGCTCCCAGACATTGTTAGAATTTGTATCCTCTTTTTGAATCCCATGGTTGAATTCTAAAGTGAAGTCAGTAAGGGCCTGTCCCTTGATAGCTGTTCGTGGTTCGTAGTAGATCTTGAACTGTCCTAGCTCCACTATCCATTTTACCATTCTGCTGGAAGTTTATGCTTTTTAGAAGATTTAACTGAGAGGATGATTTGTTAAAACATGTATTGGATGTTGCAAGAATAAGATCTCAATTTTTTGGAGGCCATTATTAATGCATACGCCGGCTTTTCCTTTGGAGTGTACTTCAACTCTGCGGCCTATAGTGATTGGCTAGTGTAATAAACTGGGAGCTGGCTTCTTTTTTCTTCTCTGACCAATACCGAACTTAGGGAATGCTGAGACACGACCAAATATAAATAAAGGTGCTCATTCTCCTTAGGTTTGGACAGTAAAGAGGGTTTTGATAAACGTTTTTTCAATTTTTCAAAAGCATCTTGGTAGGCTTCAGTCCATTGAAAATCTTTTCCTCCACTTAGGACATAGAAGAATTGTTTACATTTGTTAGTTGACTTAGAAACAAATCTAATGAGGGCAGCTATTCTTCCCGTTAAACTTTGGATTTCTTTTACTTTTGTGTGTGCTTTCATTTCCAGAACTACTTTAATTTTCTCCGGGTTTGCTTCAATTCTTCGTTGGTTCATCATGTATCCTATGAATTTTTCCGAGTTTACTCTGAAGGCGCACTTCAGTGGGTTCAATTTCATTGCATACTTCCTTAAAATCTGGTACATCTCATCAAGATTTTTGACATCATCGGCATATTTTGCACTTTCGACTAGCACGTTGTCTAAGTATACTTCCATTTTTTTACCAATTAGGTCTTGAACATGAAGTTTACCAACCTTTGATATATAGCCCCAGCATTTTTAAGATCAAAAGACATCACTTTGTAGCGGTACAGCCCTCTATCTGTGATGAAAGAAGTATTTTCCTCATCGTTCAGACTCATTGGAATTTGATTATATCAGGAGTATGCATCCACGAAGCTCAAGAGCTTGTGTCCGGTAGTTGCATCCACCATCTGATTGATCCTCTGTAGGGGAAATCTTTCTATTGGCAAGCTTTGTTGAGGTCAGTGAAATCAATGCACACTCTCCAACTGCAGTTACTTTTCTTAACAAGTACAAGGTTGGCCACTCACTTTGGGTAATGAAATTCTTTGATGAATCTATTACTCAAAAGTTTGTCCACCTCCTTCGCTAGAGAGTCATAGTGTTCTATGTTTAAGGGCCTTCTTTTTTCCTATTTAGGAGGGACTTGGATTTATGTTAAGCTTATAACATCACACCTTTGGATCTATACCCTCTATGTTGGAATAACTCCAAGCAAAAACACCCAATTGTTCCTCAATAAATTCTTCAGGTCCATTTTTACAGGTTCTATGAGTTCACGTCCTAAGAATAGTTTCTTTTTTAGTAGCTCTGGGCATGGAATCAGAGTCTCAAGTTCCTCCACTAGTTCTTCCTTTCTAAGGTGGTTCTCAATTCTTGGATCAATTCCTTGGTCAAAGATCGTATTAATCCTTATTTTAGGATAAATGATATTACAATTCCTAGCCATTGCTTGATCTCCACGCACTTGCCCTTCACCACTTGAAGTGGGGAATTTCATCATGTAATGGTAAATTGAGGTCCGAGCTTTGAGTTTGTGTATTGGTCTTCCCAATATTGGATTGTAGTTAGTAGGTAGGTCTACTACAATCAAATCTGCGATGGTCCTCCTTTGGCATGGTGGGTCGCTGAGCTCCACCATCAGTGCGACCTACCTATATAAGTACACTGAATCAACTGAGAAGCCCTGCAATGGCTTGTGGTAAGGTTGCAAAAAATTTCTGCTTAGTCCCATTTGATCGTAGGTTCTAAGATAGAGTAAGTTCACCGAACTCCCATTGTCCACTAAAGTTTGGTGGCTATGTATTCCTGCTACGGACATGATTATTACAAGTGCGTCACTATGACGTTGGAGGACATAGTTCGCATCTAATTCATGAAAGTAATGCTCTCTGACCTCTCAATGGTCATTGAACTCCAAGTCTTGACCTCATTTTGGGAATATTAGTAGGATTCTCATGCTAATATTTTTCTACCCTTTTTGAACCTATCAAATCTTGGGTTCCTCCAACCATCATTTTTATCTCTGCTCTGACTCTACTGCCTTGCTTTCCTTGAGGTCGGGGAGGTGAATTTATTCATTCTCCTACCTCTATAAGTTTAGATGTGAACTTCTGGAAGTAACCTCGTTTGATGAAATTCTCGATTTTCTTCCTTCAACTGTCTGTAATCATTAGTTTCATGTCCCGTAGATTGGTGAAATCGATACTATTTTTGCTGGTTGAGATTTGACAAGTTGATTTTTAGGGTCAAAGGTTTCTTCATGATGTCTTTATCCTTTATTTGAAAAAGCACATTTTCTAAGGAGGTATTTAACAAGGTGTAATCCTTGAACCTTTAGAGATAAGGCCTAGGTCTGTTGTTCCTCTTATTTTTCTTTTTTGAGGTTTTGTACTTCCTTGGGGGATTATCTTCCTCCTTTGGTGATTTGATTTCCACACCTTCGTCATATGTTGCATCCTCGAGTTGATGTATTTTTTAGCTATGCTTAGGAAGTCGTGATAGGTCATTGGGCTATCTTCATGTACGGCTAAAGTAGCCTTGTAGCATCATCAGATACTTTATCCATTTCTTCCTTCAGTTTATTAAATCTTTTAAGGAAGCTTTTTAATGATTCAGTTCCTTGCTTAATGGACACAAGGCGTTCTTTTGGTGTTGTCCTTATCCTGGCCCTCATGAACTAATTGAGGAAGGTTTTGGCAAGACCATCCCAGTTTTTCACGAATCCTTGAGGGAGTTTACTGAATCGTCTTTGAGCTCGGTCACCAAAAGTTAAGGGGAAATCTTTGCATAAAAATAGAATCGCTTGCACCCTTAAGCTCCATTCAAGAAGTATATTTGTAGATATGTCCTGCGGGGTTAGTGTTTCCTTCATAGCCTGTGAGCACTGACATTTTGAACTTCTCAGGTAGCGTTTCAGCTAAAACTTGTTTAGAAAAGGGGATGGTGAGCCCTTACTAAATCCTTGTCTGACACCTTTGTTTTTGGATTCCAACTCCAAAATTTGTTGTTTTAGCGCCTCTATCTCATCCATATATTGGAGAGATGTTTTTTCTTTGCCATGGAAAGGCTCCGTTTTGGTGAAAGCGGTTTTTTCTTAGAAACTTTCCTTTTTCCTCGTGTTTCTTCGGAGGGATCTCCTTCAAAGCTTAGAGCTCTTCTCGTATGATGTACACTTTGTAGTGGGGATTGTACTTCAAACTCAATTCTTCCAGGAAGAACGGTTTTTTGGTTTCGCTCTAGAAGAGCTAACATATTGGCAAAGTGATTCAGTCTATCCATAATCAAGTCAACACGGGGGTCTTTCAATTCTTAGTAACTTTCTTCTTGATTCTTCCTAAAGTGTGGGGGAATCTCTATTTCGTAGCTTTTAGTTTTGGCTTTACTAGAATGTTGACTCATTTTTTTGGGGAATTTTTTAAGCAAATAGTTGGGGAAAAGGTTGTTTTAGATTTTTGGGAATATGGTATTTGTGATATTTGCTGGATAATGGAGAACCTCATTTCTTAGGGGGAGGCCCTCCTTCTAGTGCTAAATTGTTGACGTCAAAAACTGCAGTTGGCACGTGACAATTTTCTAGTCAACTTAGGTCGATAAATTTGTTTACTTAGACAATAATAAAGTAACAAGAAAATGGGAGAAAATGCTTTTGTTTATGACAGTATAGTAATGACTCTTACAATGTCATAAACTCTTCTATTTATAAGTGATTTCAGGGTTTACTATGGCTAAATATAGATATTTTCACAATAATATTTACAAACAATGATTATAACTTGTTGAATAAGTATTGACCATGCTTTGGTGGGCCTATTTGTACATAATCTTCTGCAGATGTTTAAGGTGGGCACAGCTTGTGTAGGGATATTCTCTTAGTCATGTGGCTCTAGGTATTCCATTTACATTAAGACCTGCATTCTGAGCCTTAAGCAGGGCCTCCTTTAATTCCTTATTTGTATTGAGGTCGGTATTTTTACCAACCTTAGGAATATTCTGCTAGATGAGTTTGTACTTATCTCGTAGGTTGGAGTACTAGATCAACAATGAGGCCTAGAGCTTAAGTGGAAGATCTAATGTGGGCCAAGCCCACTTTATTTGAAGACCTTTTAATATGGGTGAAGACCATTCTATTTGATGAAACCGAACTAGGCCTTGGCATAATTTTTGTAATGTCAACTTTGGAAAGAAGTACATATTATGAAATCACTATGAACTATTTGACCCGATAAATGTCATGGCATGTAATAGAGCAGCTTTTTTATAGTTGATTTACTACGTGTTCCAGTTTCATCTGTGGCTTTCAATGTTATATTCCTAGTGTTGGGATTTGTGCCCAAAAGCTTTAGGAATTTACTGAAAGTTAATAAATGATTAATTATATATGATATAATACTTGACATTTACATAAATTTTTAATTCATTATTCTATGTAAGTTGTAAGGAAGGGCCTTCGATTGTTTAAAGATAACATAATATTAGTACTTTTGAAGTACAGAAGATTAATATTATATTTCAATTGAGAATAATTTAGTCTTGAACCTTGAATAAAGATGGACACTTTATTCTATTGAAGTTCATTTGATTATTACTCTAATTAATAAGAATAGCTGAGATTTCAGATGACTATCAAGTAGATTGTCAAAATCTATCTTGGATGGTATTTATTATGTAACAATCCTTAGGGTGTTTGATATACTATAAATGAGATCAATCATTGATAAGATCAATAAGTTTTTATCTTAAGAACCAAAGGAAAGTGAATTAATAAATGACGTATTGCAAGAGGAATTCGTTGCTCTAATTGTGGAGTTAAGAAGATCGCTTAAATATTTAAAGTCCAAGTATGATTTCATGAATCTAAGCTTAATATTTAACATTCAATGTTAAATATAAGTCAGAGCAATAAGATATTGATTTAGGAAAAGTGAATAATTAATTAGTTGAAACCGTTAATTATATGCCTAATTAATTATCGATCTAAATCGGGGACAAACTATTAAATTGATAAGTCGAGGGGATAAATTATTATGGAAAATTAATATGTATAAAAGAAGCTTGATCTAAACACAAAAACATGTGTAAATGATTAAGAACAACAACAATCACAAAAGAATCACATATTGTTTTACTCACAACTTTTGGATGATGGATTTAAGATTTTCCTGCATTTATATTTTATTTGGTAGTTAGAAACTTATACAAATGAATATATATGAGTTATAATGTTGCATAAACAAGTTTCAGTCAGATTCTTGCTTATAAACATAGCAGATTTCAATTTTTATTCAAAAATAGGAAACTGTTCTGGTTCAGGAGGCTATCAACAGCATCCAGCAGTGAAGAACCCATGCTACTGATAGCTTCGTTTTACCAGAAACAGTATAAATTTGAAATCTGCCTTTTTTCCTGGTTTAAAAACTTGATTTTCTCCTTATGTTTAACAAGTTAGAGTGATGAACTTTAATTAGAAACAATAATTCATCATTCTTACTTGTTAAACCATGAAATAGAAATGAATATGTGAATTTTCTTCTTCCTACCTTAAGCTTGCAGTAGAATTTTCTGGTGTAAAATGAAGCTAAGTGCTCTTATTTATAGACTTGGAGTTAAGGACATGTTTGGTCTCTTTAAATTTTCAAGCTTTTGATTTATAAGTGTTTTTCGAATAATTTACAGTTATAAATCAGTTGAATATTTTTAAAATGCATTCTGATAATTTAGATGTTTTAAACAGGAATAAGTAATCATGCCAAACAACCCCTTAAGACCTACTAGTGGAGGTTGCCATGTGTCACCACTATGATTATAATACTAATATTCTCAAGTTTTTTGTACTTCAACGAGTCCTTTTCGAACTAAAATTCGAGGGTTGAGATGACCTCCGAATTTAACAAACTTTATATCATTGGAAAGATCGCACTACAAACTTTTTAAAGACCACACATACGAAAGCATCTGATTAATATGTAGCTCATATGATCCTTGTAAACATGGTTGCTCGACCATCCTTTCATACTTAGAAAATTTTTGTACGGTTTAGACAAAAATTTCATATTACAACTACCCTTCTTTGGCTCGATTTTCCCTGCACATCTGGGCTTGGAAACACATATACAATACATCGATTTAAACGTCACACTACGAACTACGCGATGGTATAACATGCAATGACCTCGGGTCAATAATCACTTCGCACGACTACGATAAAGATTGCATGATGAAGTGGAAAAACCATAATTAATTAGTTTTCTCACAATTTCTTCACTAGCCCCTAATTTACCATATTAGAGCATTTTAAGGCTTCCATGTTTCGTCTATCTTTCATTCATGGAATCCTCAAACTTTTACTAACGCAATATTTCATATTTATCGAGAAATAAAACAAATAATTGGGTATCCTTTTCAAAATTAATGATAACATTCACCCAATAAAAACATATTATTATTTCATATGAATCAAAGAAAAATACAGAAATTTCAGGGGCGTTACAATCTCCCCTCATAAAATTTCGTCCCCGAAATTTACCTAGAATAGTTCAGGGTATTTCTTTTTCGTATCTTCTTCTCGTTCCCATGTCTCCTCTTCAATCATACTGCTCTTCCAAAGTACTTTTACTAAGGGAACCTCTTTATTGCAAAGGCGTTTCGTGTCATGCATCAAGATTTTCACAGGTCGTTCTTCCCAAGTTAAGTCCGCTTATACATCTATGGGAAGATTTTGTAGTACATGAGATGGATCATGAACATACTTTCGAAGAGTGGATACATGGAAAATGGGGTGAACTCTACTCAGTTCCGGAGGTAACTCTATTTTGTTATCTAGAGGTCCTATCCTCTCTATTATTTCAAAGGGTCCAATGTACCTTCGAGTGAGTTTTCCTTTCTTTCCAAATGTAAACATTCTCTTAATTGGGAAAATCTTGATAAACACTTTACCTCCAACTTCAAACTCAAGGGGTCTCCTGCATTTGTTGGCATAGCTTCGTTGTCGATCCTGGGTTGGCTTCATGTTTTTCTTGATTTTCTCGACTACCTGAATCATTTCTTGCACTAGATCTGGACCTAACAATTTACGTTCTCCAACTTCATCCCAGAACAATGGGGATCTGCACTTCCTTCCATATAAAGCTTCATATGGAGGCATCCCAATTTAGGATTGATAGCTATTATTATAAGAAAACTCTATCAAAGGTAAGTACCTCTCCCAATTTCATGTGAATTCTAGCGCGCTTGACCTCAACATATCTTCCAAAGTTTAGATTGTCCTCTCGTTTGACCATCAGTTTGCGGGTGAAAAGCAGTGCTGAAATGTAATTTAGTACCCAATGATTCATTCAAACTCTTCCAAAAGTGGATAAGAACTTGGGATCTCGATACGATACTATTGATTTGGGTACTCCATGAAGCCTTACGATTTCTTGCATGTAAAGATCTACATACCGATCCATTTTGTAGGTCGTTTTGACTGGTGGAAAATGAGCTGCTTTGGTTAAACGATCTACAATAACCCAAATTGCATAATGCCTTTTCGATATTTTTGGCAAACCTACCACAAAATCCATTGAAATTTCTTCCCATTTCCATTTGGGAATTGGTAGAGACTTCAACGTTCAAGCCGGTCACTAGTGTTCGGCCTTTACTTGTTGACAAATGAGGCATTTTGTTACATATTCCAAAATATCCATCTTCATACCTGGCCACCAATATAGTTCCTTAATATCATGGTACATCTTTGTAGAACTTGGATGTATCAAATAAGGTGCACTATGAGCTCCTTGAAGAATACACCCCCCTAATGTCATCATTTTGGGGTACATAGATCCTATCTTTGTATTTATTATGTAACAATCCTTAGGGTATTTGATATATCATAAGTGAGATCAATCATTGATATGATCAACAAATTTTTATGTTTGGAACCAAAGAAAAGTGAATTAATAAATGACGTATTGCAAGAGGAATCCGTTGCTCTAATTGTGGAGTTAAGGAGATGGCTTAGATATTTTAAGTCCAAGTATGATTTCAGGAATCTAAGCTTAATATTTAACATTCGATGTTAAATGAAAGTCATAGCAATAAGATATTGATTTGGGAAAAGTGAATAATTAATTATATGAAACAGTTAATTATATGCCTAATTAATTATCGATCTAAATCGGGGACAAACTATTGAATTGATAAGTCAAGGGACTAAATAATTATGGAAAATTAATATATATTGCTTCTATGACTATTTTATATATTTAGGAGTTTCAATAATTCACCTATAGTGGTATGAGCAATTTATTAGATAATTAAATTGGATGGTTGTTAATTAGCATAATCAGATTTAATTCTTGGGAGCCTATAATATATAAATCCAATTGGGTCCCCCAATAGCCTAAATAAGAACTGAAGAACTAACTTGTAATGCGTTGGATAGTTCTTGGATTGTGCTACTAAAAAGGGAATTAAGAATAGAGTTACTAGTCGAACAAGTATGAAACTCTAATCCCACAAGGAAAAGGAAAAGAAATACTTGAAGGACAAGTATGAAAATCTAATCCCACATTCTTGTTTTTTGGTCATTCCCTAATTTAATGTTAGAGTGAGAATTGTATTCTACTTGGGTAATATAGTATTCTTTTGTTCTTAATCCTTTTATGTCCATGCATCAATGCAATCTTGCTCTTGAAGGAATATTGGGGAAGATTCAAATGTTTGAAGCTAGAACAATTATTTCAAAGATTGAAGTTCATATTAAGTAATAGAAGATAACTCCACTACCCATCTTCAAGATAGTTTTTAATTAGATTCGTAATTAATTAAATTTCAGTGTGTTCTTGTTTTTTAAAGAAAACTAACATTTTTTTTTTAATTTTAAACACTTTATTGGAATCGATTTCCAACACCTAGCTCTTCTGCATAGTTTATGGAATCCAAGTCGCATCTTCATACCCACATATATGTTGGAAAAAATCAATTTTTCCACCCCAAATCAACCAAATGCAAAAAACAAAATAATTGGACAAAAGAGAAACAATAAATTTAACATGGCTCAGCTGACCTCTGAAAACCAAGGGAGAATAACACCTTTTATTGATAAGAAAAATAAACCACTCGTTACAATATTTTTCTCACCCTCACAACTTCTCCCAACAAAAAAGGAAGAACAACAAACGAAATGAACAAACTATTTTCTTCCTCCTCTCTCTTTTCACACGTACAATACTAGAATATATTACTCTCTCTCTCTCCCCCCCCCCCCCCCCCCCTTCCTTCTTGGCTCAATTTTTCTTTTCCCTCATGGCAGCCTTACAATTTCTCACTCAATAACTAGTTGCTACTCCTTTTTTCTTAATAGCACATGCACACAATTGTCACTATTAACAATATATATAAAACCAAGTTGGAAGATAAGTGCTCTAATGGGCCAACTTCAATTATCCTAAACTAATAAATTTGGCCCATAAATTATTTGGGGTCAAAAACCCAAAAATCTCAACCTTGACCAAAAATTCTAGTAAGTATAAACAGTATTCAAAGATTTATGGAACGTCACCTCTCGTTTTGACATCTTTGAACTACTTTCTTCAACTTTCGCGTCATTGGCCACAGATCTCATCTTGGACACTTCACAAACTTTATTAATTGTGGAAGACTCCCCTCGGTGCAACTCCAACTTGGTAGCTCCACCTAAAATTGTCTTCCCTATTAGTTTGTACAAATTACCAACTTTTTCACCTCTAATTATTGGCACATAATTTTTCTTCACAATCATTATACCAGCTCTAGCAGAATATTCATAACCCAGCGTGTCCAATGCTCCCAACGATATTAAACTTTGCTTCAATATTGGGACATACAAAATACCTGTTATTCTTCTTACCACTCCGTCAAACATCTTCACCTTCACGGTACTCGAACCCTTAACTTCGAGTTTTTGATTATCAAAGGCAAAAACGTGACGCTCAACATATGACTTATAATTCTCAAACCAATCTCTATTTGGACACATGTGATAAAAGCATCCAGAATCTAGAAATCAATCACTAACTGGACTATCATCGTTTGAAACACACAAAACATCATCAACATCATAACTTTCCTCCATCACATTTGTAGAATATGAATTCTCTAATATTTCTTTAACTTTCCTCCTCGATTCAAGGTATTTTTTCAATTCTTCACAATCTCTTCTAACGTGACCTTCTTGTGACAATAATAGCACTCAACGTCTCTCCTTGGACGAGATTGAGAACGATCCCTCTGACCATAATTTCTTCCTCGAGATTCACCTCTACCATACCTATTATCAGAAGTAGTCAATAGAATCTGATTACCATTCACATTACCACTTGGCTTCTTTATGTTGGTTGTCTCTAACAAAGCAGTCGAAACCTTGTTCATCGTCAAAGTAGATTTACCAACTAACAATGTGGTCACCAAAGTCTCATAATATTTGGGCAATGAAGACAATAAAATAATCATCTTATCTTCGTCCTCAATTTTCACATCCACATTCAACAACTTAGTCACGCACTTATTATTGGGAAACTCTAGTGTCTCCCATTATTGGGCAATACTGGTATCAGAGCCATTTTCTAGTAGGGTTAGGGTGATAGTATTAAGATTTTGTACGTCTCTGTTGGTGTCTGCTTGAAGGTCCCGACGGTGCCCAAAGTTGGCTTTTGGACTTGGCTATAAACCTGCTTGAGACTTGCATAATTTTACAATAACCTTTACCCATGCTAAAAAGGAAATTTGGTTGGGATGCTGGTACTTCTTCTGGATATTTACCAGAATCTCATTTAAAGAATGAGAGACAGGAAGAAGTTAAAACCTATTTAAAAAATTGGCATTTACCTAATGTTAGAAATAGGGAGATATATAATATTGGAATGTTCGACTTAGAGTCAAGAAAGATTATTAAAATGGTTGAACAAACCATTCCTATTAAGTAAGGGTTTGAAACAATAAGGCTTTTAGACCTAGGAATTACAATGTGGAGAGAAAAATTTAAATTCCTACACATAGTGCAAGTAGCCTTTAAGCCACTTACAAAAGAAGGACTAAATGCATGTTTACTTGTAGCCATAAGAGATTGTAGGCACTTAAAATTTAATGATAGCTTGCTTGGCTTAATTGAAACCAGTTTATATAATGGCCCTGTCTTCTTTAATTGTTTTCCTGATTTTTCTGTATCTTTAACAGATCCGAATTTATTAGATGTTCTAACATTAAACATTGAATCCAAAGGATATGAAATGAAGGTATTAAGTGAACATGTCGCCATAATCTATAGAGTGTTCTATAAAGTCATGAGCACCCTAAGCCCCAACTCTAAAGAGTTATCAAGAAAGGATCAACCCCTATGATTGAAACTAATCTTGCTAAGTCAAGAACGGTGTACCAAAAAGCCATTTCCTAGAATGATATTACTCTCCCAGAGAAATGGTCATGGGAAGGGGCCACATAACCTCAACCTGTTGAAAATCAAGAGGTTGAGCAGATTATTCAAACTCCTAATGGAGCTGTTGAAATCTACTTTACTAGAAGTGAAAAGAGAACGGAATTGAACATTTCTGAATTCAATTCAGAAACTATGTCTAAAGTTTCTTCAAGTAATAAATCACACCCTCTTCGTAGGTCTAATTCGTTTATACCCGAGTTCTTAGGGACTAGACGACCCCTAGAACCTGATTTTTTGGAAAAAGAAATTCATTTTCTAACATTCCCATGGGGTGTATAAGGACAAAAAGAAATAGAGACTCCCCAAATTCTTTAGAAATGAACTTTTCAATTAACACTATTCAAACTATTGAAAAGTCAAAACTTGAGATAAATTGAGAAGAAATTCGAAAAGATTTTATGAAGGAAGGAAATCGAAGCTTTAGAGAGTGGTTCTTTAAAAGATATTCATCTAATGAAAAGAGAATAATACAAAGCCAATACTATTCTTTCTTAGAAAAAAACTCTATTGTCATACCTTTTACTGAACAGTTTAACTCGGTAAGACCCTTAATAGGAGTTATAGAAGATCCACAGAAATTTTGGAAGGGGAGGATTAAACTATACCCACGACAACTCCCATAACTATTAGGAAATGAGATTTAATTCTTGAGACAAATGGATTTTCTAAAGTTTTTACAAATGAAACTATGGTCAAAACCACTTATTTGAACCCATTAATAAAGCAAAACAATTATACTAATCTTTGTCTTCAATTCATAGCTAAGAAAATGGAAAGAATTGAAGATAAAGAAAAGGTTGAATGTTCTAAGAATTCTAAAATTGAGCAACATGTTTTCAAGCCTACTATAGAACATATTTGAAATGAAGGTTAAAGTCCCCGAAGATGATCTAATAGATGCATTAAGTGCTCGATTAAAATCCCTTGACCTTAAAGATAAGGGAAAAGATGTTAAAGAAGTCAACACCGTAACTAGAGAAAGCTCAGGAAGTTCTAATTTTGAATAATCCGGTGATTATAGGAACCTAATTAGTGATGAAAACATTGGAAGCAAATTCCTTCCAAACGAAACGGAATCAATGCAAATGCAAATTCAAATAAATAGAATTCCTTATAGGACATCCAAAATTAGAAATTATTATCCCAGACCTTCACCTATTAACACAGGGTATGAAGAAAATGATCAATATGTTCAGGCGTGTTACTCTAATGGAGCCATATACAAATGGAATATTGATGGTCAAACTGAATACCAAATCATTGATACATTACAAAGAATGACCCTTTATGCTAATATGTATCGTAGTAATAATGAAAATCCTATGGCAGCACAAATGCTTGCTCAAGGACTTACTAGGCAACTTAAAGGTTGGTGGGAAAAGGCTTTAACAACATAACAACGCCAAGAAATCCTTGGAGCAACAAGAACTGAGGTTAAAATAGAAAATAATACCCAATATACAGTTGTTAAACATGATGGTGTTATGACTCTTCTATTGAAAATTTCGAAACATTTTATAGTAGATAGAAGTAAGTAGAGGACAGCGTATGAACCTTAAATGTAGGTCTCTAACCCATTTTAGATGATATAAAGATACTTTCATCACTTTAGTCTACCAAATGGAAGACAATGCAAGTAATTTTTGGAAAGAAAAGTATCTTGCAGGACTACCCAAATTATTCGGTGAAAGAGTAAGAAATAGAATCCTCAATAAAGATGGGACTAACTCCATCAAATTTGACAATTACACATATGAAGAATTAATTGCTGAATGTACAGCAGAAGGATTAGCTTTATGCAATTACTTGAACTTAAAGAGACAATTAAAAAGTCAAGGAGTTATTACTCGACAAGAACTTGGTCAATTTTGCGATCAGTTTGCCTGTCAGGTGGATAAACCTAAAGAGGTCCTTAAAAGGAAAATTAAAGGAGAAAAACATGCGAGGAAGAAAAATCATAATTGATCAAATTCCCAAGAAAACTATTCTCCAAAAAGAAACTTTCCCAAAAGAAAACCCTTTCCCAAAAGGCATAATATTTCTAGAATCAAATGCTAGTAATGTCATAAACTGGGGCATTATGCTTCAAAGTGTAGGTCTGAAAAAATCCAAGAGCTAGGGATGGACGATGATCTTAAACTCAAAATATCTCAAATTGAGGCTTTAGACATAGCAGATGATCTTAAAGATCAAGTTTGTGTAGCGATTATAAAAAAATCTAATAAATCGGATGAATCATATTATTATGCGACTAACTCATCTGACGGAGACGAAGAGAGCTCAATCGAATGCTCTTGCAAAAATGCATCAATAGAAGCCATTATGAATATGAATGGGCTTCAAGTTAATGTTATATCCGACGATCAAAAATTTCTTCTTGAAATGATTGAGTATATTTTCTTATCCCATGGAAAAAAGAGACATTATTGAAAAGATGCTTAAAACCTACACTAAGGAAGAAAGAATCCAAAACAAAACATTTCAAGATCTTATAGAGTGCTTTACTATGAAAGAACTTTTTGATAGAATGGAGTCCCCTAAAGAAAAACCTATAACAATAGGGGAACTAAACAAAGAGATTAAAAATCTCAAGAAAGAAGTAACTTTTCTGCATGAAAAAATAATCCAAATGGAAGCTAAAGATTTAAGAAATCTAAATAGTCGTGTGCATCAGCTAGAAACTACAAGGCATATTGCTCTTCCCGATGAATCAGAAAAAATGGAGGATGAATTATTTCTATCGGCTATTCAAAAGGTCATTATCTAAAGATGGTGGGTAGAGATTACTCTTGTAGTTAATAAGTCGTTCACCATTAAAACAACCGCTTTAATTGACAGTGGTGCTGATCTAAATTGTGTTGGAGAAGGCCTCATTCCCACAAAATACTTTGAAAAAACCTCTCAAAGTTTAACAACAGCTAATCGATTAAATATAAAGGTAAAATATAAGTTACCTAATGTGTATGTGTGTAATGAGGGATTATGTATTGAGTTATCCTTCATCATGGTTAAAAATCTTTCTAAAGAAATAATCCTAGGAATTCCCTTCCTAAATAAAATAAAACCTATAACAATTGATGATAAAGGAATAACTACTACCTTAAAGGGTAGGAAAATACTATTTAAATTTATCTCCAAACCCATAGTAAAAGAAATCAATGTCTTAATGGGACAAGAGAATTCTAAACTAAACCAAATAAATTTCCTTAAAGAAGAAATAAAAATTTCCAAAATCAAAGAGTTATTAATTAAAACTGAAATATTAAACAAAATTAAATTTATAGAAAGTAAGTTCACTTCTAAGGTTTGTAGTGACCATCCTAATGCCTTCTGGGCTAAGGAAAAAACACGTGGTATCTTTACCATAAGAAAATGGTTTTGAAGAAGAGAAAATTCCCACCAAAGCTAGACCCATCCAAATAAACAAAGAGGTGCTAGAATATTGTAAGAGGGAAATTCATTCTTTAATGGAAAAAGGATTAATTAGACCTAGTCTAAGTCCATGGAGTTGCTCTGTCTTCTATGTAAACAACGCGGCAGAAAAGGAACGAGGAGTGCCTAGACTAGTAATTAATTATAAACTGTTAAACAAAGCCTTAAAATGGTTAAGGTATCCAATTCCTAACAAAAATATTTACTATCAGAGCTAAGTAGAGCCCATCTATTCTCGAAGTTTGATTTAAAATCAGGATATTGGCAAATTCAAATTAATGAAAACGATAAGTATAAAACAGCATTTACGGTGCCTTTTGGTCAATATGAATGGAACGTTATGCCTTTTGGATTAAAAAATGACCCATCCGAATTCCAAAAAATTATGAATGAGATTTTTACTCAATTCTCTACCTTCACCATTAATTATATTGATGATATCTTAGTATTCTCACTGGATATCGATCAACATTTTAAGCATTTAAATGTTCTATTAGATGTCATTAAGAAAAATGGCTTAGTTATCTTGGCATAGAAAATGCAGCTATTTCAAACATAGGTAAGGTTTTTAGGTCACCAAATTAAAGAAGGTTCAATAATTCCTGTTGATAGAAGTATAGAATTTGCTTCTAAATTTCCAAACAAAATATTAGAGGAAAAAAAACTGCAAAGATTTCTGGGAAGTCTAAATTACATTGCAGACTTTTACAAAAATCTTGCCCATGATAGCAAATTACTTTATGATAGGCTTAAAAAGAAGCCTAGCTCTTGGACTGATGCCCATACTGAGGAAGTAAAGAAAATAAATCTTAAAATGAAGCAAATTCCCTGCTTAGCTTTTCCAATCTCGTCATACTACAAGGTCGTAGAAACCAACGCATCTGACATGGGTTACGGAGGGATCCTTAAACAAAAAATCCTGAAAAGGATAACAAAGAGGAACTCATCAGATATACTTCTGGGAAATGGAATAATACCCAGAAAAAACTACTCAACTATTAAAAAGGAAATCCTTTCAAAAGTAAAATGTATTTCGAAATTTCAAGACGATCTTTTAAATCAAGAATTTTTACTTAGAATAGATTGTAAGTCTGCTAAGGAAGTTTTACAAAAAGATGTAAAAAATATTGCTTCAAAACAAATTTTTGCTAGATGGCAAGCTATTTTGTCAGTGTTCGATTTTCATATTGAATTTATTTCAGGAGATTCTAATTCTTTACCTGATTATTTAACAAGAGAATTTTTGCAGGGACAATCTACACTAGACCTTCCCAAGGGAGGGGAAGGGGAAGAGGAAGAGGGAGGAACAATCAAAACTCCCAAGGTTCTAGAAATGTCTTAAGCCAGACATCAAATAACAGGACTATATCACAATCCTTAAATCAAGGACAGACATTTAAAGAAGCCCTGAGTGAGGGAAAAGGTAATTATCAGGAAACCTATGAAAAGGAACTTCTCAAAGTAGTATTGCTACTAAATGATGGAGATCTTAAATTTAGATTCGGCTCTTTCGATATTGCCAACACATATTTAAATTACCCAGGATACTTCTGTACTTCAAGTAACAGAACCAGGTAGTTCTATGAAGAAATCTTAACTCAGACTAGCTCTCTTGAATTTGTCCATAGTGACAAAAACAAAAAAGAAATTGGATTCAGTAAGGACTTTTTCTTGAGAGTTATAAGTCTTAAAGACTGGGGATTAAATCCTAACGTTGATCGAACCATCGTCATTGCTGGATCAGAAGAAAGAAAATTTTATATACCTTATAATTATTGGGATTATATTGAAGCATGGAATAAAGCATTCCTTTATCAAAATCGGTTTAAAAAGCATACTTGGTTCTTCATGTTTAGAAAGTCTTTTGATCTTGATCTTGTTCCAAATTGGTTCTTTGAATGGTTGTTGGTAAAAATAATCGCAAGTGTACGATATCGCTAACAAGTAATAAAAATGGACTTTTGAGTCCGAGTTGTCGATCCCACGAGGACTATTTAATTCGATATAAATTTATTTCGATTCAATAGAATTCCTAAACTAAAACAAAAATAATTAAGTAAATAAATTGCAAAATAATAAAAGCAAAAACGACAAATAATTGGAAATCACTGAAATAAACAAATCAATTAAAATGAAAATAACAAATTAAACAAAAAACAATTAACGAAAACAAGAAATAAAGTGGTGGATTTTGAACAATTGAATGAATATCGGGACTGACGATTTCGAAATAACGTTCTAGCTTAATTTCTCATCTCAAGTTGTTTTCTAAAATTGTATTTGGTCGAATTCACGCATATATCTAATTTACCTCTCTAGAGTTCAAATTAAACCTATTTAACTAAGTCAACCATGTATCTCTACAGCGGGTCAGAGTTCTCCTTAGCTAAATGCATTAAATTTCCTAGGAATTCATAATTGACCACATGCAACCACAAATTCATATCTCTATCTTTTTGTTGAAATTGCCGAATTTTATTACGTGATCTAATTGTTAACTCACCTCTCGGATTATGAAAACAACCATTAATTCATGAATTGGTGATCAAACAATTCAAGCATTAAACGCAATAATAAAATCAATACATAAATATCAAAACACCAACTTGAGAATTAAAATCAAACAAGAAACATTAAATCTACATCGTCAATCCCGATTATAAAATTTAACTACTCATGTTCTTGAAATAAAAAAAGCAATAAATAACGAAACTTGGAGTTTAAATAATTGCATAATCAGATCAATACAATTACCGAACTCGCTTGCAGATATATATATATATATATATATATATATATATATATATATATATATATATATATATTTCTCATCCGCCAACCCTTCTTCTTTGTTCCTAACGGCTCCCAATTCGAATGCAAATCTGAGAGTGGTGATTGGGAATGGATGATTATCAACCGTCCACTACCAATTTTTGCCCCAAGTCTTTCCCTTTTATTCTTTTAATTCCTTCCAGCCGACCAACCACAATTGGTCCTTAATTCTTGTCCCCCCAATTGCCTCTACCTTCTTGTTTAATGTGTATGTATATATATTAGCAAAGAATTTATTCCTCCCAGCTCGGCTGCTCTCTCTCCCTTTCTACTGACCCTTTTTTTTTTGTTTTTCTCGAAAAGCTGCGTCTTCTTTTAACTCATGGCTCTCCCTCCCTGTAGTCTGCAATATGTGTATATATATATACACACAAATTAGCCCTAAACCTCAAATCAACTAAATTGTCCATCAAGTTACTCAATTCTTCCATATATGATAAGTTAGTCCTTGAGTCATTTGCACATTCGGTCTTCAACTTTTGAGAGTGTACACTTTAGTCATTTTTCTTCGTTTTATCTCAATATTCGTCCAATTGTTGCGTGATTGCTTCAATTCATCACTTTTCTTGATTTTGGGATAAAACCTGAAATAATAATAAATAAACACAAACTAAGTAGAATTTATTCGAGAAAAACAATATAATATCCTAATTTCGATAGATAAATAAGTGTATAAAATACACTTATCAAACCCCCCCAAACTAGAATATTTGTTCGTCCTCGAACAAAAATAAAACTAAACTATAAAAATAAAAATGCAAGCAGAAATTGTTTTTGTTTTTGTCAATTTATTTACCATACACTTCAATAATCCAAAATGACGATTCACTTTAGAAAAGAAAAATGAACAACAAAAATTATTTTCATTCATCCAATGCTCAACATCATCGTGTGTGTGAATAGCCAAAAATCGAATGCAAACTCATGTAAAAATATACTTGACACGGTGTGACTTGTCATGCAGAAATAAACCCGAATCCCATGTGGTCAACAATGATTTTCTTTTTATTTTCCTGACACTCTCATGGATGATCACAACCTTAATGCTTTTCTCTCATATCCCGAGGTCTTTCCTATTGATGTGGTTTCTAAACATGTATAAATTGCATTTTTCCACACAAGGCAGTTAGGATTGGACAAGTATGCACGACAGACCAAGAATAATTCATCTCCAACCCCACACTCCAGTATTAGGAATTTTAATCAACAAAGCTTATACCATTTATATATCATTTTTTTTTATATGGACGACTTTTTCTTTTAATGTCCTTGTCTTTTACCATCTTTGTGCAGAACTTTTCATACTGGCTTTCTATATGACCCCTGTAGCGAGCTTTAGGTCGGCAGCTCCCAACTCAGTTGAGCTTAGGGTACCAGGTTTAGAGAACCCCTCAGACTTAATTACCCGAGTCATAAAGGCTTAAACAGAAAAGTTAAAGATGTTTCAGTGTCTTATGTGTAAGTCCACTCTCCGTACTTGCTTTCTAGTTGACCCCTGTAGCGAGCTTTAGGTCGATGACTCCCAAGTCAGACGACTTTAGGGCACCAGGTTTGAAAGACCCCTCGGACTTACTTACTCGAGTCAAAAAGGCATTTGAAGAGCAGAAAAGACCTTCAGCATTTTTCTGTTTTTATGCTGGACATGGTTTATACCCGTTGATTAAAACCCCTTACACTAAAGATGTGTCATTAAAAACTTCAGACCCTCAATCTGTCAATGCCTACTTGTACTTGACCTCTCTACCCCCAAACTACTTCTTGAGCAGTTTGGTTCTACATTTCAGGTCAGGATCTAATTTCTTAAAGTTTGGGATTTTTCAGTCAATTCTATGTTCAAAGTGCACAAGTTTATCCTACAAGTATCAAGCATCTCCCTACACGAGTTATTAATGTCTTACATGGATGAATGTCAAGAAAAATTTTAGTTTACATGTTGCCCAAATTTTCTAACTAAAGCACAAAAGTCAATTCAAATCATGTCATAAGTAATAAATAAATCAACAAAAAATTTCAAAATTTTCACCCTTTTTTTTTTTTTTTTTTTTTTTTTTTTTTTTTTTTTTTGAATCCCAAAAACAAGGTATCGAATGACCAAGATGAAGAAATGAGATACCACCCCCCCAAACTAGAAAGTTACATTGTCCTCAATGTAAAAGAAAAGATATATCAATTGATAACAATACATAAAAGATGAGTTAGGTACTTCCCAGGTTTAGAGGAGCGATCTGATAACTTGAAGCTTGGTTTTGAACTCGCTTGAATGATTTCGACCCGTTTCTTGTATTTCCATGTTTGGTTGAAATTTTTACAAGTGGTGAGTTCCTCGCAAGTAAAATATAAACAACATTAGAATCATAAACACCATTAATAAACTGAAATAGATCAACACCAACAATCCCAACTTAAACATAGAAAAATTTGAATTTTCAAACACGGTCAAAGTGTGCAAAATCATGCATATGATTTGTTTTTGATATGATAAGAGTAATGACTTTGACACAATGTGATGCAAAATTGTTGACTCATGGATCATGTATGAATTAAAATGAAGAAGGCAGTTGAAGATCAAATCAAAAAAAATTGGTGCTAGAGATGCTAACTTCAAAAACTCCAAGAAAGAAAAAAATGCAAGTACTACCTAAGAATTTAAATGTAAAGCTATAAATAAAGCAAAATAAATGAAAAGAAAAGAAAATTGGGTTGCCTCCCAATAAGCGCTCCGTTTATAGTCTAAAGCTCGACTTTTTGCAAACTTTCTTATGGTGGCTTAAAGGATGCTCGTGATGCCCTGCACTCCTTGCAATTTCCCACCTTGCATTTCTCAACCTTTTTGCGCACTTTCTTGAATTCTTTATTGTTGATTTGAGTCTCACCTGGTTTTTCTTCTTGCTTCAAATTATTACCAAGTTCTTGCACCACTTTTTCCAGTTTGAAGCAACTTTCTATCTGATAATATTTGTTAGGGTATTGAGTGACACTGAAAGTCACTTGATCATCCTGAACCCTTAAGATCACCTCCCCCTTTTCAACATCTATTAAAGCTCGTCCCGTAGCTAGGAAAGGTCTACCAAAAATAAGTGGCATTTGACTGTCCTCTTCAATATCCAAAATCACGAAATCTACTGGAAAAATAAATTTATCCACTTTAACTAAAATGTCCTCAATGACACCATATGGATGCTTCACAGATCTGTCAGCCAGCTGTAATGTGATTTTGCTTGGTTTAGGTTTTCCTAATCCAAGTTTCTTGTAAACTGAGAGAGGCATTAAATTGATACTTGCTCCCAAATCACACAAAACTCTGTCAAATTTGAAATTTCCAATATCACAAGGGATAGAGAAACTCCCTGGATCTTTGAGTTTTAGAGGCAATTTATTTTGTAGAATTGCGCTGCACTCCTCAGTTAAGGATATAGTCTCAAATTCCCTCAACTTCCTCTTTTTAGAAATCATCTCTTTCATAAACTTGAGGTAAGCTGGCATCTGAGCCAAAGCATCTGCAAATGGAATGTTGATATGCAATTTCTTGAACACTTCCAGAAATTTACTAAACTGCTTATCCATTTTGTGATTTCGGAGACGTTGGGGGAATGGGACTGGTGGGACATAGGTCTTGATAGGCGATTGAGATTCTTCTTCTTTCTTTTGAGTTTCAGGTTTGGTTGACTGATTAGGTTTCTCAGATTTATTCTCTACTTCTCCAACCACTTGTTTGTCTTCCCTCTCAGGTCTTTCTTCATGTGTTTTAGGCAATTGAACACCATTTCTGGTATTGACAGCCTGAACATCCTTCTGTATCCTATTTCTTAGGAGTGTATGAGGGAAAGGGATTGGAGGTACATATCCATTTGGTGGAAAATTTTCCTCTGCGGGAATGTATGATTCATCCTCAACAGCTACCTCAGAAGCTAGAGCATAGATTTTTCCCATCTTTACTGCAGAGATCATGTTGACTTGCTCTCTTGGATTTTTAACTGTGTTACTTGGGAGTGTTCCAGGTGCTCACTCAGAAAGTTGTTGAGCGATTTGGCTTATCTGATTTTCAAGCCCTTTAAGTGCAGCAGAATGATTTTGTATGGTTGCTTGATGCAGTTCAAACATTTTATCAGTCTTCTGCATGTGTTGTTGAAACATTTCCCCCAAACTTGGTCTTCTCTCCTGCATTGGTTGGTTAAACTCATTTTGATTGTTAGACCATTTGAAGTTTGGGTGTTGTCTCCAACCAGGGTTGTAAGTAGGAGCATATGGATCATTATGTTGTTGATGATTGTTTTGCACAAAATTAACCTGCTCCTCTTTTGACGCCAACAACATGCAATTTTCAGTTGAATGGTTCGCGCTACAATTTTCACACACTACTGGTGATTGAATTGCGTGAACTCCTTGATGATGTGAAAACAACATATCAACCTTTTTTGTTAGCGCAACAAGTTGTGCATTTGTACTGGTCAGTGCATCTACATCATGCACTCCAGCAACTCTCTTGTGCATTACTCTTTCAAATGGAAACATGGTGTGTGTTTTTGCAATGAGTTCCACTAAGTCCCATGCTTGGTTGACACTTTTATTGGTAATGGACCCACCAGCTGATGAGTCCACTATGGATTTGCATTGTGGTGACAACCCAGAGTAAAAGTATTGAACTTGAAGGCCTTTATTAAATCCATGATATGGGCATTTTCTAAGAAGATTCTTAAATCTACCCCAAGATTCATGAAAACTCTCACCGTCTAGTTGTTGAAAAGTAGATATCTCCAATTTTAGTTTAGCTACTTTAGCAGGTGAAAAATATTTGTTACAGAATTTTCTAGCTAAGTCATCCCATGTAATTATACTAGATTCAGGTTCAGAATCAAGCCACTCCAATGCACTATCTCTTAAAGTGTAAGGAAATAGTCGCAAACGAATGGCATCATCGTTTATGCCTTGAAATTGGAAATTTTGGCACATTCTCCCAAATCTTGCAACATGTGCATTGGGGTCCTCATGTGCCTTTCCAAAAAATTGGAGATTATTACTGAAAATATTTATTAAATCTGCTTTTAATTGGAAGTCATTCCTTCCAAAAGGCGGATATAATATGCTAGAACGGTTTGCAGTGGCAACAAGAGTCAAGAATTGACCCATAGGAAGATCTCCTACATTATCATCTTGTACATTCCGTTGGTTGTTTTGATTGATTTGCAATGCTGCATTTTGACCAGGAGGTAATGCAGCTGCATTCGGGTTTAGTTCAATGTTTTCCAAAGGATTGATTGGATTGGCCATTTGGTTCAAATTTTGTTGTTCCCTAAGTCGTCCTCTAAAGAGTTGTTCAATTTCAAGTTCGAAAGGTAAAAGATTTCCTTTTTGAGAACGGAGCATAAAAGGACAAGAAGAATTTTTTTTTTTTTTTTTTTTTGAAAATTTTGAGAATTTTTGATGTTTTTGTTTATTATGAATAAAAATGCTAAAAACTAAAGGCAAACTAAATCTAAAAGCTAAGAATGCTAAAAATCAAAATAAATAAATAACAAATCAAAATAGTCCCCGGCAGCGGCGCCAAAAACTTGTTGGTAAAAATAATCGCAAGTGTACGATATCGCTAACAAGTAATAAAAATGGACTTTTGAGTCCGAGTTGTCGATCCCACGAGGACTATTTAATTCGATATAAATTTACTTCGATTCAATAGAATTCCTAAACTAAAACAAAAATAATTAAGTAAATAAATTGCAAAATAATAAAAGCAAAAACGACAAATAATTGGAAATCACTGAAATAAACAAATCAATTAAAATGAAAATAACAAATTAAACAAAAAACAATTAACGAAAACAAGAAATAAAGTGGTGGATTTTGAACAATTGAATGAATATCGGGACTAACGATTTCGAAATAACGTTCTAGCTTAATTTCTCATCTCAAGTTGTTTTCTAAAATTGTATTTGGTCGAATTCACGCATATATCTAATTTACCTCTCTCGAGTTCAAATTAAACCTATTTAACTAAGTCAACCATGTATCTCTACAGCGGGTCAGAGTTCTCCTTAGCTAAATGCATTAAATTTCCTAGGAATTCATAATTGACCACATGCAACCACAAATTCATATCTCTATCTTTTTGTTGAAATTGCCGAATTTTATTACGTGATCTAATTGTTAACTCACCTCTCGGATTATGAAAACAACCATTAATTCATGAATTGGTGATCAAACAATTCAAGCATTAAACGCAATAATAAAATCAATACATAAATATCAAAACACCAACTTGAGAATTAAAATCAAACAAGAAACATTAAATCTACATCGTCAATCCCGATTATAAAATTTAACTACTCATGTTCTTGAAATAAAAAAAGCAATAAATAACGAAACTTGGAGTTTAAATAATTGCATAATCAGATCAATACAATTACCGAACTCGCTTGCAGATATATATATATATATATATATATATATATATATATATATATATATTTCTCAGCCGCCAACCCTTCTTCTTTGTTCCTAACGGCTCCCAATTCGAATGCAAATCTGAGAGTGGTGATTGGGAATGGATGATTATCAACCGTCCACTACCAATTTTTGCCCCAAGTCTTTCCCTTTTATTCTTTTAATTCCTTCCAGCCGACCAACCACAATTGGTCCTTAATTCTTGTCCCCCCAATTGCCTCTACCTTCTTTTTTAATGTGTATGTATATATATTAGCAAAGAATTTATTCCTCCCAGCTCGGCTGCTCTCTCTCCCTTTCTACTGACCCTTTTTTTTTTGTTTTTCTCCAAAAGCTGTGTCTTCTTTTAACTCATGGCTCTCCCTCCCTGTAGTCTGCAATATGTGTATATATATATACACACAAATTAGCCCTAAACCCCAAATCAACTAAATTGTCGATCAAGTTACTCAATTCTTCCATATATGATAAGTTAGTCCTTGAGTCATTTGCACATTCGGTCTTCAACTTTTGAGAGTGTACACTTTAGTCATTTTTCTTCGTTTTATCTCAATATTCGTCCAATTGTTGCGTGATTGCTTCAATTCATCACTTTTCTTGATTTTGGGATAAAACCTGAAATAATAATAAATAAACACAAACTAAGTAGAATTTATTCGAGAAAAACAATATAATATCCTAATTTCGATAGATAAATAAGTGTATAAAATACACTTATCAATGGTTCATGAATTATGGGCCAGAGGAAAAAATCTTTCCAAAAAATTTTAATTCACTTTTTGAATGTTTTAAACTGGTTCATCCTTTCTTAAAGAATTCTAAACAGGCCAGTTTCCACACTAAGGCCCTTATGGCCTTCTTTTTAGAGTTTAATCTCTCTTGGAATTGGACGTGGACCTTTAAAATCGATGAAGATGCAAATGGTTTTCCATCACTTTGTCGAGCCTTCCATTATAGATGGTGGTATAAACTTGATAATCCAGAGAATGTCGCAAAAATATCTGAATCCTGTAAGGTTTGGAAGAATCTCTTTAAAGGAAATCAGGCAAACCCTATTTCGATGAAATCGGTAAAATCGAATAAAACTGCTTCTAAAGCAGAAGAGTCTGGTCCTAGTTCTTCAAAGCGAAAAGAAAAAATTCTTGGTGATGATGACGACCTCTTAGATGATGATGAAGACTATTCTCCACTGAATGAAGATATGGAAGACTACTTGGGTATGGCAGACCTTTATTCGCAATACTCGGGACAACCCAAAAGGAAGGTAAAAGGAATTGTTATAAAATGACAAAAGAACCTCTCCACACTGCATGTGAATACTCGCCATAGTAGTTTGGGAAGCCTTAAAGAGCCTCGTGATTCTGAAGAAGGCAAGTTATGATTCTGCCAGACAACTTCTGTGCACTCCAGACAAATGAGTGCCCACGCATTAAAAACAAATAAAATTTTGTGCCAGCAAATTTCAAGACATGAAAAACTTTATGTTAAGTTCACGTGAAGATTCTCCAGCCCTTGTCTCGGAGTGCATCCAGGGATGTCCATTTTCTCCTATATGAGGAGGTTTTACTTTATCCTTCAAGCAGAGCTTTTTCTTTGAAGGATTCTCGACTCCTAGGTGTTAAGAAGTTTTACCTTTCCTATAAGAGTCGTTGTAATTCAAGTCCACTGTATAATATTTTTCGTGAAAAAATAAAACATCAGTCCTAGTATTCTGTGTGTAAGGAAACAATTCAAAAGTATTGAGCTTTCCTTCGTTTTGAGTTGATTAAGATTATGCTCCCCAGCTTTGAAGCTAGATCCTTGTAAGTTTTAATTTTGACCTTCTTAATTTTGATAACCATAAATTAAGATTCTGTTAGTAGTAAATTTTTTAAAAAAAAAAAAAAAAAAAAAAGAAGTGTATTTTTCTTGTGTAAGACCAATTTTTATTTTCGTGCAAATTTTAAATTTCAAGTAATATTCATGTGAATGCTATTATAAATTATAAATTTATGATTCTTAATGTCTATGATTTGAAGTCCTTTGCAGTGGAAGTACTTGGACGCCGTCTCGATCAATGTACCATTTAAAAAGTTTATAAATTGTTAGGTGCAACTATGTGTCTTAATGCTTATTTTAATTTCTCCGGATGCTTATTTTCACTTATTTAAATTTTTAAATGGCCTAAATACATTAAGTTGAATTTGGGAGAAGTTTAGCGACAATTGGGGAGTAAGTTAAACTTACGAGCTTCATTAGACAGATGAGGGAACTTGAGGGAGTAATTGGCAAAATCCAAAAGATTAAAACCTTAATCCAATACCTAATTAGAGAAATCGATCTCAGACTCGCCTCTCTCTCGGTCCCGCGTCGCACCTCTCTCTGTCTCGCCCTCTCGCCTCTCCTCTCACGATGACGTCGCTACTGCCACCACCCCCACCGTCGCCGACCGCCTGTCACCAACCCAACACGGTAGAACACTCCTTCCCTCGATCGCGCACCCACACTCGGAAGACACAACACACCCGTACGCACACAATGTCGAACCCACACACAATACACACATCTAATTGTTGTATGTATATATTGATGACTGTATATGGTTTCCATGTGTAAATTTCAGATTTTAAGTTTATATGGATTAATTTTCGGAATCAAAATTCTTGAATTAGTTAGTGTAATTGAAATGTTTAATTTCATTTTGATTTAGGAATGTACAATTTTCGAAATTTGGGGGAAAATTGGGTGAATGTGTATATCAACTTCAGATTTTGGAAACATGATATTAAACGTTTAATTAACTGCTTCTGTTTCACTTTTTGGAATGATGATGTTTTCAAATGTGCGAAAGATTTTATAGTAAGTTTTAAATTTCGAAAATTTTAAATTTGTTTAATTGAAGTTTCATATGTAATTTTAGGAAGAACTATAATTTTTTTGAATTGGGTAATGTTATACATACAAGTAAATTTAAGATTTTTATTTGGGTTAGAATTTAAATTTTTATTTGTTAATTTAGTTTTATGATTCAGTTTGGTATTACAAGTTAGGGATTTAAAAATTTGATATTTATGTGGATTTTATACCGAATCAAATTTTGTGCTAGTTTTGGCTTTTATGTAAATTGATAAGTGAAGTTCCAAATTGTGCCCTTGAAAATTTATTCCTTGTTTGAGTATGGTATGAGTGTGTTTTGGCATAGCTTAAAGCCTTGTTTTGCATAATTGATAATGATTAAGTGTTTTCGATCAAAAGTTATATTTTATTCAATGAATGATTATAATTAGGACTTTTGGTACATTGAAGTCAAGGGCATCCAAGACTCTTCCACTTCTAAATCCAGATAACGGTAAATGCTAAGAACATCAAGTAAGTAAACATCCCCTATTTTTATCAAAGTAGAATGTTTAATGTGGAATAAACGTGCTGAAATGATATCCCTGTAATTTACTTGCTTGTGATGAGTTTCATTGATTTTATACATGTTGTATATTTAAGAAACTGTTCAAGCATGCACACTATCATGTCATTGCATCATTAAGCATGCATTGACATTGAAATTGGGAAGTCGAATATTTTAATGAAAGGAATGTGTCAAGGTTCAAATTTGTTCAAAATTATGTATCCCAAGTTTTTTGAATGGGTGTACTTCTAAGTCATGAAAGATGCGAGTGGGAAATGGGGCGCGGGGGACCGGCGTACCCGAATGTAATGAGCCGCTTCGCGGTGGAATAAAGTGAATGAACCGCTTTGTGGTGGAATAAATGCTAACTGATTTGCGGTTTTACTTGTAAATGTGATCTGGTTCCAAATAAGAATTATCCATTGTTATCTGATTGACTAGAAGTTACATCAAGTGAGTTCACGATGGGATGAAGTAAAAGTTTTGAAATGTTAAGTGAAAGCTTGAAAAGTTTAAAAGTTTTGGAAGGTTAAAGTGAATGGGGATACATATTTCAAAGTTTAAAGCATTTCATGTCATGAGCATGCATCATTTGCACGAAATTTGCTTACTGAGCTTTAGCTCACCCCAACCCCTCCCCAATATTTCAGGTGATGAAAGCTAGATGAAACGAGGAGAGCATTTGGTGGCAGACTCAGGCTACACCGCTTCAAATTGTTTAAAGATAAAGTTAAAATTAGAATTTAATTGAGTTCATCATTAATTATTTCTTGATTCATTTATTTTTGATAACTGTTTGGTTGAAGTTAGTTTAAATAAGTATTGGCATTGCTTAAGAGGTTAAATTACCTCTTATTTCAATTGTTAAGGCTTATTTACTTTGAATTATATTATTGAGGAGTTTGAGACTTTTGAAATGGTTTTGATGATGTTTGAGATGAATGAGTTGAGATGTATGCTTTAAAATGGTGTTGATGTCCCTCTACAGGCTGGCCATGTCCAATTGATAGAGGAAACTCGCCCAAAATTTTTGTAAGAATTTATAATAGAAAATGAAAAGGGTGAAGTTTTAAATGTTTGTTTCCGCATTTAAAGTGAATGGAAGTTAACATGCCTAAGTTTAAGATTTTGAACTTGGGGTGTTACAATTTGTGGTATCAGAGCTAAGAGTTTTAAAAGCGATTCTGTAGACTTTTAAAATTTATTTGAAAATGGTTGGGGTACTGAGTCATACCTCAAGTGTTTCTCCCTCGATCATCTGGTAAGTTAAATTTTTGTTCAAGTTAGTAAATGCGTGGTAATGGTTCCAGTATTGTAAATTTTTGCATGTTAATATGTAATGTTGTAAAGTTAAAGGTTAAGGATGTTGTTAATGAATATGGCGTGTATACCTTGATTATGCAAATGAGAATATGAGATGGTAATGATTATTATAAAAATTGGTTAATGTTTATTAGTTCCTTATGTGAAAGATATGAAGTGAATGCGAATAGTGATTTGATTCATGGAGACTACATCGGCAAGAATGTATATTATATCCAAGTATGAAGTTGAGAAGTCATCGAACTTAGTATAAAGCACTTATCATGTTTGATCTCGGGGCTACCCACTCATTCGATGGTCCCATAATCATAGGAAAATTTATTTACCCATCTTGGCAACTGGAGATCGAGTTTTGCTTGCCAACACATTTTGGAGAACTTTTGAACTCAAGATATGCGTTAAACGATTTCCCGATCATGGTAAATGGGAAGGAGTAAATGATAGATTTCATAACACCGGATATCCACGATCTTGATGTCAAACTAGGAATGAAATTGTTATTATGATATAATGCTTCAATGGTCAGTCACAATAAGGTGGTGTCTGAACCTCCAAACAAAACCCCTTTTCATTTGTTGGGGTTGAGGTGAAGCTTTCTATTTCGATAGTGTAGGTTATCAATGCTTGTCAGTTGGGGAATACAAGTTGTAAGGCCTAATTAGGTACAGTAATTGAGCTGATTACAATAGGCCCTTCTCTTTTGAACAAACTTCAATTGTTCGAGAATGTCTAAGTATGTTACCAAACGATCTTTATGATCTACCACCTGATAGAGAGATTGAATTCATCATCGAATTAGTGTTTGGGATAGCTCTAGTATCCAAGACATCATATCGGATGGCTCCTGCAGAACTTAAAGAGCTCAAAGAGTAGGTATAGGATCTTATGGACAAAGGTTTTGTTCGAACTAGCTTTTCGTCACAGATTTTTCTTGTGCTATATACGTAAAGAAGAGAGATGGTTCTATGAGACTTTGCATAGAAAACAGAGAATTGAATAAGGTGACAATAAAGAATAAATATGCATTGCTAAGAATTGAGGATCTGTTTGATCAGCTTCAAGGTTTGGGGTATTTTTCTTAGATCGATTTGCAATCTGATTTCCATCATTTGAGGATCAAGAGAACCTTCCAAAGACAGCTTTCCGTACTAGATATGGACATTATGAGTTCTTGGTAGTGCTGTTTAGATTAACAAATACTCTTGTGACATTTATGCACTTAGTACATCGGATCTTTAAAGAATACCTGGATGAAATGGTCATAGTCTTATTGATCTATTCGAGGTCTGATGAAGAACATGAAAGACATTTGAGAATTGTGCTTCAGAAGCTTAGAGGAGAGAAATTATTTGCTATGTTTTAGAGGTGTGAGTCCTGACTGAATAGTGTGTCATTCTTGGTACATATTGTATCATGGAAAGGCAATGAGGTTGACACAAGTAAAAAGCGAGGCAATCCAAAATTGGTTTACGCTCTCTAATGTTAAGGAAGTTCGTAGCTACCTTGTATTAGTTGGTTACTATCGAAGAGTGGTGGAAGGATCTTTCCAAGGATGTCTCACCATTGAGTGAGTTGACCAGAAAGGATACAAAATCTCAGTGGCGTTCGGATTGTGAACAGAGTTTTGAGGAGTAAAAAAAAAACACGGTTGACAACCGCGCCCATTTTAACTATTCCACAAGGAAATAAATGGTTGGTCATATACAGTGATGCTTCATTAAAAGGGCTCGGTTGTGTTCTTGTGCAATATGACAAGGTGATGGCCTACGCTTCTAGGAAACTGAGGGAGTAAAGAATTGTAAAATTTAAGATTTATTGAGATTGAGAGATTGGTATATATAAGATTTTAGTGATTTACTGATGTAGAAATGTTCATGTGATATATATGATGGTTATTATACTGTGATCTTAAGGAGATTGATATGATTAAATGTTGAGGTCATATGGTATGGTGATAAGTGGCATGTCACATGATTACCACAAGTTATGGTGAATGGATAGTTAATGAATGTTATGATTGTCTTGTGGAAGAATAGTGTGATGATATGTTTGAACTAATTAATCTTATCTTGATCAATGGTTTGTTTATTACTAAATATGACCTATGGTCGGGAAACTTCATTTGTTTATGGTAAGATAGATGAATTTAGTTAAAATTTTAGTGATGTAGTTGTGATTTCTCATTGTTGGTTGTGCATTAGATGTGAGTAAAGTATATTATCCATATTGAGATCTCCATGGAATATACATAAATTTGGATTGTTTAAAAATCTAATGATTATTAGTGTAACTTTTACTTATCGTGGAATTGTACCTTTGGGTTAAGTAAACTTGATGATGAATCCTATATGAATTGCAAAAGTCTTATTCATTGGTGATAGGTCAATGATTTATTTATAAAATACTTGGTTAGAGTATTGTTGAAATATGGCATACATTGAGGTTTTGGAAAAAAAAAATTAAATTAAATTTGAGAACGTCATATTGATCTTATGATGATTTTGAAAGCATGGATTCTTAAATTAGTACCTTGGCTTTAGTTTTAAGATGAGTGTATGATGCTGAGTACTTGATTACAATATATAAGTATGGGTTACAGGATTTAAGTTTGATCCTCCAATTGTAAAAGAAATGTCAGCATGTTTAGAAAAGATTTTGTTTGTAAATCTTTCCAGAAAGATTCTGTCAAAGTTTTAGTATTTCTACTGTATATTTTGGTATGGACGTCAAGTTTCACTAATTCTGGATTATAAAGTCTTATTTTGGTCAATCTTCTTGATTTTAGTTTTAAGAATGTGATTAATCAATATATATATTAAGGTTTAGACGTTAGAATAGATCATATGAAAGGCTGGAAACAGAAAGTTAGTGAATGGATTCATAAGTGGGATAATGTCGGTTGGTGGTCTCCTACAACAATAACTATCAAACTTCGATCCGTATTGAGTACTATACGATAGGAAGTGTAGATCGTCAGTTCAATGGGATGAGGTCGGAGAAAAAAAATTATTGGGTCCAGAAATAGTACAACAGTAGAAGTTGTTGAAAAGATTCGTCAACGGATGAAAACAGCACAGAGTAGATAGAAAAGCTATGTGGAACAAAGAAGAAAACCTCTGGAATTCGCTGCGGGAGATATGATCATTTTGAAGGTAGCTCCTATGAAAGGAGTTATGAGGTTCGGGAAGAAAGGAAAGTTAAGTTCGCGATTTGTTGGTCCCTTTGAAATAATTGAAAAGGTAGGTGACCTGGCTTATCGGGTTGCATTGCCATCAACACTATCGGGAGCGCACAATGTTTTTCATGTATCAATCTTGAAGAAGTGTATTTTGAATCCCTCTAATAGACTCAGTTATGAGTCATTAGATCTTTGTGAGGATCTGACTTATGAGGAATCACCAGTGAAATCCTAATGTAGGTAGACATAGAACTTAGTAGTAAGAAGATAACACTAACTGAAGTCCTTTTGGAGGAATCATGTAGTGGAAGAGATTACATGAGAACGCAATGTTGAAATGCATGCCAAGTATCCATTTTGGTAAGTTTTAATTCCGAGGACGAAATTTCTTTTTCGGGGGTAAGGAATTGTAAGACCGCTTTTTATTTTCATGACGCTGTCTCGATCAATGTACCATTTAAAGAGTTTATAAATTGTTACGTGCAACTATGTGTCTTAGTGCTTATTTTAATTTCTCGGGATGCTTATTTTCACTTATTTAAATTTGTAAATGGCCTAAATACATTAAGTTGAATTTGGGAGAAGTTTAGCGCCAATTGGGGAGTAAGTTAAACTTACGAGCTTCATTAGACAAATGAGGGAACTTGAGGGAGTAATTGGAAAAATACAAAATATTAAAACCTTAATCCAATACCTAATTAGAAAATCGATCTCAGACTTGCCTCTCTCTCGGTCCCGCGTCGCACCTCTCTCTGTCTCGCCCTCTCGCCTCTCCTCTCACGATGACGCCGCTACTACCACCATCCCCACCGTCGCCGACCGCCGGTCACCAACCCAACACGGTAGCACACTCCTTCCCTCGATCGCGCACCCACACTCGCAAGACACAACACACCCGCACGCACACAATGTCTAACCCACACACAATACATACATCTAATTGTTGTACGTATATATTGATGACTGTATATGGTTCTCATGTGTAAATTTCAGATTTTAAGTTTATACGGATTAATTTTCAGATTCAAAATTCTTGAATTAGTTAGTGTAATTGAAATGTTTAATTTCATTTTGATTTAGGAATGGTACAATTTTCGAAATTTGGGGGAAAATTGTGTGAATGTGTACATCAACTTCAGATTTTGGAAACATGATATTAATCGTTTAATTAACTGGTTCTGTTTCACTTTTTGGAATGATGATGTTTTCAAATGTGCGAAAGATTTTATAGTAAGTTTTAAATTTCGAAAATTTTAAATTTGTCTAATTGAAGTTTCATATTAAATTTTAGGAAGACCTATAATTTTTTTTGAATTGGGTAATGTTATACATACAAGTAAATTTAAGATTTTTATTTGGGTTAGAATTTAAATTTTTATTTGTTAATTTAGTTTTATGATTCAGTTTGGTATTACAAGTTAGGGATTTAAAAATTTGATATTCATGAGCATGCATAATTTGCACGAAGTTTGCTTACTGAGCTTTAGCTCACCCCAACCTCTCCCCAATATTTCAGGTGATGAAAGCTAGATGAGACGAGGAGAGCATTTGGTGTTAGACTCAGGCTACACCGCTTCAAATTGTTTAAAGATAAAGTTAAAATTAGAATTTAATTGAGTTCATCATTAATTATTTCTTGATTCATTTATTTTTGATAACTGTTTGGTTGAAGTTAGTTTAAATAAGTATTGACATTGCTTAAGAGGTTAAATTACCTCTTATTTCAATTGTTAAGGCTTATTTACTTTGAATTATATTATTGAGGAGTTTGGGACTTTTGAAATGGTTTTGATGATGTTTGAAATTGAATGAGTTGAGATGTATGCTTTAAAATGGTTTTGATATCCCTCTACAGGATGACCATGTCTAATTTATAGAGGAAACTTTGCCGAAATTTTTGTAAGAATTTATAATAGAAAATGAAAAGGGTGAAGTTTTAAATGTTTATTTTTGCATTTAAAGTGAATGGAAGTTAACATGCCTATGTTTAAGATTTTGAACTTGGGGTGTTACACCTTGATTTTTAGATTATAACTTTTTTATTTCTATAATTTCTAATCTTCATCGTTTTCCAATTTTACAAGTATTTTCTTGTACTATCCTCTAGTGTCTCCCATTATTGGGAAATACTGGTATCAGAGCCATTTTCTAGTAGGGGTAGGGTGATAGTGTTAAGATTTTGTACGTCTCTGTTGGTGTCTGCCTTAAATCACTATACTTTACCTCAGGTGCAAGAGTCAATCTGATTGTACTAACTGCCTTCGCTTCTAGTTCTTCCCAATCTGCATCTTTCATCCCTTCTGGCCTCTTACCCTACAAAGCTTTGTAAAGTTCCTGTTGCACGAGAACATCTTCAACTGTACTTTTCCAAATATTAAAATTATTCTTTCCGTTAAATCGCTCCACCTCAAACTTGGAACCCATCATCATCTTCTCAATAATCCCAAAGTTTGAACATTTAGCTTTGATACCATTATTGGGAAAAATCAATTTTTTCACCCCAAATCAACCAAACGCAGCAGAAATGCAAACACAAAATAATTGGACAAAAGAGAAACAATAAATTTAACGTGACTCAGTTGACCTCCGACAACCATGGAAGAAGAATACATTTTATTGATAAGAAAAATAAACCACTCGTTACAATATTTTTCTCATTCTCACAACTTCTCCCAACACAAAAGGAAGAACAACAAACGAAACACGCGAACCATTTTCTTCCTGATGGGATCCAAGGTAGGAAAACAAAAGAAAAATCAGGCTACGGGGAATTCCATAATAGTCTACATGGGAAAAGGAGCAACTTTTGTGTTGGGCTCGAGTCGAGCATCAAATCGGATCGAGTTACTTCAAGGGGACAAAAATTGGAATCAGCCGGGAAGACCAAGCGATTGCGTAGGCCAAGGAGGGAGTGATCGCGTGACTACATCACCCGAGTGTTTCAAGGTTAACTATACGATTGAGCGTGTTAAACCAAGTGATCGCACGGTTAAAATCGGAGCAGATTTTCGCTTTTTTTAAATTATTTTCTATTTTCTTTATTATTTTTCATTTTTTAATTCTTAATGGCTAGGGTTAGGGTCAGACACGTTTTTGATATTATATTATCAAGTTTATATCACTGTAAAGTACAACTTTGATTACTAAATTATTGAGAGATTTTCTCATGAATGGTGAGTTTTCCATTTTCTTGTTCTTGAAGAATAATTAAACTTATCAAAGATTCTTGAGTCTTTGTGGCGTTCCAACTAGAACTTATGAAGGAGTTGACATCCCTTGTGGCGTTCACCAAAATTGGTTCATATTCCGCATCGTTCTCATGTCATGAATATTGGATCAAGGTTTTATCTTCAATCCTATCTTTTTATTCCGTTATTTTATTTCTTGTTTTCTTGTGTTTAATCTGATTTAGATCTTTCCTAGACTTTTAATTGTGTTATTCCACTATTCATCGAGATTCCCGATTGGGATCGCGTCACTTCCTCCTCTCTCATTTCATATGCACTCTCTGCTCAATTTCTCTTTTCCCTCGTTGGCTCAATTTTTCTTTTCCCTTGTGGCAGCCTCACACTTTTTCTCTCAATTACTAGTTGCTGCACCTTTTTCTTAATAGCACACGCACACAATTGTCACTACCAACAATATATATAAAACCAAGTTGGAAGATAAGTGCCCTAATGGGCCAACTTCAATTATCCTAAAATAATAAATTTGGCCCATAAATTATTTTGGGTGGAAAACCCAACTCTCATTCTTATTCAAAAACTACCATTCATTTCATATCCTCTCCCTCGTGGAAGAACCCAGCAAGAATCACCAATCAGCATGTCTATACACTCTAATAATCCATACGCTCCTGGTGGATATCAAATACCAGTTTATGTATCAGATAACATGGGATTTGGTGAGAGGTCCTTGATGGAGTGTGCGACAACAGCTAAAACATGAGCTTAAACAAGAAACCACTACTGACTTTGCAGTTTTAAATGTGGGTTCATGTAATTGTTAGAAGAATTTCATCCACAGATGCAGCAAAGTATCATAAATATTACGTAAAGTATCATGGTATGATACTAAAATTTCGCCCTAAGTATCATAGAATTTTGATAAAGTTTCAAATTATGATACCAAAAATTTGAAAGTATCATAAGTATCATCTTATGATACTTTAAAAGTATCATAAGATACTTTTAAAGTATCACGACATGATATTTGATGAAAACAGTATTTTTCCAAAAAAAAAAATTGAAGTATTTTTCAGTTTTTATTTTAAATGTAGTAAATTTCAATTATGATACAAAAAGTTAGGTATTTGTGCAAATGCCTCATTAGTGTTACACCCATGCGATGTATGATTATTTGATACTCACATTTATCGAATTTATATTGTAATATATTTGATAAATATTTAATTAAAAATGAGAAATGAATGAAGAATATTAATTATAAAAAATATACAATTACACATACCTTAACCCCTGTTTGATCCCAGAGTTTTTGAAAAACTTTTCTCCAAAACTCATATTCAACCACACATTTATATTGGACCCACTACTTTCATACATTTCAACCTCTTTTTAACAACACATTCTCTCAAAAATTAAAATTTCTTCCAAAATATCCTTTACCAAAGGAGTTCTTATTATTATTATTATTTTTTTTTTACGGTTTGTACGTTTGCCATTACAGAAAGTTTCTTTAAATATTTTAATTTTAGTTGATTTAAATTTTAAAATGGGAAATAAAATTACATTTAAATAGAATTTTTAATAAGTAAATATGTGTGTGTGTGTGTGTGTGTGTGTGTGTGTGTGACATACCGTTTAGAAAATTATTAAAACGAAAAAGGAAAAAAAATAGATTGATGAACGCTCCTATTTCATCATCTTCTACTTCCTTTTTTAAAGAAAAAATATTTATGTGGTATTGAATTTTTTTTTTCATTTTTCAATTTTAATTTTAAGAATTAAAAAAAAAACTGTAATTGATTTTTAAGAGAGAAAGACGGATCTAGAAACTTTGGACCTGGAAAACACGGCTATTTAAAAATTTGCATTCAATTGAATTATTTTAAATCTGAATTTTTGTCCAAAATAAATAATAAATAGTTTATTACTATTACTTACCATTTTAGGAAATATATTCTAGGTGGGAAAATGGGCCAATATCTGTTTTGGGAAATGCTTTCCTTTTATGTATTACGTTTTTTCTTGGGAACATATTTACTCCGTATGTGAGCCCTCATTATCTACAAAATGAGTTTTATAATAGTGATTATTTGAAGAATATATACTTAAGCCACTTGTTTGAGACTCATTATTTCAATTAATGTAGTTCGTAACAATGACTTTTAGGAGAATATGTTGTTAAAAGGTTGGAATTTTTTGAATTTTTTTGTAAATTATTTTATTGATAGAATGTTGATTGAAAAAGAGTTTCAAAAAATAAGCTCCTGTTCTCTTTGCTATTTTGAAGTCGTTTTCTGTTTTTATTTTCGAAAACGCTAAAAACGCGTTCTCTTTACCATTTTCGAAAACGCATTTTGGAAAAAAAAAAAAAAAATTTGTACACAAAACGCAAAACGCCCAAAACCTCGTTTTGGACGTTTTGTGTGTATTTCGACAAAAAATGTCCAAAACGCGGAAAAAGCGTTTTGGGATTTTTTATTTTTTAATTTTTTATTTTTAAGAATTATCTTAACTTAGAACTAAGTTTAATATAAAGTTTTTATTTTTTTATTACTTTTTTTAGAATTATCCTAACTTGGAACTAAGCCTAAATAATTTTTTTTAATTTTTTTTAATTTTTTTTTTTAGAATTATCCTAACTTGGAACTAAGTTTAAATAAAACTTTATTGAATTCAATATCAACATTACAAAAAAAAAAATTAAGTGAGAATTCTTGTTATTATATTTCAAAAAATGCACTGATAAATGAACTCTGGTGGTTTTGAAAAAGCTTGCATTTTCTGAATTTTAATAGAAGTAGAGTTTTTTCAAATCCCGAACATGACCAAGCTGTGTTAATATAGACTCTTAATGCTTACATTAGTATGTTGCATGTAACCATGTTTTCAGTATATTGTGAAAGGAAATTTGAGTTTGAATCAGTAGTATTCTGCAAGCAAATTAATTAAAAATAGTTTAAGTAGTATTCTGCAAAATTTCAAATAGAACGTGTTTTCCAGCTTTTCATTTTCAAAAACAGTTTTCAGAAATGACAAACCAAACGCGTTTTCAGCAAATTTGAAAACAAAAATGAAAATAGGAAACACAAAACATTTTCGAAAATGAAAATACAAAATAAAATACAAACAGAACGCCACCTAAGGTTTTGAATAAAAGGTGCCTGATAGGGGCCAGTTTTTTTTTTACCAAGTAGCCACAATTGTAATAATTAGGAACTTGAATGACTTAGTATATATATTAAAAAAAATCCTTCAATGACCATTTGTATAACTATTCAATTTTAATGATCATCTACGAAATTAATCTTTTCAAAATATAAGGTATAGATTATCAAAAATTAATTTATCACTACTCGAATAGTACTATTAGAAATGGTACTATCTATCTTAATACAATATTTGATATTTGATGCTGTAAAATTTACTGACCATGATGTGGCAAGATCTGAAGCTGCATGATTACTGAAAAAAGATTATTTGATTTACCTTTAACCTGCAAAAAAGGAGAAGAAGAATTTCCTTATCGCCCCTCAGTTGTGAAAATTAGTTTTCGGGAGAGAGAGAGAAAGTAAAGAGGAAAATATAAAGCTAGTAACTGCGATGATAATGAATGAATCTCGTATTTAATCAAAGGGGCTCTATTTAGTAGGAGTAGGAGTCATTATCAAAACAAATTTACCTTATAGGGGAAAAGTCCTCATAAAGATTGGACTTTCCTTTCTGAGGGATTGCTTATAAGAATATACCCGATTTATTGATTTCAAGATTCGGCCCATTTACGAAGCCTGTAGACAGAATAATTCGTGACATACTTCTATGGGATTCATGTATACTAAGGTCGAGTAAGTCCAACCTTAAGGTCCATGGTCAAGACAGATGAATTTAAGGTGGACCAAAAGGGCCGACTTGTTGAAAAATGAGCTCAGGCATGTATATGACTGATCACATGAGCTGTGTTGGAGAGTATCTAGACAAGGCCAGGCATATAGGTCAATTTATTTTTATTTTTATCGTAAAGCATATAGGTCAATTTATGAGTCTTGATCTAGTTGACCTTGGATACTTATTCCTAAGGGGGGGTTTATTCAATGTAAACTTTAAAAGACTTTAAAAGATTTTAAAGGATTTTAAAAGTTTAGGTGTATTTAATTTAGACTTTAAAGATTTCATAAAAATCTTGAGGTGTTTAATATAGATTTTAATTGACATTTTAAAAGTCAATAAAAGTCATGGTGTATTAAATGAAGATTTTTAAAAGTCTTTAAAAATCATGTGTTATTGAAAATGTTAATGGCTTTTAAAGACTCCTATGAAATCCTTTATGTACTAACTTCTAAATAGAATGTACAACCACAAAATTTCTTAATTTGTCTTTCATCAACCTCCAAGATTTTGAAAGACTTTCCAAATTTTTAAAAAAAAAAATCTTTAAATTGTAATTTTGTTTCTTCTATACTTTAATGTTATTTTTAGAAACATACGACTAAACAAATCATTATTTTTCTTCTCTTTAACTTGTTATATATATATTTTTTTCATTTTAATATTTTTTTCTTTATATTTTGGCCCTCTTTATTTTCATCATTTTTTTATGAAAATAAGTTCAACTAAAATTTTGTAGAAAAATAATAATTAAATTGTATCAAAACAAATAATAATTAAGCAAAGTGATTCTAGAATTTTCTCCAGATAAATTTGTATATTCAATAATATTAATTAAAAAGCAATCGAAATCTATAAAAATTTGTATATTCAAATTTTTTTATGAATATAGCATATTTTTTATGTTGATGTCAGACGTGATTTTATTTTTTTCCCCATTTTTTTTAATCACAAATATTTCTCTATTTATCTCCCACGTTTTTTTTTCATTCACTTGACATATAATTATTATTAACTATTCACATTCACACCATATGAAGATTAATTTATTAGTGTTCAAATTGTTCAATAAAAAAATAAAAGTCTGTAAAAGTCTTTGAAAGTGAATTAAAGTCTTTTAAATCAATCCATAAAAGTCTTTAAAAATATATGAAAGTCTTTTAAATAAATGTTCACAAAAGTCTTTGAAAGTCTATAAAAATCCATAAAAGTCAATAAAATCTAACGAAATCCATTAAAAAAGTCCATTAAAAAAAATTCTTTAAATGTGTTTCGAAATCTCAATTGAATAAACCCCCCTTAAGTCTCGCCCTTGATTCATGAGATTGGGAATTTATACCGAATCATTGGCCCTGTGCGTTAGAGATAGGGACTAGATCTCCAGTCGCATCTATGTTTGACAACTGTCACGTGTTTTGCCAACTAATATTATTTTATTTAATGTGAGAAGGTGAATAGTCTCCAATTAGATGTTTGACATGTGACAAGGAGAAAGGTGGAGATTTTGAAATTTTCCGGTCTTTTTTTCCTATATATATGTGGTCCCTATCCTCTCATTCTTTTTACTTTGCGAATTTTTGAGAGATCTCGAACAACCTGACATGATCTACCTTCTCAACAAAAAGTCTAGCATTTTAGGTAAGCTTTGCCAAACCTGACCTTCTTATTTATAATTTATTTCTGGAAATATGGTTAGGCATGTGATCGTGGATGACCTCTGCCAAACCCAACCTTCTTTTTTATAATTAGTTTTCTGGAGATATGGTTAGGCAAGTGACCATGTACGACCTAAGGGAAGTAGAAAATTTGGATGAACTGTTCGTGCAAATCCCGCAAGCGTATGGGATCGTTGACAAGTAATAATTGTGATGAGTTGAGAGTTATCATTTCCACGAGGAATAAGGTCTAGTCCTAACTATCAGTTTATCGTCGATTCAATTAAGTGAAACAATAAATAAAAAGATGGTTTTGTTTGATCTATTCTAAAATTGCAATGAATAAAATAATTAAATAAAAACTAAAAATGTTGGTGAGTAAAATATGAATGGGGAGTATGTATTGGAATCCGAATTCACATGTTATCACCTATCTCAATTCAACAATTTTGCAGTTTAAATCATTCATGTGTTGCTTGACAATCAATAATTCTCATGCAATTAATTTTCTTTTCCAAGACAAATTAAATCTATCCTAAACATGAAACGAATCTATTTCTAGTCCGAATACGAATGTTTAAAACGCATTAAATCACACAATTATCAATTAGATTGCACATGTCATAGTGTTATTCCTAACATCTAGTGTTCATGGGTTGATCATGCAATGTTCAAACCTATTGTGACTTTTTCAAGACTACAACAAGCAACAATATATTAATTGGTGGCCAATCAATCAAATAATAATAACAATAAAGAATGCAAGATGAAATTATTAATCTACTAGTTATCGAATTGAAATAAATAAACAAGTTTCATCTTCATCCAAGACAATAAAGAGATTAGCCTAGCATATTAAAGTGGGAAATACACGAGAAATTAAAGGAAGCCATCACCCGATTTAATTGAACGAAGGAAATTGGAATTCTGCCTTTGTCTTTTTATTCCACCCACAGCCAAGCTGATGTGATCCTGGAAGGGGGTCACAACGAACACGCGGAATTAAACGAAACAAAGATAGGAAAGATCCAGATTCAGCCAATAAACACAAGAATACAATAATTAAAATAGTGGAAAGATAAAATTGACGATAGGACCTTGACCCAAGATTCACGACGCAAGAAATTGACGATGCGAAATTGAGATCCAAGGTTTTAGAAACACCACAAGGACTTGTCAATTTCCTTGATAAGATTCTAATTGGAAACGCCACAAATATTCTCGCGAATATTTGATAAGTTGGATTTGTTCTCGAAGAACACCAAAGGGACTCCTCAACCTTTCAATTGGAGAAAACTCTCTCAACTCAAATTCAATATTCCAAACTAAAATGTTTACAATCATGGTAAAGAATATAAATAATCAAAATAACCTAGATGCTAATTTACTCAAAATAGAATTCTAATTAAACTAAAACACTAAATTAGGAAGATAACCTAAAAACCAAAAAGGAAATAAAATAATTGAAAAATACGAAAAATCTGGCCGCTACTCATTTACGGCCGTGAATAATTCTTTTACGGCCATAAAGGCCTCTCTGATCAAAATTGTGTTTATTAGTTACGGCCATGACGAATTTCTTAAAGCCGTGAAGTTTCCCTTTTTGAATGTTACGGCCGTAAGCCTCGTTCTGCTGAAATTCTTCTCTTTTCTTCGATAAATGATTACGGCCGTGATAACATGATTTACGGCCGTGAATATATGGGTTACGGCCGTGAAGGTCCTCCATTACGGCCGTGATGAATTTTCTGCCCCAATAACTTCGTTTACTAGGCTCGGCTTGATTCTTTCGCCTTCTCGGCTCGATTCCAACACGGAACTTGCTCCGTTTTGCACGTAAATCACTGTCATATTGCCGATGGCTCAACTTTGCCCTTCGATGCCTGGTCCGGATCATATCACAAGCACTTCTCCTATGTAATCTGCCCAGTCAACCAAACTATCACCAGCCTCCTCCCAAAAATATGGTAGTCGATTTCTATCTTCTTCCAATATTAATTCCCTTCTCAATGTCAGCTCCTCTAAAATTGTCTATTGTTTGCTAACCACCATCAGACCAACTGTAACGACTATAGTCCCACTTAACGGGATGTCCCGACCGTTAGATGACAGCGTACTGTCCCCACTATACCAATACGAGTCTTTTCAGCATGGTTTGTCCTCACTCGCACGCTCCCCGAGAAAACTTCCAAAGAGGTCACCCATCCCAAAATTTCTCCAAGCTAAGCACGCTTAACTGTGGAGTTTCTAACGATGGACTTCCAGAAAAGAAGGTGCACCTTGTTCGTATGAGTAGTACCTATCATTTCTTTTAAGCTTTCTTAGTCGGGGTATTACAATCACCCCCTGTTAGACTTGTGATGTCCTCGTCGCGCTTAACCGATCTGATGATCTTTTGCCAGGCGTTGGGATTCTAGAGGTGTTCCCGCCCTATGGCGAGCAATTAGTTCTCGACTTCCAGCTAGCAACCTATCTCTGATACCATTTGTAACGACCGGTTCCCACTTAACGGGCTGTCTCGACCGTTAGATGACGGCGTATTGTCCCCACTGTACCAACACGAGTCTTTTCAGCATGCTTCGTCCTCACTCGCACGCTCCCCGAGAAAGCTTCACAGAAGGTCTCCCATCCCAGAATTTCTCCAAACTAAGCATGCTTAACTGTGGAGTTTCTAACGATGGACTTCCAGAAAAGAAGGTGCACCTTGTTCGTATGAGTAGTACCTATCATTTCTTTTTAAGCTTTCTTAGTCGGGGTATTACAAACTGTAACGACTCAAATTCTAATAGAACTTGACCGGTCACGCAAGCTTTATTTCTGTTATAGTTTATAATTTAATAAAGGATCTTGTTAGTTATAAACCTTATTATTTATATAAAAAGAAATCAAAGTAAACCATATGAATGGAATTTCTATCATTGAAACTCGATTTAAAATATATTATTGAGAATAATATAATACCAAACTCGATTTTAAAAGAAATCGGATCAGTTAGAGCATTTACGTATAGCATGTCCTACACTTGCCTGCATGTAGAATTTGGAACAAATCACAAATTTGATTTAAATACTAGTCCTAAGGAAAATACAGTCGATAGAGATAGAACATTATTCTAATAATGTCTACTAGAATGCACCATCATTGTCAAAAGAACTAGGTGTCGGGCTAAAGTTTAAAATTTCCATTGGGGATAGATACGTACCAATTCATGAAGTTGGTCAAAACAAGAAATGCGTAAATATCATCTGAACGAAGGCCAAAATACGTTCATGTAACAGCGTAGTAATAATTCTTCAATCCAAAATCAGAAACGGAACAAAAAGAAAAATCCGTAAATTAACAAAATGAAATACTACTGGTAATAAAATTATTTAATCAAAAATTACGCCGGATTTAATTATTGAAATCCTTAGATCCTGGCATCTCGACACCACTGCATCAACCTCCAATCAACGACCCGTTCTAATCTGTAAAATAGTAGGGGTGAGTATATGGAATACTCAGTAGGACACGAAAATTTATGGTGCTATCCCGAATAAAATATCAAACGCATGTGCCAAGAATATCATACCGTCATCATATCTTTAGAAAATCGGTAAGAGCTCAATAATATCATATCTTTGGTACCGGATGGCCATAAACATTATATCATATCATATCGTTAACTTTCATAAGCATGATAAATTAACAACATGGAAAAATAATTTAAACGGGACAAGAACAACTGCACCTCATTATCCTACTTTAAGTCTTTGAAAAACTTGGTTTATTGCTCCCAAAAATAGCTTTTTGTACTCCTTAAAACTGCTCAAGACTTGATAATATATTTCTTTCTTCGTAGACTGTGAAAATTTTGGATGTATTCTATTTGTGTTTGTAAAGAAAATATACTTAAAGAGATATACACGTGACGGAAGAGTGGTGATGCTTGAATAGGATTCTGTGTAAAATATCCTCACGTCTCTATCATGACGAATTATGAAATATCTTATAAAATATACTTGATGGGACACGTGTAAAAGGAAGAGACCATTTCTATCCAACCTATCTAATCTTAAACCACTAAAATCCAAGAAATCTCATATTTTCTCTAAACTCTCAAACGGCCAAAACTTTACCATCATAACTCAAACACAAATAGTAAAATAACATTTATTGATAACTTCCTTAAACTTAAATAAATTAGGCTTCATTAATCCGAATCAAACTTTTCTCGAGCCTATCATACATGATTAATTACAAGCTATCCAAAGAGCCCAATATTGACATATTTATCAATATCCCATAAAAACTTATATATATATATGGGGTAAATTAAATGAAATTTAGTATATTTACCACTTTAGCCACTAACCTTCAAAGCATGTATAATAGTATATAAAGAAAATAAATTTTGCTTTATGAAAATATTTGGGACTTTACAATCTCCCTTACTTAAAATATTTTCGTCCTCGAAAATTACCTTGGCTAAACAAAGAGTTCCGGATGCTGGGATTTAACCTCATCTTCCTTCTCCCAAGTAGCTTCTTCGACTCCATGATTACTCCATTGAACCTTGACCAATGAAATATCTCTGTTCCTCAAAATGTGCACCTTTCTATCTAAGATCTTTGTCGGAGCTTCATCATATGACAAGTCCTTTTGTACATCCAATGTCTGATAACTCACTACATGATTAGGATCATGAACATACTTTCTGAGCATTGAAACATGGAATACATTATGAACTGCAGCTAGTTCTGGCGGTAAGGCAAGTCGATAAGCCAAACCACCAATCCTTTCAAGAATTTTGAAAGGACCAATGAACCGCGGTCTCAACTTCCCTTTCTGTCCAAATCTCAATACACCCTTCATTGGTGCAACTTTCAAGAAGACTTTGTCCCCCACTTGAAATTCCAATTCCTTTCTTCTACCATCTGCGTAACTCTTATGTCGATCTTGTGCTGTCTTTATTCTTGCTCTAATTTTATCAACTGCCTCTACTGTTCGTTCAATGATTTCTGGACCCAAAACTCTTCTCTCCAACCTCATCCCAATGGACACGAGATCTGCACTTTCTACCATAAAGGGCTTCATATGGGGCCATACCTATAGTGGCCTGAAAGCTATTATTGTAAGCGAACTCCACCAACGGTAGATATGTCTCCCAATTACCTCCAAGATCCAAAACACATGACCTCAACATGTCTTCTAGAATCTGAATGGTTCCTTCTGATTGTTCATCCGTCTGAGGATGATAACCAGTGCTAAACTTCAATTTCGTTCCCATAGCGCCTTGCAAACTCCTCCAGAATTTTGATGTGAATCTGGGATCCCTATCAGAAATAATGGTAACTGAAACTCCATGTAATCTGACTATCTCTCTGACGTATAATTGTGCGACCTGTTCCATACTGAAATTGATTTTGATTGGTAGAAAATGGGCTGACTTTGTCAAACGGTCAACCACTACCCAAATAGCATTGTGACCTCTTACCGATCTTGGAAATCCAATCACAAAGTCCATCGCTATGTGTTCCCATTTCCATTCTGGAATATCCAACGGTTTCAAAAGCCCTGATGGCCTTTGATGTTCTGCCTTGACCTGCTAACAGACAAGACATTTCTCTACAAACAAACCAATCCCTCTCTTCATGTTCCTCCACCAAAATGTATCTCGTAGATCTCGATACATTTTTGTATCTCCAGGATGTGCAGCATACGGAGCAGAATGAGCTTCTTTCAGTATCTCATTTCTTATATTTTCGTCCTTAGGTACACACAACCTTCCTTTAAAAGTCAGTGCATTATCTGCAGATATTTCAAATGCACTACGTTTTTCTGTACCAACCTCAGCCTTAATCTTTTGCAAAAAAGGGTCCATATTTTGTGCTTCCTTGATTCGATCCCTCAGTGTAGGTCGAATCATTAAAGATTATATTCTTGCTGAAGTCTGTGTCGGTGGTGTGATGACTTCTAACCTCAATTTCTCAAAGTCTTTTATCAAGTGTTCCTGCACTATGGGTAAAACAGCTAACTGTGATCCTGTCTTCCTGCTTAAGGCATCTGCAACTACGTTAGCCTTACCCGGGTGGTAAAGGATGGTACAATCGTAATCCTTTACTAATTCCAACCACCTCCTTTGTCTCATATTCAATTCCTTCTGTGTGAAGAAATATTTGAGACTTTTATGGTCAGTGTAGATTTCACACTTCCCACCATAAAGATAATGACGCCATATTTTTAAAGCGTGAACTACAGTTGCTAGCTCTAAGTCATGCGTTGGATAGTTTTGTTCATACTGCTTCAACTGTCTCGAGGCATATGCAATCACCTTTCCATGTTGCATCAACACACAACCTAAGCCTTGTTTAGAAGCATCACTATAAATGACAAACCCATCTGGACCTTCAGGTACTGTCAAAACAGGAGCTGAGACTAATTTCTGCTTAAGTTCCTGAAAACATTTTTCACATTTTTCTGTCCATTGGAACTTCACACCCTTTCTAGTCAACTGAGTCATCGGCCCTGCAATCTTCGAGAAACCCTCAATAAATCTCCTATAATAACCAGCCAGTCCCAAGAAACTACGAACTTCGCCTACACTGGTTGGTCTAGGCCAATTTGTTACTGCTTCTACTTTAACCGGATCTACTTCAATCCCGTGGGCCGTAACCACATGACCAAGAAAACCAACGCGATCAAGCCAAAATTCGCACTTCTTGATTTTCGCATATAATTTCTCCTTCCTCAAAGTTTCCAAAACTATACCGAGTTGTTTCTCATGTTGCTCCATATTCTTTGAGTACACAAGTATGTCGTCAATAAACACTATGACAAATTGGTCCAGGTACTGATGGAACACTCGATTCATAAGGTCCATAAATACAGCTGGAGCATTGGTCAAACCAAAAGGCATGACGGTGAACTCATAGTGTCCATAACGAGTCCTGAAAGTAGTCTTTGGTATGTCACTTGCCTTGATTTTCAATTGATGATACCCCGACCTCAAGTCAATCTTCGAAAACACTGTTGCACCTCTTTACTGGTCGAATAAGTCTTCTATCCTTGGTAGCGGGTATCTATTTTTGATAGTCAAACGATTTAACTCTCGATAGTCAATGTACATTCTCATACTCCCATCTTTCTTCTTTACGAAAAGTACTGGAGTGCCCCAGGGTGATACACTTGGTCGAATGAAACCCTTTTCCAACAACTCTTCCAATTGTAATTTTAATTCTTGAAGTTCTTCTTGTGCCATTCTGTATGGGGCCTTAGAAACTGGTGCTGCTCCGGGGACCAAGTCAATAGTAAATTCTACCTGTCTATTTTGTGGAATACCAGGGAGATCTTCCGGAAATACATCTGAGTAGTCCCGCACAATGTTAATATCATGTATGGTCATTTCTGAATGTTTAGACCCAATGACATTAACTAGGAATCCTTGACATGACTCCTTCCTCAACATTTTCTCTGCTTGTAAAGCCGATACAAGACGAGGTAGAGACTCATACTTTGTTCCAAAGAAACGAAATTCTTCCCCTCCAGGCCGCTGAAATAATACTTCTTTCTCACGACATCGGATGGTTGCATGATTTAGTCCCAACCAGTCCATGCCTAATATAACATCAAAGTCCTTCATCTCCAAAAGATATAAATCAGCCTCTAATATTTTCCCGTCAATCTCTATTTTCAAAGCTTTAGTCATCTGATTTGTGCAAAGGGTTATCCCTAAGGGGATACTAACCTCTAATTCAATACCCGTTTCCACACAAGTAAAGTTAGACCTAGCGACGAAGGATGCAGATATAAAAGAATTTGTAGCCCCAGAGTCAAAAAGTACATAAGCAGGTACATCAGATAATAATAGCATGCCTGTGTTCATAACTATAGAATTAGACTTGGGGAAATTAACGCAATTTAAAGAACAAAAATAGGTACTCAATCAAAATACCTGCTATTACGTTCGGATCCTGTTCTGCTTCATGTTGATTTAGTGCAAAAACTCGGGCCTTTCCTTTCTTGTTATTATCCTGATCTTCATCCCTCTTCTTCGGAGGCTCTGTACAGTTATACGCAATGTGTCCCGGTTTACCACACCGAAAACAAATGTTTTTCCCAAGTAAACATTCACCCTTGTGGAGTTTATCACACTTAGGACAAGGTGTAATATTCCCACTCATCCCACCAGTATGAACTCCTGTGTTGGGTCTTTTGTTTTTCCAATTACGTTTGTCCTTGCCATGGTTGTTCCACTTTCTTTTTCCTCCCGATTCCTTGCTCTATTGGGCATACTGTTCGAATGTAGTCCTCTGATATGAAATAGCATGGGCCCTTTCCAACATTTCACGATATGAAGTGAAACGATGGGACATGATGATCATGCCAATCTCCGGGCGTAATCCATTTTCAAACCTCCTGATCTTCTTAACTTCTGTGTCCACCAGGTGCGGAGCATACCTTGAGAGCTGATCAAACTGCCTCTCGTAATCAGTGAGCGACATGTTTCCTTGCCTGAGTTGCAAAAACTCGGATTCTTTGAAGTCCCTCAGGGCCTGAGGAAAATATTTTGATAGAACATCATCCTTAAACTGCTCCCAAGTCAAGTTACGTTGTTCCTGTTCAGTCCTAGTACGCGAGACAACTCCCACCAGTGACTAGCTGCTCCAACAAACATGAATTCTGCGCATAGTACCTTCTGTGCATCCGAACAAGTAATGTGTCGAAATATGCGCTCCAAGCTCCTTATCCACTCCTCAACAACCAATGGATCGGAACCACCGTCAAAAGTAGGGGGCTTGTACCTTCGAAACTGCTCAACCACTGAGACAACTCCGAGAACAGTCTGAGGTGCATTCTGTTGGGGCGGTGCATTTTGTGGTGGTGGTGGATTCTGCCTACTCAACTCTTGTACCGCTTGCAATAAATCAAGCATCAAATTCGTGTGGGTAGGGGGACCCATTTCCTAGAATTTAATATCAAGTAACTCGTCATATCGAAACCTAATATGTTATGCTTACACTCTTATAATTATGCCACATCCTATTTCATGCTCGCCTATACACATATTTAAAATCATGGATAACATGCTTCACTTGAAATATAAAACTTAAATGTGTAGATAAAACTTACATATCATATAATTTAGGCAATAAGAATTTTTTTTTTTCAAAAAAAAAAATAAATTTGAGCAATAGGTTGAACTAAACATATCTTTTCTTACCCCTTTACATACTTTATGATCGTCAAATGATGGTCGATTGGTGGTAGTTGAGTGCCAAGGATCATATATTTATCTTACTCCCCTATTCTTCCAAAATTTCATAATGCATATGTATAATATCACATATTTAATATCATTCAATTTGAAGAATAAAATTGCATTTCTAATTCACACTTCAGTTTCACATATAATCAATTAAAATTTAATCAAAACACATAACATACAATATTCACTTATTTAAAGTAATTAAAAAGGAAATTAATGCATAAACAATTAAAATCAAATTGGGAATTAAATTTTTTTTTTTAATCCATTGTTCACGACGTGAACAGTGTCACGCTGTACTGTTCATGTGTACAGTTACCCCGACTAACTGTTCACGTGAACAGTGACGTTACTATTCACCTTTTTTTAACTCCAAAATATAAATATAAATACACATAAGTCTACAGAAAAATTAACCTTGGGCTCTGATACCATTTGTAACGACTCGAGTCCCACTTAACGGGATGTCCCGACCGTTAGATGACAGCGTATTGTCCCCACTATACCAACACGAGTCTTTTCAGCATGCTTTGTCCTCACTCGCACGCTCCCCGAGAAAACTTCCCAGGAGGTCACCCATCCCAGAATTTCTCCAAGCTAAGCACGCTTAACTGTGGAGTTTCTAATGATGAACTTCCAGAAAAGAAGGTGCACCTTGTTGGTATAAATAGTACCTATCATTTCTTTTAAGCTTTCTTAGTCGGGGTATTACACCAACTCCTTTGTATATATGTTAATTCCTCCAATTCCCACCTAATCACACTTCCTCCAAAAACTATATGACCAGCCCCTTCTTTTTTTTAATTGCCCAAGATTCTCCACTAACTTTAAGTTCCCCCTCTCACCAACAATCTGCCGAGCTCTTCAATTAATCCAGCAACAAAGCTCCCAACTTCCCACTTTAATTACACACCAGCCGACCACCTTAATTCCCAAAGATGCCGACTCTTTTTTTTTCTTTATCTCCTCCAGCCGGCTACCTTGTCTGAAGTAATCTCCCTTTTTAATTTCTGCCAACTCCTACCTTAATAATGATGTGTGTGTATATGTAAATCCCCATCAGAATATTGTGCGGCTCCTGTGTATAAATATGTATATAAATCCAAACAATTCTCTCAATTAGGTCTCTCTCTAGTGGACTCATGTGTCTTTTGTAATTTTTGGGCAAATTGATCCCTAAACTTTATATTTTGATGCACTTGAGTCATTCTCTCTTTCAGTCTTGCTCCTTCACCTTTAAATTGTATTCAAATAAATCCTTGACAACTTTTTTTTTCATCTCTTCCCCCGTCTCATCTATGAATTGTTTGCAATTTAGTCCTTCATACACGGTTTTAGTCATTTTTTTTTTCATTTCGCCACCAAACGCATCCAAAATTGATTTTTTCCTAAAACAAATAAAATAAACAAATAATTAGCAATATAATATCCCAAAACACTTCAATTTTTCTAAATTTAAAGTCAAGATAAGTACGAAAAACGTACTTATCATGAACCTCTAGAGGTCGAGCCCTTACGTTTTTACCAACATCCACCCATTTCCCAAGATAATGAATCGGGTAGTGGGGAACAGGTTGAGGATAACCTTAGGGAAAATAAAAGGATGACGTATCCTATCACTTCCGAGAAGGGAAGGTGATAGTGTTTCATGATGCCCTGATGGTTGGGCTTCGGTTTCCCCTACACAATTTTTTTTATTGATTTCCTGCTAACCTCGAGCATATTACCGGGTTAGTTCGCTCCTAATAAATGGAGGATCCTTGTTTATTTCTTTATTTTATGTAGAAGTCTGGGGATCCACTAGTACAGTTTTAGTCATTTGCATCGGTTGTAAAAGGGAATATGCGTTGGTTGTGGAAGTGACGCATATAGCGCAAAATTACATGGTAAAGAGAATATGCGTCGATTATTATCCGACTCAAAAAGTAAAAATATATGCGTCGCTTGTATAAAAAATTGACGCATATAGCTAAAAAAATAAAGAATATGCGTCGGTTTTCATGTAAAACCGACGCATATAGTTACTATATGCGTACAACCGACGCATATAGTTGTACTATATGCATGGGTTGTACTTGAAAACCAATGCATATTTTTTTTTTTTTTTTTTAAATCCAAAAATCCTGTTTAATATTTTATAATCAACCTCATCGTTAACTGTAACTATTAACAACCATCAAATAATCAACAGTAATACATAATAAAATTATATAAGTCAACTTACAGTAATATTAATGATAGTTATTACAAATGTTTAGTACATATACATGAATTACATAAAAAATGAAAATTTACATACAAGATTCATAGAAGTATTTAGCCCATAAATTTCTAACATCGTCCATCTCCTCTACTGAGTAAGAATCTTGATAAAATGCCTACAAACAGTTTAGATAAATTATTAGTTATTTCTTAATAACTAATAAATGGATAATTAAACAATTCGTAGTATTTAATATTTATAATACCTTATCTAAAGAAGTTAATTGAAAATATTGTGTGACTATCTCATATATGTTTCTCATAGCATAATAGCCACATTCAGAACCTCCGGGTTGCTGAGGACACTGAAATTTTTGTATTAAAACTATTAGTATATATATGTGTGTGTGTGTGTGTGCATATATATAAAGAGAGGGAAAGAGAGAGAGAACTAATTATTCAGGAGTTTGTAGTAACTTTTAAATTGACATACCGCAATTTGTTTTCAATTTACATTGTCTATACTCCTCTTGCCACAATTTATCCAAAATGTTTTAAGAGCCCTAAAATTTGAATAAAAATGAATGATTATATATTTATACAGAAACTTTGGCAGAATTTCCTCTATAAATTGAACATAGCCAACCAGTAGAGAGACCCTGGAATTAAAAACTATTTTAACTTCTCGAGAATCAAAACGCGAACATGTCAATTTCACCTCAAACTCGATAACAATTATATATATGGAAACTATCAAAACTTATCCACCACATACTAGAAAAATGATCAAGGAAATATATAAATACTTACGTATTCAACGCTGGTCTGATTTGTATTCTACGCTTATTTGACCCCGCTGAATCCAAGAAGTATACAGTGTTGGTTTGAGAAAAAAATCACAAGCAACATCCAATGATTCCTACGTATTATGAAGTATAAATACAACTTTAAATGCGAAATGATTCAAACTGAGCAACAAAGAATGAATATTAATAGTCTTACTATTGGAAGTACGGTGCGAGAATGTATTGCTTCGATTGCAAGGTCTGCATGGTTTCAGCAATTTTTTTAGTTATAAAATCCTACGAAAATTTCGACAAAATCTCTCCTATAAATTGGACTTAGCCAACCTGTAGGGGCAATCAAAATTTCACAATAACACCAAAACATTCAACCTCAATATATCCAAAACTCAAACACCACTTTATTCAAACTTCAACATCATCAACTGCTCCAAAAATAATCCGACATCAATTCCCAACTCTTCAACATCAAATGTCTATAATTAACAGTATATTATATAAAAGCTAACATTCTATAATTTCATTAAAACTCCAATAATTAAAAAATTGCAATATATCCATCTACTAACTCAAAATCAATTAATACCTAAAATTAACATTCGAACTAAACTAATTAACACATAAATTAAATCATCATATACATAATAAATATACAACATATATATATATATATATATATATATATATATATACACACACACACACACACACATAAATATACATATAAATAAATATAAACATAAATTTAACATAACATTTGAAATTTATATTTATTTTACATATATATATAAAGATATATGTATACATAAATATACATAAATATATATCAACATTAACATCACATATATATATACATACATATACACACACACACATACATACATACTTTACACACATATATACATACTTCAAATAACATATATAAACATAAAAATATAGCAATGTATCTCTATATATACCTTAAATATAAGAGAGGTGGCAATGGGTGGCGGAAATGAGAGCTGGGATTGGTGGCGGCGGCTGAAATGAGAGTTTGAGTGGTGGCGGCGAAAATGAGAGTAAGAGAGGCGGCGGCGGGCGGTAGTAGAGAGGTGGCGGCGCGCAAGGTTGGGGAGGGTTTGAGTGGAAGAGAGAGTGGAGAGGGCGGGTTGTGAGTGAAAATGAGTGAGAGAGGAGGGTTTGAGTGAAAAATGAGTGAAATGCGTGCAGATGGCCGGGAAATATTTGAATAATATGCGTCACTTCCTGTATCAGAACCGACGCATATTGGTCCATTGAGTATATGTGTCAGTTCTTCTTTAAGAACCGACGCATATACTTCACTTTTGTGCGTCGATTTTTATTAAAAATCGACGCACATAGTGGATTAATACTTTATGTGTCGGTTCTGCTATAGGAACCGATGCATATGGTTCAACTATATTTACAAAAATGCCACAGCTATTTTATTAGGCGTCCGTTTTCACAAAAATAGACGTAAATAACTTAATTTTTTTGTTTAATTTGTACTAGTGATCGAACCTATAGTCAATCTATGTAAGTGTGTTTTAGAGCTCAAGTATTTACCCCGATGCAATTGCTTCACGTACTTGAGTGGGAAATGTAGTTTTGAGGCTCATTGGGTCCTCTCTTCCATCAAATATTAGTAAGAAAAGTTCTTCTTTGTAAGACCGAGAGAGGGAGAGACCAAATTTTGGCCAACCTTTAGGAAGCCCGATGTTGATATCTTTGATCAAGCCACCTTAACCTTCAGCCAATAGGGTTCGGCTTCTTAAATTATGTAATATAAAATACCCCTCTCCCTCTTTCTGTATTCCTTTTCTTCTTTTTCTTTGTGTTTTGCTTACATGACCTGACCATCTTGCTCTTTTCTATTCAGGAATGGCCTTTGATTTTGATGTCTTGAAGACAGTGACTCTAGAAAGAGCACTGGCTGCGAAGGAGAAGTGTGCAGAGAATGGAGTGACTCGATGAAGACCCCAAAAGAAAAACCTAGCTACAGCTTGAGGCCTGAGTCAAAGTTTTCAGTTGGTAGACAGCCACAAGATTGAGCCCCTCCAAGGTTAATCCCCATTTCAAATTCAGAAAATGGAGTCGGAGAACCCATCTCTAGCTGATTGCAAGAAGAGTATGGAGGATTCCTTGTTCCCCAGCTTGATTGAAAAATACAAAATTGAAGTGGCCCTAAACAAGGAGTTTAGAATTTAATGAGGGCTGCCCTCCAGGTGAAGCTCCTGTTTTTGGATTTTCCTTTGTTTTTGTAAGCAATTTTTCTAACTATGTTTCCCTATGTCTAGATGCTCAGCATTACCCAGGGTATCGCTCTTCAAAGTATTGAACAGGGTGAAACGGAAAGCGAGTTAGTTCATTTCATTTAGTATGAGGCCGCATGGCCAATGCTACGGAGGAGAAGCTAGAGAAGGCTCTGGTTGACCTTGATGTTTCCCTTAAAGAGCGCTATACATCTCTGGAAGAGGTTGCCAGATTGACTGAGGACTCCATAAAGCCCGGGAGGAGGAACTTCAAGCTCAGGCTGCGATGTGGAAGCTTTCGGAGGGTTTGAGGAGTATAAGTTGGTCATTGGTAATTACACCCTTGAGTCCTATACTCAAGTCACCTAGTAGGAACGAGCTTGGTGTCTCCTGAAAGCACCCGAGCTTGATACAAGCATGTTGGTGGAGTTTCCTCTTGGTGTTGACGACCTCGACCTTACTCCGTTCGAGGAAGAAGATGATTGTCGTAGAGGATACGAAAAATTACAGCGATCCCGAGGCTTCAACATGAGTCTTCTTGTATTTTTTTATAAAGAATTTTGGTTTTTGACCCGAGGTATCCCCCGAGGACTGCTTGTACCTTTGAAAGTTGCAAATAGATTTTTGGTCTTATGATAAGCATGTGTTTTTTACTTGTGTTATGTGCAAATTTAGATTTTTCAATATGATCGCGCTTGTTTGACCGACCTTGTACTTTTCCTCGTAAATTTTTTTTTTTATTCAACGTCATGCTCTTTGGCCAACCTTCTAAGTTGTTTGTACAAAGGAGGGGTCAAGCCCTTGACTTTGTGTTTTTAGGAAAACAATTTTAATTTTTAAGGCCGTGCCTTGTAAACTATTCATATAAGGAAGAGGTAACATCCTTGACTTTGTATTTTTAGGGAAATAATTTATAAGGTCGTGCAGACCCAACCTCAACAAATAAAAATTGATGGGCATGCAAGCCTGGAATTAATTAAAATAATGGGCACATAGGCCTGACTCTATGATAATCAAAACTATTACTAGACGACTTGGTGAAAAATGAAGTAGAAGGGTGCCTACTTATAGTAGGGCTTTAGATTTTTGACATTCCATGGTTGAGGAAAAGGTTTAGAGCCCATAGTTCTTAAACTGTATGATCCCTTTTCGACCTTTCGAATACTACGAATTGTCCTTCCCAGATAGGCCCGAGTTTTCCTAGTTGATGACTGGTTGCTTCACTTCAGCGTAGGACGAGATCTCCTACTCTTAAGTCTCTCTTCTTGACTCGGACGTTGAACTTCTTTGATATGACTTGCTTATAGGCAGCTATTTTTAGGGTGGCATCTTCCCTGACTTCTTCCAAGAGGTTTGGACTTTCCCTTTGTCCGTTATTGTGATCGGGCGATCCTGTAGACATCATGCGAAAATTGGGGATTGTTACCTCCACTAGAATAGCTGCTTCCATACCAAAGGCTAGCATGAATGAGGCTTACCCGGTTGCTATTTTGAATGTCATTTGATTTGTCCACAAAATTTCAGGAAGAAGATCGGGTCAATCACCTTTGGCATTATCAAGGCGAGTTTGTAAGTCTTGCAATATAAGTCTATTTGTGGTTTCTACCAATCTGTCACTTTGCGAGTGCGAAAATGAAGTTAACATGTGTTCAATTCCCAAATTTGAAAGCTTGACAATCTAATTGTCACCCATGGTCGGTGACTAATGTTTTGGGAGGTTGAAACGACAAATGATTGACTTCAATACGCCCATTTTGTGAAGTATTCCACAGGTACCGCTAAGAATTTGAATTGATCAAGAGCTATCGGAAAAGGCCCAAGTATGTCAATTCCCAATGTGCAAAAGGGTAAGGGCACATAATATGAGAGAGTTCTTCTATTGGCTGATGTATTCTGGCTGCAAATATTTGGCACATATCGCAAGTCCTTACATAAATTAGGGTATCTTTCCTCATGTTTGGCCAGTAATAACCGTATCTTACCAACTTCGTTACCAGAGTCCTTGCTTCCTGGTGGCCTCCACAAATCCCCCCATGAACCTTGGCCATAACAAGTGCAGCTTCCTTCCGGGTCAAACATTGAAGGTAGGGGAGTGTGAAGCTTCGACTAAATAAAGTGTTCTACAAAATGGTATACCTTGGGGGCACTTGACTTGATCCATCTTTCATCTACTTTTTTGCTTGGAAATCTTCTTAATGTAGAGTTTTCAATAATTGGATCCATCCAGCAGGGTTCATGCTCCGAGATGTCCATAAAATCGGGTCAGGGTGCAATGCTAAGCTCATAAAGTGTTCACACAAACACTGTTCATTCCAAGTTATCCAAGTTGGAAAATGTAATTCTTGATAGGGCATCGGCTTTGTGATTGGACGACCTTGGTATCTTGTCTATACTTACTGCATGATCTGAACTTACTTTGCAAGTCAAAAACTACCATTCTGTAAGATGACACCTTCTCATCTTTTGCTTCAAAAGTTCCATTAATCTGCTCCACCACCATGGACTTTTTTAGTCCGGTTTATCGTTCTCACGAGGATTATAATTAAGTACCGAAATATGTTAATCCTCGTTTTATTTGACGGTTGAAATGAGATGAGTTATTTCAACTAAAATAGAAAATTAAACTAAATAAAAGCAAAAGAAAATATTACACATTTGGATTTTCTAAATTGATGTGTGTAAGTGTTAGGACAATCGATTTCACATTAGCCAATACTTTTAATTCCATTTATCTAATTTTATTCCTATTTATGTGCTCGATCGAATTTACTTATGCATATGAAATTCCTCTCTCGAGTTTAAATAAACTCTACCTAATTAGTCGACCATATTTCTAGACACCAGGTCATAATAATTAGGTGCATGAAACACAATAATTCATGTAACGATTGCAATAATAATAAAAGTATATCTCTATCTTTTATCCAATTACCCGATTTTATTCCTATATGTAGATTGTTAGCACACCTCTCGGATTATGAAAACAACCATTATATCATGAATTAGTCATGGATTAATTCATACATTAAACACAAAATAAATCAACACATGCAACGAAAGCACAAAACTAGAATTATAGAATTAAAAGTGTAAAACTAAGCTACATTGAATATCCCATGATGAGTTTCGAAGCGCGGAAGAAACGCCGGAAAGTTCCGAACTCAGGTTGTGGTTGAACGGATGAATCATGACCCGATATTCACGACGCGATGGCTCGACGATGCGGAATAAAGAACCACGACTTCCGAAACGCCACAAGGATTTGCCCAATCTCCTTGATAAGTCTCTGATTTGAACGCCACAAATATTCTAGCAAATATTTGATAAGTTCTGGATGAACACCACAAGATAATCAATCTTGATAAGTTTGGGTTTGTAATGTGAATCCACACATTAAACAATTGAAAAACATTCAATCTCTGTTTTATTTAATCATCAAAGTCTTAATTTACAATGAATCAAAAAGGCGTATAAATAAGCAAAATAAAACTCTAATCGCTAATTTACTCAAAATAGAATTCTAACTAACCTAAAATAGCTAAAACTGATAAGGAAATAAAATAATGAAAAATATTTAAATTCCATCAGGGGCGCATGTCCAGGAGCTGTCTTACGGCCGTGAGGGTCTTCATTTACGGCTGTGAATTGTGTAATTGAATTATGTTACGGCCGTGAATATTTTTGTTACGACCGTAAATCCTTTTATCCGGTTTATGAATTAGACAGAGAGCATGTTACGGACGTGATCCTTCATTTACGGCTGTGATCTTCAAAAGTTACGGTCGTGACCAATCCATCCACGGCCGTGATTTTCTGTTCTTTTCGACCCGATTTGATCTTCAAAGCTCGTCAAACCTGTTGAATTCTTGTTTTGGCTCGAATATTTAAACTTTCTCGTCAAGCCTGCTATGACTCCGATTGTCGAGGGTCCGGATCACATCATACCCTCCTTCTTTAGGATGATTCATCCCGAATCATAGCTTTGTTCCTGGTGTTCCACTTCACCTCCTGGATTAAACGGAAAATCTCTGCTTCCATGCCATGAGTTCAATAAATTGGAATCCTTTGATTTGCTAACACGGAAGAGATGGAGCTTGAACTTCGTTTGCCATTCGTAGTGTGGTTGAAGCTTCCAGTCATAATTAACCTGCAAAAAAGATTTAAAAAAAATGGGGAGGGACATGTTAGCTTCATGAGGTACAAGGTATGGATCCTTGTATTCATGACAAACCACCACCAACTCCACTTCTTGAACCACGAGGCTCTTCTCTTCGCCTCTTTCCTCCTTTGCAATTTCTTGTTCGATTTTTTTATCTTCAAACTCAACCACATCTCCGACCTCCACATTTGAATCACCATGTTCATGTACTATCTCATTACTACCAAAATGTGGATCTTCCAATTCAAAGCTCAAAGTTTGAACTTCTACCCCAACTTCTAATTCCTCATCATATTTTGGAGTTTGTTCACACAACTCCACGTTTTCAACTCCCACCACAAAGTTCGAGGTCTCTTCAACTACTTCTAATTCATGTTTCAAGCCTCCCTCCTTCTTTTCAACATTCATATCCCGAGGCTCAACCATAACATGTATTTCACTCTCCTCTAACCATTTAATCACCGTCTTTCGTTTCTCCTCCTTCTTTCGCAATTTAGCCAAATATTTTCTTTCTGCCTCCCGTTCACACCTCAATCTTTCCTCATAAATTTCTTTTTGAATGTTCAAAATTGCTTTTGGATCAATCTCAGCTCCTCTCTTAACCCCGATTCCATCCCTAGGTTTAGGATCACGCCTATAATCACTACGATTTGATTGAGATCGCTCCCTTTTCAATTTCCCTTCCCTTTCATCTAATTTATCCAACATAACCAAAGCTTCATTAAAAAATCTCCACATACGATCTTTGGCATTTTCATGGGAATTGGACATTGTGAATTTTTTTGTGGAAGGACACAGAAAAAGAATAATGAAAACAAAGGATCAATAAATTCAAGAAAGTGGTTCTTGAATGGACTCTTTTTTTTTTTTTTTTTTTTTTTGAATTTTAGGATGAATTTTCGGAATAAATAAAATAATAAAAAAAAATAATAATTTTTTTTTTTTATAAATCCGAAAATTCGACAACGAACACGACAAAACAAACGGAACTTAATTCGGATAAGAATTAAGCAAAACAAACACTTTTGAATTTTGTTGGATTTTTATATGGATCAAACAAAGAAACCATTTACTGGCACGAAGAACAAGAAAAGAAAGAAAAGAAAGACTCAACAACAAGATATGGATGATTTTTATGGGACTCGATGATAGACATAAAAATCAAACTAGATAGAAAAACCTGAATTCAGAGTCCAGCTCTGATACCAAAGGATGAGTTTCGAAGCGCGGAAGAAACGCCGGAAAGTTCCGAACTCAGGTTGTGGTTGGACGGATGAATCATGACCCGATGGCTCGACGATGCGGAATAAAGAACCACGACTTTCGAAACGCCACAAGGATTTGCCCAATCTCCTTAATATGTCTTTGATTTGAACGCCACAAATATTCTTGCAAATATTTGATAAGTTCTGGATGAACGCCACAAGATAATCAATCTTGATAAGTTTGGGTTTGTAATGTGAATCCACACATTAAACAATTGAAAAACATTCAATCTCTGTTTTATTTAATCATCAAAGTCTTAATTTACAATGAATCAAAAAGGCGTATAAATAAGCAAAATAAAACCCTAATCGCTAATTTACTCAAAATAGAGTTCTAACTAACCTAAAATAGCTAAAACTGATAAGGAAATAAAATAATGAAAAATATTTAAATTCCATCAGCGGCGCATGTCCAGGAGCTGTCTTACGGCCGTGAGGGTCTTCATTTACGGCCGTGAATTGTGTAATTGAATTATGTTACGGCCGTGAATATTTTTGTTACGGCCGTAAATCCTTTTATCCGGTTTATGAATTAGACAGAGAGCACGTTACGGCCGTGATCCTTCATTTACGGCCGTGATCTTCAAAAGTTACGGTCGTGACCAATCCATCCACGGCCGTGATTTTCGGTTCTTTTCGACCCGATTTGATCTTCAAAGCTCGTCGAACCTGCTGAATTCTTGTTTTGGCTTGAATATTTAAATTTTCCCATCAAGCCTGCTATGACTCCGATTGTCGAGGGTCCGGATCACATCATCCCAACTATTAAATTAGTTGTTCATCGATAAAGAAATAAATACATAAACATAATAATAACTACACATGCGGAGTATATAAAATTAACAAGAAAAAGGAATTCTTACAATAAGATTTCGCTCCCCATTGATAATCTTCAATTATCTCGCCTTTGTCTTGATTTTCGTCTCCAAGATTTGAATGATAGAACAATTAATTAAGAACTTGAGAGGTTGTGAAAAGGTCTCCAAAGGCTCCTTGTTTCATGCATGAGAAGTTATATTTATAGGTGTTGAAGTGACCTTGTGAAGTAAGGAAAGAAATCAGAGTAAAATTCCGTGCATGGCCTGACTTGTTTGGCTAGATAACCCTACGAGGTCGCCTATCCGTGTAGGCCAACCTAAACTGGATCTATTGAGTTGATGCTTGAATGCGCGGCCACCTTGTAGGGTTGGCGTGGCTACGCAATTGACTTCTTCAGCGCGATTTTCCATCTTTTAAATGTGTTTAAGTAGGTCCTTTATGTTTAATTATCTTTGAGTCCTTCATCTTTTGATTGCAACTATTTGATCATTAAACTTCAGAATCTCTTCAATTCTTCTTCCAAACTTCAATTCATCTCCAATTAAGTCCTTGGTCATTGATATTTTGCACTTTGCTCCTCTTGGCTTTCCCGGTTGACATCATCCACATCCAATTTGTCCAATTTAGCTCCGATTATCATCCAAAAGCTCATCTTTTCCATTAATTGCCTCATTCATGTGTTTTTGGGACAATTTCTGAAATATAAACAAATAATAAACGATTAAGTAGAATTTATTCAAAAATGACAATATTCTAATTTAGACATATAGATAAGTGTATAAAATACACTTATCAAATACCCCAAAACTAGAATTATTGTTCGTCCTCAAACAAAGTAAACTGCACTAACAAATAAAAACTAAAAATAGCAAATATTTTTATCATGTTAACTTGTTTACCCTATGCCTCAAAAATCCAGATCACATAATACTTTAGCTCAGAACTTTGAACAACACAATAAAATATTTCTAGTTATCTCATGCTAGACTTTCAAGTATGTGTGTGTGATAGCCAAAGTCAAACGTATACTTATGCAAGAACATACTTAACATAGTGTGGCCAATTATATGCAATCAAACCCGAATCTCATGTAGTCACCCTATGATATTCTAATGATTTACCTTACAACGCTCATGGATAATCATAACTATCCGCTTTTCTCTCAAATCACATGTTTCCCTATACAGTGGTTTCTAAACACTTTTAAATTGCATTTTCTCACACAAGATAGTTAGGATTAGAAATATGCATGCACAACAAATTGATGGTAAGCAATTCCCAATTATGCACCCATAATTTCCAATGTTTTAGTCAACTAAGCTTATACCATGCACTTTTTATTTTATTTTGGACGACTTTTTTTTCTTTTTATTGTCCTTATCTTTTACCATCTTTGTGCAATACTTTTCTTATTTGATTTCTATGTGATCCCTTTAGTGAGTTTTGGGTCGGTGACTCCCAAGACAGATGACTTTAGGTCACCAAGTTCAGAGAACTTCTCAGATTTAATTACTCGAGTCATGAAGGCGACAAAGAAAATTTAAAGATGTAATATTGTCTTATGTGTAAGTCCTCTCTCCCTTAAGCTTTCTAATCAGCCCATGTAATGATCTTTGGATTGAATTTAGGGTACCAGGTTTTAACACCCATACAAGTTTGCTTGAGTAAAAATGGCTACGAAGAGTGGAATAAGACATAGATTTTTTTTTTTTTTTGTGCGAGTGCTAGCTTATATCCGTTGAACAAACTTCTTCAAATAAATGTGCACAACCAAGAACTACATACATTCAACCCATCAATACATGCATATACTAACCTTTCCACCCCAAACTGATTCTTGAGTAGCTTGGTTCCAATTTAGGGTCGGGATGTCTAAAGATTTAAGTTTCGTGATTGTATAGTTGTTGGGAACCGTGTTGTTCTACTCACAAAAATTGATTTCTTGCGATAGATCATTCCGTTACAGGATTTTATGCTTTGTGTATTTAACTTGGAATAAATAATTTGAACAAACAATATTTTTTAGAAGATTACCCTTGTAGCGTGCTTTACAATAACCTTTATCAAATTCTTCTTTATTCCACCAAAGCTTCAAACCCTCAAGCTTTCCTTGATGTTTTCAAATGGCAACTATGTAGGTGTGTGGTCGCCTTTCTCTAGATCTACGTTACACTAGGATTAGGATTTTTTTTTGTAAATAGGAAACACACACTGCATACTTTAGTGTTGGTCTCGCCACTTTGTAAACTAGGGTAAGAAAAATAGTCTTTAGAGACTATTTATAACTTCTTTATACTCCAAAGCCCTGCCAAGCCTTGTACCATAACCCATACTCATTTATGCATAGCTCAATATAGGTAATAAGCCTGTATAAGCCCATTATAGTGAAATCACTGAGGGAAACTAGTCGGACTCAATTAAACTAAGCTCTAACAAATTAATTATGATCTGGTCAACTCTTGATCAGACAAAATAAGTTACTAATCACATTCTATTCCACTAAAAGAATGAAACTGCACTCTTAGTAAAATCAGAATTACTGAAACAACAATCAATAACTTTATCCTTTGACTTATCGCTCTTACATACTATCCTCTTCGATCAACTCGAATGTTTAGAGCAAGCTTATACGACCAAAATACCCTTCTCTGAATGTTCATAAACTCTGAACTCTCATCTTCTACCTGACAATTCGATGTGATCACATCACATCATAGAATTCAACATTCACTGTCGAATTACTGAGTTCAGATTCAACTATTCACTAGAAGAACCAGTGAGATTATGATCATACCTAAAAGGTGATAGATTCCATAATATGAGTATATGTTCCTCGTTAGTTCACTTTAATTACTAAAATACCGAGGTATTGATCAACAATTTGATCTCACCCATTGATACCTCAAAAAACTTCAAGCTAGTAATCGAAGTCCATTATCTGATCAGGATTAAAGTCCCACGTACTATAGTCAAGTGAAATTATGAACTTTTGTGGTCAATGTCATAAATTAATTTCACGTTGTCCCATCAAATACGTTCCTAACGTACTCTCAAATTTATTACCAAAGTCAAAGATAGACTTTAATAAAATTGAGATGATCTTATCAAAATAAATTGTTCATATTTATTTACTGACCGTGAACATTAATTTTAGATCAAATTACAAATTGAATCTTTTTGTGTTAACAACTTAAAAACTCAATTTGTAATATCAAATCAACCCATGGACAAGTGCAACTTCATAGTAATACAATCAATTAATATTTTATTTCAAATGTCGTGAATTATACTCTATGGGCGTATGTAATTCAAATAATCTCCCACTTGACCTTAGAGTATACACGAAACATCGAATCATCCATCTTGTCAACAACATCATTACATTAATGATCATGTTCCTAATCAAGATGGTAACTCATTTCAATGTAACTCATGGTTGTATATCAAACAATCCAAGATTGCGTTATACTCAACCAAATAACCACCTTATCTCCCAGTTATATTCCAATCTTGATGACTATTGAGATTCCTTGTCAAATCAGATGTGAATTAGTTTTAACTCATCATATCACAACCTAAATAGGTTAGCAAATATTTACTCATTTTCAAAACACATGTGTATATGCTTTACCTCTATTCAATGATCAGATTCTGGATCAATCTAATGATCACCAACAATATCCCCAACATATGATATGACCTATCTAGTGCAAAGTAAGGCTTCCTATAGCCGAAGCGTAAGGAACCTTCTCTATCTTACCATGAGTCTTGGGAGAAAACTCATAAGATACATAACTTCCACAAAGAAATTTATCCCTCTCAAGACTTCAATATTACAAATGTAGATAGTATCTTATTATTGCACGAAGCTTGAGACTGCTCTATTCTCTTATTCTCCTACTCTGGAAATACGGATGTCTAGAAAATAGACAATCGTCTACAATTCCTTCAAGTCTAATTATTGGTACTATCTTCCATTCAATGAAAATACTCTTACATATAAGTAGAGTGTCATTCACATAAATAGTAGGAAAAACTGTCTTGATTTTATGTATACACGAGTATACTCAAGATAAATTAAGATTTTTATCAAGACGATTTATCACAAAGGTTCGATCAAATTCACTATTACATATCTTAAACAATTATCCAAATCCAAAGTCGAACACTTGTAAGTTGTGAACTTTATTTTCATGATATTTAGTATGAACCCTTAGGTTACATTTTATAAATGATTTCCTCAAGATGAATTCAAGAAAATACGTCTTGACATCCATCTGTCGTACCTCATTTTCACAATTAACAAAAATGAATAAAAGATACAGGTAAACTTTTTCCTGGAAATTGGCAAGAAGGATTTCACAAACCCATAGTAATAAGCCTTGCACTGAAAGCATCAACCATCCCATCAACCCCTCTCTTATCATCTTAAAGACTCATCACACCTTATAGGTTTGACCCCATTAGGTGCATCTACAAATATCCAAACCTTGATGGAGTACTAGGAATCTAATTTCGAGTTCACCTTCACCTTCACCTTCACCTTCCATGATTTCAAGTCCATAATCTCTATCACTTCCCTAAATGAGGAGATGTCCTTCTCTTCAGTAGAGACAATCTAAAAAAACTCTCCGTAGAGTAAGTGTCTAGAAGGTGGTCTTATGACTCTCCCACTCAAATTAGTCACTTGAAGTGTATTTCCATTATATCAAAATTGAGTTATTTCCTCTCCTCCCACTACTTATTATATCCCTTATTGGGATTAACCTCTCCACTGCTTCCATGTGAACATAAAGAGGAGGTGGAATTGTGAAAACTTCTTCGACTACAACCTTTGGTTTTCCCCTGTCCATTGAGATCACCAAGCAAGAATAGTGGTTGAACCACTTGCCCATTTCTCCCACTAGGATCAGTAACCATCGGTTCCATAGGAAGTTCTAAATTATTAAGATTAATTCTATGTGAAAATCTAGAACTAAGTTGTTTGAATCATGTTCTAACATCTTATCCAATAGAATTTTACTTGTGGATTTGTATTCGTCTATATACCTTATCCTCTAAGAAAGTTACATTTGTACTCAACAAATGCTTTCTTGACCAAAGGACTATAGAATAAATAATTTCTAGTTTCGTTGTACACCTCACAAGTAATCAAACCTTCATTGTTGCCTCCAACTTCTCGATCCTTCCTTTCAGCTTGTGTGCCAAAAGTCCCCTAATCCGAATGTGGCATAGATTGGGCTTGCACCCTTGCCACAACTGTAGGGATGTTTCAAAGAAATTCATAGAAAGACTCAGATGGTACTAGGCTATGAAGATATCTTGACTATCTATGGTGTACATTCCCCAATGAAACTAGTAATGAGGATAACTCATCACTGATTTGGTATTACCTTGTTCTCCCTTTTGGATAAATGGTTCCTAAACTCATATGAGAGATACACAAACCTCGATGTCAAATCGAAGTATCTCAATTCTCTTAATTACTTCTCATCTTCTATCCAAAATTCTAGAATTTCTTCAACATTTCGAATCAATGAGATATTAACTATAGAATCGAGATATAGAGTAATCATCGGTAAAAGTAATGAACTAATATTCTCTCATATCTTGAGTACAAAAAGATCCACACATATTGAAGTGTATTAATCCCCAAACTCTTAAGTCCATTTAATGTATGAGGACTCTTGGTTAACTAATCCTCTAAACAAGATTTAGAAAACAGTATAGATTCCCCTCTGATCCTTTTGAGATCCATCCCTTAATAGTATTAGAATTGAGTTTTGGATAAGTCTGACCGAGCTGAGCCCAGTACAATAATTGAAACTGTGTAACTCTCCTATAGGGAGATAATTAGATTAGTATGAGGCATAAACAAATTCTTACAAATGGGATAATAGGGGAGGCCGTGGGTTCAAAAAAATTGTACCCTCACTCACTTAATATTTTGAACTCTTGGGTTTTAATTAATAATTACCTAATCAATTTTAACTTTTAAAATCAATTTAATTATTTATAAAAATATTTTATTTTCTAATCTAACATTTAGAAAATAAAATAAATTATAAACAATACATGACAGTATATTACCTAGAGCGGTGTATATGCAATCTACATGACATGTTATTTAATGACATTTATTCACAATTTAATTAAAGCAATAAATAAATGCAATAATAAAATAAATATGAACACAATTTATGGCCAAACCTAGACACAAAATTATAATTAAGTTAAAAGAATCCATTGAAGCACAAGCCAGCCCAATTCTTCAATTCTCATTTGTAAGTGTTTAGTCCAAAACTGCAAATCTTCAGTCTTCAGCCCAAATGCAGAATTCCAATATGTAGTAACCCAATTAAATATTCTTGCCCATTGTAAAAATCAGCCCACATGTCCACATTGCAATGGTCAGACTAAACAATTTAGTCCACATCACAATTAATAAAAATAGTCCAATTTTACAATTGGGGAAAATACATATATCAGGTGGTTATAAATTCACAATTCAAAATTAGAAAACAACTTTCATTCCTTCACAAATCAGGTTCTAATTATATATATATATATATATATATATATATATATAGAGAGAGAGAGAGAGAGAGAGAGAGAGAGAGAGAGGAATCTCCTTGTAATCACGCTTTCAGTTTTTTCAACATTTGTATTTATTCAACATTTAATTATGAACATGGTCACTCCATTTAAACTTTCAGTTATCGATGGGAGAGCACAAATACAAAACCTCCGCCCCCCCCCCCAACGCCAAATTTTCAGCAATTCAATTTTTGAAGGTAGACAAGGTCACGTAATGAGTTGTCCTATGTCTGACATCACAGAATGATCAATTTTAGCAAGAAGGTCAACTTCACTATTAAATTCAGTTTGCTGTGCTTCAGAGTGTTCTTTCTTTCTTTCTCAACAATTCAACATCATTTACAGAATTATATGTTGTAATATTGTGACCTGGATCACCGATTCATGTGACCTGAACGAAAAATGTTAACATGTGACCTGAACGAAAATCAAATAGCAAAGATTTCTATGTCGTAGAGTACGTTGTGAACTTAAATAAGTTGTAAGGATGAACTTAAAATAAGTTTTATGAATTTTAGAAGTATTCTCAGTAATGACAATGATTAAATTAATGCAGTTTCCTTCCTTGACATTAATGATCGAGGCCCTAAGTACTCCAATTTCATCTTCTCTTCATTTACCAGAAATTCATGAAATAAGGGGTCGAAAACACAAATAACTACAAGTACATGTGACATGAACGTGTTAACATGTTACCTGAACAAAAATTGGACAACAACAATTTCAATGCTATAGAGTATATTGTAACCTTGATTCTATAATATGTGACATTAATTATGATTGTTATTCGAATACATAAATAACTGAATCATGTTGTATGTATACGAATGTGACCTGGATCACAATTACAAGTGACATGAACCTATTAAAATGAGACCTTAACGTAAATCAGACAACAAAGATTTCTGTGTTGTGGAGTATAAATCACTGAATCGGATACTGTGCCATGCATCTATATATGGTAAACCTATGACTTGATTGCAATAACACGTGACCTAGATATTTTAACATGTGACCTAAATGAAAATGAGACAACAAAGATTTCTATTTGGAAAGCATAAATCACTAACTACTATGAAATTTAATTGCACAAGAAAATTTGTATGTATAATGGAAAAAAACATTGTATTTCACTATATACAATCAATTCCATTACAAATGTCTGTTTGAAGTTTAAACAGAATCTGAACCAATATACAAAATTCTGAGGACAAATTACATGTGCATTCACTCGTCATTGATCACAAAGCTGTCTATCATGGGTTGTGCTCTTTTTCACCTGTCACTGCCCATCAACAAAACAATGTCACATTTACATGGTTTCATCTCAATACCCATTAATAAAACGCAAGTTCACAGCAGTTGTACGCTGCTAACCACACATGTAACCTGAAAGAAGGAAGTAACCAGGCCACCCAACACCACTATGAAAATTTAAAGAAGATGAAATTGACAAAATTGGGAAGTGACTGTGAAGAGAGAATTAAATATAGAGAGGTCTAGCACAAACTTCCGAGCATGGCCTAACTTGTTGGGCCGGATAAATTTTAATGTTGAGGACATTATGTGAAAGTTAGGAGTAAAGAAGACGTGATTTATATCAAAGTTTGTTTGAAATTTAGTTGTTGTCCCAAATTTTGAGTGCCCTTGAATTGTCACTTTGAGTGAATTTACTAAGATTTGAAACTCAAGTTTCAAATAGAAGCTTTAAACCTTGATTTAAATTGATTTTGGACACTAAATCATGTTCTCTCTTATGGCTTAAGCTTGTTTATGAGTGTAAAAGAACACTCTTGTGACCTTGTGCTATAGAAGGTACTTTTGCGCGCGGTGTACAACCCTAATATGGGAAGGGCCCCTAAAGAGAAAGGAAAAGAGATCTTTTGAAAAGAAAAATATTATATTTCTCATTCATGTCATTTTTCAAAGAAAGAAAGAAGAAAGAAAAAGAGAAAGAAAGAAAAGAATGAAAACAAAATGAGTGTCATATCATTTATGTATATCACAACATGCATTACATTCATGTCATAAATATGATATTGTTTATTTGAATGTAGTAATATGGAACTAAAGGTTGTGAATGTGATATGAGTTGATTATCAAATGATATGTTAATATGATTGTGATTTCATTCACTTACATGAAATATAATGTCAAACTTAAGAGATAAAGTGTATGAATTATATTCAAGTTAAGGTTTGATGAGAAAAGATTTAGAATGGAAGAAGGTTTTATGACTTCATACGCTTTATGTTGAAATTAACCTCTTATTACATTTATCAAGTTTTATTCACTGAACTATATGGTTCATAATTGTTTCATATCTCTTTTTATAGGCAATGGAGACTAAGCTTCTGTTCTCTTTGCTGTTTAGAGGTCGTTTTCTGTTTTTATTTTCGAAAACGCTAAAAACGCGTTCTCTTTATCATTTTCGAAAACGCATTTTGGAAAACAAAAAAAAATTTGTACACAAAACGGAAAACGCCCGAAACATCGTTTGGGGGGGTTTTGTGTGTATTTCGACAAAAAATGTCCAAAACGCGGAAAACGCGTTTTGGGAATTTTTTTTTTTTTTTATAGAATTATCTTAACTTAGAACTAAGCTTAATATAAAGTTTTTATTTTTTTTATTTTTTTATTATTTTTTTTAGAATTATCCTAACTTGGAACTAAGCCTAAATAAAGATTATTTTTTTTTTTTTTTGAAAATTATCCTAACTTGGAACTTAGTTTAAATAAAGTTTTATTGAATTCAATATCAACATTACAAAAAAAAATTAAATGAGAATTCTTGTTGTTATATTTCAAAAAATGCAATGATAAATAGACTCTAGTGGTTTTGAAAGAACTTGCATTTTCTGGATTTTAATAGAAGTAGAGCTTTCTCAAGTCCCAAACCTGACCAAGCTCTGTTAATATAGACTCTTAATGCTCACATTAGTGTGTTGCATGTAACCATATTTTTAGTGTATTATGAAAGGAAATTTGAGTTGGAGTTAGTAGTATTCTGCAAGCAAATTAATTAAAAATAGTTTAAATAGTGTTCTGAAAAATTTCAAACAGAACGTGTTTTCCAGTTTTTCATTTTCAAAAACAGTTTTCAGAAATGACAAACCAAACGCGTTTTCAGCAAATTTGAAAACAAAAATGAAAACACAAAACACAAAACATTTTCGAAAATGAAAATACAAAATAAAATACAAACAGAACGCCACCTAAAGTTTTGTATACTGGATTCCCTATGGAGATTACCGGCCGAGAATGAATAGTACTTATTGGTAACCAAAAGAGAGGAAAGATTAAAACTTTTGTACTTAAAGCTATTTAGAATGAAATTTTTATTATTCTAGTATTTAAGTTAAATAGTATTTTGGGATCTATTTTGAGATGTATAGGTAGATTTTTATGAAATTAAATGGGCCTTGTATTTTAATGTTCCACTTGAAGTTTAAAGATTATTATTATGAAGTATTGAAATTGTTTTTAACTATGTTGTTATTAAAATGTCAAAATTAAAGTGGAAATGATAATCCTAAATGTTTAACAGGGTAAACTTATTATTTAGAACAATTAAAATGGTTCTAAACAAGTTTAGAAAGAGTTTTTAGTAAATATATCAAATGTGCCCTGTTTCTGGAAGTACGCTACTAGTAGCCACCCGTAGCTACGTTTTCAGTTCATTTTATACTACTAGTAGCCATCAGCAGAATTGAAAAAAAAAAAAATTAGCCTGAATTTTGGGGTCGTGACAAGGTGGTATCATTTGTAACAACCGGGTCCTACTTAACGGGCTGTCCCTACCGTTAGATGACGACATACTGTCCCCACCCACTATACCAACATAAATCTTTTCAGTATGATTTGTTCTCACTCGCACGCTCCCCGAGAAAACTTCCCAGGAGGTCACCCATCATAGAATTGCTCCACGTCAAGCACGCTTAACTTTGGAGTTTCTAACGATGGACTTCTATAAAAGAATGTGCACTTTGTTGGTATGAGTAGTGCCTATCAAATCTTTTAAGCTTTCCTGGGCTGGGTGTTACAATCACCCCCGTTAGACTCGCGATGTCCTTGTCACGATTAAACAATCTGAGGATCTGTTGTCAAGCGTTGGGATTCTAGAGGTGGCTCCCACTCTATGGCATAGAACTTTGTCCCGCATAACACGTAGTTCCTGATTTTTCGGCTAGCGGCCAGCTTTGATACCATTTGTAACGACTCGGGTCACACTTAACGGGTTGTCCCGGCTGTTAGATGATGACGTACTGTCTCCACTGTACCAAAACGAGTCTTTTCAGAATACTTTGTCCTCACTCGCTCGCTCCCCGAGAAAACTTCCAGGAGGTCAACCATCCTAGAATTGCTCTAAGCCAAGCAAGCTTAACTATAGAGTTTCTAACGATGGACTTCCGGAAAAGAAGGTACACCTTGTTGGTATAAGTAGTACCTATCAAATCTCTTAAGCTTTCCTGGCCTAGGTGTTACAACCCTAAAATTATGGCTAATTTTTTTTTCTCATTTTTGCGGATGGCTGCTAGTAGTATTGATGAGGTTCGAAGCGCGGAAGAAACGCCGAAAAGTTCCAAACTCAGGTTGTGGTTGGACGGATGAATCATGAACCGATATTCACGACGCGATGACTCGACGATGCGGAATAAAGAACCACGACTTTCGAAACACCACAAAGAATTGCCCAATCTCCTTGATAAGTCTCTGATTTGAACGCCACAAATATTCTCAAGAAATATTTGATAAGTTCGATATTTGAACGCCACAAGAAATATTCTTGATAAGTTCGAAAAACATAGGAATCCACCTATAACTTTTATTGAATCCTCAATAAATCTGTTTTATATCAAAATCAAAGTCTCAAGTCTGAATTACAATGAATGGAAAAAGCGTATAAATAAGCAAAATAAAAACCTAGTCACTAATCTACTCAAAATAGAATTCTAATTAGACTAAAATTCTAAAATAGGCATAAAAATAATTAAAAACAAAATTTAACCTAAAAATACGCAAAAACCCTAATTTCCGTCTGCATAATTGACTTAATGTTTTGAAGCCCCAAATGATGGAATTTGACCATAAAATTAGTCGGCTCAAGGGCTTTAGCCCATGAGTTTTGCTTAGTGGCCAATTTCTACTCGAAAAACACATATTATGCATATAATTTCGACATGGTTGACGGGATTGCACTTTTATTTGGCTTGAATATTTAACTTTTTTCCGTCAAGCCTGCTATGACTCCGATTGTCGAGGGTCCGGAACACATCATACCCTCCTTCTTTAGGATGATTCGTCCCGAATCATAGCTTTGTTCCTGTTGTTTCACTTCACCTCCTGGATCAAACGGAAAATTTCTCTTGCCATTGCACACGATCAACCAAAAATATTCTGCAACGGGGGTCACGTGAATGACTTGAAGTTGAAACACCTTTGGACATTGGTGGTGTTGTCCAAATTTCCACGTACCATTAACCTGGAAGAAAGAATTAAATAGAACGGGGAGGGAAATGTTAGGTTCATGAGGTACAAGGTATGGATCCTTGTATTCATGAATTATCACCGTCAATTCCTCTTTTGGAACCACGAGACCCTTCTCTTCACCTCGTTCTTCCTTTGCAAGTTCTCGTTTATTCCCCTCTACTTCTTTTCTCTCAAGCACCTCTTTAATTTTTTTAATTTCAAATTCAACCACATCGTTTACCTCCACATTCGTATCACCATGTTCGCACACTACCTCATCACTATCCAAATGTGGATCTACCAATTCAAAACCCAAATTTTGAACTTCTACCCCAACTTCTAATTCCTCATCAAATTTTGGAGTTTGTTCACCTAACTCCACATTTTCAAATCCTACCACAAAGTTCGGGGCCTCTTCCACTAATTCATGTCTCGAGCCTCCCTCCTTCTTTTCAACTTTCATATCCCAAGGCTCAACATGATTTTCACTCTCTTCTAACCATCTAATTACCGCCTTTCGTTTCTCCTCCTTCTTTCGCAATTTAGCCAAATATTTTCTTTCTGCCTCCCGTTCACACCTCAATCTTTCCTCATAAATTTCTTTTTGAATTTTCAAAATTGCTTTTGGATCAATCTCAGCTCCTCTCTTAACCCCGATTCCATCCCTAGGTTTAGGATCACGCCTATAATCACTACGATTTGCTTGAGATCGCCCATTTTTCAATTTCCCTTCCCTTTCATCTAGTTTATCCAACCTCATCAAAGCTTCATTCAAAAATCTCCACATACGATCTTTGGCGTTTTCATGGGAATTGGACATTGTGAAATTTATGTGGAATGACATAGAAAAAGAATAATGAAAACAAAGGATCAAGAAATTCAAGAAAGTGGTTCTTGAATGGATTCTCTTTTTTTTTTTTTTTTTTTTTGAATTTTAGGATGAATTTTCGGAATAAATAAAATAATAAAATAATTTTTTTTTTTAATAAATCCGAAAATTCGACAACGAACACGTCAGAACAAACGGAACTTAATTCGGATAAGAATTAAGCAAAACAAACACTTTTGAATTTTATTGAATTTTTACATGGATCAAACAAAGAAAAAATTTACTGGCACGAAGAATACTCAAAAAAAGAAAGACTCAACAACAAGATATGGATAATTCTTATGGAAGACTCGATGATAAACATAAGAATTAAACTGGATAGAATAAAAAAACCTGAATTCAGAGTCCAGCTCTGATACCAGATGATGAGATTCGAAGCGCGGAAGAAACGCCGGAAAGTTCCAAACTCAGGTTGTGGTTGGACGGATGAATCATGACCCGATACTCACGACGCGATGACTCGACGATTCGGAATAAAGAATCACGACTTTCGAAACACCACAAGGAATTGCCCAATCTCCTTGATAAGTCTCTGATTTGAACGCCACAAATATTCTCAAGAAATATTTGATAAGTTCGATATTTGAACGCCACAAGAAATATTCTTGATAAGTTCGAAAAAACATAGGAATCCACCTATAACTTTTATTGAATCCTCAATAAAACTGTTTTATATCAAAATCAAAGTCTCAAGTCTGAATTACAATGAATGGAAAAAGCGTATAAATAACCAAAATAAAAACCTAGTCGCTAATCTACTCAAAATAGAATTCTAATTAGACTAAAATTCTAAAATAGGCAAACAAATAATTAAAAACAAAATTTAACCTAAAAATACGCAAAAACCCTAATTTCCGTCTGCATAATTGACTTAATGTTTTAAAGCCCTAAATGATGGAATTTGGCCATAAAATTAGTCGGCTCAAGGGCTTTAGCCCATGAGTTTTGCTTAGTGGCCAATTTCTACTCGAAAAACACATATTATGCATCTAATTCCGACATGGTTGAAAGGATTGCACTTTTATTTGGCTTGAATATTTAACTTTTTCCGTCAAGCCTGCTATGACTCCGATTGTCGAGGGTCCGGAACACATCAAGTATAAAATGAACTGAAAACGTAGCTACTGGTGGCTACTAGTACCATACTTTTAGAAACAGAGCACATTTCATACATTTACTAAAAACTCTTTCTAAACTTGTTTAGAACCATTGTAATTGTTCTAAACAATAAGTTTACCCTGTTACACATTTAGGATCATCATTTCTACTTTAATTTTAACATTTTAATAACAACATAGTTAAAAACAATTTCAATACTTCATAAGAATAATCTTTAAACATCGAGCGAAACTTTAAAATACAAGGCCCATTTAATTTCATAAAAATCTACTTATACATCTCAAAATAGAGCCCCAAATAGTATTTAACTCTTAAATACTAGAAGAATAAAAGTTTCATTCTAAAATAGTTTTAAGTACAAAAGGGCTTAATCTTTTCTCTCTTTTGGTTACCAATAAGTACTCTTCATTCTAGGTCGGCATCCTCCATAGGGAATCCACACTACATAAATTACTGCTCCATTGCCTATAAAAAGAGATATGAAACGGTCCAGTAAATAAAACTTGATGCATGTAATAAGAGGTTAAATTCAACATAAAGTGTATGAAGTCATATAGGCATCTATCAATCTCATTATTTTCTTCTCAAACTTTAACATTTTCCTGAATGAATATAAATCATAGACTTTATATCTTAACTTTCCAAAATAGAGCCCCAAATAGTATTTAACTCTTAAATACTAGAAGAATAAAAGTTTCATTCTAAAATAGTTTTAAGTACAAAATGGCTTAATCTTTTCTCTCTTTTGGTTACCAATAAGTACTCATCATTCTAGGTCGGCATCCTCCATAGGGAATCCACACTACACAAATTACTGCTCCATTGCCTATAAAAAGAGACATGAAACAACTGTGAACCACATGGTCCAGTGAATAAAACTTGATGCATGTAATAAGTGGTTAAATTCAACAGAAAGTGTATGAAGTCATATAGGCATCTATCATTCTCATTATTTTCTTGTCAAACTTTGACATTTTCCTGAATGAATATAAATCATAGACTTTATATCTTAACTTTGACTTCCATCTTTTCCTAAAGTAGTAATTTGAGCATTCGAATAGCAAACTTAGTTTGCTAATCAACTCAAGCAACTCTAAAGATCATACTTAATTCAATTATGATAACAAAGTTCATGGAGATTGATATCATACAAGCATCATATACTTATTCTCTTAAATTTGCTTGCTTTACTACTTTCTAATCTTAACATCAATTCTCATATAGTACAAGAAATCATAATCAATTCAACGTATCATTTGTAATCACTTCACAACATTTACTTCCATATAACTACATTCAATTAATCAATTTCATATTTATGACGTGAATGTAATGCATGAAGTGATATGCATGATTGATAATGTTATTCACTTTCTCATACTTTCTTTCTTTTCTTTTCTTTTCTTTCTTTCTTTCTTTGAAAAGTGACATGAATGAGTATGAATTTTCACTCTTTGCATTTCTTTCATGTTTTTTTTTTTTTTTTTTACTTTAGGGGCTCTTCCCATATTAGGATCATGCATCGCGCACGTCATATGTGTACTTACGACACAGGTCACTATTCATAAATAGTTGCGTGTTTTTACGCCTCCAAGTACATAAGACTTGGCTTTTCTTTCTTTGGACTTGCTAGCATGTATATAAAAGAGACACTTACCCCCGCAGGATGCCTGGTGAGATACTTACCCTCGAAGGTTACCTCACAGCCCGTGACCAATTAGGGACTTTCTCCCTAGATGCACCGACCTAAATAGGGACTTCTTAATTCATGACTGATAAGTGCTTTATTAGCACGTATTTAATTCACTTATTATCTTATTTTGTTATTGGTTTGATCCTAATGAAGCATCGTGTAATGCATTTTCACTTATTGTGCTATGTAAGGTCAAAAAGAAGAAAAGAAAGGAAACAAGACCAAATATATACAAAAAAAATCAAGTAGTGAGGTTCAAGGGCATATTCAAAGAGCTCCAAATCAATAACGGCATGTGGGAAGAAGATTAGATGCAAAAATTATGGTCAAAAAAGGTTTGGGGTGAAGTTAGAAATCAAAAACCCGCAAGGATTGTGATCGTGAATTTTAGTCATAGATTGAAGCTCAATTTTTTCATAGAATAATTTCGAATTTGGGAAGAGCTATTTCACAAATAATTTTAGATATTTGAGTTTTCTTTCCAACGCAACTTGAATCACCACAATCGGACTTCGAAAGAGAAAGTTATGACTAAAACATAGAACATAGGCGCTTCTCGGCAGAAATGCACTTACGGCCGTAAATGGTACATTTACGGCTGTAACTTACAAATTTCGGAAATTTTCAGTAGCTTACTTACGGCAGTAATAAGGAAAGTTACAGTCGTAACTTTCTCGCGAAGAAATTTCCTTATCTGATTCAAGGTTTATCTTTGGTATATCTTTGGGGTAAAGCTAGGGCACGATTTTGGGAGTATTAAAGGAGCAAAATCACCACAAAAAGGGCGGGACATTGAGGAAAATTGAGAGAAAAATATAGAGCATTCTTGGGAGATTTTCAAGCGCAAGAATATCAACAACAATGGAATTCATGAAGCAACTTGAAGAATCTACCACAACCATGCTAGGCTAAATTCCATATCTTGTTCATAGGGGAAGTTGTGTTGACTTGATTATGTTATTTTCTTTTCCTACAAATTAGTAGCGTGAATTTATTCCTTTATTTCAAATGTTGGATTATTATGTTTTGAATGTTCAATTGAGTTTATTTGATTAATAGTTTAATTTGGCCAATTGGATTATTGATCTTTGAATTCATGAATATGCTATGTTTAGATTCTTGATCCGTAATTGTCATTGAATCTTTACTTTAGTAGCAAATAAATCTCGTGCAGGTTTAATAATAATTCAACTTGGATTGATTAATTCGAGCTTGTGAAATTAACGATTCAATTCAATCTATTCTTCTAGATTTTCATATTATTCGTGTATTAAATCCCAAGAGCTTGTTTAGGATTGTCCGTGGCTAGAATTGGTTCGAAGAGCTTGTTTTGAATCAATACACATAAGGAAGAATTTAGATAATCAGAACTTGTTGATTATTTATGATTGATAATTGAATTAGGGATATAAACACGTTACAAGGAGAGGTATAACATTAATTGAGGGCATCACCGAAACCCGAGAACAAGATTTATTCTTATATTATTTCTCTAGTCATATTTAATTATTTATTTTATGCATAGTTTTCATTCAAATAATTTCCAAACAACAAAACCCTCCATTCCATTCTAATTGATCGAACAACTAAAATTAGTTTCCGTTCCTAGTGGGATCGACCCTTACTCTCACTACTACATTATTAATTAATATTTAGCGAGTAAGGAATTATTTATTATTTTGGTGCATTGCGACACGCATCAAATTTTTGGTGCCGTTACCGGGGAACGGTTAACCAATTTTGTGTTTAATCAATTAAAATTTTATTTTTTCTGCATTTTTTTTATCTTCACTTTATTTCTATAATTTTTCAAAAAAAAAAAAAAATCTTGCTTGTCTACTTCTTTGCTTATTTGCGTAAAACTCGATAAACTAATTTTGAATTTTTTTTATTTTGATCTAGAAATCGAGAGAACTTTTCGACAGCAAAGAAGAGCAGCACAACCAATGGCAGTAGCTAACAATAATCTGACTCTCAAGCAACTAGCTACCCCGGATGTTGCTCAACAACCACTATGCATAACTTTCCCGACAGTGGAAGAAGGCAGAACTTTTGAGCTAAAATCCGGACTGATCCATCTTCTGCCAACTTTCAGAGGACATCCCGGTGAGGACCCATACAGACATCTGAAAGAGTTCCATGTCATTTGTGATAGCATGAGACCCACGGGTATTACTGAGGAACAAATCAAGATGAGGGCCTTTCCATTCTCGCTAAAGGATTCTGCTACTGGTTATACTGTCTACCATATGGATCAGTCACCACCTGGAAAGACATGAAAATGCTATTCCTGGAAAAGTACTTTCCTGCATCAAGAGCAGGGATGATCAGAAAGGAAATATGCGGGGTGCGCCAAAATAATGGTGAATCATTAAATGAGTATTGGGAGCGCTTCAAAAAGCTCATCTCGAGCTGCCCCCATCATCAGATCAGTGAGCAACTCTTGGTGCAATATTTTTATGAAGGTCTGGCACCGATGGATAGAAGCTTGATAGATGTCGCAAGCGGAGGTGCACTGATGGACAAGACACCGGAACAAGCATGGGCTTTAATCTCCAATATGGCTGAGAACACTCAGCAGTTCAACTCCAACAGGGATATGCAAGTTCGGCACGTAAATGAGGTGAGTAGTTCCAATATTGAAAGTAAACTTTCTGAACTAACAGATCTTGTAAAACAACTTGGTATAGGGAAGTTACAACAAGTCAAGACCTGTGGGATATGAGCAAATCTTGGGCATCCAACGGGCGCGTGTCCGGTGTTGCAAGAGGGAAATGGTGAACAAGTGAATGCTGCAGGGGATTTTCCGTTCCAAAGACAACTATACAATCCGTACTCTAATACCTACAATCCAGGATGGAGGGATCACCCCAACCTAAGCTACGGAATTAACAAGCCCCCAGGTTTCATTTCAAACAAACCTCAAGGGCAATTTCAACAACAAGGAACCTTCCAACAACAGGGACAGTATCAGCAAAAACCTCAAGGCTCAGGTATGTATCTTGAAGACATGGTAAAAATACTAGCAACTAACACATTACAATTTCAACAGGATGCAAAGTCTAGCATTCAAAATTTGGAGAACCAGATGAGCCAAATGGCCACCGCCATCAACAGGTTGGAAGCACAATCCGGAGGTAAACTACCATCTCAGCCTGAGGTAAATCCAAAGAATGTGAGTGCAATTACTCTCCGAGGTGGAAAAGAGCTTGAAGAACTGCAACTGAAACCTACCACAATCGAAGAGAAGGAAGTTAAGGGAAGGAAAGTCGGGAAGAACGACAGCACCTCAAAAAGCTCGCAGGTAAAAATAGATTCCACTTTAAATGTTAAATTGACTCCACCTCCTTTTCCTAGCAGGCTAGCAAAGGCGAACAAGGAAAGCAAGGAGAAAGAAATCCTGGAGATATTCAGGAAGGTGGAGATCAACACCCCACTATTGGATGCGATCAAGCAAGTACCCCGGTATGCAAAGTTTTTGAAGGAGTTGTGCACCAACAAACGAAAACTGATGGGGAGTGAAAAGGTAAGAATGGGGGAGAATGTGTCGGCACTCTTTCAGAGGAAACTACCTCCCAAGTGCAAAGATCCAAGTATGTTTACCATACCTTGTCAAATAGGCAATAAGAAAATAAATCGTGCTTTAATAGACTTAGGAGCATCTATCAATGTAATGCCTAGGTCCACCTATACTTCATTAAAACTTGCCAAACTGACTGAAACTAATGTTATAATTCGACTAGCCGATCGTTCTAATGCTTATCCTGAGGGGTAGTTGAAGACATTCTAGTGCAAGTATGCGGGTTAGTATTTCCTGCAGATTTTTATGTATTGGACATGAATGATGACCACTCCCCCAACTCTACTCCTATTTTGTTAGGTAGACCATTTCTAAAGACATCTAAGACCAAGATATATGTCAGTAGTGGCACACACTCACCATGGAATTTGATGGTGAAATGATTCAGTTTAATATTTATGATTCCGTGAACTACCTTGATGATGATAATCCTGTTCATTCTGTTAATGTTATTGATTCTTCAGTACATGAAACTTTCAAACTTGGTGGAAATGGTGAAGAGCCAGGTAAAATCTCGTGTATTACATTGCCAACTTCTGATGACATGCTTTTGCCCCCTGTCTTGCAAGCCCTAATGAAAAATATGAAAAAGAAGTTGAGCTTTGGAAATCCACCTAATCCCGGTTGAAGGAGAAAACAACAAGTCTAGTCAAAGACAGTAAACAAAGGCGCTGCTCGGGAGGCAACCCGAGAGGGGAGTTTCTTTACTCCCTCAAATTGTTATTTTTCTATTTATTTTCATTTTTCTTATTGATTAATTTCATTCACAAAAGAAAAAAAATTCAGTGGCCTTGTTACGGTCGTAAGTTAAAACTTTACGGTCGTAACTCTACTCCATCGAATTTATCCATAGGCCTAATTACGGTCGTAACTATATTGTTTACGGCCGTAGATGATTCTTTCAATTTTTTTCAGATTGTTACTTACGGCCGTAATTAATATCTTCACGGTCGTAAGATTCGCAAACTTTTAAAACTCCATCTCTTCTTCTGGTTCCATTCACTTTTCCCACTTTTGTTTTGTATTGTCACGCTCCACATTGAGGACAATGTGGAATTCAAGTGTGGGGGGGATGATTATCTATTATCTTTTGTTATCCCTATTTTATTCATCTTCATTCAGTTTTTTTGTTAGTTAGCTTTAATTGTGCTTAGACCCACATTTTGGTATAATAGGAAGCGGCCTCACTTATGATTATTTTTGAACCACCAACTTCCTAAATTACATAATCGGACAAAGAATGAGCACATAGAGATGAGTTTTCCAATAATTTCTGAATTAGTTTGAAAATGGGGACAAATTGAAAAAATTCTGCAACCTAATTGAGTCAAACCAAAATTGATATGATAAAATACCGTCCCGAGTAACTTCATTCTATCCTTATCCCCTAGATTTTGAGTTCGGAATGAAGACTGAGCAATGACCTATAACTCATAATTGGATGGGAGAAGCACATATAAACCATAATTTGTGAGCTTTTGTGCCTATGAGCTACTTTTACTCTTTATATTAAGCTCTATTTTTTTATGTGTGTCCTGTATGGTTGGTTTGTGCTTAGATGTGCTTTCTTGTGCATACCGTTGTAGCTTCTTGACTCAAATGCAAAATATAGTAGAGGCATTAGGTTAAACCAAATTTGACCTACTAAAAGGGCCTACCATGATACATGTACCAATAGAAGCCCTTTTGAGCCTTAGCCTTTCCTTGAAATTTTGATGCCACACTACAAGCCACGAATACCCTTTCTTTTGCATTGTCTCTGTTTTGAACCCATAGAGAAGGGATTCGCAAGCTTTTGTTGATTAAGGATCGTGTTGTGGTCTAAGTCTAAGAAGTTGCAATGAATATCTTGTGTTGAGCGACGGTTGTGTAATGGACTGAATTCAGAGGAATGTAATTCTATCTTGTGCCAATTGGTGACTGCGTAATGATTTGAACAAAAAAAAAGTTGCAGTCTGTACTCGAAAAAAAAAATTGAAAGAGAAAAAGCAATGAAAAGGAAGTTTAGTCATGAAAATTAGTAGTTGAGGATGTCAAACACTCAACTTGTGAAAAAAAAAAAAAAAGAGATTCAACTGTGAACAAAGTTGGGTAGCGGGAAACAATGAAGTTCATATTAAGGGGTGAAAGAAGTAATGTCATTGTGAATTGACTTAGTTTGCAAAATTCCTTCTCGACTCAACCTAAATATGTCATTTTATCCTACCTGACCCGAAACCCCGTTACAACCAAATAAAGACCTTTACTTTGCACTTGTGTTATTGTTGTCTCCGGTTATGACATTTGAGCAGTCTGTGGTAATAGATTCTCCATGCAGTGAGTTGAGTGAAAATTCTCACCCTTATACACTTTGTGTGAAGAGAGAAATATCTAGTGAGGGTGTTAACTCCCATTACATATGTTTATGAGTGGTTTGAATTGCTTGGTCTATATTCTGTACTTTCAAGTTGGCCAAAAAAAAAAAACTAACACCCATGTAGTAAATCATTGATAGAGGTTAAGAGAGAACTCACGAGAGGTGGGAGGATACAAGCCACATTGGGAAATGAATTGGGCCGGGGGTATTGATTTTCATTTCTGTTCAGAGGATATTGGATGATGCATCTCTTGCACACACTAACACTCTCCGGTTATGCAATTGAATTTTCATGCTAAAAGAGAAGTGGGCTGTAACCTTGACTTTCCGATTGTAGGTCTATCTTTTTGTTTGAGTTATGTTTCTTTTCTTTCACATCATTATTCGAGGACGAACAATGGTTTAAGTGTGGGGGGATTTGATAAGTGCTTTATTAGCACGTATTTAATTCACTTATTATCTTATTTTGTTATTGGCTTGATCCTATTGAAGCATCGTTTAATGCATTTTCACTTATTGTGCTATGTAAGGTCAAAAAGAAGAAAAGAAAGGAAACAGGACCAAAGAAATACAAAAAAATCAAGAAGTGAGGTTCAAGGGCATATTCAAATAGCTCCAAATCAATAATGGCATGTGGGAAGAAGATTAGATGCAAAAATTATGGTCACAGAAGGTTTGGGGTGAAGTTAGAAATCAAAAACCCGCAAGGATTGTGATCGTGAATTTTAGTCATAAATTTAAGCTCATTTTTTTCATAGAATAATTTCGAATTTGGGAAGAGCTATTTCACAAATAATTTTAGATATTTGAGTTTTCTTTCCAACACAACTTGAATCACCACAATCGGACTTCGAGAGAGAAAGTTATGACCAAAACATCGAACACAAGCGCTTCTCGGCAGAAATGCACTTACGGCCGTAAATGGTACAGTTACGGCCGTAACTTCCAAATTTCGAAAATTTTCAGTAGCTTACTTACGGTCGTAATAAGGAAAGTTACAGCCGTAACTTTCTCGCGAAGAAATTTCCTTATCTGATTCAAGGTCTGTCTTTGGTATATCTTTGGGGTAAAGCTAGGGCACGATTTTTGGAGTATTAAAGGAGCAAAATCACCACAAAAAGGGCGGGACATTGAGGAAAATTGAGAGAAAAATATAGAGCATTCTTGGGAGATTTTCAAGCGCAAGAATATCAACAACAATGGAATTCATGAAGCAACTTGAAGAATCTACCACAACCATGCTAGGCTAAATTCCATATTTTGTTCATAGGGGAATTTGTGTTGACTTGATTATGTTATTTTATTTTCCTACAAATTAGTAGCGTGAATTTATTCCTTTATTTCAATTGTTGGATTATTATGTTTTGAATGTTCAATTGAGTTTATTTGATTAATAGTTTAATTTGGCCAATTGAATTATTGATCTTTGGATTCATGAATATGCTATGTTTAGATTCTTGATCCGTAATTATCATTGAATCTTTACTTTAGTAGCAAATAAATCTCGTGTAGGTTTAGTAATAATTCAACTTGGATTGATTAATTTGAGCTTGTGAAATTAACGATCCAATCCAATCTATTCTTCTAGATTTTCATATTAGTCGTGTATTAAATCCTAAGAGCTTGTTTAGGATTGTCCGTGGCTAGAATTGGTTCGAAGATCTTATTTTGAATCAATACACATAAGGAAGAATTTAGATAATCAGAGCTTGTTGATTATTTATGATTGATAATTGAATTAGGGATAGAAACACGTTACAAGGAAAGGTATAACATTAATTGAGGGCACAACCGAAACCCGAGAACAAGATTTCTTCTTATATTATTTCTCTAGTCATATTTAATTATTTATTTTATGCATAGTTTTCATTCAAATAATTTCCAAACAACGAAACCCCTCATTCCATTCTAATTGATCGAACAACTAAAATTAGTTTCCGTTCCTCGTGGGATCGACCCTTACTCTCACTACTACATTATTAATTAATATTTAGCGAGTAAGGAATTATTTATTATTTTGGTGCATTGCGACACGCATCAAATTTTTGGTGTCGTTACCGGTGGAACTCGAGCATAAAGCTTATTGGGCCAGACACGCATCAAATTTTTGGTGTCGTTACCGGTGGAACTCGAGCATAAAGCTTATTGGGCCATCAAGCAATGTAATATGGATTGGGGAGCAGTAGGAGACCATAGGAAGCTTTAATTGCAGGAATTGGATGAAATACGGAATGAGGCTTACGAGAATGTAATGATCTATAAAGATCGAACTAAAGCATTCCATGATCAACGCATATGTCGGAAGAACTTCTGCAAGGGCCAGAAAGTGCTGCTGTTTCAATCCCGGCTCAAATTACACCCAGGTAAGCTTCGTTCTCGTTGGGTCGGTCCATTTGTTGTTACTAATGTATCTCCCCATGGTGCAGTCGATATTAGGAGCTTGCGTACGGATAAACATTTCAAGGTCAATGGGCACCGCCTCAAGCCATATTATGAGGGATTCCAAACTGAGAACTTGGAAGTGATTTCACTGGAAAACACCAACAATGGGCACTAGTCCCGCGCGGACTCAGTGGAGCCAACAACTGTAAACAGCGGCGCTGCTCGGGAGGCAACCCGAGAGGGGAGTTTCTTTACCTCCTCGACTCTTTATTTTCGTATTTTCATTTTTGGTTAGTTTTAGTTTATTTCGTCATTTCATACACAAAAAAATAAATAAATAAAATTCAGAGGCCATATTACGGTCGTAAGACATAACTTTACGGTCGTATCTCACTTTTTAATTTTTTATTCAGAAACCACCTTACGGCCGTGTCTCTCTCTTTACGGCCGTAAGGCATTTCTTCACGGCCGTAACTCCGGAATTTCAATTTTTTTTAAAATACGCATCCCTCGTGCATAACTCTCACTCTTTACCTCTTCTCTGCCATTCACCCACAACTCTCTCACACAAATTCTTCCATTCCACACCCATATTTTCGTTTATACGGGATTCTTATTGAAATCATCCATTACACCCTTTCCCCTTCACAAGGTTTTAAAGGTACGAACTTTCTTTTCTTTTCCTCTCTTTTTTTCGTGGATAGCGTATCAATATTCATGGCTCTCTCGATTTATTTTTTTCATTTTAATGATTGAGTGTTGCTTTGTGGAATATGTTTGTGATATGGGAGCTTAGCTTATATATTTTTCTCCAACAAAGGCATCTCCACTAAGTTTGCACTCCATGTGTTCGATAAATTGTCTAGGAGGGTTTGAAGTGTTTGTTTCCTTAAAATTTCGATTCAAATCTCTCTATTATGCTGGTCTACGCGTATAGATGTCATGATAGGTGTTCAATTGAAGAGAACGCATGGTGTTTGGTCTTAATGAGTTCATGACATTGAAAGGACATTTTGCATATTCCCCCTTTGTTTGCTATATATCAATGGATATTTAGGTTGTGCGTTCCACGTTTTTTATTTCACAATGACCTAGGGGTGTGATTTGAAATCTCCTTTTTGGCTCGTCATAATATGCATGGTTCCCATGAAAATGTTTAAAAACATGCATCACGTTGCATTTGGAGTGTTGGCTAATGGATTGTTCCCTCTCGGGGCACATGGTTATGATATTGCTCCTCTCATGATAATGTTATTTGTGCTCTCCAAGCCGACTTTGAATCTTGATATTGGGACTTGACCAATGGCCTTCTCTTGCTTGAGTACATGTTCTTTTAAATTACTATCCTGCTCGACTTATTCATTCATTTTTTTTCTACAGGATTTTTTTTATGGCTCTACCGACAAAGAAAGGAAAGCAAGTGGCGGGGGAATCCTCGTCTGAGCCCCGCCAGGAGAAGAGTCAATCTAAGTTGTGCATTAAGGAACGGCTCTTCCTCCCAGAGGACTTTTAGGAATGGAGGAGCGCTGACACAATCATTGCCCCGCGCCAGTTTTGGGCCCGCTTCGTCGAATTCGGTTGGATAAAATTCGTGAGCGATCCGCCTTTTGGGAATCCCCCGCTGGTATACAAATTCTAAACTCAATTCAACAAAGAAATTTGGGACGAGGGGTCACTTGACTATCACCACTCCAGAGTGGCGGGGAAAAGAATCAAGTTTGATAAGGAGGTGGTGGAACACTACTTGGGGTTAAATAGCACTGGAGCTGTCCCCATGGCATCAAATGCAGGTGTTTTCTTTCCGGACCAGGAGGTGCTCCGTTGGGCTTTGAAGCCTGAACTGCACGACTCCTTTAATGTCGTCCTTCCGTACTACAAGAATCGGGATTTACAGAGGGACTCCTGGTACTTGCATCAGTGGGGGTCGGGGAGCCTATTCCCATCCACTAGCCTCACTACGGTGTCTATTCGCTACCTCCGGGTCTACTATGCTATCACCATGGGAATTAAATTTGACTTGGGTCAGCACATCTACGACACTATCTCCACCTATGCCAGCTTGATGCCACAGAAGCTGGGCATGCCCTTCCCTTGTTTGATTACCGCATTATGCAGGGCTCAACGGGTTCCCGCTGCAATGAGTGACGACACTTTGGGGCATGGGAATCGCCGCACGAAGGCGAGTTTGGAAAATGCTCGCAGGCAGATCATCGCCAAGAGGGGCCGCGGAGATGATGATTCAGGGGAATCCGATGACGATCAGGGCGCTGAGGAGCCCGCAGCACGAGAAGCGCCATAGCAGACCCCTAATCCTACCCTTTTTGAGCTGCAGATGCTGGAAATGATGCAGGCCTTCCAAACTCAGCTGAATGCCATGCAAGAAGTTCAGAAACTCATGCTGGAAGATCAGAGGGCCCTTCGGGAGGAGATTCGACAGTTGTAGAGACCCCGTGATGGTCAACCCCCACGTTAGACCGAGGGAGTTTCTTTTCTTTTTCCCCTTTATTGTTTTATTTTTCAATAAGGGCATTGTATTATCTAAGTGTGGGGGGGGGGAATTGAATTGATTATGAGCTTAATGTTTTTATTTTCTTTCTGTAATCGAATCGTTAAATTCAGTTTGAGTCAACAATTTTTTTTTGCTTTGTTCTCTACTTGTGTCACATATCTACGCACTTAGGCACTTTGATAGGAAGCAGCCCACTTTTGGTGCAATTTTTTGAAAAAACATTGCATGATTGGATATAAATTGAGCACATAGAGATCAACTCATCCAAAACTTCACAAATAGGTTGAAAATGAAAGGTAAAATTGTCAAATATCCACAACCTAGTCAACCCAACCCACAATAGACAGATTATTCCTTCATATATAACCCTGAACGTCCCAATTATCATACTTTTGTGAGTAAGTGATGGTTCGAATACTTTTAACCGTTATCCTCGACCAATGGACTTAGATTTGGAATGAAGATCAAGCAATGACCTATAACTCATAATTGGATGGGAGAAACACATGAAAACCATAATTTGTGGGCTTTTGAGCCTAAGAGCTGTTTTTATTACTTATGAGCTCGTGATTCTTTGATGTGTGTCCTGTATGGTTGGGTTATGCTTGGATGTGCTTTCTTGTGCATACCGTTGTAGCTTCTTAACTTAAGTGCAAATTATAGCAAAGGCAATAGGTTAAACCAAATTTGACTTGCTAAAAGAGCCTACCTTGCTACATGGACCATTAGAAGCCCGTTTGAGCCTTAGCCTTTCTTTGAATTTTTATGCCACGCTACAAGCCACGAATACCCTTATTTCGCATTGTCTCTGTTTTGAACCGATAGAGAAGGGATTCGCAAGCTTTTGTTGATTGAAGATTGTGCTATGGTTTAAGTCTAAGAAGTTGAAATAGTTATCTTGTGTTAGGCGACGGTTGTGTAATGGAATGAATTAAGGGGATTGTAATTCTATCTTGTGCCAATTGGTGACTGCGTAATTATTTGAATAACAGAGAAAAAGTTGCAGTCTATGCTCGAAAAAAAAAAAAGTAGTGATTCAAGTGTGAATAAAAGTTGGGTAGCAGGAAACAATGAAGTTCATATTAAGGGGTGAAGGAAGTAATGTCACTGTAAATTGACTTGGTTTGCGAAATTCCTTCTCGACTCGGCCCAAATATATCTTTTTTTCCCTACCTAACCTGAAGCTCCGTTACAACCAAATAAAGACCTTTGCTTTGCACTTGTGTTATTGTTGGCTCCGGTTATGACATTTAGGCAGTCTGTGGTACTGACTTATCCATGCAGTGAACTGAGTGAAAATTCTAACCCTTATACACTTTGTGCGAATAGAGAGAAATATCTAGTAAGGGTGTTAACTCCCATTACATATGCTTATGAGTGGTTTGAATTGCTTGGTCTAGGGTTAGTGCTATGAATGTGGTCAGGGATACTGTGTTGACTGAATTCACATCATAAATAACTCGGTTTACGCCACTGATTTCCCCTGGAATTGGGCGAAACTATTTCCCTTGTAGTCACTCATAAATGGTTGGGAGGTGAGTGAACACGAGAGGTGTAAGGAAATAAACCATATCGAGCCATGATTGGGATGGGAAATAAAGGGCGTTGCATCTCTAGCACACACTAACACAATCCGATCATGCAATGGGACATTTTTGTTAAGGAAAAGTGGGTTGCATCCTCAAGTCTCTAAATTGTAATCTATTGTTTGAGTCCTATTCTTTTCTTTGTAAATCTTTGTTCGAGGACGAACAATGGTTCAAGTGTGGGGGGATTTGATAAGTGTGATATTTGCGTTTATTTTATGCACTTATATCCCTGAATAAGCAATAATATGATTCTATATAAGTATTATTAATGCATTTTATGTTTTATATTGTATAGAATCATAAAAGAAGATAAAAGAAGAAAAAAGGACCAAAATGCACTCAAAACTGAAGTTTGGGGACTTAGGCGCAAATAAAGTTACGACCGTAAGGTAGCACAGTCACGGCCGTAAGAGTGTTAACCGTGTTAAGAGAAATCAGCATAAACACGTTTACGGCAGTAAAGGAGAATTTACGGCCGTAACCTTCAAAGGGTGAAAAATGAGCAGAAACCATGTTACGGCCGTAAAGGAAAACTTACGGCCGTAATTTCAAATTTTGAGAAATATGCAGAAACTCATTTACGGCCGTAAAAGAAATGTTACGGCCGTAACTCTCCAGTCAACAATTTCCATATTTTAATTCTTTCCATAATTTTGGGATTTCTTGAGCCCAAAGCTAGGGCACGAAATTGAGGCTATAAAAAGGGAATTTCATGACAAGAAAAACATGAAAAATATTTTTGAAGGAGGAGCGGCTTGCTTGAAGAATTGAAGAATTGAATTAAGCAATTCGAGAAGGTGAATCAAGAAAGAAATTTCCAGAATTCTTCATGGCTTTGAGCGGATAAGTTCTCTACCTAATTCAAAGGGGACATTGTAATTTAATTCCTTTGTTTATCACTTTTACAAACTAGTAACGTATTTCTAAATTCTTTACATTGATTTGTTGGATTCTTATACGTTTTCTTTAATTAAATCAATGCAATTCTTTATTTGATTAAGGCCTTGTCATTTAATTTGTTGTGTTGAGAATTGCTATTTTGAATGATTGGATCCGTAATCGTTTTTTTGTTCAAATCATAGTAGCAAGTGGAAATTTAATAATTTTCATAGAGAATTCCAACTTAGGTTAATTGTCACGAGCTTGTGTGATTGATAACCTAATTCTTCTCAACCATTATATAGTTGTTGTCTTAAATCTAAAGAGCTTATTTTAGGTTATTCAATGGCTAATGTTTGATTAGAGAGCTTGTTCTAATTGAATGCACTTAAGGAAGAATAGGAATAGTTAGAGCTTATTAACTATTTACGGGTGATAAATCAAAGAAGAAAGTGAATTCGCGTTACTTGGAAAGTGATAACATTGTGATAAAATACAACTGAACCTGAGAACTAGGGTTTGTCAATAATTGATTTATATTCTATCTAATTTACGTTTTTAATTTATTTCTTGAAAACATCAATTTTCTCTTGAATGCTTAAATGATCACAAATGCTTATGATGTCATGATGCACATGAAACATCAATAATCATGCAAATCTTACTTGAAGGATCATGCATATAATTGTCTCTTCATATGTAGCTTGATAATTTACACATACTAATTCATTCAAGCATGACAAAATAATTTGCACATGATTTCCATTTGAGACATCAATATCATACTCTCATCACATGAAGAGTCTTCACATAATCATAACCATAGCACTAAAGTGATATGTCTAAGTATACAATTGCACCAAATCATGTTAATCCTCATCTTAATATACTTCTTCCTCATATAGGTTAGATATATAACATAGCTTAAACTTATGATAGGATTTATTTATCTAGCCTTGTAAATTACATTTGGAGTCTATTAACACATTTCAAACCATGTGTACCCATCATAGATCCTCAATTAAGATAATAACAAGTTTTAGACATAAAATCCCCCATCCTTAAATCTCAAAGTCTAGTATAGTTTTAAACACTTGTAAAGTGTAGCTTTACATGAGGATTTCCAAAATATTTTAAAGGAATATTATATACCTCTTATCACGCTTCTAATCACGTGTGTTGAACAAAAACCATAACTTAGGCCTTTAACAAGTTTTAATCATCAAGTCCAACAACATTTCACCTCAAAAACTAGTTTAAAACACTTGCAAAATGACCTTTGCAATTCAATTGTTTCAACAAATTTTGAAGAAACATTTTAGACATCTTAACATACTTTTAAACATGAGTTTTGAATACGGGGACTTAGACTACTAACACTCTTTAGTCATAAGATCAACAACATCTTTAGCCTCAAAACCCATTTTCAAAAACTTTCTTTACTCCTTCAAAAGTTTTAGATTCATTTAACTTAACAAGATCAACTATAAAGCTAAATTTTAATACTTACAACTTCCTAAGCAAGATAAACCATTAAATGGATCACAAACAATGTTCAAATCTCATTTAACTTCTTAATATGTAACTCCATTTAGAAAATCAGGTTTCAAACATGAATTAATTCATCAATTTATAATGATTTGAGACTATTAAACCTCAAAGACGGCACTTTAATTTTAGCAGTTTTTGGTAATGTTATATAGTTCTAACTTTCGGTGAAATCTACACCTTATGAACATCATTAAAAACTGTCCCAACATATTGTTAACTATAAAAAGTGTTTGATTATTGTCCAATTTTACTTATTTTAAAGAAGTAAATAAATGAAAAAATACAATTTTGGGATATAAATTTTGTCATTTAGAGTAAAATTTATTAAAGATTTAATTTTATTTGTTAAACTCTAAATTGATTTTATTTGCTAATAATTTCATTTATTTAATTGCAGGAAAAGATTGGACAATATTTCAAATTAAATTTGAATTTCTTCTCAAAATTTCCCTAACCTAATTCAACTAAAGAAATTAAGAATGAGACACAATTGTTAGCCCAAATTCTCAGCCCATATCCAATTTTTCACTTTCATCCTTCATTCCCAAAACGAACCTCACACTCGGCAAAAAAAAAAAAGAAGAAAATAAGACCCTCATCTCTGCCTTGGTTTTTTCCCTTCAACCTAACACAGCTGCATCTCTCTCTTCTATCATCCACAACCAGTTGCAACCAAACTCCCTCACCAATTCTCTCACGCAGCAACCTCCTTCCCACAACCAACAGCAACTCACAGCCTCTTCCACCACGTCCAGCCGCAAGCAACCAAACTCCCTCACCAACTCTCTCACGCATCAGCCTCTGTCTTCTCTCTTGAACCAACAGCCGCTCTCTCCTCCTTCTTCCACCATACTCAGCCACCTCTCTTCCCTCTGTCCTCTTCTCTCCACAGAAGCAACCATCAGCAGCCTCCTCTCCACTAACCAGCCGCAAGCCAACTCTTCCTCCACTCTCTGTCGCCAACCTGCTTCAGCCTCACAACTCCAATCACGGCTAGCAACTCTTCCCTCAACCTCCGTATTCTCTCACGCCAACTTAACAGCCCCAGCTCCCCTCTCTCTTGCTTCCCTAACACCGCAGCAGCACAGAACCAGCAGAGTCTCCAGCACTCCAGTCGAACACGTCACTTCTTCCTCAGTCACGTTTCTAGCCTGCAGCCCTCAATAGCCGCACAGTCAGGCCTTGATATTGGGTCATTCGTTCCAGTTTCAGTTCATATTTTTGCTTAGAATTTGAATTGTTTCAATTACTAGTTTTCATAAATTTAAACTATTGATGTTAGTTGGTTTTTATATATATTTTGGTTATTGAATTTTACTTTGAAAACTTGAATTACATTCTTTAGTAATGGTCATCGTTTGTTTGATTTTTGTTTCGTTTAATTTAATTATGTTCGGCTAAGTTATCTTTGAGGGGAGTTATTCTTAGCTTCAATGGGTGTGTTTTAAATCGTTATAAATGAATTCTTGTGATTGATAATAATTAACGAGTGTTTTAAATTTTCAAATTATTTTACATGGATTAATATCGCTGATGTGGTATGTATTGAATATGCACACAACATGCTCGACAAAACGCTGTAGAATAGTTTGATTAATTTTCTCACTAATATTTTTATATCTTATCGATCTCAAGAAATTCACACTAATCTTATTTGAAAAGCCCAATTGATAGCGAAAGAATAACTCCAATCAAATTTCTCGTTCATTGCAATTTAATTATATTCTCTTTTTATCATTTAAGTAATTTCGAAATCATAGTTTAAGACTTGAATTTAGAAAATATTACGATACCAATAAAATTCCTAGGAAGAATGACCCTTGATTATTGCTAGGCTATAACCTGACCCTTTTATACTTGGAGGGTAGATTTTACATCGAGTCAAGTTTTTGGCGCCGTTGCTGGGGATTATTTTGGTGCTAATTGAATTTTGCTGAATTCTTTTTTTTTTTATTTTATTATTATTTATTTATGTATTCTCGTATCTAATACTATTTTTTGATATTGTTTTTTGTTTATGTCCGTTTGGTTCCGAGATCATTCTAAGCGATTAGTAAGATCGGAACCCACTAACCAATTTTTAATTCTTGAAAATCAGCAGGTAGAAATGGCAAATAATGCAGATCCAAATGAGGCGCCAGTCGTTCGAAGTCTTAGAGATTACATTTTTCCAACGATGACAAGCACTCCGTCATGCATAGTGACGCCTGCAAATGCAGCGGTCTTCAACTTCAAACCGGGAATGATTGATCATCTACCACGCTTCCATGGGATGCCATCAGAGAGTCCATATCACCACGTCCAAGAATTCAAAGGGGTTTGTTTTACTTTTCTTGAACGAAATTGCACTGAGGAAGTCATTCGACTTAAGCTTTTCCCTTTTCACTAAAGGATAAAGCTAAGTCATGGCTTAACTCTTTAAGGCCTGGTTCAATTACAAATTGGGCAAATATGCGAAAAGAGTTCATTAAAAAGTTTTTTCCACCACAAAGAACCACCGCTATTGAAAGACAAATCATGAATTTTTCCCAAAAGAATAATGAAAATTTTTACACTAGTTGGGAAAGATTCAAAGATTTGTTGTTATCTTGTCCCCATCATGGTTAGGAGCAATGGATGTTAACTAAATTTTTTTTATGAAGGGCTCAGACCAGAAATGAGACAATTTGTGCAAACCATGAGTAATGGTGACTTCTTTGCAAAAGACCCGAATGAAGTTTTTACATTTTTTGACGATTTAGCTGAAAATGCCCAATCTTGGGATAACATTGATGAGTTTGATAGGGGTGTTACAATAAAAACTGAATTTCCAAAAATTGCATCTGGAAATGGAATTCATTCACTTAGAGCAGATGATGACATAAATGCCCGATTGGCTGTCATCACTCGAAAACTTGAAAACTTGGAAACTCAAAAAGTGAATGAAGTCAATTCCTCTTCCACTATTTTAGAAAAATGTTCAATTTGTGATGATGTACAGCATTTAACCTCTGATTGTCCTGCACTTCCCCAACTAAAAGAGATGTATTTTGATCAATCTGTTGCTGTTAATATGATTTCCAAACCTTATTCTAATCCATATTCGAGTACTTATAATCCAGGTTGGAGAAATCATCCAAATTTTAGTTGGAGGAATGATCAAGGAGGAAGCAATAATGTTGGCAACAATGCTGGACCCTCACAACCAACACCATATATGCCACCACAGAAGAGAAGTCTGGAAGACCAAATCCAACAATTCATGCAAAGTCAAGCTGCCATCAACAATCAAAACTCTCAGGCCATTAATGACATTCGATCTCAACTTACAAAGCTGACTACTCAGGCAAGTGCATCAGAAAAAGGTAAGTTTCCAGCTCAACCAATACCTAATCCTCAAACTCAATACAATGGGGGCGATGAGTCCAATCTAAGACATGTGAAAGTAGTAACTACCTTGAGAAGTGGTAAGCAAATCCAAGTTCCTGAACCTAAAGAGAACTTGGTGGGTAAGCAAGTTGAACCTCATGTTGATAATACTGTATCAAAATCTCTATCTGATGTTCAGGAACCACCTAGGCCAATAGTAGGTGCACCCTCTGCCCCTTTTCCTCAAAGATTACAACCTGGTAATAAGACCAAAAATCAAACAGAAATTCATGAGATTTTTAAGCAAGTTAGGGTAAATATTCCTCTGTTAGATGCAATTCAACAAGTCCCTGCTTATGCTAAATTTCTTAAGGATTTGTGTACAGTAAAAAAGAAGTTAGCTGTTAAGAATAAGGCCTTTTTGACTGAACAAGTGAGTTCTATCATACAATGCCAAACTCCTCAAAAATTTAAAGATCCTGGTTCTCCAACCATTGCTTGTATGATAGGAACCACTCGTATTGGTCATGCCTTGCTAGATTTAGGTTCAAGTGTGAATCTTTTGCCCTTTAGTGTGTATACACAACTTGGTCTCGGTGAACTTAAGTCTACCCCCATGATTTTACAATTAGCAGATAGATCTGTTAAGATGCCTAGAGGGATAATTGAGGATGTTTTGGTTCAAGTCGATAAATTCTATTATCCAGTTGATTTTGTTGTTATTGATGTTCAAAGTACACCTAAAACTTCTCCTCAAATCCCTGTTATTCTTGGTAGACAATTTCTTGCAACGTCAAATGCTTTGATAAATTGTAGGAGTGGTATTTTAAAGTTGACTTTTGGAAATATGTCTTTGGAACTTAACATTTTCAATGCTTGTAGGCAACCAAAAGATTTTGATGAAGTGCAGGAAGTTAATATGTTGGAAGAGCTGCTAATTGAGTTAGAAGATCCTAATGAGCATCTTGAGCAGAATCTCGAATTGGATATCATTCAAGACTCTTAAAAAAGTGTAACAACAGCAACTGTAAAAGCTTGGCAGCCAAACATTGAGCCTCTAAATGTTAGCCAGACACCCATGCAAACATCAGCAGAAAAGATGCCAACTCTGGAGCTTAAACCTCTTCCATCGGAACTAAAGTATGCATTCTTGGGACCTAATGAATCATACCCTGTGGTAATCTCTTCTACTCTTACTTGTGATCAGGAAAATTTGTTGTTGAAAGTGTTGAATGATCATAGATCTGCAATAGGTTGGACTATAGATGATATTAAGGGAATTAGTCCTTTAGTGTGCACTCATAGAATTTTTCTAGAAGAAAATGCTAATCCTTCAAGGGAATCTCAAAGAAGGCTAAACCCTAACATGAAGGAGGTTGTTAAAAATGAAGTTTTAAAATTACTGGATGCAGGTATTATTTATCCTATTGCAGACAGTAAGTGGGTAAGTCCTACTCACGTAGTACCTAAGAAAACTGGGGTTACTGTTGTTGAAAATGAACAGGGAGAAATGATAACTAAAAGGGTACCCACTAGTTGGAGAATGTGCATAGATTATAGGAAATTGAATTCCATGACCAGAAAAGACCACTTTCCTTTACCATTTTTAGATCAAGTGCTTGAAAGAGTTGCTGGACATTCATTCTATTGTTTTTTGGATGGTTTTTCAGGCTATTATCAAATTGAAATAGCATTAGAAGACCAAGAAAAAACTACTTTTACTTGCCCTTTTGGGACGTTTGCTTTTAAGAGAATGCCTTTTGGTCTTTGTAATGCCCCAGCAACCTTTCAAAGATGCATGCTTAGCATATTCAGTGACATGATAGAAAACTTTTTGGAAGTTTTTATGGATGATTTCTCTGTGTATGGTAATTCATTTGATGATTGCCTAACAAATTTGAAAGTTGTTTTATGCAGGTGTGAAGATAAGAAACTTCTCCTTAATTGGGAGAAATGTCATTTCATGGTAACACGAGGAATTGTTTTAGGTCATATAATTTCTGCTAAAGGCATGGAAGTAGATAAGGAAAAAGTAGATTCAATTTCTAGGTTACCTATTCCTTCATCTGTAAAAGATGTTCGATCATTTTTAGGCCATGCAGATTTTTATAGGAGGTTCATAAAAGATTTTAGTGTCATAGCAAAACCTTTGACTACACTTTTGGTGCATGATACAAAATTTGTTTGGACTAATGAATGCACTGCAGCTTTTGAACATTTAAAAAAGGCACTCACCACTGCACCCATAGTTAGATCACCTGATTGGTCTCTACCATTTGAATTAATGTGTGATGCAAGTGATATAGCTGTAGGGGCAGTGCTTGGCCAGAGGAAAGTTAAGGAACCTTATGTAATCTACTATGCTAGCAGAACTTTGAATCAAGCTCAATTAAATTACACAACTACTGAAAAACAGCTGCTAGCTATAGTTTTTGCACTGGAAAAATTTAGAACTTATCTTATTGGGACTCCTGTTACCATCTTTACTGATCATTCTGCTCTTAAATATTTGTTCACAAAGAAAGATGCTAAACTTAGACTCATTCGATGGATTTTGTTATTGCAAGAATTTGACATCACAATTAAGGATAAAAAAGGGGTGGAAAATGTTGTTGCTGATCATTTATCCAGATTAAATTCTGAAAATTCAAAAGTTTCTCACCCTTTAAATGATTCATTTCCCGATGAACTGTTATTTAGCTTGAACATTGTTCCATGGTTCGCTGACTTGGTTAATTATCTTGTTACAGGTCATATGCCCTCAAATTGGAGTGTCCAAGACAGAATGAGGATGAAAGCTATTGCAAGGAATTTCTTCTACGATGATCCATACTTATTCAAATATTGTGCTGATCAAATTATCCGAAGATGTGTTCCTGATGATGAGGTACAACAAATTCTTACTTTCGGTCATTCTCATGCTTGCGGAGGCCATTTCTCTTCGCAGAAAACAGCTGCTAAGGTACTTCAATGTGGTTTTTATTGGCCTAGTTTGTTTAAGGATGCTCATACATTTTGTAAAAATTGTGAAGCATGTCAGAAACTTGGTAGTATCAGCCGTCAGAAACTTGGTAGTATCAGCCATAGGAATATGATGCCATTAGCTCCAATCCTTGTTCTTGAAATTTTTGATTGTTGGGGATTAGATTTCATAGGTCCTTTTCCCCCTTCTTTTGGATATTTATATATATTGGTTTCTGTTGATTATGTGTCAAAATGGGTAGAGGCTATTCCATGTAGAACAAATGACCATAAATTTGTGCTCAAATTTTTGAAAGAACATATTTTTTCTAGGTTTGGTATGCCTAAGGCCATAATTAGCGATGGAGGAACACATTTTTGTAATAAACCTTTTGAAACCTTGTTAAAGAAATATGGCATTAGGCATAAGATTTCCACTCCCTATCACCCTCAAACTAATGGTCAAACTGAACTAGCCAACCAGGAAATTAAAGGCATTTTGACAAAAACAGTTAATCCAAATAGAAAAGATTGGGCTATAAAATTGAATGATGCTTTATGGGCCTATAGGACTGCTTTTAAAACTGTTCTTGGAATGTCTCCGTACAGAATTGTATTTGGTAAACCTTGTCACTTGCCAGTTGAAATCGAACATAAAGCTTATTGGGCAATCAAAACACTCAACTTTGATTTAGATCAAGCTGGTGAATTTAGGAAACTGAAATTGAATGAGTTAGATGAATTGCGTTTGGAAGCATATGAGAATGCAAAAATTTCAAAAGAGAAAATGAAAGTTTTTCACGATAAGAAAATTTTTAGAAAATCATTTTTTCCTTCTCAAAAAAGTATTGCTATATGACTCTAAGCTTCATCTGTTTCCTGGTAAGTTGAGAACTAAATGGATTGGTCCCTACATTGTGCAAACTGTTTACCCTTATGGAGCAGTTGAAATTTTGGATCCAAAAATTGGTACTGTTTTTAAAGTTAATGGACAACGTCTAAAACCATTTTTGGATAATTTTTCTGCTGAAATTAATGAACTACATCTGCTGGACCCCGATTCCAGCGGCTGATTTTCTTGGGAACTAACTTTTATTATTATGTATATATTTTCTTTTCTTTTTGCAGATTTTATTTTTTTCTTCATTTTTTTTTAGTTTTTCATTCTTGAATAATTGCTCATGTGCATAAGCCTCCTCTCAGGTACACTCTTCTCCTTTAGCTTGATTTAATTTTGAGTCGTGTTTATTAATCACCGTTCAATTTTCTTCTCTTTGAGTCATTGAGGACAATGTCTGATTTTAGTTGGGGGGAGAGAAACTCAAATGTACTTGTTACATTAATTCTTTTGTGATAGTTGAGCATTAAAATTGAGTACATCTTGAGTCTTGAGTTATATCTTTGTTATTCTGTAAAGACCTCCCTCCTAAAAAAAAAAATTTTTTTTTTATGCACGAATTTAAGCCTTGTGGTAAGATGGATAGTCCACACATACAACTAGAGCTCTCTCAAGTTAAGTAATTTTATTTGTTCATCATGAGAGTTGAGTGATTGGTAGTTTTCTTATATTGCCCTTGTTTGATATTGCTACTTCCATTGGGCATCATTACACGGATTGTGGATTGTTGGTGATTTATACTTAAGAAACGATGAAGGTCAATGTCAAATAAAAATTTGATCCTTTGAAACTAACCTTATCATCTTCTCTTCCCATCACAAATCCCTTCATATCCACAAAATTCCTTCATAGCCACAAATCTCTTTCATCTATTTCACATTAAAGACCACATTGCATCCAGACATTGCTTCCATAAATACATAACCTTGTTTCTACTTTCAAGTATAAGTGAGGATGATTATTTTTGCTCCATATTTGAGAAAAAAATGTTCAGTGCAAGAAAAGAAAGAAAAGTGGAGTTAGAAAGTATTTGACAGTCATTGAGACTAGAGGAGAATGTTGAAGAGTTAATTGAGAGGATTTCAACTTCCAAAAAAAAAAAGGGGATAGAAAGAAAAGGGAGACGTATTGAAGAGAAAGTAAAGGATGTGAAGAAGAAAGCAAGCTTGAAGTGTGATTAAAAGTGAAAATTATTATCCTTGCTTATATTTTGGAAGTCCTCAAATTCTACTCACTTCCTTTATTTCCTTATCCTATTCAAAAAAAAAAAATGCTACCATTGCGACTTATACTTCCATTGGAATTTATTATTCTACTATTATCATTGGAACATGTAAACTTTTTTCTTCCACCACTCCTTATCAGTTCCCTTGATAACACCATCATAACCTTTACATTGATATTGACATTTTGATCTTAAGTTGCTTGTGGTAAGAACGGTTGAGTCCCAATGGTCGTGAGCTTTTCATGAGGTCAATATTTGCATTGCTGTCATCCACATATATATAGCCTTTATTGAATGCTTGAGTGATAAATTTTCAAACTCCATGAGTGACCCCCTAACCAGTTCAGAAACAAAAATACACATACCAGTGAGTATATGGAGTTTATGCTTAGCTTGAGTGAGTACTCAACACTGTATGTGTTGGGGTTAGTGGTTTGACGGATCGGCTTAAAACACACACACACACACACACAAAATTTTTGGGAATGTTTTTATGGATTAATTTGGATATAATGCTTGATCTCTTGATTTTGCGATGTTGCTGTGCTCGACTATCTAAATTCATTCACAATTGAAGTTTTTTATTGAGCTAGTCATGTTTTTAATTCGCTTGAATTGCTAGAGACTAGCAAAAAGCTAGTTAGGGAGTGTGATTATTGTCCAATTTTACTTATTTTAAAGAAGTAAATAAATGAAAAAATACAATTTTGGGATATAAATTTTGTCATTTAGAGTAAAATTTATTAAAGATTTAATTTTATTTGTTAAACTCTAAATTGATTTTATTTGCTAATAATTTCATTTATTTAATTGCAGGAAAAGATTGGACAATATTTCAAATTAAATTTGAATTTCTTCTCAAAATTTCCCTAACCTAATTCAACTAAAGAAATTAAGAATGAGACACAATTGTTAGTCCAAATTCTCGGCCCATATCCAATTTTTCACTTTCATCCTTCATTCCCAAAACGAACCTCACACTCGACAAAAAAAAAAGAAAAGAAAATAAGACCCTCATCTCTGCCTTGGTTTTTTCCCTTCAACCTAACACAGCTGCATCTCTCTCTTCTATCATCCACAACCAACCGCAACCAAACTCCCTCACCAACTCTCTCACGCAGCAGCCTCCTTCCCACAACCAACAGCAACTCACAGCCTCTTCCACCACGTCCAGCCGCAAGCAACCAAACTCCCTCACCAACTCTCTCACGCATCAGCCTCTGTCTTCTCTCTTGAGCCAACAGCCGCTCTCTCCTCCTCCTTCCACCATACTCAGCCACCTCTCTTCCCTCTGTCTTCTTCTCTCCACAGAAGCAACCATCAGCAGCCTCCTCTCCACTAACCAGCCGCAAGCCAACTCTTCCTCCACTCTCTGCCGCCAACCTGCTTCAGCCTCACAACTCCAATCACGGCTAGCAACTCTTCCCTCAACCTCCGTATTCTCTCACGCCAACTTAACAGCCCCAGCTCCCCTCTCTCTTGCTTCCCTAACACCGCAGCAGCACAGAACCAGCAGAGTCTCCAGCACTCCAGCCGAACACATCACTTATTCCTCAGTCACGTTTCTAGCCTGCAGCCCTCAATAGCCGCACAGTCAGGCCTTGATATTGGGTCATTCGTTCAAGTTTCAGTTCATATTTTTGCTTAGAACTTGAATTGTTTCAATTACTAGTTTTCATAAATTTAAACTATTGATGTTAGTTGGTTTTTAGATATATTTTGGTTATTGAATTTTACTTTGAAAACTTGAATTACATTCTTTAGTAATGTTCATCGTTTGTTTGATTTTTGTTTCGTTTAATTTAATTATGTTCGGCTAAGTTATCTTTGAGGGGAGTTATTCTTAGCTTCAATGGGTGTGTTTTAAATCGTTATAAATGACTTCTTGTGATTGATAATAATTAACGAGTGTTTTAAATTTTCCAATTATTTTACATGGATTAATGTCGTTGATGTGGTATGTATTAAATATGCACACAACATGCTCGACAAAACGCTGTAGAATAGTTTGATTAATTTTCTCACTAATATTTTTATATCTTATCGATCTCAAGAAATTCACACTAATCTTATTTGAAAAGCCCAATTGATAGCGAAAGAATAAGTCCACTCAAATTTTTCGTTCATTGCAATTTAATTATATTCTCTTTTTATCATTTAAGTAATTTCGAAATCATAGTTTAAGACTTGAATTTAGCAAATATTACGATACCAATAAAATCCCTAGGAAGAATGACCCTGGATTATTGCTAGGCTATAACCTGACCCCTTTATACTTGGAGGGTAGATTTTACATCGAGTCAGTGTTAAACTTCAATATGAATATAAAAATTCAGCAAGTGAAGGTCAATACAAACTTCATCAACACCTTTACTTGAAGCACACATTTCATCAATCACTTAGAATACAATTGTGTTCTTAACTTTCAATCTTAAACATAGTTTATCAAATCAATTAGAAACACATTAGAATCTGAAATTTAAGGACAATAGTTTAACATCATATGAAAAACTTAGCACAATATTACACAAATCAAGTTTCACTCACCTCTTGAAACAAAGAAGGAAAAACCATACTTGAGAGCTCAAGTCTCAATCAAAGTTTCTCCTACTTCTTCCACTTTCTTTCCCTTATATTTTCCTCCTCTTTTTCTTCTCCTTTTTTCCTTCCATTTTCGGCCAAAATCTACTGCCTCTCTGTTTCTCTCTTGGTCTCCACCGAATGTGAAAGAAAAATTGGTTAAATTGTTCCTAGAATCAATTGTTTCAATCATCTTCAACTTTACTAACTTCAGATTTAAGTAATCAATCCAAAATCCTAATTTAAACCTTAAGCATCAAGAATAGATTGTTTCTTACCTTAAGGAATTGAAGAGAATAATAAAAAAAAAGCTTCTCCTAATTCTTTCTCTTCCTTTTCCTTTGCTTTTTTCCTCTTTTTCTTCTCCTTCTTTCTTCCCATTTTTGGCCAGATTCCGTTCATTTCTCTCCTTTCCGTTGTAGCTCAGGAAAATGAAGAGGAGAAGGGGCTAAATATCGGTTTCAAGCGGTATATATATGGTATAATTATAAACAAGCCCTTACACTTTCATATAGGCATGATTTGGTCCTTATAAAGTTGAAACTAAGTCCCCAGACTCTCTTTTCTAATTTTTAAACCATAAAACTTATGATAAATAATTACTTATAACCAATATAAGTTGATTACCAAACATCCCCTTAGGCTTAGAAAGGGTAGGGTGACAAGTGTCACTTCTCTTGTATTATTTTAACACAAAAATCTCCAAATTTTCCTTTTCAAGGTGCTATCTTCGGGTCAATATTTGAAGGTCAAGACGAGCTCCGTTTTGGCCAATATTTATACCGTTGTAAATTTCACACTTCAAGCTTCGCAATGGTTATACAAGCAAAGAAAACAGATCATTATATCGCACGTACCCTTCGTCCAAAAATGGCCGTTTGTCTAGGTTTCTACACTTAGCCAAATTTCTTGATTTTTCAGCACTTTTACCTTTTCAAGTATGCAAATTCAGCTCGATATTTGAAGCACTTCCCTACCTCAATTGTGCTCAAATTTGATATCAATACGTACATCTCATTGTGGACTAGAAGGTAGTATAACATGCAAACACATTGGATTACCATGTTGCTCATATCATTCTCTCCAACATGGCTACTAGACCACAACTTTACACTTAGAATTATTTTAAAGATTTTCAGCATTCCACTACTTCTCACATAGAACTTTAGCTCGATTTTTGAAATACTTCTCGAACTCAAATGTATCCAAATTTGATATAAATGCTTAGATCTCATCATGAGTTATAAAATGGTATAACTTGCAATGACTAAAGATCACTATATAATCCACAAAATGATCCCAAAGTCGTTTTCATCAAAAAGGCAAAACCGTAATTAATAGGAGTTTCTAAAATTTCCAGCTTAGTCCTCAATTATGAAATTCAATTCAATTGAACTCAAGCATCATATATAACTTTCGTTTAGGTCAATATTAATCTCCAAAGTTACCAATAACGCCAATTTCTCCTTTTTTCGCATAAATTCTATACTATCTCTTTGTACAAAACGTGGAATTGACTATTTTCTTAAGAAAATACTTGCATCCAACTTTCTAAAAAAATTAACTAAGGTACAAAATTTCCATATTGTTACAAAATGTGTGGATTCACTTTACAAATTCAAACTTATCAAGATTAATCATCTTGTAGCATTCATATCAAACATATCAAAGATTAATCATCTTTGTGGCGTTCAAATCGAACTTATTAAGGATCTGGACGTTCCTTATGGTATTCACAAGTCTTGGTTCTAGCTTCCACGTCAATTCCTGCATCGTGAATCTTGGGTCAAGAACCTATCGTCCATCCACAACCTAAATTTGAAACTTTCCAGCATTTCTTTGGATGGGATCGCATCAAGGTGTTTGATGAAAGGTATGAGTAAAGAAGATGTGTTTTAATGACTTATTTCAAAACTTTTTTGAAACTAAGTTGCTGTCTTTATGATAAATGAGCATAAAACACCACTTTAAATTTGAGTTATTCATACCTTAAAGCTGATTTTTAAGTGGGGATGTTGATTTAGGATTTGAATAGAAATTGGATATTTGATGGTGCTCTATTTCATGATTGAAGCTTGTGTATGAAGACACAGGTTGCAAGTTTACAAAATTAGAAATCTACAAAGAATTAAATTGCTGTTTTTATTTTTAAATGCCCTTAAATTGTCTCTTTGAGTTGAATTTACTAAGATCTGAGACTTAATTTTCGTATAGAACTATTAAAACATGATTTAAATTGATTTTGGACAGTAAATCATGTTCTACCTTATGGCTTAAGCATGTTTATGGGCTTCAAGTATAAAACTCTAGCTTTAAGTTGATTTAAAGACTAAAGATTATTAAGGTTATGAATCTTGTTCTTATGAAAGTTTTTGAAATTAATTTTCATACAAGAAAGTATCTCAATTCTTGTACTTAGACCCTATTGTTAATCTAAACTCTTTTACTATATATTTCACACAGTTAAAGGCATGTTACAAGGAGTTGAACAAGTATAAATATCTGATATAATGTACACTTTGAAACATTACTTTGCATGTGTTCAAAACTTGATTTTGAATAGATTTTATTGAAGGTATGAAATCTGAGATTTCAAGTACTTCGTAAGGGGGTTTTTAATTGAGTTTTGACGCTAAAGAGTGGTTGATCTTATGGCTAAATTTTTTTATAAGTTCAGTGATGTTTTATGATCAATATACAAGATTTGAAAGGGTGTTAAGAAGCCACAAACATACTTTAAAAATCTGCTGGAACGAAATGTCTAAAATGTCACTAATGCAAGTGGTTAAAACTAGAATTTGAGGTCAAGTATTGTTTGACTTCATGTCTAAAACTTGCTAAAGGCTTAAGTTATGTTTATGTTCAATACACATGGTTAGAAGTGTGTTAAGAGGCAATTTACATGGTTTTAAAATCTGCAAGGAATCCTCATGTAAATTTATCCCTTTGCAAGTGTTTAAAACTACATTTTGAGGTCAAGTGATATTGGATTTCATGTGTAAAACTTGTTAAAGAGTTAAGTAACTTTTTTATGTTCAATACACGTGAATAGAAGGGTGTTAAGAGGCATTTAACATGGTTTTAAAATTTGCAGGAAATCCTCAAGTAAAGTTATCACTTTGCAAGTGTTTAAAACTAGATTTTGAGATTTAAGAATGTTTAATTTTATGTCTAAAACTTGTTATTAGCTTAAGTGATGTTCAATTTTTAATACACGTGATTAAAGATGTGTTAATAAGCATCAAATGTAGTTTAAAAAGGCTACTGAAAATTATTCAAATAAAATATTCCTTTGTATGTGTTTAAAAAGGGAATTTGAGACTAAATGATGTCGGCCTTCATAACTAAATCTTGTTATAAGTTTAAGATATGTTATAAGTCTAACATATATGAGGAAAAACACGTTATGATGAGACAAACATGATTTATTGAAATTGTGTGCCTAGACATTTTACTTAGTGTTTTGGTTATGTTTATGAAATGTGGAGAACTTGTTGATATGATAAAGGACTTCATCCTTACTCTCTTACGTGTTAAATTAAGGATGATATAACATGTTATCATAAGTATAAATAAATGTGTATGTGAAGGATTTTCATGTGATGATAGTATGATATTGATGTCTTAAATAGAGATCATGTGTAAATTGTTATGTCGTGCTTAAATGAATAATTATGTACAAATTGTTATGTCATATACGAAGAAATAATTATGTGCATGACCTTTCAATCAATATTTGCATGATTATCGATGTTCCATGTTCATCATGACATCATAAGCATTTGTGATCATTTAAACATTCAAGAAAAAATGATGTTTTCAAGAAATCATCATGAACAACTAAGAAGTCCCTATTTAGGTTGTACACATATGGAGAAAGTCTCTATTTGAGGTCACGGGCTATTAGATTCTCTTGGGAGAAAGTCTCGTTCCAGCTAGCATGCTCGTGAGCAAAGTGCTCTAAAGAAGAATCGAGTCAGCATACTCATGAGTGTAAAAAAAAAAAAACTCTAGTGACGTTGTGCTATAAAAAAAAGCACTTTTGCACGCTGTGTACAACCTTAATATGGGAAGGACCCCTAAAGTAAAAGACAAAGAAAGAATGAAGAAAGTGATAAATATCCTCACTATGCCTATCACTTTCAAAGAAAAAAGAAAGAAAGAAGGCATGAGAAAGTGAAAAAACATTATCATTATGCATATCACTTCATTGATTACATTCATGCCATAATTTATATTTATTATTTGAATGTGATTATATGGAGTTAAATGTTGTGAATGTGATAGGAATTGATTATCAAATGATGTGTTGAATTGATTGTGAGTTTATTCATTTATATTAAGAGATAATGTTAAAGTTAAGAGGTAAAATTTATTATTTATATTCATTTATAAGCATGCTAAAGTTTGACAAGAAAATATTGAAAACGATAGACGCTTATATGACTTTATATACTTTATATTGAAATTAACCTCTTATTACATGTATCAAGTTTTATTCACTAGACCTTGTGATTCATAGTCATTTCATGACTTTCTGTAGCGACCCAAATTTGAAAATGCAAATTTTATAACCTAAGTTGTGTCGCTACGACATTCCTGTTAAATTTTAGAATTTATTTTATGTCCATCGAGTTTTCTAACAAAACATTTAATATAAGAATTCAAACGATTTTAATCTTAAAAATTCAATATTGTTATCGGGTCGAATTTTATACTCAACATCTATTTTAAATTATCTTCAGTCAGAGATTTCAATCTCGAAATTTTCACTCTCCACTGACTTCACACGCATTCTTCTAAGTGGTTTTGTTCTCCTGCCAGATGTCTGGCAGGAGAAGGTGCCAGACATAGACACAAGGGGGTGGACCAGGAGAAGGTGTCAGATGTCTACCAGGAGAACAATTCTATTCTTCTAAGTAGCTGCAAAAAAAAAAAGTAGGCAAAAATCTGTCAATTCTTGAATTGTTCTTTCCATTATCCAATCGCATCATTTAACTCACGTTTAACCTTGTAAATTAGTTGTCATGCCAACTAAATTTGCAAGGTAGAGTTCGATAACCTCCTCTTGGAAATCTCAGCAGGTAATTTTTTCAAAACAGTTTTCATATATCATTTCGAGTTCAATTATCTCGTTCTTTTCGATCGAAACAAAAAGAAAAAGGGAGAAAAATGAAATTTTCAAAGTAGTTGCAGTGAGTTCTTCCATCTCTCGGTTCGAGAACCCAATCACCATTATTTGTAAACTTCCTCCTGCGAATACTCCACCACTGAAATCACAAAGAATAACATAAAATAATGAGAGAATAGGAAGGTTGAAGATGAAGCCATGAGTAGAGTCGATCCTCCATATCTTCCCAACCTTTATTCCTCCCTTTCTCGCATGAATCTCTACCTTCGGATAGCAATAGGCATCCTCCTCCCACCGCCGACCGCAATTTTTGTTCGTAAACCATTGAAATCATTGAAACGTGGGAACCCACCCAAGTTTTGGAATGAAACCCAGCTCCTTCTCTCTGCTAAACTTTGTACATAATGGTAAATTAATAGCCCGTTTGGTCCATGGAAATTTTTTGATTTTTGTAATTTTTTTGTGTTTTTTGATAGATATGTGGTTTAGATTGATTTGGAAAGTAAAAAATTGTAGGCTTGACCAAAGATGGATGGTTGAGATTGAGTTTGAAAAGTTTTGATAAAAAAAAATCATAGACCAAACAGGCTCTAAGAGTGAGGGCTTGGTTATAAAGTTAAAAATCTCATTTTAAATCCTAAATTTCTCCAAATATTTAATTTAGTCCTCAAATTTCAATTCAACTCTTTCAACAACCCTATGGTTTTGATCTTATCCAAATTGGATTTAAAATACTTTCTAAGTTCATTATATTGGTTCTAAATTTTTTGATTTTAGTAATTAGACCCTAAAGATCTAAACATTTATCAAATTACTCATTCCCTTTATTTTCGAAAAGTTCAATCAAGTTTTTAAAAGTTTTTAAAGTATTAATTTGGATTTAGTATCCTAAATTACATTTATTTAAATTGTTATTGATAGACAAGGTCGCGGGAAAAGTTTAAAGCACAGTAACTTCACATCCGTTCAATTTCAAGAAAATATCAAGACTTTGAGGTGGGGTTTACATTAAAGTAATTGTGGTTATTTTGTCCATGTTATTTCTTGATGTGTGATTTTAATTGTGATATAATGCTTCTACGTATGAAAAGGTTGTTAGGGACCGTAAATAGGTCCAAGATCGAAAGTGGGTCCTTGGTGTTGTCCCACTGTGTACAATTTTATTTAGCGCAAAAACCATGTTGTCAGTGACCTTAAATAGGTTCAGGATCGAAAGTGGGTCCTTGGGGTTGGCCCGCAGTGCACAATTTTATTTAGTACTAAAAACATGCTGTCATGGACCGTAAATAGGTCCGGGATCATAATTGGATCCTTGGGGATGTCCCACAATACATTTTCAAAAGGAAATTTTGTATTTGTATTATATTCATAATTTGATTTCATGTTTGGATTTAACTTGGACTGATTGCTGTTTCTCCACTGAGTATAATTCATTATGCTCACCCCACTACGTCCACCCTTTCAGGTTAAGGAGCTCAACGAGGCATGGCAATGAGCAGGACAATCATTGAATAAAATGAAAGACCATTTCAATTAATATATTTTGAAAACAAGTATTTTTAATAGTTGTTTTTCGTTCGTTAATTTAATTTCGAAATTTAGCATTTCACAAGTTTTGGCATTTTTCTTATTATTATGTTTGGTAGTGACAATTTGATTTGAGTAAACTATTTCAACAAATGATACATCTACTGTTCTAAAATATATTATTTTAGCAACCATTTTCCATTTGTCAAATTAATTTATAAATCTTATTATTTTGAAAGTTTGATGATTCGTTCATTATGTTTGATATTGAAAATTAAATTATTTCAATCAAATATGCTTCTGCATCTTATTTCTAGTTGTTATTGTTTTAGAAAAAAAAATATTACATATTTGACGTTTATTGAAAATGACTATTTAAACGAAATTTAGTCTTTAGTAGCGTTCCGACTTAACAAAATTTGGGGCATTACACTTTCTTTATATGCAATGAAGCATTTATTCTTGTATGTGTGGACTCCCTATGGAGAATGTCAATCAAGAATGAAGAGTACTTATCGGTAACCAAAAGAGATGAAGGATTAAGCCCTTTTGTACTTGAAACTATTTTGGGATGAAAATCTTATTCTTCTAGAATTTAAAAGTTAAATACTATTTGGGAATCAGTTTTGAAATGTATAGGGAGATTTTTATGTAAAGAAATGGACCTTATATTTTAAAGTCCCGCTTCATGTTTAAATATTAATCTTATAAAGTGTTGAAATTGTTTTTTATTCAGTTGTTATTAAAATGTTAAAGTCAAGGTAAGGATGATGATACTAAAATTTTAACGGGGTAAACTCATTGTTTAGAAATAGTTTTTGGTAAATGTAGTAAATATACCCTATTTTTGAATAGTGGCATATGCGTATTAGGAAGTTATGATAATGATCATGAGCGTGACTACTACGGTATGTTAACTGAAATACTGGAACTTGAATGTTTAGGATGTGTTGGAAATAAGATTACATTATTCAAATGTGATTGGTTTGATAACAATGACAGAGTGAGGGTGCATCGACGATTTGGCCTCACTGAGATTAATCATGAGAAGAAAACTAGTAACTGGTGATGTCTTCATTCTAGCTCAACAAGTTTATTACCCAAGATTTCCTACGAAGGCTATAGATATGCTGGAATGGTGGCACTTATATTCCAAGAGGATCAACCTCCATCCAGTCAGCAACTTGTGCAAATAAATTTGGAGCTTCATCACCGATGTTTAATAACCGTTAATGTAACGACCCAAAATTTTATAGAACTTGACCGGTCGTGCAAGCTTTATTTCCTTTATAGTTTATAATTTTATAAAGGATCTTGTTAGTTAAAAAAATCGAAGCAAACCATATGAATGAAATTTTTATCATTCAAACTCAATTTAAAATATTTCATTGAGACTAATATAATACCAAACTCTATTTTAAAAGAAATCGGATCAGTTAGAGCATTTACGTATAGCATGTCCTACACTTGCCTGCTTGTAGAATTTGGAACAATTCACAAATTTGATTTAAATACTAGTCCTAATGAAAATACAATTGATAGAGACGGAACATTATTCTAATAATGTCTACTAGAATGCACCATCATTGTCAAAAGAACTAGGTGTCAGGCTAAAGTTTAAAATTTCCATAGGGGATAGATACGTACCAATTCATGAAGTTGGTCAAAACAATAAATGCGTAAATATCATACGTTCATGTAGAACAGCGTAGAAAACATTCTTAAATCCAAAATCAGAAACGGAACAATAGAAATATCCGTAAATTAACAAAATGAAATACTACTAGTAATAAAGTTATTTAATAAAAATTACGCCAGATTTAATTATTGAAATCCTTAGATCCTGGCATCTCGACACCACTGCATCAACCTCCAATCAACGATCCGTTCTAATCTGTAAAATAGTAGGGGTGAGTATATGGAATACTCAGTAGGACACGAAAATTATGGTGCTATCCCGAATAAAATATCAAACGCATGTGCCAAGAATATCATACCGTCATCATATCTTTAGAAAACCGGTAAGAGCTCAATCATATCATATCTTTGGTACCGGATGGCCATAAACATCATATCATATCATATCATTTACTTTCATAAGCATGATAAATTAACAACATGGAAAAATAATTTAAACAGGATAAAATCAACTGCACCTCGTTATCCTACCTTAAGTCTTTGAAAAACTTGATTTGCTGCTCACAAAATAAATTTTGTACTCCTTAAAACTGTTCAAGACTTGATAATATATTTCTTTCTTCATAGACTATGAAGATTTTGGATGAATTCTATTTGCGTTTGCAAATAAAAATATACTTAAAGAGATATATATACACGTGAAGGAAGAGTGGTGATACTTGAATAGGATTGTGTAAAATATCCTCACGTCTCTATCATCATGAAATATGAAATATCTTATAAAATATACTTGATGGGACACATCATAATGAAATGTGAAATATCTTATAAAATATACTTGATGGGACACATCATCATGAAAGGAAGAGACCATTTCTATCCTACCTATCTAATCTAAAACCACTAAAATCCAAGAAACCTCATATTCTCTCTAAAATCTCAACGGCCATAACTTAACCATTATAACTCAAACACAAATAGTAAAATAACATTTATTGATAACTTCCTTAATCTTAAATAAATTAGGCTTCATTAATCCGAATCAAGCTTTCTCGAGCCTATCATACATGATTAATTACAAGCTATCCAACGAGCCCAATATTGATATATTTATCAATATCTCATAAAAACTTATATATATATGGGGTAAATTGAAAGAAATTTTGTATATTTACCACTTAGCCCCTAACCTTCAAAGCATGTATAATAGCATATAAAGAAAATAAATTTTGCTTTATGAAAATATTTGGGACCTTACAATCTCCCTTACTTAAAATATTTTCGTCCTCGAAAATTACCTTGGCTAAACAAAGAGTTCCGGATGCTGGGATTTAAGCTCATCTTCCTTCTCCCAAGTAGCTTCGTCGACACCATGATTACTCCATTGAACTTTGACCAATGGAATCTCTCTGTTCCTCAAAATGTGCACCTTTCTATCTAAGATCTTTGTTGGAGCTTCATCATATGACAAGTCCTTTTGTACATCCAATGTCTGATAACTCACTACATGATTAGGATCATGAACGTACTTTCTGAGCATCGAAACATGGAATACATTATGTACTGCAGCAAATTCTGGTGGTAAGGCAAGTCGATAAGCCAAACCACCAATCCTTTCAAGAAGTTCGAAAGGACCAATGAACCGCGGTCTCAACTTCCCTTTCTGTCCAAATCTCAATACACCCTTCATTGGTGCAACTTTCAAGAAGACTTTGTCCCCCACTTGAAATTCCAATTCCTTTCTTCTACCATCTGCGTAACTCTTTTGTCGATCTTGTGCTGTCTTTATTCTTGCTCTAATTTTATCAACTGCCTCTACTGTTTGTTCAATGATTTCTGGACCCAAAACTCTTTTCTCTCCAACCTCATCCCAATGGACAGGAGATCTGCACTTTCTACCATAAAGGGCTTCATATGGGGCCATACCTATAGTGGCCTGAAAGCTATTATTGTAAGCGAACTCCACTAACGGTAGATATGTCTCCCAATTACCTCCAAGATCCAAAACACATGACCTCAACATGTCTTCTAGAATCTGAATGGTTCTTTCTGACTGTCCATCCGTCTGAGGATGATAAGCAGTGCTAAACTTCAATTTCGTTCCCATAGCGCCTTGCAAACTCCTCCAAAATTTTGATGTGAATCTGGGATCCCTATCAGAAATAATGGTAACTGGAACTCCATGTAATCTGACTATCTCTCTGACGTATAACTGTGCGAGCTGTTCCATACTGAAATTGATTTTGATTGGTAGAAAATGGGCTGACTTTGTCAAACGGTCAACCACTACCCAAATAGCATTGTGACCTCTAACTGATCTTGGAAATCCAATCACAAAGTCCATCGCTATGTGTTCCCATTTCCATTCTGGAATATCCAACGGTTTCAAAAGCCCTGATGGCCTTTGATGTTCTGCCTTGACCTGCTGACAGACAAGACATTTTTCTACAAACAAACCAATCCCTCTCTTCATGTTCCTCCACCAGAATGTATCTCGTAGATCTCGATACATTTTTGTACCTCCTGGATGTGCAGCATACGGAGCAGAATGAGCTTCTTCCATTATCTCATTTCTTATATTTTCATCCTTAGGTACACACAACCTTCCTTTAAAAGTCAGTGCATTATCTGCAGATATTTCAAATCCACTTCGTTTTCCTGTACCAACCTCAGTCTTAATCTTTTGCAAAAAAAGGTCCATATTCTGTGCTTCCTTGATTCGATCCCTCAGTGTGGGTCGAATCATTAAAGATTCTATTCTTGCTGAAGTCTGTGTCGGTGGTATGATGACTTCTAACCTCAATTTCTCAAAGTCTTCTATCAAGTGTTCCTGTACTGTGGGTAAAACAGCTAAATGTGATCCTGTCTTCCTGCTTAAGGCATCTGCAACTACGTTAGCCTTACCCGGGTGGTAAAGGATTGTACAATCGTAATCCTTTACTAATTCCAACCACCTCCTTTGTCTCATATTCAATTCCTTCTGTGTGAAGAAATATTTGAGACTTTTATGGTCAGTGTAGATTTCACACTTCCCACCATAAAGATAATGACGCCATATTTTTAAAGCGTGAACTACAGCTGCAAGCTCTAAGTCATGCGTTGGATAGTTCTGTTCATACTGCTTCAACTGTCTCGAGGCATATGCAATGACCTTTCCATGTTGCATCAACACACAACCTAAGCCCTGTTTAGAAGCATCACTATAAATGACAAACCCATCTGAACCTTCAGGTACTGTCAAAACAGGAGCTGAGACCAATCTCTGCTTAAGTTCCTGAAAACATTTTTCACATTTTTCTGTCCATTGGAACTTCACACCCTTTCTAGTCAACTGAGTCATCGGTCCTGAAATCTTTGAGAAACCCTCAATAAATCTCCTATAATAGCCAGCCAGTCCCAAGAAACTACGAACTTCGCCTACACTGGTTGGTCTAGGCCAATATGTTACTGCTTCTACTTTAACCGGATCTACTTCAATCCCGTGGGCCGTAACCACATGACCAAGAAAACCAACGCGATCAAGCCAAAATTCGCACTTCTTGAATTTCGCATATAATTTCTCCTTCCTTAAAGTTTCCAAAACTATACCGAGTTGTTTCTTGTGTTGCTCCTTATTCTTTGAGTACACAAGTATGTCGTCAATAAACACTATGACAAATTGGTCCAGGTACTGATGGAACACTCGATTCATAAGGTCCATAAATACAGCTGGAGCATTGGTCAAACCAAAAGGCATGACGGTGAACTCATAGTGTCCATAACGAGTCCTGAAAGCAGTCTTTAGTATGTCACTTGCCTTGATTTTCAATTGATGATACCCCGACCTCAAGTCAATCTTCGAAAACACTGTTGCACCTCTTAGCTGGTCGAATAAGTCTTCTATCCTTGGTAGCGGGTATCTATTTTTGATAGTCAAACGATTTAACTCTCGATAGTCAATGCACATTCTCATACTCCCATCTTTCTTCTTTACAAAAAGTACTGGAGCACCCCAAGGTGATACACTTGGTCGAATGAAACCCTTTTCCAACAACTCTTCCAATTGTAATTTTAATTCTTGAAGTTCTTTTGGTGCCATTCTGTATGGGGCCTTAGAAACTGGTGCTGCTCCGGGAACCAAGTCAATAGTAAATTCCACCTGTCTATTTTGTGGAATGCCAGGGAGATCTTCCGGAAATACATCTGAGTAGTCCCGCACAATGTTAATATCATGTATGGTCATTTCTGAATGTTTAGACCCAATGTCATTAACTAGGAATCCTTGACATGACTCCTTCCTCAACATTTTCTCTGCTTGTAAAGCCGATACAAGACGAGGTAGAGACTTATACTTTGTCCCAAAGAAACGAAATTCTTCCCCTCCAGGCTGCTGAAATAATACTTCTTTCTCACGACATCGGATGGTTGCATGATTTTGTCCCAACCAGTCCATGCCTAATATAACATCAAAGTCCTTCATCTCCAAAAGATATAAATCAGCCTCTAATATTTTCCCGTCAATCTCTATTTTCAAAGCTTTAGTCATCTGATTTGTGCAAAGGGTTATTCCTGAGGGGATACTAACCTCTAATTCAATACCCGTTTCAACACAAGTAAAGTTAGACCTAGCGACGAAGGATGCAGATATAAAAGAATTTGTAGCCCCAGAGTCAAAAAGTACATAAGCAGGTACATCAGATAATAATAGCATGCCTGTGTTCATAACTATAGAATTAGACTTGGGGAAATTAACGCCATTTAAAGAACATAAATAGGTACTCAATTAAAATACCTGCTATTACGTTCGGATCCTGTTCTGCCTCATGTTGATTTAGTGCAAAAACTCGGGCCTTTCCTTTCTTGTTATTATCCTGATCTTCATCCCTCTTCTTCGGAGGCTCCATACAGTTAATCGCAATGTGTCCCGGTTTACCACACCGAAAACAAATGTTTTTCCCAAATAAACATTCACCCTTGTGGAGTTTATCACACTTAGGACAAGGTGTAATATTCCCACTCATCCCACCAGTATGAACTCCTGTGTTGGGTCTTTTGTTTTTCCAATTACGTTTGTCCCTGTCGTGGTTGTTCCACTTTCTTTTTCCTCCCGATTCCTTGCTCTGTTGGGCATACTGTTCGAATGTAGTCCTCTGATATGAAATAGCATGGGCCCTTTCCAACATTTCACGATATGAAGTAAAACGATGGGACATGATGATCATGCCAATCTCCGGGCGTAATCCATTTTCAAACCTCCTGATCTTCTTAACTTCTGTGTCCACCAGGTGCGGAGCATACCTTGAGAGCTGATCAAACTGCCTCTCGTAATCAGTAAGCGACATGTTTCCTTGCCTGAGTTGCAAAAATTCCGATTCTTTGAAGTCCCTCAGGGCCTGAGGAAAATATTTCGACAGCACGTCATCCTTAAACTGCTCCCAAGTCAAGTTACGTTGTTCCTGTTCAGTCCTAGTACGCGAGATAGACTCCCACCAGTGACTAGCTGCTCCAACAAACATGAATTCTGCGCATAGTACCTTCTGTGCATCCGAACAAGCAATGTGTCGAAGTATGCGCTCCAGGCTCCTTATCCACTCCTCAACAACCAATGGATCAGAACCACCGTCAAAAGTAGGGGGCTTGTACCTTCGAAACTGCTCAACCACTGAGACAACTCCGGGAACATTCTCAGGTGCATTCTGTTGGGGCGATGGTGGATTCTGCCTACTCAACTCTTGTACCGCTTGCAATAAATCACGCATCAAATTCGTGTGGGTAGGGGGAGCCATTTCCTAGAATTTAATATCAAGTAGCTCATCATATCGAAACCTAATATGTTATGCTTACACTCTTATAATTATGTCACATCCTATTTCCTGCTTGCCTATACACCTATTTAAAATCATGGATAACATGCTTCACTTGAAATATAAGACTTAAACGTGTAGATAAAACTTACATATCATATAATTTAGGCAATAAGAAAACTTTCAAAAATTTGAGCAATAGGTTGAACTAAACATATCTTTTCTTACCCCTTTACGTACCCTATGATCGTCGAATGATGGTCGATTGGTGGTCGTTGAGTGCCAAGGATCATATATTTATCTTACTCCTCTATTCTTCCAAAATATATAATGCATATGTATAACATCACATATTAAATATCCTTCAATTTGAAAAATAAAATTGCATTTCTAATTCACACTTCAGTTTCACATATAATCAAATAAAATTTAATCGAAACCCATAACATACAATATTCACTTATTTAAGGTAAATAAAAAAAAATTTAATGCATAAACCATTAAAATCAAATTGTGAATTTTTTTTTTTTTTTTATAAATCCACTGTTCACGACGTGAACAGTGACACGTACTGTTCACCGTGAACAGTGACGTAACTTTTTTTTTTTTTTTTTTTTTTTTGCATAGGTCTACAGAAAAATTAACCTTGTTCTCTGATACCAAACTGTAACGACCCAAAATTTTATAGAACTTGACCGGTCGTGCAAGCTTTATTTCCTTTATAGTTTATAATTTTATAAAGGATCTTGTTAGTTAAAAAAATCGAAGCAAACCATATGAATGAAATTTTTATCATTCAAACTCAATTTAAAATATTTCATTGAGACTAATATAATACCAAACTCTATTTTAAAAGAAATCGGATCAGTTAGAGCATTTACGTATAGCATGTCCTACACTTGCCTGCTTGTAGAATTTGGAACAATTCACAAATTTGATTTAAATACTAGTCCTAATGAAAATACAATTGATAGAGACGGAACATTATTCTAATAATGTCTACTAGAATGCACCATCATTGTCAAAAGAACTAGGTGTCAGGCTAAAGTTTAAAATTTCCATAGGGGATAGATACGTACCAATTCATGAAGTTGGTCAAAACAATAAATGCGTAAATATCATACGTTCATGTAGAACAGCGTAGAAAACATTCTTAAATCCAAAATCAGAAACGGAACAATAGAAATATCCGTAAATTAACAAAATGAAATACTACTAGTAATAAAGTTATTTAATAAAAATTACGCCAGATTTAATTATTGAAATCCTTAGATCCTGGCATCTCGACACCACTGCATCAACCTCCAATCAACGATCCGTTCTAATCTGTAAAATAGTAGGGGTGAGTATATGGAATACTCAGTAGGACACGAAAATTATGGTGCTATCCCGAATAAAATATCAAACGCATGTGCCAAGAATATCATACCGTCATCATATCTTTAGAAAACCGGTAAGAGCTCAATCATATCATATCTTTGGTACCGGATGGCCATAAACATCATATCATATCATATCATTTACTTTCATAAGCATGATAAATTAACAACATGGAAAAATAATTTAAACAGGATAAAATCAACTGCACCTCGTTATCCTACCTTAAGTCTTTGAAAAACTTGATTTGCTGCTCACAAAATAAATTTTGTACTCCTTAAAACTGTTCAAGACTTGATAATATATTTCTTTCTTCATAGACTATGAAGATTTTGGATGAATTCTATTTGCGTTTGCAAATAAAAATATACTTAAAGAGATATATATACACGTGAAGGAAGAGTGGTGATACTTGAATAGGATTGTGTAAAATATCCTCACGTCTCTATCATCATGAAATATGAAATATCTTATAAAATATACTTGATGGGACACATCATAATGAAATGTGAAATATCTTATAAAATATACTTGATGGGACACATCATCATGAAAGGAAGAGACCATTTCTATCCTACCTATCTAATCTAAAACCACTAAAATCCAAGAAACCTCATATTCTCTCTAAAATCTCAACGGCCATAACTTAACCATTATAACTCAAACACAAATAGTAAAATAACATTTATTGATAACTTCCTTAATCTTAAATAAATTAGGCTTCATTAATCCGAATCAAGCTTTCTCGAGCCTATCATACATGATTAATTACAAGCTATCCAACGAGCCCAATATTGATATATTTATCAATATCTCATAAAAACTTATATATATATGGGGTAAATTGAAAGAAATTTTGTATATTTACCACTTAGCCCCTAACCTTCAAAGCATGTATAATAGCATATAAAGAAAATAAATTTTGCTTTATGAAAATATTTGGGACCTTACAGTTAATGTCAGGGCCAAAGAAGTAGATGAAGAAGAAATTAGGGTATCAAATATAGATTTCGATGCACTTGATGTACAAGAAAATGCACAGCAAGATTGTGTGGATAGTGATGATTGTTTCACATCAAGTTCAAGTGATGGAGAAGCTTGTACAGTTATTATTGTTTTCATTTATGCAGTCTATTTATATATATATTTTTTGTTAAAATGATTTAATTAAGCCCTATAAATCATAGAAACTTTATTTTACCTTCAATATTTTGGCAGGAATTTTAATATTTGCTTGCAAGGATGAGATTTCAATTTATTTTTTTTAACTAATTTCAATTTTATTGGAGGATTAGAATACAGTTTAGATGAATTTTCATTCTAAGATATGTACCTGGGAGCATAAAGGTTTCTTCATGATGTAACTTTTTTTTCTACTTTATTTGTTTGTTTGTTTTTCATTGCTTAATTTTCTTATCCATAAATTAACTTTCATTTTGCTTATTCGTTCTTGAGAAATAGTAAGGTATACTTATTATAATGCCTTCTGCTAGATCATAGATACATGGTGGGATAATGATAAATGAAATGACAAGTCTAAAGTTGGTCATGCTAACCGATTAACTTTGAAGTCAGGGCTAATCACCAAGAGCACGTGTCGATCTATCACAATTGTTGCTCACAAAAAATGACTGGTATTACATTTTCTTTATATCCATAAAAAAATGACTGGTACCTCCATCATAGCCAAGATGTTATTGCAAGTTCATAATCCAATTATAGTTTTCTGCTTCTGTATTTTCTGTATATTGCAAGGTCACATATGTTAATAGTTGGAAAACTAGAAACATGATAGGTTTTTTAAGATGAACTCACAATTCTATCCCTCACTACATCAGATGAATAAGTTGTCAATGTTTTGTAATCCGCTTTAATATCTATAACTTCAATAATCAGTTTTCCATTTTATTCTGAAAACCTGGACTCTTAACAAAGTATTAGTACTTTCCTCCACCTTGGTTATTAAAGTTCTCATTTCCATTTGCTTTGAGAGATATATTTCAGCTTCAGATTCTAACTTCAAATTTTTCTTTCTTGCAACATGGCATTCTTCTACATCAGCATTCTTTTCTACCACTAACTTCTTCACAGTTATTCAAGTGTACACATCGGCGAAACGAAGGAGACGGATACTATGTACACAACAAATTGAAAATTGTTTATGTAAGTACACTTATTTTGAGTTATTAGTCTGTCCATATTTTGAGTTCTTTGTCATAAGCTCCTCTTCTTAGGAACATGCAATTGCTTCACATGTTTTACATGTTAGATTGATTGGATCATACGTTTCTCTAATTTTAGGAAAAGTATGATCTTTCTATCGAAGAAAAGTATGGCTGATATGAGTCTTCATATCCTAAAATTGATATTGAAGCATGATGTGATGCAATCCAAGGCCCAAGAAATGGAGGTCATTTATATGGGCTTGGAGTCCGTTGTCTAGTTCTGCACAAACTTGGCCCATCTTTCATTTCACTATCAAATGAAAATGATTGTGTTATTACTTTCTTGAAAGAGAATTTTCAGAATGCTTGCAAAAAAATAGATTACCTAATTCTTGAGAAGGAAGAATTACTTCAAAAAGTGGATGAAAGGGCACAAGAAGAACAAAGGAAATGCAAGGTATTTGAAGAGAATGTATTGAGGATGTTCAGTGAAAGGAATGCGTTGACTTGTTATGTTTTGGAAGCACACGCGAAAAGAAAGGAAAAGGAAGTAAGAGTCTTGGATTAATCAAAAAAGAATCAAAGCTAGAAAGCGAGAAGAGAGAAGACCGATCTAGAGAAAGAAAGGAAGTGCACTGACCGGTTTCCACTTCTTCGATCTCCTCTAAGCCAAGAAGAAAAGGGTTGAGCTCCCATCCAAGAATCGCTTCTAGCAACTTCCATTTCTGAGATCAAGTTTCAAGCCACTTAAACACTGGAAACATAGTGATATGATTCGAAGCGCGGAAGAAACGCCGGAAAGTTCTGAACTCAGGTTGTGGTGGGATGGATGAATCATGACCCGATATTCATGACACGATGGCTCGACGATGCTGAATAAAGAACCACGACTTTCGAGACCCCACAAGGAATTGCCCAACTTCCTTGATAAGTTTCTGGTTTTGAACGCCACAAATATTCTCGCGAATATTTGATAAGTTAGGGATGAACGCCACAAGATAATCAATCTTGATAAGTTCAGGTTTGTAATGTGAATCCACACTTTAAACAATTGGAAAACATTCAATCTTTTTTATTCAATAATCAAAGTCTGTTTACAATGAATGGAAAAAAACGTATAAATAAGCAAAATAAAACCCTAGTCGCTAATGGACTCAAAATAGAGTTCTAACTAACCTAAAATAGTTAAAACTGATAAGGAAATAAAATAATGCTAAATCTGGAAAAATCTGATCTGTTAAGCAGTTACGGCCGTAAAGATGACACTTACGGCCGTAAGTGTGTTTCTGTTTAAGGTTATGGCCGTGACACTTATACTTACAGCCGTAAATTGAAAATCTTGAAATTCTGCATTTTAACCCGAGGGGAGGCTACGACCGTGACATATATTGGTTACGGCCGTGACAGCCCTTCTGCATAATTTTCGGTTCTTTTTGACACGGTTTGATCTTCAAAGCTCGTCGAACCTGCTGAATTCTTGTTTTGGCTTGAATATTTAAATTTTCCCGTCAAGCCTGCTATGACTCCGATTGTCGAGGGTCCGGAACACATCATACCCTCCTTCTTTAGGATGATTCGTCCAGAATCATAGCTTTGTTCCTGTTATTTCACTTCACCTCCTGGATCAAACGGAAAATTATTGCTTCCATGCCATGAGTTCAATAAATTATGCTCCTTTGATTGGAAAACATGGAAGAGATGGAGCTTGAACTCCCTTTTCCATACGTAGTGTGGTTGAAGCTTCCAATCATAATTATCCTGCAAAAAAGATTTAAACAAAATGGGGAGGGACATGTTAGCTTCATGAGGTACAAGGTATGGATCCTTGTATTCATGATAAACCACCACCAACTCCACTTCTTGAACCACGAGGCTCTTCTCTTCGCCTCTTTCCTCCTTTGCAATTTCTTGTTCAATTTTTTTATCTTCAAACTCAACCACATCTCCGACCTCCACATTTGAATCATCATGTTCATGTACTAACTCATCACTACCAAAATGTGGATCTTCCAATTCAAAGCTCAAAATTTGAACTTCTACCCCAACTTCTAATTCCTCATCAAATTTTGGAGTTTGTTCACCTAATTCCACGTTTTCAAATCCTACCACAAAGTTCGAGGTCTCTTCAACTAATTCATGTCTCAAGCCTCCCTCTGTAGCGACCCAGAATTTTTATGCAATAAATAATTATTTTAATATTTAGAAAATTGTGTCGCTACTATTTCACCCATTATTTTGAAGTTAACGCCGCGACGGATTCGTCTAGCCAAGTCAAGAAATATCGAATTTGTTCGATTTTAAATTAAAATCCGAATTTCTAAAATTATGTTATTTTAATTATTTATTCAAAGTATTAATTTCAAAAATCATTTTTTTGAATTCCAAATTTATTAAAATATCTCAATTTTCCTTATTCAAAATAATTCAAGTTCAAATGCGTAATTCAATTTTTATCTCAATATTTATTTATTTTCAAATTTATTTTCAGTCCAAAATATATCAATTTTAATTCTATTTCTTAAATCAAAGTTAGTCCAATAATTAAACATAGATTCTCCACACATGTTTTTCTTTTCCACCACATTTTTATCAAACACCAATTTTAAATCATCACCATTTCCGCCACCTTCATCCTCAAAACATCATCATCACCAAACCAACTAATTATTCCCCATGTTTTCCCACTTTTCTTAATACCTAACTATCCACGTCTCTTCCTCTAATTTTATACGTTCTTCATCATGCTCATCACATCCTCACCAACTCCACCTATCACACTTTCAATCCACTATATCACCATCATTTGAATAATCAATATCTTCACCCACATCAAACTCAATTTGCATTCTTCCGTCCTGCACATACAAACTATCATCATTATTATTATTATACCTAACAAAGAACACCACTACCAATTAATCAAAGCTATCACAATTCAATCCTACCCCATGTGTCTACTAAACATAATGATTTTAATTCTCCATTAATCGTCTTCTTTTCCTTTCTTTTCTCCTTTAAAGATACCTTCATCCCACCTTCATGTTTGGAATCATCAGTCTAACCACCAGCCTGCTTTGTCATTTTCAATTCCCAGCACGCCTGCAAATCTCAACTCTCTGCATCATCCTCACCAATACTTCCACTAACTCCTTTTCTCTCCTATAATACACCTACATCAATTTCATAGCTACTGCAAAATCATTTCCACCTTCAAGCCACATTTCAGCCATACAACCCACAGCCGCAACCTTCATCATATACATCAATCTGTAATCAATCATCATCACCACTATCAACCAGCATCATCATCATATTTTCACTAACTGCACAACCCATGATCATCACCTCCATCACCAATTCACTACCAAGAATTTATCACCTTCACTGCCTTTCAATTCTTCCCATAGCCGATTTTGAATTTCACCATCACCAAGATCAATCAACAAACCACCACAGGATCACAACCCAAATTCCTAATCAGCAGCTCCTTCATCGAACCACAACTTCACAAGCAAAACAACCGACCAGTCACCATCAACGACCAATTCCACTACAACCAAAAAACCAAGAAATCAAATACCCAGTTACTCACCTTGACCGCCGCCATCTTAACCGGATTTTTGGCCGGAAGAACCGCGAACCCTAGCTTCGGTTTCACCTTAAATCGCCCCCAAATCAGCCCAGAAACTATCCTAATTTCACCATCGCCACTCCCCGTACCCAGCGCCGGTGCTGCGCCGGTAGAAATCACCGACAGTAACCACGGATCTTCTTCTTCTTCCCTGATTTTGTTCCGCCATCGTCACTCTCTCTCTAAATTTTCAGAGGAATACGAATGAGAGAGAGAGAATAAAATCTGAATATATATTTTACTTTCGAAAATTTCAACTTTAGTCCCTATAGTTTTAATTTGTTTCGAATCAGTCCCCAAGTTTTAAAAAGGTTTTATTTCAGTCCTTTCAGCTTTTAAACTTATCAATTTCAGCCCTTAAGTTTTAAATGAGTTTTAATCAGCCCTTTCATTTTTAAAATCTATTATTCAGTCCCTGCTGATTTACTTTATTTGATTTTAAATCCCAACTTTTCAAAAGTATTCATTTTAGTCCCTCAACTTTCAAAACATCAATTTTAGTAATCAAATTATAATTTATCATTTTGAACTATATATTCGATAGACTAAAGTGACTTATTGGCTAAGACGAAGCGTACGGAGAATTTAAAGAAATTGAAGTCATTCCCGCTCAACTTTGCACTCGTCGGATTTGAGGTAGACTCGCACTTATTAATTGATTTAAATTATGATTTCATATGAATGTCATGTGACTTGTGAAAGTCAATTTTTAAGAAAAGCAAGTATGTTTTTATGAAAGGTAAATATACCTTATGTTTTTATGAAAAGTAAGTATGTTTTTATGAAAAGAAAATATACTTTATGTTTTTACGAAAAGTAAGTATACCCTATGCTTCACGAAAATGTTTTTTTTGGATCATTGCTATGAAATCAATCTACCAAGATTGTTATGGGTCCCATATGATAAGTTATGATATGTTAAGGGGACCGGAGTTTTAGTAGCGCTACACATAAGAATTCTTGCCACGAAGTTCGGTAACATTCTTGTGTCTCCTATGTTTATGAGGATTTGCCACGAAGTTCGGTAAAATTCCTATGTTTCCATATGTTTATGAGGATTTGCCACCTAAGTTCGGTAAAATTCCTGTCGCATATGTTTATGAGGATTTCGATCCTATCTTATGTTATGATGCAATTGATCCCTATGAATTTCAAAAATTATGCTTGGTATACTTACTACATAAGAATTCTTGCCACCGAAGTTCGGTAAAATTCTTATGTTTATGAGGATTTCGATCTTATCCTGTGTTATGATGGAAAGGATCCCTATGCTTTCAAAAGAAAATTATGCTTGGCATAATTAAAATGTGTTTTATAAGTATATGGTTTTCAAAGAGCTGTTTTCAAAGAGCTGTTTTCAAAGAACTATTTTCAAAGAGATGTTTTCAAAGAGCTATTTTCAAAGAGTTGTTTTCAAAGAGCTGTTTTCAAAGAACTATTTTCAAAGAGATGTTTTCAAAGAGCTATTTTCAAAGAGTTATTTTCAAAGAGCTGTTTTCAAAGAACTATTTTCAAAGAGATGTTTTCAAAGAGCTGTTTTCAAAGTGCTATTTTCAAAGAGCTGTTTTCAAAGAGATGTTTTCAAAGAGCTGTTTTCAAAGAGATGTTTTCAAAGAGCTGTTTTCAAAGAGCCTATTATTTTCACAATATGTCTCGTGGTGTAATGCACAATATGAGTTTTATCAAGAGCCGTTTTATAAAGAAGCTCTATCAATGCCCGTTTTATAAAGAGCCGGGATTTATGTGTTTAATCATCTTATAAATTAAATTAATTTGCGATGAGTCTACTGAGTATTTCCCCCATGAAATACTCACCCTACTTTTTAACAGTTTTGCAGATTTCGGAGACGGTGGCGAGCGATGAATGATGGTGGCAATAATCGTTAAACGGTTGAAAGTTTGACGTTAATGATTTTCCGTATTTTTCCAAACAATCGAATAATTTAGAGAAGTTCATTTATTTGAGAAATTATGACATTGTCAATTTCTTTACAAAAATTAATGGTTCGATTTACTATTTCAAATGGTTTCATAAATGTTTCAATTTTATCGGCCATTATAGTTTATTTAATGTTGCAAAAAAAATGAATTTCAATTATTTCTTCCGCAAAAATATTATTCGAAAAATTTAGACAGAAAATGACGTAGTGAATCGGGTATACGGAACTCGGGGCGCTACACCCTCCTTTTCAACTTTCATATCCCGAGGCTCAACATGATTTTCACTCTCTTCTAACCATCTAATTATCGTCTTTCGTTTCTCCTCATTCCTTTGTAATTTAGCCAAATATTTTTTTGCCTCCCGTTCACACCTCAATTTTTCTTCATAAATTTCCTTTTGAATTTTCAAAATTGCTTTTGGATCAATCTCGGCTCCTCTCTTAACCCCAATTTCATCCCTAGGTTTAGGATCACGCCTATAATGACTCTCATCACTATGATTTGCTTGAGATCGCCCCTTTTTCAATTTCCCTTCTCTTTCATCTAGTTTATCCAATCTCATCAAAGCATCATTCAAAAATCTCCACATACGATCTTTATCATTATCATTCCCCCTTCTAGATGGATATTTTTCTTGAAAATTGGACATTATAGAATTTATGCGGAATGAATGGGAAAGAAATATAAACAAATGATTAAGGAATTCAAGAAAGTGGTTCTTGAATGGACTTTTTTTTTTTTTTTTTTTTTTTGAAGTTTGGGATGAATTTTCGGAATAAATAAAATAAATAATAAAAAAAATAATTTTTTTTTATAAATCCGAAAATTCGACAACGAACACGACAAAACAAACGGAACTTAATTCGGATAAGAATTAAGCAAAACAAATACTTTCGAAAAAGATTTTGGAACGATTTTCTGGATTTAAAGACTCAAGAACTAGAAGAACGTAAAAAAAATTGAAAATAAAATACTCAACAAGATATGGATGATTTTTACGGGACTCGATGATAAACATAAAAGTCAAACTGGATAGAAAAAACCTGAATTCAGAGTCCAGCTCTGATACCAGATGATATGATTCGAAGCGCGGAAGAAACATCGGAAAATTCCGAACTCAGGTTGTGGTGGGACGGATGAATCATGACCCGAGATTCACGACGCGATGGCTCGACGATGTGGAATAAAGAATCACGACTTTCGAAACGCCATAAGGAATTGCCCAACTTCCTTGATAAGTTTCTGGTTTTGAACGCCACAAATATTCTCGCAAATATTTGATAAGTTCGGGATGAACGCCACAAGATAATCAATCTTGATAAGTTCGGGTTTGTAATGTGAATCCACACATTAAACAATTGAAAAACATTCAATCTTTTTTATTCAATAATCAAAGTCTGTTTACAATGAATGGAAAAAACGTATAAATAAGCAAAATAAAACCCTAGTCGCTAATGGACTCAAAATAGAGTTCTAACTAACCTAAAATAGCTAAAACTGATAAGGAAATAAAATAATGCGTAATCTGGAAAAATCTAATCCGTTAAGCAGTTACGGCCATAAAGATGACACTTACGGACGTAAGTGTGTTTCTGTTTAAGGTTACGGCTGTGACACTTATACTTACGGTCGTAAATTGAAAATCTTGAAATTCTGCATTTTAACCTGAGGGGAGGCTACGGCCGTGACATATATTGGTTACGGCCGTGACAACCCTTCTGCATAATTTTCGGTTCTTTTCGACACGGTTTGATCTTTAAAGCTCGTCGAACTTACTGAATTCTTGTTTTGGCTTGAATATTTAAATTTTCCCGTCAAGCCTGCTATGACTCCGATTGTCGAGGGTCCGGAACACATCACATAGCATCGTCATCCTTGAGAAATGACCACCGAATTTCATCCTTGAAGGCTCATCGGAGATACAAGAATTTTCAACCGGAGAGTATGGATATTAATGCTAAAAATCACTTGAAGTATTTCTTAATTACAATAAAAATAAATAAGATCAATTTGTCAATGAATAAAAGTATAACAAACTAAATAGAAAAAAAAAAAAGCAATTAATTACATATAAAATGGGTTGAATAAACTTAATTACTATCCCTAAATTCTACACTAATTATAATCTCCTGTGTGATAGAGATTTTTTGAAAAATGATTTATTTTGGAGAAGGTAAGATTAAAAATTTTATTGGATAAATTTTAAAAAATGAGAACTAAGCAGTTGCTATATGATACTATCAAAAATTCTGTACTACAAAATTTGTTGGAAACGTCACTTCATTTTAATCCAAGCAGCAGGTCCAGGTATACCCTGATGCACTACAAACAACATATAGTACCCCGGAGGTGCAATATTTTTTGTCGAGGGTGCATAGACCGTAACCTTGCGAGCAAATACCGGGTGTTGTACCATTTGAATGTCAACAATGTTCAACATTAATAGCCTTTGGTTCATCGCAAAAGAGTGCGTGTTGAATGATGGTGCAACCATTGCTACCATATACTCCTTATGTATTATATCAGAGGGCTGGAACAAGCCCAATTTAAATGTCACGGAGAATTCTTGACCGTATGATACAATATTCTTTATGGGCCCAACATCTACCGATAAGATCGTAGGGCGGAGATTGTCAAATCGCGGGGCCTTGTATGGCGGGGAAAACGCTTCGAGACTTAAGTCAGTTGGGTACTTCACGCCTGTAAAGCTGTAGTTTTGATGTGGATTACTTCCACCTACTAATATTCTGCCATCTGGCATAAGAGTGGCTGCTGAGTGGTACATTCTTGGAATTGTGGTGGGGTTGAGCAGAGTGAATCTCTTTTTCAGGTCGGGTTCATTTGGCGTGTAAAGAAGCGGGTTCACAACTGGGTGATCCGCACACTCCCACCCGGCTGATCCCTTAGCTGCACCATTGATAATAATAACATTACCCGTGGGTAATAACAACATATCCGGCATGACTCGATGCTGGGGCATTTCCTCCATTACCCATTGTGGATTCGGATCTGTGATCCGCAAACGACCACATGTATTAGAAGCTGATTCGAATACACCTTTCTTTGAAGCCTTAATGTATGAACCACCCTTTGCACCACCACATATCAGCACCTCCACGGTGGGCGAAGACGGTGCACTGCCACGACCACCATTACTTAACTTTAGCGGCAAGATCAACGAGGAACCTGTCGATGGATATGTTCTCTTCTCACCGAGAATCTGAGGAAATTCTTTAATAATTCTGTTGTGAACATAATCTAATATGATAGACCTCTGGTTCGCGAAGATGAAGAGATTTCCATCCGGCAAAAGGTGCAAGAATGGATAAAGATTGTTTTCTTCATTAGGATCAGTTGTCTCTTTCAAGAATGGAAAGTAAAAGACGTTGTTACTTGGGCTGTTCGGAACTGGATTCTTTGGAAAGAACTCGTAGCTGAATTGCCTCCGGCCGCCAACAATGATCACACGTCCGTCGGGTAGGAATTGGTCGCTGGCATACCATCTGTCGACAGTTAGATTCTGCGGCAGCTCAACCCAATCACATTTATCGTCGTTGCATGGAGTGAATAACCGTATTTTGTTGTCGCCGGCGTTGTATCCACCGGTTTGGACGAGGGTTCCGTCGGCATTGACGGCACCAGAGGAGCACCAGACATTTGTTTGCACCATGAGGGGACGGTACGTATTGGTAGCGATATCGTATAGGACAGAATGTGCAGTGCAATCCACCTTCAATACCTTGTCATTGTGCCGGCATATACCTCTAGGGAGAGTGAGATTAGAGGGTCCAAAGTCAGTGCGATCGAAGATCACCACTTTGTTATTACTCATGACCTGTATGTGCATGGCGGATACCCCGATGCTCCTTTGTAAAAGCGCCCACTGGCCGCCGGTGGCGTAGTCAACCGAATACGCGGCGGTTTGGGGATCGATATTATTGCCAAGGAAAGGTATTTGAAAAGGAAAGGCTGAAGGCAATATTACTCCGTCACCCTCGGGGATGTCCTCTGATTGTAACGAAGAAGCGACAACAGTGGAGGGTAAATTTAAAAAATACAAAATTATAACAATGACAAAGAAACGGAAAGAACTATTCTTGAATCCCATTGTAGAAAATTTTCTTAAATTGACTAAATACATTCTTAAATCAAAGACTTCGAGAAAATTAATAATGTTGATCAGAATTTTATGGCAAGAATTTCTAACAAAAAGGGAACATCTAGTAATTTCGATGAGTTTTTGTGATCAAGAAATTATTAGCAGTACTTATTTTTATGAAGAATATATGGATATCCAAAAGCATTGCTCAACCAGAAAATTTTCCTATTAATAAGTTACTAATTATGTTTTAAAAATTATTGTATTTTATGTATTATAATTAGCCCCTATTTGGCCATTTTTTAAAAGAAAATTTATTCAACACTCAATCTCAAACCTCTATCTTATTCAAGTCTACCATTTATTAATTTTCAAATATTTTTTAACCACACATTATCTCAAAAATACTATTCACAACCACAATTTTTTCCCAAAAATAGAGGTCAAACACAAGCTTAGTAGTAATTACTAATTTATCATTAATTTCCTTGCAATTAATTCTTCTGTAGCTATTAGCTAATAACAATGCTGTATTTTCTTAATGATTAATTTGTTAAAATTTTGGCTGACCAGTTATAATTTTTGAAAATACGTGGACATTTTCATTTAGGGTTCTAAGTTGCTACTTTTCAAAACACTAGTGATGAACACGTACGTTACACATCTTACGTAAATGGTATGTATATAACATGAATATTAAATATGAAGCTATACTCTAATTTAAGGTTGAATACACTGCAAGAAAATCATTGAACAGAGACGACAAAAGTCATCTCTAAAAGCCTAAAAGTCGTCTCTATTGAAAAATAGAGTAGACAAAGTCATCTAAATGTGTCGTCTCTCTAGACCCGTGGCTGTTGGTCATTAGAGATGACATTTAGTCGTCTCTGTTGTATAGAGACGACATAAGGTTGTCTCTAATACTCCACTCTATAGAGACGACAAATGTCGTCCCTTAGGTTCAGAGACGACTTAGAGACGTTAACCAACCATTAGAGACGACAATTTGTCATCTCTATCCATTTGGGACAATAATGTCGTCTCTGTATCAATAATTGTCGTCTCTGTTTGTTTGATACAGAGACGACATTGTTGTCTCAAATTAATAAAAATTAATTGATTTTTTTAAATGTGACAACTATATTTCTTTAATTATTCAATTTCTTTAAATATTTTTTAATGTTTCTAAATTGTTTCGTGCACCATTAATGTTTCTAAATTATTTCGTGCACCAGTTTTATGCTATATAATCACATAATATGACATTTCAATTATATTCATGTGCATTAATAAAATGACATATCATAAATTTATGTCTCGCATGTTTTCACCACATACAGATAATTGCCACATCATATTCCATATATATTATACCAATAATATATCTCACATAGTCACGTAGGAGCACATAATAATATAAGGACTATGTTTTGCATTATAGTTGAAAAGTCACTTACCTCATTTCTTAGGTATTCTAGAGTTCAAGACTTTATTCCTCAATATCTTGCACCACTAATATTCACTTGGAGTCGAACTAGAAAGATCATCATTCCTTACCTATCATATATATAAATAATAATTTAGTCAGGTGATAATATATTACATTTCAAACAACCAATTTAAATTAGGGTCCATTAAATAATATAAGATTATTTTAAACAGGGGTCGACTGTCGAGTGATCCTGTTTATAGTTTTTCTTAAGGACTAAACTGCAATTATTTTATTTGCTCTTTTAGTCCCAAAAAAATATAAGATTTATATTTTACTCCCACAAATTATTAAAATCTACCAAAATAACTCTAAAATATTATAGGATCATATGAAGTCGAAATAAAAAATTCTTGGGGTCATTATGAAGTTCTCAAGGAATACATCACAACGATATTTTCAAATCATAAAATCGATAATCGATATTTTCATGTCATAAAATCGATATTTTCAAAGTTTGCCATTGAAAACTATTTTATTTAGATTTCTTTTCGAATGGTTACTTTCGTCTTAATTTTTCGGTACTCTGATTATCATCAAAATTGAACTTTTAATATACCATTCTAAAATATTCACGATCTAGTTTCTCATATCCTCGTCAAAACACAATATAATCAACTACAGCAAAAGTTGCGGTTTGCAAAATATGTCGCGGTTTGTCAAAATATGTCGCTTAAAACTAACATTTCGAATTTCCAACCTTCTTTATTAAATTTTTCGAGACATGTACAGCAATCGAATACGTGTCTACAATATGCCATTCAAATTCAATTAGAACTTTACACGATGGTATTCTCGAATAGTCAAAACAGATAATGAAACTAAGGACTTAGACGTCCCGAAACCATACACGTAATTCTTTGTTAATAATATATAATATAATATTAAAATAAATACATATATGTGTGTGCACGTCATGCACACACATATATTACTTTAATTATTTTTATTTTGACTAATAAGTTTACGGATTTGTTTTGGTCTATTATTTTTCAATGTTAGAACGAATTCTTAATTCCACTTTGAAGTACATTCTATATACTTCAATCCAAATCTTCTCAATTATGGAATCGATAGTCAATTTATTAAATCGATAAAATTACTTAAAGTAATATTTAACATTCTTATTTATTTTTCATTCATATTACCTCAAGTAAATTAAAAGTCTTATTTAATAACGAATAGCCCCCTTTAAATAAGTCAAATAAATTAAAATTTCTATTTAACTTTCTAGTGGATCCCGTTAAATGTGAATAAATTAATATAATAATAGGGCGAATTTTTGGGTTGTTACATTTACGGCTAGAAACCTTAGAAACAAAACCAATTGCACAAATAATGCAAGGGAAGTGACTAATACAATCTCGAATTTGCAATCATTGAATAACATTTTTTTATTCCAATAAAAGGTAAACAAAAATAAAGAATTTGCAACCATTGAATAACATTTTTAGATTCCAATATAAGGTAAACAAAAATAAATCATTTTACATCTGAGCTACGTGACACTAATTAATTTACTAAATACATAATAATCAGATAAATCTATCTACATATAAAAGTAAGAAAGTGGTTTAGTGTGAACACAATGTGGTTTAACTATTTGCTTAATATTTAGTTATTCAATGTGAACATATAGTGTAAACACAATTTGGTTAACTATTTGGTTAATTAATATTTGACTACAATATGATTAATTATTTGATAAATATTTATTTAATTAATTAATGCTTGACTATTTAAGTTTGTATTTGAATTATTTTCAAATCATTACTATATTTACCTAAGTTTATTAAATCTCCTACTATGTAAAAGGAGGATAGTGCAAAAAAAATTTCCCCCAAGATTTCCCACCTAAAGTTATTTAAAAAAAAAAATTCAAAAAACTGGCAGCAAAGGTTGGCAGCCTATTCATTTTCAAATTCAAAAAAGAAAATCAGCTATGGTCAATTGACAGCAGCATTTACTTACCAATTTTTTTTTTTTTTTTTGAATATTTGATATACATAATCATGTGCTAGGTAAATTTGAAAAAATAATTTATAAACCTTTTTATAAATCAAAAGATTTTTCAAATAGATCAATTTGTAAAAAAATTTGTGTTTAAAAATATATTTTTATTTTCTCGATATCAGATGTATCATTGAAAAATAGAAAGAAAATATGTGTGGTTAAAAAATAATTTAAGAAATTGTGTTAAAAACATATTTTTTTTATTTTCCAAACAGAGGCTAAAAGATTTTACCACAAACATTAATAATTATTGTGCTAAATTTTTTATTTAAAACTAAAAAAATGTTAAATACAAGAGTCAAGTGCAGAAAATTGTGTAAATTTTCATTTTCAGTGAAGTTAAAAATAATGCATAAAAATTATTGAAATCTACGACAATTGTATTGACATCCGTACTATGCTATTGATAACATCAAAATGTTATTTTTCTATTTTATTATTATTCTTTTAATAATAATTATTGTATTATTTTTAAATTGAAAAATATGTAATATGGGCGTCAAATTAATGATCACATTGAGAAGTTTTATGCAAGTTAACAAGTGAGATCAAATTATAAATCTATTGTCCGTAAAATATATTATTAACATACGTCGTAAAAAATGGTTCCAAAAAATGAATATCATAGTTAATTTTTAAAAGATTACCTCACTGTTAATTTTCCCAAAAACAATTCCTATAAAAAAAAAGTTGCTATAAAAAAATTAGCTTGGACAGAAATGATTGAAAAAAAGTTAAATTGAAATCAGTTATTTTGCAAACAAATAATAAACAGTCGGACTTCAAAATATAATACAATATGGATTGCAATTAATAGCAAAGCTTTATAGACTTTTCGGCGGCCACATAAAACTTTTTTTTTTTTTGAGGTAAAATAATTTATACTTCATAAATTCCCGAAAACAATTCCTATAAAAAAAAAGTTGCTATAAAAAAAATAGCTTGGACAGAAATGATTGAAAAAAAGTGAAATTGAAATCAGTTATTTTGCAAATAAATAATAAACAGTCGGACTTCAAAATATAATACAATATGGATTGCAATTAATAGCAAAGCTTTATAGACTTTTCGGCGGCCACATAAAACCTTTTTTTTTTTGAGGTAAAATAATTTATACTTCATAAATATGTACAGATTTATGATATTCCTTATTTTAGAATTTAGTTTTTTTTTTTATTCAAGTTTAATTTTTTACATTTTACTTTAAATATTTTGTGTATATCTAATACCGTTCATCGCACGGGTGATATGTCTAGTTTTTAAATTAAACAGTTAAAGTAATTTTTGTACCAACACTTTTCTAGATGTATATTTTTAAAATTATTCTCCCTTTTATTTTTGTTAAGTAAAAATTATAATTATTTCCAAACTTGATGTACATTATTTAAAAATATTTTTAATTGAATAGTGATTGATGTGATTTTGTATGGTTGAAAATGGAAAAAAAAGAAAAAAAAAATTTGGATTTATGTGTAGAATACTTTAATATTGAAATGTGTGATTAAAATTGAATACTTTAATAAAAATATATTTTTTTTCTTTTTAATGGATACTAGACAGGGGCTTATTATGTAATGATTAATTCTTTATGTTAACTATATTTGGTTAATAAATGTTTGACTACAATAATTAACTATTTAGTTAATATTTTGTGGTTTAATATGAGCACAGTGTGTTAATACAATGTTGTTAACTATTGATTAATATTTATTTAGTCAATAAATGTTTGATTACAATATGGTTAACTATTTGGTTAATTCATGTGATGATTATTTAAGTTAATATTTGGATTATATTCGAACCATTACTATATTTACCTAGACTTATTAAATTTTTTACTTTTTAAAATATTTTTTATGTTTTATTTTTTGAATTAAATAGTTAAAGTAATTTTGTAGCAATAATTGAATGTATATTTTTAAAATTATTTTCTTTTTTTTTTTTTTGTAAGTAAAAACAAAAATTATTTTCAAACTTATTATTTAATGATTAAGTTTTTATGTTATTATAATTTACAACTTTTTCACTTAATTTTTTTATATTAATTTTTACCACTGGTTGTACTTAGCATCTTTTGTAATTAAAAATTTTAATTTTGAACGAATTATAAATTCATGTACGACTATTGCTTTTATATATTACATGTTAATTCACTGTCATTTTCCTTGAAAATGTCAAAATCATGGAAAATCTTTTCCCCCTTTTGTATTTGTTTGGCGTTTGATTGAAAATTTTACCTTGAAAAATATTTCCCAAGTTACAACCAATTGAAGCACACTTAACTCATTTGTTTTGAAAATATAAATCATTTTCCTCGAGTGGAAAACATATATTTTTCGTCACGTTTGATTACTATTATCAAGTACAAATGAGTGAAAAAAAAAATTAAAATAGCTAAATTTTGTTTTATTTGCAATGAAAAATAATATCAATCAAACAATAAATTTAGGAAAATTTCCTACTTTTTTACCCGACACTTCCAATTGATATTTTTCAGGAAAATAGTTTCCAGGAAAATCAATTCCTAGAAAATATTTTCTCACCGTCCATTTTTCAACTTTTGAATCAAACACATGCAACATTGTCTTTCAAGTTCAAGAGGCGACAATTTTCATTGATAACTTCGTATGCTATGAATATCAGCAAGAGTCAAGGGAAATCACTTTTCCATGTTGATCTTTATTTAAAGAAGTCAGTTTTTAGTCATGGATAGTTGTACTTTGCAGTCTCAAGAGTTACGAATCCAGTGGTTTGAAGATGATCATTTGCGACAAAGATGGAAATAAAACAAACTCAAATACGAATATAGTTTATATAGAAGTTTTTAAAATTTATAGTGGAAACATTGCAACTCTATTAATTATAGTATCATTTTATTATTTTTCTATCTATTTTATTATACACATGTTTGACATATAATTAAAAAAAATCAGAAAATACTGAAGTCGCAATTATATGTTTCGACATGATATCGTGCATCGCACAGGTGAAATACTAGTAATTATAAATGCAATGATGTGAAATTAATAAGATCTATTGGATGATTTCTGATTTTAAGCCAAATGTTCTCTTGCTCCAAGTTTGATAGATGAAATCAACTGTGTATTCATTTGAATAATTTAAGAATCAAAGTTCACTTGTAAAGAATGTATGTGAAGCTATATATAATGATTAAGTTATGATAGAACTTGTAAAAAGTTTTAGGAAGATCTACCATTGCTCAATGGAACATATAAATCAATGAGAAAAAAAGAGAACCAGAAACAGAAAAAGTAGTTACAATTCAATCAATGAAACGTTCAGAAAAGCACTTGATCAATGTTTATGGTTTCTTTTGGAAGGAAATCAGAGAAATAAACTCAAAATTTCTTTACATGAAAGCACGTAAATTCTTGATTTATAAATTAATTAACAATAAATACTTCTCAGGCACACTTCTCAAAGGAATACATAAAAAAAAAAAATCATGCATGGTAATTTCACAAGCAGATTCATTTTGAGTGGATGACCGCATAATCAAAACACATAGTCGAAGTATTGGAACATAATCCACTTACCAAAACCTTATCACTTATTCTTAGCATGTATATATTTTGGATAGCTTGAAATCTCCAGATTGCATGTAATCCCCAGAATCATGCTGTAACTTTATTTGATATAGTTTAGTTTGGTAGGATATCATCTTGATTAGGACTCCATCTTAATTAGGAATCTCCATGTGGCCGTGTACATGTATATATATTTGCCTTGTATTATGTGGGTTTAATATACAAGATTAATATACCAAATATCTGTCTTCCTTTAAATTGTTTTATGGTATCAGAGCCTTGCTCTCAACAGCATCGATCATGGCCTCCACACTCGACCAAACCACCATCAACCAGGCAACAAGCTCTATAGGTCCTCTACCACCACCACCAACTCCTTCCATTCCTAACCCACCAGTTGTTATCAACGCACAGGCCCAACTCCCGATCAAACTCACACCAACAAATTTTTTGGCATGGCATGTACAATTTCACAGCTTACTCATTGGTTTCGATCTCCTTGGCTTTGTCAATGGTTCACTTCCCTGTCCAGAACTTTATATCAGAAATGAAACCACCACCACCATTAATCCAGACCACTTACGCTGGATTCGATAGGACAAACTCCTCCTCAATGCCATTGTTAGTTCACTCTGGCCAATCTTGTCTCTTTCATTGTAGCAGCCAAAACATCACAAGAAGCTTGGATCACAATTACCAACACTTACGGCAGACCTTACTGAGGACGCATTATGGATCTTTAAAGCACCCTTGGAAATCTTCAAAAAGGTGACTCAACCATCACCGAATACATGCATGGAGTCAAGAGTATCGTTGATAACTTGACTCTCATGAACTCCGCCCCAGATCCCGATGAATTGGTGCTCCATGTCCTTCGCGGTCTTAGTTCTGAGTACAATGGACTCTCAGAAGCTGTTCGTGCAAGGGATACTTCCATGACATTTGATGAACTTCATGAAAAACTAGTCACTAGAGAATCCCAACTCCAATCTTCTGCTGCTCCCTCTCCCTTTCATCCAGCAACGGCAAATACTGCCTCCCGATCACACCCATCCTCTCGGCCAAATACCAATCCACAAGGAGTGTCCTGACCACCCAACCATCAACATTCACGGCCAAGCAACTCCAACACCTCTCATTCCCGAAATTTCAACAACACCACCTATAAACCTCGTCCCTACCTTGGCAAGTGCCAACTATGTGGTGAACAGGGACACTATGCAAAACAATGCACCAATTTTCGCTACTCACCAATCTCACCTTCCTACACTCCCCAGCCACGCCCTTCCAATCCAAATCCACAAGTACATATAGCAGCTTCATCCACCACCCCATCAGCTGGAGAGTGGTTGTTAGATTCCGGGCATCACACCACATTACTAATGATCTGGGTAACCTCTCACTTCACTCCAACTATTATGGTCCAGATGATGTTCAAATTAGCGATGGTAAGTGCTTGTCTATAACTCACACGGGTCAAACACACATAAAATTCGAAAACTCTAAATTTCATTTATCTAACATTTTGTGTGTTCCCAACATGTCTTGTGATTTGATTTCCGTCTCTAAATTTTGCTCCCAAAATAATGTCAGTATTAAGTTCTCACCTTCCTCTTATCTTATCAAACATTTGCAGAGCAGAGCTCCAATCCTGCGCGGAGCAGTTAGAGATGGAGTTTATACACTTTCGCCTGAATATTCTGAACCAGTGATTGCGCTATCTGCTACCTCCACTAACCTCAACACCTGGCACCTTCGTTTGGGACATCCATCATCCAAAATTTTGCGTCATTTAGTATATAGAAAGTCCTTACCTTTATTTTCGTTTGATTCTTCATTGTCAAATTGTAATGCTTGTGACTGTAATAAAAGTCATAAATTAATTTTTTCGAATTCCTCTTTATCTAGGTCCTTTGCAAATTATTTTCTCTGATGTATGGATGTCACCTGTATTATCCACAGATGATTATAAATATTATGTCATTTTCATTGATCATTTTACCAAATACATTTGGCTGTATCCGCTCAAGCGCAAATCTGATGTTCGCAACACGTTCATCACATTTCACGCTTTAGTGGAAAAAAATTTCAAGAATCCCATTGTTAGCCTTTTCACCGACAACGGTGGTGAATTCACAAGTCTCTCCACCTACCTTTTAGCTAATGGCTTAACTCACCTCACCACCCCACCATATACACGCGAGCACAATGGTTACTCTGAACGATGACATCGCCACATTGTTGAAACAGGCTTATCTCTCTTACACCATGCCTCTGCACCCACCAACCTTTGGCCATATGCTTTTGCAACCGCCGTTTACCTCATAAATCGACACTCGAAAATCAATCTACAATACCTCTCCTCCTATGAAAAACTCTTCCAGTCTACTCCCAATTTCTCCAAACTTCGTGTCTTCGGGTGTCTATGCTACCCATGGCTCCGTCCCTACACTTCTCACAAGCTCGACACTCGCTCTAAACCATGTGTCTTCTTGGGTTATAGTCCATCTCAAAGTGCCTACTTTTTTTTTCACATTCCAACTGGTCGTATCTACACTAGCGGACACGTTAAATTTTTTTTTCCTTTTGTCTCATCACCCACCTCCACCACAAGCCAAGACAGTACACTCAACCTATCCTTACCGTCACTCCTTCCTCCTCATCAACTTGGCATCACTGGTTCGGACCTGCAAGTGTATAACACTCCTCTCCAAGCTGCTTCCCTAGGTTTGGACTCTGCCACTACCCTCACACCCTTGCATGCAACTCTCCACACTCCCTCCTCTCCATGCACTAAAGCGCCACTTCCCAGCAACCTCATCTCTTCTTCTCATAGCAGCCCATCAACTTCCAGTCCCATAGCACCGCAAGCTCCAACCCTTCTCCCCCTGTCCAACCATTAACATCTTAACCTACCAACCCTAATGTCCTTCGCCCCACCAAGAGTATAGCACAACTTCTTCATGAACTCCCCCCATCTACTACTGACCCTCCTCCCATTCTTCCTCCATCTATTACTTCCCAGCCCCCTACCCCATCCCCCTCCTCCCCTCCGCCAATCCAATTACCAAATTCCACTCATCCCAATCCATTCATCCCATGGTCACTCGTAGCAAGGCTGCTCATCCTACCTCCACCAAACCGTCTCATATCTCCACCACTCCTCTAAATCCTATCCGTGAACCCACCACTTCCATTCAAGCATTAAAAGATTCAAATTGGCATGCCTCCATGTCCGTTGAATTTAATGCTCTACTTAAAAATGGCACTTGGACTCTTGTACCTCCCGCTGCTCATCAAAACATCATTGGTTGCAAATGAGTTTTCCGTATTAAACGAAAAGTTGATGGGTCCATTGACAAGTACAAGGCTCGCTTGGTCGCCAAAGGCTTCCACCAGCGACCTGAGTTGGATTACCATGACACCTTTAGTCATGTTGTCAAACCTTCAACCATTCGTCTCATCTTATCACTTAGCCTTATGCATGGTTGGTCAATTCGCCACCTCGATGTTAATAACACTTTCCTACATGGCTCCTTATCTGAAACTGTCTACATGCAACAACCGCCTGGATTCATTGATCGTCAATATCCAGATTACATCTGTCACCTTCAAAAATCCCTGTATGGCCTAAAGTAAGCTCCTCGAGCCTGGTATTCTGCTTTAAAACAATTCCTTCTCAGTGTTGGTTTTCAAAATTCTAGGGCGGATCCTTCCCTATTCTTTCTTCGTCATAACTCTGTAATTCTTTATCTCCTCGTCTATGTTGATGACATCATCCTGACGGGAAACTCATCTAGTGTTCTCCAGACCTTTGTTCAAAAACTTGCTGACCAATTTTCTATTAAAGACTTGGGTACCTTATCTTACTTCCTTGGCATGGAAATAATTCCTAATAACCACGGACTATTTCTTTCACAGTGGAAGTATATCCTAGACCTATTGGACAAAACCAAAATGCTCAATTCTAAGGCGGTTGTGAGCCCAATGTCACCATCTCACATTCCCGTCATCAATGAAGGTGACCCCCTTACCAACCCTTCTAACTTTCGCTCGGCCGTTGGTGCCTTGTAATACCTTGCACTCACACGTCCAGATATATCCTTTACTGTCAACAAATTATCTCAATTTATGCACTCCCCCACAACTGTCCATTGGGCCGCACTAAAGAGACTATTTTGTTACCTCCATGGTACATGTGATCATGGTCTACTCCAAAAACAATCTCCACTTTCACTTCATGCCTTTTGTGATGCCAACTGAGGCTGTAACCTCACTGACCGTACTTCCACCGGTGCTTGCATTGTATATCTTGGGACAAACCCCATATCTTGGAGCTCCAAAAAGCAAACCACCGTGGCTCGTTCATCCACTGAAGCTGAATATCGTTCCATTGCTGCCACCACAGCAGAAATTACCTGGCTCCAATCACTCCTAGCGAAAATTGGTACCACCCATCTTCTCCTTCTGTCATTTACTCAGACAATGTTGGAGCCACATACTTGTATGCAAATCCAGTATTCCACTCCCGCATGAAGCACATTGCACTTGATTTTCACTTTGTTCGGGAGAAGGTTCAGTCCGGCCAATTTCGAGTCACTCATGTTTCCTCCGCTGACCAGCTAGCTGACATTCTCACTAAGCCTGTTCCGGGTTCACAACTTGCTGCTACTCGGGTCAAGATTGGAGTACACCCGTCCTCCATCTTGAGGGGGCGTATTGGAACATAATCCACTTACCAAAACCTTATTTCTTATTCTTAGCATGTATATATTTTGGATTACTTGAAATCTCCAGATTACATGTAATCCCCAGAATCATACTGTAACTTTATTTGATATAGTTTAGTTTGGTAGGATGTCATCTTGATTAGGACTCCATCTTAATTAGGAATCTCCATGTGGCCGTGTACATGTATATATATTTGCCTTGTATTATGTGGGTTTAATATACAAGATTAATATACCCAAAATCTGCCTTCCTTTAAATTGTTATACGAAGTGGGTAGTAATGAAGTATAAGGTCGCATACTCCTGTCGAAACCATAAAATTAGCCATCCAACACCTCACACATAGGGCATCCATCCCACAAGATCTTACTCCTTTTCATTTCTATTTTAGTGGTTAATTCGTTCTAAACTTTGAACTCAAAATACTCAAATGATTATAAAATATAAAAACCTTAATTCACAATGGATGATCAACAACATACAATGTAGCTACCAATAATTTTTACGCATTTAATAATTATTTTTAAATTTAGAAAATTGTGTCGCTACTATCTCACCCATTATTTTGAAGTTAACGCCGCGACGAATTCGTCTAGCCAAGTCGAGAAAATATCAAGATCGTTCGATTTTAAATTAAATTCCGAATTTATAAAAGTATATTATTTTAATTATTTATTCAAAGTATTATTTTCAAAATCATTTTAAATTCCAATTTTTCTTATTTAAATTATTTTAAGTCCAAGTACTTAATTCAATTTTACCTCAAAATTTATTTATTCTCAAATTTATTTTCAGTCCAATATATATCTGTTTTAAATACGTTTCTTAATCAAAGTTAATCTAATTCTTAGTTGATTACCCTAAACTAATCCGCAATCAAACTCACCATCACCACTTGCACCATCATCACCATCAACGCACACACCACCAAGCACATCACCACCACTGCCATGGCCAAAATCAATCACAACCCAACCTATTTCCACCATCACCACCTACGCTGCAACCACCGCCATCAACCTCCACAGTCGGCCAACTATCAGCAAAACCGACCCACCTCCAAACCATTTTCATCAATATACCACTCATCACCTCCACCAGAATCATCACCTTGACGCCCCAACTACCTCAAGCCACTGCAATAGCCATCACCACCTCCACGATCGAACAACACTGCCAACTTCAGTCCCCCCCAAATCAAACCCAAATTAAACTCCAAACTCAGAACAAAACTAGTACATACCTTCATCACCGGTCATCTAGACGGATAGTCGCCGGAAGACCTTCGAACTCCAACTTCGGTTTCGACCTAAATCGATTCCCAAAATTTCAGCCTCACCTACACTACACTCGCACCGCCTTCACTCAACGATGGTACTACCACCGGATTCGCCGGCGGGTCGCCGCCAGCCTCCCTCTTTTCCTCCCTGTCTTCTCCTCTGTTTTGGTCGTGAGAGAGTGAGTTGAGAGAGAGATAGAGTGAGTCGTGAGAGAGAGAAAATAGATCTGAGGATATATTTTGATTTTCGAAAATTTGCATTTTGGTCGTTAACTTTTAAAGTTATTTCATTCCAGTCCCTTTTAATTAAAATGTTATATATTAAGCCCCAAGTTTTTAAAATGATCATTTCAGCCCTAAATTTCAAAAGTTATTATTTTAACCCTAAGTATCAAAACCATTTTATTTCAGTCCTTGCTGATTTACTTTATTTGATTTTAAGTCCAAGTTTTAAAAGATTTACATTTTAGTCCTCAAATGTTTAAAAAAAACAATTATTTAAGCCCCATATTTTAAAGTCTTTCGATTTGGTCCATATTGATGATATATATATAGATATGTATACGTATATTTATAAATCTCAACTTTTGAAAATATTCATTTAGTCCCTCAACTTTCAAAACATCGATTTCAGTCATCAAAGTGTAAATTATCATTTTAAACTATAAATTTCTAAAGACTAAGGTAACTTATGGGCTAGACGAAGCGTACGGAGAATTTAAAGAATGGAGGTCATTTCCCGCTCAACTTTGCACTCGTCGGATTTGAGGTAGGCTCGCCCACATTAATTGATTTAAATTATGATTGCATGTGAATGTTATCATGTGGATGTTATGTGACTTGTGAAAATTCATTTTTATGAAAATGAACCTATATTCCCTCGTCAGGAATAATGATGATATGAGTATGCGGAAAGATTGGGAAAAGGCCCCGTTGAGGGAGCCCAATCCGCTATAGTGTATGCGGGCAAGATTGGGAAAAGACCCCTTGAGGGAGTCCAATCCGCTACAAGAAATGATGATATTATGCATAACTTACGTGCCTCATGAGCACGAGAGACGAGAATACCAACAGTCGATTTTCTAAAGAGCCTATGATTTTCAAAATAAGCCTATGAATTTGAAAAACCATGAGTATGCGGGCAAGATTGGGAAAAGACCCCTTGAGGGAGACAATCCGCTACCCACATCCATGTTTAAAGAGTATATGATTTTTCAGAAAGAAGAGAATACCAACACCCGTTTTCTAAAGAGCCGGCGTTTATGTGTTCAATCATCTTGTAGGTTAATTAATTGGTGATGAGTCTACTGAGTATTTCTCCCATGAAATGCTCACCCTACTTTTAACAGTTTTGCAGATTTCGGAGACGGTAGCGAGTGATGGGCAATGATGGTGGCAATAAACGTTAAATGGTTGAAAGTTTGACTTTAATGATTTCCGCATTTCCAAACATTGGATAATTTTGAGAATTTCAGTTATTGAGAAATTATGACATTGTCAATTTCTTTACAATATTAATGATTCGATTTACTATTTCAAATTGTTTCATAAATGTTTTAAATTTTATCGGCCATTACAATTTATTTAATGTTGCCAAAAATAAATTTCAAATATTTTCTTCCGCAAAAATATTATTTAAAAAGTTAGATCAGACGATGAAGTGATGAACCAGGTATTTAGAACTCGGGGCGCTACATACAAAATCATTTATTTCACAAGTAAGAATTCTTCAAAGTCAATATCCCAATCATATCTGACATTATTAATTTGTAAAATGGTTTAGATACCAAGTCATGTTTGGATAGATTAAAAATTTTTAGGGTAAATCTAGTCATAAGTACATATTGAAAAATTTTCTTTGAAGCATTAAAGATGAAATTAAGCTCGTAAAAAGGATGTAAAAAAGGAAAAATCTATCAAAGAACAATAACTGTAAACTAAATATATAGTTTGCAAAACATCACATGAAATGCCATATACTCTGTTTGCTTTTATTCTATCATTTCAAATTTATGTTTCATGACTCGTGAGAATTTGACAATTAAGGCTAATAATTATTTGCGTACATAGCAAGTCAAACAACTTTTCTATTTTCCGACACCAATAGAACTTTGAATAACATTAAATAAGTGGGAATAATAAAACTTATAGATATGCAAATGCGCATCACATTACCAAAAGTAGTCTGGCCAATATCTAGGTGAGTTCCAAGTCCATAACGACTATCCAAGCAGTACCACAATAAATATGAACAATATGGAAAGCCACACCCATCCTCTTTTAACTGCATAAGGTGAAGAAAGCATTATGTAGCAACTAAGTCTCAAAGTTATGGAGTGCAAAAGAGAGGTGAATTACTTCTCTAGTGTAAAAGGAGTAACCTTGTGAATGACATTTTGTTACAGAATATGCATATAGCATAGTACTTGCATTCTAAAAATCAACAAATTAAAACCAATTTAAATAGTTAAGGCATTGTCAATTATAGCACACAATAATCCACAGGTTTTCCAGCCCTTATTGATTATTAACGTCAAGTTCAATACTTATTAGGATTACTCATCTAACCAATTCAGTTCTCATAATTGTATCCATTTTAGTCCTGGAAAACTCTTGGTTTCATACTTGCTCTAAGATAATTAAGCCTCAAATTCTCGTAGAAGTGGCACCACTTTGTTGGAAAGTGTATGCCCGTCGAGTTAATTTATTTGTACTCGTGACGTTTTTGGAATAAAATATTATCTTATATATTTGATTATATTATTTTGAGCTTGCATTAATCCATAGATCGATTCGATATTACTAATTGAGTGTTTAAGTTGTTAAACACAGAAAGATTCAATTTGTAATTCGATCTAAAATTATTGTTCACGATCAGTAAAATAAATATGGATAATTTATTTTTGATCGTCTCGATTTCATTAAAATCTATCTTTGATTTTGAAAATAAAATTGAGAGTACATTTGATATGTATTGAACGGGACCACGTGAAATTAATTTGTGACATTGACCGTGCAAATTTAATTTCACTTGACTATCGTACATGGAACCTTAATCCTAATCGGATAATGAACTTCGATTACTAACTTGAAGTTCTTTGAGGTATCAATGGGTGAGATCAAATTGTTGGTCAATATCTCGATACTTTGGGAATTAAAGTAAAATAACGAGGAACATATATTCGTATTATGGAATCCGTCACCATTAGGTATGATCATGATCTCACTGGTTCTTCTAATGGACAGTTAAATCTGAGCTCAGTAATTCGACAATGATTGTTGGATTTTATGATGTGATGTGATCACATAGAACTGTCAGATAGAAGATGGGAGTCGAGAATTTATGAATATTCAGATAAGGGTATTTTGGTCGTTTAACCTTACTTCGAATATTCCAGTTGATCGACGGGGGTAACATGTAAGAGCGATAAGTCAGAGGATATAATTATTGGTTATTGCTTCAGTAATTACAATTTTACTAAGAGTGCAATCTCGTTCTTTTAGTGGAATAGAACGTGATTAATAAATTATTTTGATTGGTCAAGAGTTGACTGGATCAGAATTAATTTATTGGAGCTTAGTTTAATTGGGTCCGATCAGGTTCCCTTGGTGGCTTCAATAAAACAGGCATATACAGGCTTATAACTTGTATTGGGCCGTGCAGAAATGGGCCTGGGTTATAGTATTAGGGTTGGTAGGGTTTTAGAGGGTAAAGAAGTTATAAATAGTCTTCTAAGACTATTTTTCTTAACCTAATACACGTGTGGGCGGGACACACACTAAAGTGTGAAGTGTGTGTTTTGTTCTCTTGATAAAACCCTAACCCTAGTGTAACCAAAAGGCCAGAGAAAAGTGACTACACACTTGCATAGCCTCTGTTGGAGAACACCAAGGAAAACTTGAAGGTTTGGAGATTGGTGGAATCAAGATCTACACAGATAATTGTCAAAGCACGCTACAAGGGTAACGATTGCTAAATTATTATTTGTTCAAAATTATTTGATCTAGTCAAATACATAAAACGGCGAATTCCTATTATGGGATGATCCAAATCATAAGAAACTAATTTTTGTGATTAGATATCACGTTGCGTCAATATTTTTTTTCCAACAATGGTATCAGAGCGAGGTTTTTGATACTGTTTTATGTATTTAGGGTTAAATAATTTTGTTATGCATGTGTTAGTGGAGCGGTGTAGATTTTATGTGATTTGATCTGTTATTGGTTGAATGATATTTTAATGAACTGATTTATGGCCTTAGATTGTTTGTTGTAAATTATGTATTTGTTTTATCGAGTCATGTAACAAAAGGGGTGGATTACGACTCCATGTTTCCCTTTTGATTTTGATTTATTGTAAAATAGAATTAGAAATTAGTTTTGCAATTATATCTTGTTGTAATCAAAAGTATGAAGACCGAATCTGTGACAGCTAGAACATGGAGGACCAGGTAATTCAATTTCAGATTGAGGGACTATTGCTGCAAAATTCGGATGACCTCTGTTGCAATTTCAAAATAAGGATTTGACTTCACCATCTTCAACACTTCAAGGACTTGGCTTGCAATTACTGGAAATCCACCATGAACGGCATGCAGGCAGTCGGCGGGACTCGTGGGTGCTACCAATGTGCTCGGCGGTCAATGGTGACGCTTTTGGCGTTGCTATTTTGGCTCGATCGTGACGGTAGTGGAACCCACATATCACGCTGCACACGGTCGACAGCGCCTGTAGGTGATGCCGCTGCGATGGGTGGTTGATCGCGGCGCCTTTGGCGTCGTGATCTCACCTGGATCGCGACGGCAGCAGAACCCGCTGCCTGTGCAGCGCCGCGGAAGATGGGGCAGCACCACCGTGGTGCTGCCGCTGCTGCCATTGGTGGTCTATTCCACCTGTTGGCGATTTCATTTCGGAAAATAATTCCAAGCATTTTCCGGCGATGGCATCTCAGAAGGCAGGGGCTGAAATCGCGGCGGCTGGAATCGAGGCAGCTGGAATTTTGAGTTCTCCATTGGTAGGTTACACAGCATGCAGGAAGAGAGGACTATTTATTTGGGCTGTAATTTAAGTTGGGCCTTGCTTTCTTCTTGGGCCGGCCGGTTGGACTGAATTAAAAATTGCAGATTGGACCATTTTGAAGTTGGGCCAGATAATTATTATTTGAAGAGTTCTAGTAATGGACTGGACACTTGCAAATGGAAATTGAAGAATTGGGCCGGGCTGTGGCTCAATGTAATCTTTAATTAATTTGTAATTTTGTGTCTAGGTTTTGGCCATAAATCATGTTCTAGTTTATTTTATTATTGCATTTATTTATTACTTTAATTAAATTGTGGATGAATGTCATTTGATAACATGTCATGTAGATCGCATTAACACCGCTCTAGGAACTATACTGTCATGCATAGTTTTATATTTTATTTTCTTTTCTAAATGTTAGATTAGAAAATAATTTTGATAATTATTAAATTGATTTTAAAAGTTAAAATTGATTATTTAATTATTAAATGAAAACCCAATAGTTTAAAAATATTAAGTGAGTGAGGGTGCAAATTTTTGAACCCACGGCCTCCCTTATTAGCCCATTAGTAAAAATTTGTGCATGCCTCGTGCTAATTTATTTAGTCTCCCTATAGGAGGGCTGCACTGTTTTGGTTACTGGTTTGGGCCCAATTAGGTGATAATTTATTTAAGTTTGAATTAATCATGATTACCCTATAGGTAACGTAATTAATTTGGTACTTGAAAAATTATCAATATAAGGGTTGAACACTTAAATCAAAGGCATCGTGGGGACTTCCTATAGAATATCCAAACGATGTCAATGATGGCCAAATTTTAACGACAATAAAATTAATATTGCATGAGATGCTAGATATATTAATTTTAATGGGAGGGTCTCAACCTAGCCATAAATCTCATTTATTTCTCCTATAGAGAAATGTGTTTAAGATTTTGGGGTTTTAGGATGTCGTCATATTATAGTAGTTTTTGGTCTACTTGTGCATAAATTTATATTCATGCATCATATATGAAATCATTGAATGCATAGCTCATTTATTTTATTTTATTTTATTTCAGAAAAATGTCTGGAAATTCACTGTCCATTATCTTAACTAAAAATCAACTGGTTGGAGAAAATTTCATTGATTGGAAACGTAATTTTATGATTGTTCTCACCGCCGAGAAGCATAAATTTGTGCTAACTGAACCCCGTCCCAATGCACCGACTCGGACTTCCACACCCGAACAGAAGGCCGCATATGAGAAGTGGATCCATTCTGATGAGATGGCCCGCTGCTACATTTTGGGTTCTATCTCAAATGTGTTGCAGCAGAAACATCAGAATATGGAAACTGCTGCTCTGGTTATGGAGAGCCTTCAGCAAATGTTCGAACATCAAGGTCGTCAGGCCCGTCAGGCTGCTATTAGGTCCATTATGAACATGCGCATGAAACCTGGTACACCCGTTAGAGATCATATGCTTGCATTGATTGGTCAGTTTAACGTGGCTGAGGTTTTGGGGGCTGAAATCAATTCGGAGACGCAGGTTGACATGGCTTTGGAGACTCTCCCAGAGATGTTCTCTCAGTTCAAAGTTAGCTATAACATGAACAAGCTGGATATGTCACTGACCGAGTTGATGCATGAGCTTCAAAATGCTGAGACTGTTCTTAAGACCAGGGCCAATGATGTGCTGGCTGTTGCTTCTGCTGGGCCATCCTCTTCCAAGCCGAAAGGGAAAGGAGGCAACAAGAGGACGAAGTCTAACAAGAAGGGACCACAGCAGCAGGTCAAGAAAGCAAAGACAGAAGGCAAGCCAAAGGGGAAATGCTTTCATTGTGGACAGAAAGGTCACTGGAAGAGGAACTGCCAGGGATACCTAGCTTCCAAAAGGCAAGGTAATGGTGAGTTATCTTATATTGAGTCTTGTTTAGTGGTTGATTCTACATATACTTGGATAGTAGATTCTGGAGCCACTAATCATGTTTGCAATTCATTGCAGGGGTTCCAAGTAACCAAGCAACTCAGTGAAGGGGAGCATACTTTAAGGGTTGGCACAGGAGCAGTGGTTTCTGCCAGAGCTGTTGGAGTAGTTTATCTTTATTTTAATAATAAACATTTGGTTTTGAATAATTGTTATTATGTTCCGGATATTACCCGAAATTTGATTTCGGTTGCATTACTTTTTAAACATGGTTATTCTGTTTATTTCACTTGTCTGATGGTGAAAATTGTTATGAATAAAGTTTTAATTTGTGAGGGACATATGCTTAACAATTTGTATACTTTGAAACCTGCCGATAGCTCTCTATATCACATTGCATCTAACAAACGCATTTAGTTATCTCCTACTAATGAGACTTATTTATGGCACCTGAGACTTGGTCATGTTAACCTAAATAGGATTCAAAGACTTGTAAGGGATGGTCTTTTGAGTGACTTAAAAGTGGAATCCCTACCAATTTGTGAATCCTGTCTGGAAGGAAAAATGACCAAGAGACCTTTTACTTCAAAGGGGTATAGGGCCAAAGAAGTCTTCGAATTAGTACACTCTGATGTATGTGGACCCATTAATGTCTAAGCTAGAGGTGGGTATGAGTACTTCGTCACCTTCACTGATGATTACTCTAGATATGGTTATGTTTACCTAATGGCACGCAAGTCTGAAACTTTTGAAAAGTTCAAAGAATTCAGGACTGAAGCGGAGAAGCAATTAGGTAAGAACATTAAAACACTTCGATCAGATCGAGGTGGAGAATATCTATCCCATGACTTTAGGTCATATCTATCAGAAAATGGGATTGTATCCCAATTAAGTGCACCAGGTACTCCCCAACAGAATGGTGTATCTGAAAGGAGAAACAGGACCTTGTTGGACATGGTCAGATCAATGCTAGGCTTCTCAACTCTCACAACATCTTTTTGGGGATATGCTCTACAAACTGCAATATACTTGCTTAACATGGTTCCATCTAAATCTGTCCCTAAGACACCCCTGGAATTGTGGAATGGGCGAAAGCCTAATCTGGCACATATACGGATATGGGGATGTCCTGCACACGTGCTTAAGGGAAAGGTGGAAAAGATGGAATCAAGATCACAAGTATGCATTTTTGTAGGATATCCAAAGGGAACAAGAGGATATTACTTCTATAGTCCTCAAGATAAGAAAGTTTTTGTGAGTACAAATGCAACTTTCTTAGAGGACAAGTACATAGAAGAACGTGAATCAAAGAGCAAGGTTCTTTTGGAAGAGATGAAGGGAAAAGTTCCCATTTCATCAACCCCAGTAATCCGCATTGAACCTACTCAGGATGAATTCACGTCCCCACCAGTTACGGTACCTGAATTCAGTGGGAGACAAGTGGAGGTTATACCTTCCATGTCTGCTGGATCACTGACACGTAACTTGGAGGAGGAACGAGTCCCCATTGCATCACCACTTGGTATTGAAATTGGAAACGAGGGACTTGATACCAGAGAGCCGGTGGTAGAACAAATACAAATTCCAATCAACCAGGAGCCTCTTCAGCATAGACGTAGTGGGAGAGTCATTAGACCGCCCTCCAGATACTTGCTCTATGGAGAGTCTTTCGAGGCAGTCTCCACTGAACAAGAGGAGGATCCTACCTCGTATAAAGAAGCTACGGAGGATGTAGACGCTGACCATTGGAGGAGTGCCATGGACTCAGAAATGAAATCCATGTACACTAACTCTGTCTGGGATCTTGTAGATGCACCTAATGGGGTAAAACCCATAGGATGCAAATGGGTCTACAAGAGAAAAAGAGGGGTAGATGGAAAGGTAGAGACCTTTAAAGCTAGACTGGTCGCGAAGGGTTTCACCCAAAGAGAAGGTATCGATTATGAGGAAACCTTCTCACCTGTGGCCATGCTTAAGTCTATTCGGATCCTCTTATCCATTGCAGCTCATTTTGATTATGAGGTGTGGCAAATGGACGTCAAGACAGCATTCCTAAATGGAAATCTTGACGAAAGCATTTATATGATGCAACCAGATGGTTATATCCAAAAGGGTCAAGAGCATAAAGTATGCAAACTGCGTAGGTCTATTTATGGGCTTAAGCAGGCATCTAGGTCCTGGAATATCAGATTTGATCAAGCTGTAAAAGGTTATGGTTTTGATCAGAATCTTGATGAACCTTGTGTTTATAAGAAAATTAAAGACAACAAGGTAATTTTTCTCATACTGTATGTAGATGACATCCTGCTCATTGGGAATGATGTAGGAGCATTAACATCAGTTAAAAACTGGTTGGCGCAACAGTTTGATATGAAGGACTTGGGAGAAGCCAATTATGTTCTAGGAATCCAGATCCTTCGGGATAGGAAGAACAGGAGAATTGCGCTATCTCAAGCTTCATATATAGACAAGATTGTGGTGAGGTTCGCTATGCAAAATTCCAAGAAAGGTCAAATGCCTTTCAGACATGGAATTCACTTGTCACGGGAGCATTGTCCTAAGACTCCTAGTGAAATGGAACACATGAAACAGGTTCCTTATGCTTCGGCTGTAGGAAGTCTCATGTATGCTATGCTATGTACTCGCCCAGATATATGTTATGCTGTTGGAATTGTCAGTAGATATCAGTCAAATCCTGGACCAGAGCATTGGACTGCTGTAAAGCATATACTCAAGTATCTTCGCAGAACTCGAGATTATATGCTGGTTTACTCAGCTCCAGATTTGGTGCCAACGGGTTACACTGATTCTGATTTTCAAGCTGATAAGGACTCCCGAAAATCCACATCTGGATCAGTGTTCACACTGGGTGGTGGTGCCGTTGTTTGGAGGAGTATCAAGCAATCATGCATTGCTGATTCCACCATGGAGGCAGAATATGTGGCAGCTTGTGAAGCAGCCAAAGAGGCAGTATGGTTGAAGAAATTCTTACAGGACCTTGAGGTGGTTCCATCTGCATCTCAGGCCATTACTCTATACTGTGATAACAGTGGAGCAGTGGCGAATGCAAAAGAGCCCCGCAGCCATCAGCGTGGAAAACACATTGAGCGTAAATACCACTTGGTTAGAGAAATCGTTCAACGAGGAGATGTGACAGTGTGCAAGATAGCATCAGCAGAAAATCTTGCAGACCCTTTTACCAAAAGCTTACCAGCTAAAAGTTTTGAGGGTCATATTGAAAATATGGGTGTACTTAACATGTCTCATTTACTCTAGGGCAAGTGGGAGAATTGTTGGAAAGTGTATGCCCGTCGAGTTAATTTATTTGTACTCGTGACGTTTTTGGAATAAAATATTATCTTATATATTTGATTATATTATTTTGAGCTTGCATTAATCCATAGATCGATTCGATATTACTAATTGAGTGTTTAAGTTGTTAAACACAGAAAGATTCAATTTGTAATTCGATCTAAAATTATTGTTCACGATCAGTAAAATAAATATGGATAATTTATTTTTGATCGTCTCGATTTCATTAAAATCTATCTTTGATTTTGAAAATAAAATTGAGAGTACATTTGATATGTATTGAACGGGACCACGTGAAATTAATTTGTGACATTGACCGTGCAAATTTAATTTCACTTGACTATCGTACATGGAACCTTAATCCTAATCGGATAATGAACTTCGATTACTAACTTGAAGTTCTTTGAGGTATCAATGGGTGAGATCAAATTGTTGGTCAATATCTCGATACTTTGGGAATTAAAGTAAAATAACGAGGAACATATATTCGTATTATGGAATCCGTCACCATTAGGTATGATCATGATCTCACTGGTTCTTCTAATGGACAGTTAAATCTGAGCTCAGTAATTCGACAATGATTGTTGGATTTTATGATGTGATGTGATCACATAGAACTGTCAGATAGAAGATGGGAGTCGAGAATTTATGAATATTCAGATAAGGGTATTTTGGTCGTTTAACCTTACTTCGAATATTCCAGTTGATCGACGGGGGTAACATGTAAGAGCGATAAGTCAGAGGATATAATTATTGGTTATTGCTTCAGTAATTACAATTTTACTAAGAGTGCAATCTCGTTCTTTTAGTGGAATAGAACGTGATTAATAAATTATTTTGATTGGTCAAGAGTTGACTGGATCAGAATTAATTTATTGGAGCTTAGTTTAATTGGGTCCGATCAGGTTCCCTTGGTGGCTTCAATAAAACAGGCATATACAGGCTTATAACTTGTATTGGGCCGTGCAGAAATGGGCCTGGGTTATAGTATTAGGGTTGGTAGGGTTTTAGAGGGTAAAGAAGTTATAAATAGTCTTCTAAGACTATTTTTCTTAACCTAATACACGTGTGGGCGGGACACACACTAAAGTGTGAAGTGTGTGTTTTGTTCTCTTGATAAAACCCTAACCCTAGTGTAACCAAAAGGCCAGAGAAAAGTGACCACACACTTGCATAGCCTCTGTTGGAGAACACCAAGGAAAACTTGAAGGTTTGGAGATTGGTGGAATCAAGATCTACACAGATAATTGTCAAAGCACGCTACAAGGGTAACGATTGCTAAATTATTATTTGTTCAAAATTATTTGATCTAGTCAAATACATAAAACGGCGAATTCCTATTATGGGATGATCCAAATCATAAGAAACTAATTTTTGTGATTAGATATCACGTTGCGTCAATATTTTTTTTCCAACACACTTCACACTTATATAGTGATCTCTTACCTTTCTATTTAAAGGATCAACTACTATCCTGAGTGCGCACAAGCAGGGAATATAACCCCAAGTTCAAGCGTGGAGTTTATTCCACGAGTTCTTTTACAAGCGTGGTTTCTATACCACAGATTTCAAGTAGGGAGACGACATCCTTGAAATTATTTAACAAGCATAAGCGTATCGTGATCCATATCGTGATTTAATTACTGGACTCCGTGGCACGTATATCAAGTTAAGCACCATAGACGTATTAAAAAGTGGGATTGAGTATGACTGTAATATCATGTAAGAAAATCATTTCCATGTCATGCATAAGGAAATAACTTTAATAACTTTATAAGTCAGTGTTTAGAAAACCAGACCGGCCGGTTCGACCGGGAAAATCGGGAACCGGCCGAAAAACCGGTCCGGTTCATCCCAAAAACCGGTCGGTTCAACCGGTTTTTAATCGGTTCAACCGGGAAACCGGTTGAAAATCGGGAAAAAACCGGCCGGTTCAACCGGTTTTCATTTTTTTATTATTTTTTTTGTTGTTTTAAGCTATTTTTGTGTATAATTTTATTTTCTAAATGAGTAAATATTAGTTTATTTGTAAAATAACTTGTTTTTTAGAATTTTTGTGATTTTTTAATAATTTTTTATATTTTAATTGAAACCGGTTCGACCCCGGTTGGACCTTTTGACCCTTGACCCGTTGCCTTTTCCGATTTTCTAAACATTTGTATAAGTGTTACATCATATAAACAAGCACAAGTGTTATATCACATAAACAAGTACAAGAGTTACTTATAATGTTCATATAACAATTATCAGGAACAAAGGTTATAAAAATAGATAATATCTTATTAGATTACGTTAGTTAATCTTATTACCCTTTTTCAAATAAACGACAAGTCAAGAACTATTAGGTTTAGATATAAATTCCATTATGCTCTTATGTGTTCGGATAATCATGTAACACATTACTTAGAAGTATGCAGAATAACTTTCTAGATCATATTGTCATCTTTATTGAATTGAGAAAAATAAGAGTTCAACACTATTCTTCATGTATCGATACAAGAAGTGTAAAAAGCATACTTCAGATTCAAGATCATTTATAAATAAATCAATCATCTAACATTCAAAATAACATTTATTATCTTTCGTGTAACACTCATAAGTTTATTATTACTTATCTTTCTAATTGTATCATATGTGATCTAAAACATGATGTTAATCTTTTACCAGTAATATATCATTACATAATAGTAATCTTTTACAAGTAATGTATCTATGCATAATATTAATGTCAAGATAACAAGGATAATCTAGTTAATCAATGTCAAGATATTGATAATGATATAACAATTAAATAGGGAACACTTATAACGAGATCACATAGATAACATATTAAGCCCTTGTTTGAGACCCATTATTTGGGAAAAATTATGGTTTGAAATAGTATTTTTGGGAGGATGTATGGTTAAAAAATGTTCGAAAAGTCAAAAATGGTGGGCTTGACTAAAATAGATAATTGAGATTGAGTGTTGAATAAATTTGGTTTACAAAAAATGGAGGCCAAACATTGGCTAAGAATGGTCAAGATCAAGTTATCATTATTCAATATTTCACAAGTGAATAAATAAATATTATCGTCACAATAATGATATAAGTATCATATTAAAGATAGACGTGGTACACTTGTAGTGAGACTATATATTTAACTTGTATCAAGTAAATAAATAACATATTCCACTCACCTCAGTCTAAAAGTAGAGTCCAAGATCCTGGGAATCGATTTGGTGGGTGGTCCTTCAAAATTCAGACTACCAGAGGGGATTCGGCTGATACATCCTACACCATCTTACCGACCCTGCAATCCACCACCAAGCTAGGTGGCGATTTGTTATGATTCCCTATCATGCCAGACGAGTTCCCTTTGCACCCCTTCTTTAGGTCCTTACTCCGGATCTACAACTTATATCCTTATCAACTAGCTCCGAACTTTTGTACACAAGCGGTTGACACCTAGTTAGTATGGCAAGAAGTCATTCCAGACTACCCCATTTCCCTGCACATAATCCACACCCTGTACATTTTGAAGAAGACCGTCTGGAGGGATAAGGATGGTAGACCAGATGTGATGGACTGGTATTATCTGTCACCAATAGGTACCCATCCTCCTATCATCACTAAGCACCCAACTTCTACAAAAAAAAATTGGAGGAGTTAGTGATTCTGGGTCACTGGGGAGTGCAAAGCTCGCCTACCGATCCTACTCCAAAGATCACCCTTCCCGAACTCTTTCCCCTCCGCATGAGTTTTATTCCACTTCCATTTACAGAGGTGGGTGCGTAGTCTTTATTAATTGTTTATTATCTCTAACACATATTTTCATTTTACCTCTTATCTCATGTCAAATCTTCGCCTCCCTGCTATCAGAGGAGGATCTGTCAACGGTGAGGAAACTGTTTACATTCCGAGGCACTTTCCAACAGGTCATTCAACAGAAAAAAGCTTTTCGTCAAGCACGATCTTATTCGAACTATGAGTAAGTTGAAATTTTCCATCTTGCTCTCTTTCCATATAACTCAGGTTCAGTTTCTTGAAGCTACCCCTTTCTTCTTTAATTGTAACTCAAATTCCAAGGAATTCTCCAAGATTTCCCTAAAGGGGCTTATGTCAAAGAAGGTTCCTCCCATCCTTCACCAGGGAAGTGAGGTTGAAAGAAGATAGAAGTCCATCCTCGCCGACCTTCAAGTGGAGGCAGTTAAGAATGTATCAGAGGCGTCTACTGCCCGGCTTGGGGGCACTTTTCTAGTGCTTTTACTGCCTCCCGCATTATTGCCAATTGGGCCTCGACAGGCAGACTTGGGGGAGGGAGTCAACCCTAAGAAGGCCATGCTAAGGGAAAAGGGAAAAGGTCAGGGGCGAGGACAAAGGAGAAAAGGTGTCCAAAAAGGGCTCACTTAAGGATACCACTTCCGATGATATCACCGAGTTGGTTTCTAAGGACGAGCCTCCCCCTTTGAAGAGGCTGAAAAGACCAATGTCCTTCACAGAGATGTCACTTTTGATCCCAGCTTGTTTGACTCCCCAGCGCCCCGCTACTAGAGTTGCCTTGGCTATGGAGCAGTTTCGGACAAAAGGCTAGTCCTCCTTTTCCTCTAGCATCCCTCCTGCCCGAAAATTGCTTGTAGCCAAGGCCATGAATGTTAGGGCCTTGGCTCTAATTGAGGAGGTGGAATCTTCCGTCTTGGAGGCGTAACGTGACAAGAAGAATTCCAAAACAGGGCTTCTCCATGCTGATGATATGCTGAAGGAGATTAATGATCTCAAGGAAAAGTTGGTCATAGCTCACAAATCTTCCTAGGATGATAGAGCCCTTTCCAAGTGCCTTCAAGAGGACAATAATAAGCTAAGGCACGATCTCCATGCTTCTGAAGCTGATGTGGTGACCCTATGCAAAAATCTCAATGATTCCAACGCCACAAAGAGCAAGCTGGTAGCCGAAGTGACAGAGGTCACCGACAGATTTGAGAGAGAGGTAGAGACTCAAAAAAAGATAGAAGAAGATTACACTTCTCTGCAGCGCCACTTAGAGTCCTGGGTTAAGGAGGTCCTGGAGCAGACCATTGCAGCTAGGGTTGGGGAAATTTTTGGGGCTAAGGTATTCAAGGCGTTCCAAAATTTCAAAGATACCTTTGAGGAGAAGCCTGAGTATGAGGTTATGCAGAAGGTTTTTGAAAATATTGGTGCCCCGATGGCCTCAAAAGATGTGAAGGAGGATTTTCCCTATCTAGACCTTTCAAAAATATAGGCCTTTTATCCAAAGCCACTAGACGCAGAGGCCTACCCACTGAAGGAGCCACGGGCTATGGTTCTGTTGAAGATACCCTCCCTTCCTGACTTCTTGTATTTTTAATTTTGGCTTATTGTTTACTACTTCTAATGATTTCGTTTGTATGAAGATCATATTTCTATTTCAGAATTTAGTGTTGGATACTTTTCATTGTGATATTTTATTTTTTCTTGACATGAGTGTTTTTGCGATGCAATGTTTGCATGTTTTGCACATGATAGTCCTTCAAACCTAATCATTTAAGATATTTATGTTCATTGGTTAGGTTTGATAGACAGACACGCGCCCCGAACTCTTCCCCCAATAATTTCGAAGTATAATTGTGATGTCCCTTGTGTGAAGGGGTCCTCCTTACTTTCTTTCGAAGTAATTTCAGTTAAAAATGATTTGCAGAACTGTTAAAAAAGTAGTTTAGTATTTTTCTTAAATAAGACAATACATTATTAACGTTGGCAGTACCTCACCTTTTTCCGAGGCGATTAAAGTGTTTTGTGAGTTTACAGGAGTCCCATGTTTAGGGGATTTGTCATGAACCTATGCGAGTGTGGGAAATAACGAGGCACCTTGGCGCTTGGTTTGGTTAGCCTGGTTATGCTAATACTAAATTTACTTGACGTGAATTTTTGTAAGAAAGACCCTTTATTACACAACTGCCATAGAGTCAGATGCAAATATTTCAAACTAGGGGAAGCTTCCTTTACTGATAATAGCGGCAAAGATGATTGATGTTCCGGAGATTAGAAAAAGGTATTCCAGATAGGTCTTCTATCATGTAAGTCCCTGGTACCACTTCGACAATGACTTTATAAGGCCATTCCTAGTTAGGACCTAGAGTCCCTACTCTCGGCTCTCGGGTCAAAAGAAGTACTTTTATCAATACCAGATCCCCATTTCTGAAAAACCTCTTCTTTACTTTTTTGTTGTAATAGTGGGCCATCTTTTCTTGGTAGCGTGCTAAGAAAACATGCGATTTATCACTTCTTTCAAGGAGGAAGTCTATATCTGCTCTTTTTGCTTCTTCATTTATTACTTCGCCATAGTGCATTTGGCGAGGGGAAGGTACTCCGATCTCTATTGGGTATACTACTTCAGACCTGTAAGCCATTGAGAAAGGGGTCTCTCCTATTTGGTGCAAGAGGTAGTCCGTAGTGCCTATAAGACTTGGGGGAGTTCATCTACCCAAGTACCCTTCTGCTACTCCAGTTTCCTTTTGAAGGTGTTTTTGATATTCTTATTGACCACTTCCACTTGGTCATTTGCTTGCGGATGATGTCGGATGAGAATAGCTTGCAGATTCCCAAATCATCGCACAATTCGTCAACTCTTTTGTTTTTGAATTGTTTTGCATTGTCAGACACCAATGTTCCATCGAATCAACATATAATATTCTTACAAATGAATTTGGAAGTGTTTACCTCGGTGATATTCATCAAGGGTTCTGCCTCGATCCATTTGGTGAAGTAATCTACCGCAACAATCGCGAAGCAGTTATTTCCACTACCTCGAGGCATGGGGCCAATAATATCGATTCCCCACTTTGCAAAGGGCCAAGGGCTGGTTACCACCCTCAACTCGTTGTGTGGCCGGTGTGATATGGGGCATGTCGCTAACATTCGTCACATTTGCGGACAAAGTCATGAGCATCCTTCCGCATAGTGGGCCAGAAATACCCCTGTTTCAGGGCTTTCTAGGCTAAGGATAGCACTCCGGCATGGTTGTCACAAATGCCCTCATGAATTTTCATCATTATGTACTTGCCTCTGCTAGACCAACACATCTTAACAAAGGCATGGTGTAGCTTCGCTTATAGAGTACCCCATCAATGAGGATGAAATTAGCTACATACCTTTGTAATTTTTGAGCTACCTCTGAATTGTCTGGTAGAGTCTAATATTTTAAGTAAGCAAGAATAGGAGTCATCCAAGAATGAGGAGCTCGACATCCTTGCTACTTGCCAATTTGGATAAGGCATCTGCATTCGAATTTTTAGAACTGGAAATGTGGATCAACTCGAATTTCTCAAAATGAACTACCAGACCTTCTACTTTCTTCATGAGATCGTTGTAGGCTCCATGGCGGAAAACTGGCCACTGACTTTGCTCATGATGAGTTGGGAGTCACTATTTGCTTTCAGTGATTTGATTTTCAAAGTTATTACTAGCTTTAGTCCTTCCGGAGTGCTTCGTATTCCGCCACATTGTTTGAGGCTATAAAACTGAAGCGAACCGCGCTGTGTAATTTGTGTCCTTCCGGGCTTAACAGTATTACTCCAGTGCCAGACCTTCCTTCGGTGGAGGATCCATTAACGAATAGTCGCCACTCATGATTTTCCCCCATATTTTCGATCATCTCCACCTCTGGAGAGTGTGTAATTCATCTATGAAATCTGCCAATGCTTGGCCCTTTATTGCTAACTGAGGCATATATTGCAGGTCGTACTGACTAATCTCTATGGCCCACTTCATTAGCCTTCCAGACGCGTCTGGTTTCTACAATACTTGTCTCATGGGGAAATTTGTAAGTACCTGATGTGATCCAGGTCCAAAGCCCAAACACAGGCCCATGCAAGGATCTGTTGATTGTGGAAGAAGGGCCGATGACTCAGTTTCGGGAAAATTAGGTCAAAGAAGCAATGGACAATGTTGTGCAAGTGGCTATGGACAAAAATGTGTTCTTGACTAATAAAGAAGCAACTTTCATGTTGGTCCCGAGTCCCGAAGCCAAGTGGATCAACATGATTCAAGTGGACAAAAATTGGATCCAGCGGGACGCCTACACGATCGCACAGTGATAATGGGTCAGCAGTGATAATGGGTCAGTGATAGAGGCAGAAGTTTTTAAGGTATTCCATGCAATAGCGCAGTAATTCACCACACGATCACGCAGTGCAAACACGGAGGACCCGTTAGCAATTTCCTCAGATTTTTTATTTATTTTATTTCCTTTTTCAGTTAAGTTGTTTCCTAGTATAATTTTAAGACCTATTTTCATCCCTTATCATCATATAAGGGTTCTTTATGTTTACTTTTGAATTACACAACTTGAGAGATTATTGTAAGGCTATATTGCTTTCAAAAACTTATTCTTCATTGAATAAAATTCGAATTTGCGAGTTTATTCTTGATTGTTCAAACTTAGGCGAGAATTATTATTATTTGTGATCAAGAGGTCAATATATCAATTTGATTGTATTGGTTGCTTGATTCAATTGATTTTGATTGGATCCATAAATCGTGATTCTTTTGGCGTTCTTGGGTTGAGTCAATCTTTTGTGGGTTGCGTAGTTACAATTGCTACGTGGTTCGCATCAATTGGTATCAGGGCTTAGGCTCCAAAAAAATCAAGGTTATATTTTTTCTTGTTTTCTTGAATTCTTTAATTTTGTTCTTCGCGTTCTTCATAGTTTTGAGTCTTTGATCTAAAAAAGTATCCAAAAAAAATTCAAAATTTATTTCATTTGTTTGATGTCCAAATCAAATTTCGTTTGTTTCGTTGTTATCTTAGTTGAATTATCCTGTAAAAAAAATTTCGTCAAAAAAAAAAATCAAATTCAAGAACTACCTTCTTGAATTAATTCTAGTCTCCAATCTAAAGTGTCAAATTCCTTCATTGAGCCAAATTACCTTTGTCAAGTCTTCATTGATTTTATTCCAATAAATCATTGAATTCTCCCTCATACATAGTTTGAATTATTCGGGATTAATAGTTGTTTGAGTTTGGGTTCGTTCTTTGAAGCAATTGGTGTGAAAGCTATTGAGTGGAAAAAGGCAAGAGTGGTGAGATTAATAGAGGGAAAAAGTCAAATTGAGTGATACACGAGTGAAAAACACGTGAGGCATAAATTTACTTCTAATAGGATGTCTGAACAATCTTCTACTACAAAAAACAACGATCAAGCCAACATGTCGGATGAGATGGTACAATGGTTTGAGCGTTTATTTGGGGATGTGTTAGGTAGGTTAGAAAGACTTGAACAACCTCAGGAAGTGCCTAATGCACGTAGGCAAGGTGGGCGAGGTTGTAGAGTAGAGGTGGTTGATGAGAATGAAGAAGATAGTGATTTTGATGATGGGGCAATTGTGGATAGAGGAATTAGGCATGGAAGGAGGGATAGAGATCTTATTGGGGATAGAGTGGAAAGTAGTATGAGCAACATCAAAATGAAAATTTCGTCATTCAAGGGTAGGAGTGATCTGGAAGCATACTTGGAGTGGGAAAAGAAGATGGAGTTGATTTTTAATTTCTATACTTACTCAGAAGAGAAAAAGCTTAAGGTAGTTGTACTTGAATTCTCCGATTACGCTATTACTTGGTGGGATCAATTGGTGACTTCTAGGAGGAGGAATCACGAGAGGCCCATTAATACTTGGGATGAATTAAAAGCTATCATGAGAAAGAGATTCGTGCCAAGTCATTACCATCGAGTGCTTCATCAAAAATTACAAAGTCTATACCAAGGATCCTAGAGTGCGGAGGATTATCATAAGGAGATGAAGATGTTAATGATTAGAGCTAATGTTGATGAGGATAAGGAGGCTACTATGGCCCGGTTTTTGAATGGATTGTATAGGGATATAGGTAACGTGGTTGAGCTACAACATTATTTGGAGATGGAAGATATGTTACACATGGCTATAAAGGTGGAGAAGCAAGGTATCAATCGGGTTCTAATTCTTCTTGGAAGTGAAGTGGGAAAACAAAGGAGATGGGGCTATTTCTAAAGGGAAGTTTGAGAAACCAAAATGGAAGAGGAGCATGCTAGCAAACTGGCACCTAAGGGGGAACCTCAACCATCTAGGAGTAGAGACATGCAATGCTTCAAATGTTTAGGGAGAGGACATGTTGTGTCTCAATGTCCTAATAGGCGAGTAATACTTGTGCGAAAGGATGGAACCATGGAAAGTGATAGTGAAGAAGAGGATTATAGCGATATGCCTGCGTTGGAGGAAGTATGTGATGATGAGTATGTGTTATCCGGGGAGCTTGGTGAGCTATTAGTGACAAGGCGAGCTCTTAGTGCTCAAACACGAATGACTTGGAGCAACAAAGGGAGAACATATTCCATACTCAGTGTCGTGATAAGTGTATTTATACACTTATTTCTATCCAAAAAGTAGGATTTTATCTGTTTGTTTAAGAATATTTTTCATTTATTTCGTTGTTATTTATTTATATTTTAGAAATAACCTAAAGTCGAGAAAATAATGGAATTGAAGCCAAAATCAGGCAATTGGATGATAAAAATGTTAAAGTGTGCAAATCGAGAGTTGATGCAGTTAATCAAATGGCCAATTGGTTGAAAAATGGAAGAAGAAATCAAATTTGGAAGAAATCAGAAGTTCATGGGCTAAATTACAACAATCGTAAGTTAGATGACTTGATGTGCAATTAAAAAATAGGGACCAACTTGTAGCACTTCAAAAGATGAAAATTGCATCCAACCGGGAAACTGCGCGGTCACATGGAACAAAACTTCGCCGTCGCATGACTTGAAAAATTGGCGACTGAAACAGACCTGCAGAAGCATGCGACTGCAACTATTTGAACCGCGCGGTCGCACAGTAGAAATTCTGGACCGCAGCTGGGCTTTTTGCGCAGAATTCAGCATTCTTTCTCACCAAGTAACCTAAATTCCGAGAACATCAATAGATACATGGCTTGGGGCACGAAACTAGGAGTTCCCAATTATCTTGTTTGATGCCAAAACGCTGTCCAACTGCTGGGGGATCCATAGAAGGCTAAATTCAAGATTGAAGAACAATGATTAAGAAGATGAACGGGGTGACTTCTATTCATTTTTCCTGTGAATTTTCTTTAATCATGTTTCTAGGTTAGGTTAATTGTGTTAGAATTGTGATGAAGTTTTGAACTCGTGAATCCATGTTTTAATCCATTATTTATACCATGCAATTTATGGTTTTGAGCAATTGAATTATGCTTTTTCTATCATGCAATTACTTGATCACTAGTTGTATGATTTTAGGTTGTGATTTCTTAAGTTCGAAAGATTAGGATTTCATTAGACTTGTTTCAATTGCCACAAAGTCCGATATGGGATAGAAATATAACCCTATGCTTTGTGTTTTCTGCTATAGTATTCACAAATCTTTTAATGCTTTCTTACACATTCGGATTCAACATAGAAATATAGTTGGGTCGTGCGTTGGAATAGGTGTTAATGCTTGTCCGAAAAGGAGTTTTAACTACACTTGGAATATGGAAATTCAAAATTCATGAATTGAATTTAAATAATTTGGTTAAAATATGAATGATAGAGTCAAAATGGATTCATAATTCTAATGCATTTATTTTCATAAGTTTTAAAATGAAATTTGTCAATTTTTTTAGTTTAATCTTTATTTTAATTTTCAAAAATAAAAATTTCCAACTCAATCAAATTTTTTCTAGATTCGGATAAGGATTCGTAATCTAAAATACAATTTAAAACAATCTCTGTGTGATCGATACTTGAATTCACGTCCGCTGTATTACTTGCTCGACCTATGCACTTGCGGAGCGATCAAGTTTTTGGCGCTATTGTCGGGGATTGATTTTTAAATTTATTTTGAGATAATAAATTAAACACACTTATTTAGAGATTTTGAATTTCTTATTATTATCTAAGTTTTTTTAAGGTTTGAATTATTTACCATTGAGCTTTAAATGATATTGAATTTTTAGTTGTTTCCAACCAATTTTTTTTTTTTTCAAATTTGAAGTATTGAATGTTAGAGTCGGTTTTTTATAAAATAATGTGATTAAATCAAGTCATTTTTCCGCTCATATATTATTTCGAAAACTGGTTTGAAATGATGATGTGGCATTCCAGGTGTTTAGAACTCGGGGCGTTACAACGGACGATTTTTTTCTTTACTCGAAAATGAAATTGCATGTAAAAGAGAGGAAGATGTCTTTTACTTGAAACAATAATGAAATTGACCTTTAATGGCACATCTGAGGACTTGCATACGTATTTATGTCTTTGGATATCTTGATGAATAATATTGCAGTGGTTTTCAACTGTAATTGTTCAACTTCTTCTGATCCTACTTAGACCATGATGACAATTAATCGATATAACTCGAGTTAATTTCCTTTTTTTTTGTGTGATATAGAAGATCGTGTATTTCAAAGCTTAAATATCACACTTCTTAAAAACAGGCCTGGGTGAAAGGGCTAAAATGTGGTAGTAATTAGTTTGCGGTTTGATTTAGTTTGTCCTATCTCAGAATCTAATCATCAATTCATGGTGATACTCTATGAGATCGACTATAACTTTTACCTCTAGGCTTTGTAATTGGAAATGATTTAAGGATATTTAAATTTGAATTTTATCCCCCCCCCCATTCCATTTATAGAGTATTTCAATTGCAATTATTATCCGTGGATCATCTAGTTTCTTTGTTAATAATCACGACTTAACGTGTTTAGTAGTAGCTTCATTCTTTTCTGAACATCTTAAATTCAAAGGTTGCATGCATTGTGTAATCATAGGGTAATGAAAAAATTGCAAAGCCTCTAGAGTGCATTGATGACAAGGACTGGTCCATATGTTTTCATATCATATCATCTTGGATATAGTTCTTCTCCTCAACACAACTCATTGGCATCATTTAACTCTTTCTTCTCTTATGGGTAGAGTTTGAGTTATTACACTTATCCAGCAATTTAACTGTAGCGACCGGAAATTTTCATTTCTTTCTAAATAAAATGTTTTAAAACTTTAAATGCGCGTCGCTACGACTTTTTCCATTTAATTTAAAGGAGTGTTCGTCTAGCCAAATTAAGAATGAAATTAAATTAATTTTCATCGTATTTAAATTTAAGAATTTTATTCAACATATCCCAATGTCACCATTTTAAATCTTAATTCAAATTTTAAGGATTTTAAAGTTATCCAAATTCATTATTTGATTTACGTCGAGATTTTTTTTATATTTTTGGACTCAAATTGATTTCTAGTTCAAAATCTTAATTGTATTATTTTCTTCCAATTTCGAACCACAAATCAATCCCCTCAAATCGTAAATTTAACATAAATTGCCACACATTCCAACCCAAATTCATGGCCCTTACCAATTTCAATTTTTGGCAAATTCCAGCAATCTTCCATCTTCACATCCCTGATTCTCTCCCTCACCTCCCTAAAATAACATACCAAATTCTGCAATGCCCACAATTCATCCCAATCAGAAATCCAACCTATTTCCCCACTATTCTCTCATACAAAATTTCTAATCAAAAACATAATGATGATTTACCATATTCCACCCTTTTCATACCTAACTATCCACCATCTTTCCTAAATTAACATTTAACACTTTGCAATTCTCTGCAATTCTCTCCAACGCAAGCAATATTCCGTTTTCAGATTTCAAGCTCCAACTCTACATGGAATTATTCTGAAAATCCATTTTCCCCACATGTTAATTCCATTCTCACATTCCTAATCCTCTCCCTCTTTTCCTTAATAACCATGGCCATCCTACTGCAATCCTACAAATCAACCTCAATCAAGAGATTTCAATTTTCAGCTTTCCAAAAACCTGTATTCCCTTTCAGCCCTCAATCAGCAGATCCCCTCAAAATCATAAACCTAACATAATCTGCCACACATTCCATAAACCACAAAATTCTGCCTCAACCTACCAAAATTAATCACGCAACCTAAGCTTATTTTTCCAATTCCTCACACAACCGAGAAACCACACAATTCTGGGTAAGCTCTCAACCTTTGTCGACTGCTGCACACGAATTCCACAATTTTTCAAAATCCAATCACACCACGCACATCATCAATCTTCAAGCAAATTTGCAGACAACCAATTCCACCTCCAACCAATCTGACACAGGCCCGCAACACCACCATCACCATGCCAAACACCGACCGTAACACCCAACCTCCATCGAACACCACCGGAACCACCTCCACTGCCTCCTCAAAATCCCCATCAATCAGCCCCGTAAAACAAACCAAAAACCCAGCATAAGCCAAGCCCAAGACTTACCTCGACTTTCGCACTGTTCACCGCTAATATCGTCGGAAGTCACAACTCCAATCTTGATTTCCAGCCTCGGTTTAACCATCGGTCTCGCACCCAATCAGCCCCAGAACCTAGCCTATTTGCACCCTCACCGCTCGTCGCACCCGACGTCGGTGTTTCGCCGGCGAAATCACTGGTCGGACACCAGTTTGCGCGAGAGGCAGCTCCGGCGCAACTCCGTGGTCAGCCTCTGGGTCGTGATAGAGAGAGAATAGTGAGAGAGAGAGAGATAAGATCTGATAATATGTTTTGATTTTCGAAAATTACACCTAAGTCCCCAAGCTTTTAAAGTTATTTAAATCAGTCCCTATCTTTTAAAACTTATTATTTCAGTCCTTTCAGCTTTAAACCTTTTCATTTCAGTTCCTTTAGTTTACAAAATAGTTTTAATCAGTCCTTTCATTTTAAAAATCAATTATTTAAATCCCTACAGTTTAATTTCCGTTTTGAGTAGTCCCTCAACTTTCAAAAGTATTCATTTTTGTCCCTCAACTTTCAAAGTATTCATTTTAGTCCCTCAACTTTCAAAGTATTCATTTTAGTCCCTCAACTTTCAAATCATCAATTTCAGTCCTCAAATTGTAATTCATCATTTTTTAAACTATAAATTTCTAAAGACTAATTTACTTATTGGCTAGACGAGGCGTACGGAGATTGGAAAGATTGAAGTCATTCCCGCTCAACCACACTCGTTAAGTTTAAGGTAGACTCGCCCCCACTAATTGATTTATATTATAATTGCATGTGTTATGTGGATTTGTGTGATTTTATGCTTAATTGCATGAGAAAAGAATATCTCTTTTGAGATAAAGAATTATGTTATGCTGGGCATAACTTATCTGCTAGCCAAGAAAAGAAAAGAATGTGTTCATTTGCGTTCACTATGTGATGCCTATGAATAAGAAAAGAATGTCACTACATTATTTGCATAATTTCTTGTTCAATTATCTTGTAGATTAATTATTGGCGATGAGTCTACTGAGTATTTCATTTTTGAAATGCTCAACCCGTTATTTTAACAACTTTTGCAGATTTCGGAGACGATGGCGAGTGATGGGCAATGACGGCAAATTACAAATTGATATTTTTTTAAAAGTCGTGAATTTGACATGATTATTTCATTTTATCAAGAATTGTCATTTTTACAAATTTGTACGAAAATACTTATTCCATTTGAATTATCGCTAAATTTTTATTCGATAAATGCGATATTTAATATTTAATCATTTTTCCGCAACAAAGTTTATTAAAGAATTTAGAAAAGTGACGTTCCCGCGCTCCTCGGAATTTGGGGCGTTACATTAACATTTTAAAATGTATATCTTTTATGCCTCTTTAAGATTAACCATTAATATTAGAGCTTCAATGTGCTCCATTTCAGATGTTTTATTCAGTTAAAAAAATTGAAGTCATTTAATGGATTAGGAACAATGTATTTATAATATATGTCCCGCTAAAATATCTGTGTAGGACTTGTGAGGCTATTTATTTCTTAGGTTATGTACTTGTTGCAGATTGTTAGAATTAATGTACAAGCACAATTAGTTTGGCCAGACTTCACAATTAGATTAATTAATATGAATAATTAATCTAGGCTCATTGATGGCCATAATATTGTGAATAGGGTTTTTATGTGCAAATATTAATAAGTGCACTATTGTAGAGAAATAAAAGGAGAGTCGCATATATTCATGCACATGGTTTTTCTCTTTCTAGCACAAAGAGAAAAATCAATATTGTCTTAAATCCATTCCAATTGTTGGAAATTGATGGAGTTCCAGATTCTTCTCGCTCTGTGTATTTCTGTTAGAGGCTAAACAATTGGACAGCTAGTAGTGACACAGCTAGTAGTGACAAGATTGTACCTCCTGTTTCAAATTTCAGATTCACGACATTCATTAAAGGTATTATTTTTGTCACAGATTCTATCTAAGTGCAGGCTGATTCGGGCTTTCGTTTCAAGTCTTTTAATTTTAGCTGTTGACCCAAAATCTTACAGTAGTATCAGAACCTACCTTGCTACGGTCGCACGAGAAGAGGTCGCAACCGCGTACAGCAGCAAGGAGCTGCTTCAACACTGATGTCACGCGGCGCTGCACTGTCATCGCTGCAAGAGATCAGAAGACGTAGCCCAGATCCTACGGTGATCTCCAGCGCTGCCCATACCAGAAAAAGAAGGGGAAATAATTTAGGGTTCCAGTCTCGATTTAGAGAGATTAGGGGCAATGGGGGGCCTCCTCTATAATTTTTAAAATTGCAAGGGGACATTTGTAATTATTTTTAGGGTTTTGAATTTAGACAGGGGTGCTACTATAATTTGCGAAATTTTAAAATGCTTTTTGCAAATTTGTTCAAAGGGTCAGATTGCAATTTTTTTAAAATGGGTTTTAATTGGTTTCTCAAATGGTTTGACTCAATTCAAAATTCAAAATTTTATTATAAAATTCACGATTTTAAAAATTGATTTTAAAATTCGATTTTAACTAAATTAATAAATTTGACCCTAAATTGAATTTTATTTTATTTAGGAGTTTTATCCTAAATTAAAATGTTAATTCAATATACCCTAATACTAGAATTAGAGTTTGGACTCTAATTTGATGTTTAATTAAATTTTGATTTTAATTAAATTTAATTTAATAATTAGTCAATTCTATTAATTTATTGTTAATTAAGTCTTGTTTAGGATTTGATCCTAAATTCATTTAGCCCTAAAATCTTGAAATTGGAGTTAGATTCTAATTTGGTATTTGATTAAAATTTGATTTTAATTAAATAAACCTATTAATTAAAGTAATTGATTAATTTGATTAATTAATTACTAAATTGAATTTCATTTTATTTTAGGAGTTTTATCCTAAATTAAAACGTGAAATCAATTTTCCTCTTTTTGGATTTAGAGTTGGATTCTAATTGATATTTGATTAAAATATGATTTTAATTAAATGGTCCTGGTAATTAAGTTAATTAATTATTGTTTAGATTCATTTTATCTAAATTATTTTAGACAACCAAGATTGTTGGAAACTTGAAATTTGTTTATATAATACTTGATATTAAATTATTACACATTTATATGATGAATGTGTATTTAGTGGATGGTTATGGGCTTGATTCATATGATTAATTGAATGCATGGTTAATTTATTCTGCTTTTGTTGGTTTGGCCTGAAATCCTATTATTTATTTGGGCCTGCGTTCCTATTATTTAATTTATTTTGGGTCTGGGCATCCATTTGATACAGGCCTGGATGCCAACTAGTATAGGATAAATGTTGCAGCCAGCCACAAGAATACAACTAGTATAGGATATAGGTTGTAGCAGCAGATGGAGATTATATTAAGTCGTATGCTTTCCATTTTTATAATGAAAAACCAGAGTTTGCTATCGATGCCAGCTTGTTGAGTCACTCAAGGCTACTCGCTGGTAGATATGTTTCTTGTTATGAAGTATCAGATACTTCTGAACAATGGGTTGGACTTAACAAAAACTGTATCCTTTATTAAGTAAATCAAAAGGGATACAATTTTTGAAGCAATTTAATAAATTTGTATTAATTGGTTAATACAAAGTTCTTTCCATTGTTATAGTGGATAAACCAGAATCCGCCCTCAATGTCGACTTGTTGAGTCACTCAAGGCTACGAGTGGGAATGTGTGTTTATCACTATGAAACATAAGATGTTTTTGAACCATGGGTAGAATTTAACCGAAATCTATCTTTTGTTGAGTCGTTCAAGGAGATGAGATTTTAGGGGCATGGTCAAGTAAATATATAAGATGTGTGTGACAAAGAGTTGTCTAGTTGGTAATCTAGGAGTTACATGGAGATGTGATTGATAGGAGTATCTACCTGGATATTTTATTAGGGCTTGTTGAGTCACTCAAGTATCTAATAGAGCAAAAAGGATCCTAGCTTACTATGAATCTAACAGAATTCCACGAGATTAATGTTGAGGGGTTTTAATTCTAGTAAAATAGTGAGAGTGATCGATTTAATAAATGACCTTATTAAATTGATTTATGCATGATAATACGTGATTATATTTTTAATTTATTATTGTTGTTGTATTAGTTTTAAAATTTGAGTAATTACTTGAACTTATACTGTGTAATTGACACTGAACAAGTTAATTAGTCTGAAATCCTTGGATTGGCGTCGTCATTTGAGAACTGTTCTCAAAGACGTTATGATCAAGAATACACTTTTCGAACATGCCAATAATAGGATTTTAAATTAATAATTGCAAGGCTTCCATAACAGAATTGAAGAAGTGAGAAGTTTAGTGAATCTTCTACTTCAGTTTTCTATTCGATAGAGGTTAAATAATCTACTTAGCCAATTGAGTATTAGATACTGATAATATACAATGGCTAAAAGTAGAAAAATTGTGAAAAAGGGTGATATTTTTCAGTAATAAAGCAAATGTTGTTTGAACAGCTTAAGAAGCTATCACCTATCTCCACCTTCTCATTCAGTGTGAAATTAGACAATTGTTAATTACAGTTCTCATGAAGGATGACACTTCCACTTCATGTTAGGACATGAAATGTCTGTTACGACCATGCATAAAATAAGCTTGACACGTCATCTATGGTAGCCCATGTGGAACCCATTAACTACCTGCTGTGCTTAAGACTCCGCAAGTTAATATGTCGCCGAGGTGATATGTTGTCTGAACTCCCCATAATCGAATTGCTTATTTTGAACTGAGTTTATCCAATTTGCTTGCCTCATACTTGTGACAAGACAAGTTAATGTGTCATAGAAATGTGACCCTCTTGCAAGTTGCGGCTTGATGGGACAGTCCCTTTAATAGGGATGTGATGGCGACTGTAATCCTGTAGTAGGTAATAATGATTATGGGCAAAAAATTGGTTTACCTCTCCAACTGTTAGAAGCTTAATATATGTAAAGCACAACACGTGCCACCATCCGGGATGATTACTTTCACTATAAACAGATCACTGGTGACTCCAAGTAAAAGGTTAGAAACTTTATACTCAAACTCAATATAAAAATCTCACTCCCTTTTCTCTCTTTTACACACTTATATTTCCCGCACCCAAATTTTATTTACTTGAAATGAGTACTCACTTAAGCATCGGAGCGCAAATGGGAGCCACCTCGGCCCCCGTTGCATACTGATTGTTTATCCTAGTGGGCAAGAAATCCACGTGTTCAAGAGGGAAGAGCTGAGATGTGTTGATCCAAGGTCCTACCAGATTTTGTATTCAACATTTTGGCGCCATCTTTGGGAAACTACACTTTTAACCACGAAAATCACTTGGTAAAAATTATTAAAACCTTGAGAAAGGCCGAAAAGCTCTTCTATACAAACCTTGAACAAGGGTGAGAAACCTCTTGAAAAAGTAGGTAACACTCGTAAACATTGAAAAGGGCCAAGAAACTTTGAAATATAAGTTCATCAATCTTGAAAAAGGTTCAAAGTTTTGAAATATAAGTTTATCAGCCTTGTAAAGGGGTTTATCACTTTGAAATACAAGTTCCCCTCCCTTGAACAAAGGATAACACTCAAAGCATCCAATGATGAGTGAAAGCGATAATGACATTAATTCCCAGAGAAGTAGGGATGAATAGTATGAAAACATCGAAGAGATGCTCCCAGACAATTGTAACGCTCCAAATTCTAAACACCGAAAACGTCACTTCATCTTCTCAAACTAACTTTCAAAATGATAATTGAGTAGAAAATAACTGAAATCTCAATTCACATAACTTTATAAAATTGACTCAAACGGTCAAAACGTTCGAACATGGAATAAACTTGAAAAATAAATAGGTTTGTAATTTCAACAAAACATTTCTAAAGTCTCATTAATAGCCACCATCATACGCCTCGTCGCCAACTCCATCATTTGCAAAATTGTTTTAAGAAAACACGAGTATTGCATAGAAATACTTAGTAGACTCGCGCACAATGATCATTTGATATTATGAATTAAAACACATAATCATAATATTCAAGTCTCAGGTGTCTAAACGATCACCAGTAGTCTCATGAACAAGTAATAAATACAAGTTCAAGTCTTATGCAAATAAGCAAATAAATTCTCGAGTTTTGAGCAAATGGGATTAAAATTTCTAGTGTTCTCGCACCTCATCTAGTCCTATGATTGGTGTTGAATCTAACAAATGATAATTTCTTGCTCTCATAAAAATAAATTGTAATAGTGGTGAGAAATGTCGAATGCACAAAGATTGGTCAGATTTAATTCTTCGAGAAAATTAAAACAATAAATTAAAAATAAGGGGGTTTTGAATTTTGAATGTAAAATCAATTTGTAAATAAACAAGTACAAAATTAAAATGATAAAAATATAAAATTAAATAAATATGCAGCCCAATGTATATTCTTAAAATTGATTCGTAGAATTGATCATGGATGCAAAAATAAAATCTTTTACTCATTTTCTAAATTGGTTATGGTCATTGATATGATCTAACAACATATCTCTCCTTACTATCTCGATAATCAAAAGACGCTCGTTCATTATTTCCCTAATCAATAAACAACCCTAGATACGATCTTAGGATTTAATTTACCAATAGCATTAATCTCTAGAGAAACGACCAATTCTGACCAACAAATTCACACATGTGATTCATTTAAGCTAGGTTATATATCTCCATAACAAAAATTGAAAATCAATGTATAATCAACTATGTTATTTGCCACTTGTATTAGAAATTCTAAACAATTACAGATTTAGATTCCTAATTGGCTAAGTATTGTTTTGATAATTAAAACAACGTACACTTTGTATTAATTAATAAAAACAACAACTTCAATGCAAATAAAATATATATAAATAGAAAAGAGATAAAAGAGCAATAAAACTAATTAGATCTCACAATTCTTGAAGAATCAAAACTTTGACTGTCCTTGTGCTGGAATAATAAATTAGCTATCCATAAAAATTGAGAAGGAAAAAGAAAACTAAAAGAAAAGAGATGATAAAAGTCGAACTCTAAAAATTGTGGTTGCTTTGCCTTCCAATTCCCCCCCCCCCCTTTAAGTTAGTGCCGCCCCTTTTAATTCTTCAATACCCTTGTTGATTCTCTCCTCCACATAATGTTACTGCCCTTTTTTAGGTCCATAGTCAGGCCCAAAATTGTCTCCCAAGTAGAGTGTCCAGCCCATAAGTTTTGGAGGCTACTGTCTTCTATTTAACTATAAGTCGTGCCCTTCTTCGGTCCAAGAAAACAAATCCAATTGTGGCCCAGCCAACTCCAATAAAGTCAACTATTGATTGGGTTCCAAAATTGTCAAAAACGGCTGGCCAAGTAAGGAACATGGAGGAGTCCACATATGGGATAATTACTTAGAAATAAGGATTTATTTAGTTTCCTTGTTTGTGTCTAATTCTAATTTTTCCTAAAATAAATAAAAGAGAAATACTCCCATCACATAAATAATTTCTCTTAATAATTCCACCCATTTAGGAGATGAACTCAAGCCCAATGACTAGCTTTTCTTCTTCAAAAATCCATTCATGTGAGTAAAGTCTTCATGAAACACTAAGGCATGCCCACGCCTTGTGCAAAGTCCTTCTCTGATTGTGCACCTTTTGATATTTCAACTCCTTATTTTCAATTTGTGATATTGAGTCCAATTTAATCTCAATTCTCCACCTAATCCACAAAACATAAAATATGATTAATATCCACAATTTAAGCATTTAAAATCAATGGAGTAAGAGGAAATATTACAAATTAAGTAACAATTACGCGCTCTATCATCCTATAAAAATAAATATATAATTGCAATCATACTTTGGAATAATCAAGTTTAGAAAGATGAATTTGTGTAAAATAAGATTTTTAAAAGGCATTAGGGACTAAATAGTGTAATTATAAGAAATCAGGGTTGGTTCACTTAAATAATAAATCTTTTTACTGATTTGATTAATTTTCAGAAATAAAGGGGTTGACTAAAATATTTTATAACTAAGGGGCTTAAAGAATAATTTTTAAAACTTAGGCTGAAGATTTGAAACATTATTAAACTGAAAAACTTATAAATTGAAAGCTGAGGACTAAATAGAAAATTTTGAAAATCAAACTTTATATATAAAAATTTCATCTCTCTCTCTCTCTCTCTCTCTCTCTCTCTCTCTCTCTCTCTCTTTGTGTGTGTGTGTGTGTGTGTGTGTGTGTGTGTGTGTGTGTGTGTGTTAAACAATAGAGAGAGACGATCGGGAGGGGTGAAGCCCCCTCCTTTGAAATTCCAACCGCCAGTAGTGCAGCTGGCGATATCGCCGTCGCTGCATGACGGCGATCGAGGTTGATGGTGGTTGGTTGAAAGGAAGTATTTTGGGGCAGATTTTAGGTGCAAGAATTGAGGTAAACGAGGCTTGGGTTCGATATTGGGAATCACGATTTTTTGGACAAATTTTCGGTGAAGAAGGTAAGTGTTGAGTTTCTTGGTTTTGTATTTGATTTTGGGCTTGATATTTGAGTGGGGCAGTGTGGTCGGTGGCATTGTGAAAATTGATCGGGTCGGCCATGGAGGCTTTTGGATGAAGATTTGGGGTTCGCATCGAATTTCCACTGAGGGCAGGGATGGCGATTTGTTGGTGGTTTTGAGTATGATTCTCGTTTGTGATGTTGTTGATGACGTTGGTGGATTGTGTGGACTGAATGGCTATGGAGGCTTGGTCGAGATTTGGAAAAAAGTCATTTGTATATGGTGTTGATCGGTTTTTGAGATTTGTGTGTATTTGTTGTATGGATCGATTGGTTTGAGATGACAGTGGAGTTCGAATTGTAGATGGTTGTGGGAAGTTAACTGGTTAGGATTTGGGGTGAAGTTCGGTCATTGAATGGTGGCTGCTGGTTTGGTAATTCTTGACAGTGAGTGTGTGCAGCTGAAGGCAGAGGTATGAGACATCGAGAGTTCTTACCCAAAATTTGATGAAAGTTTAATGTGTAACTTATATCTTGATGAAGGAGGAGGTTTTGGAAAAGAAAGGTTAAAAAATTAAATCTCTATATTAAATTCAAATTATATAAAAATCAAAAATTTGAATATTGTAAATTTGAGTTTAAAAATGAAAAATGATTTGGACAAGTTGAAAACTGCAAATTGGACTTAAAAAGTTAAATTTCTTTCTTAAATTCTTGAAATAACTAATATCGTTAGATGAGAATGCTAATTTTGAAAATAATGACCGTTAAGATTGGAGAGTCGTAGTGATAAATTCGATAAAATTAACTTTCAAACTTGAAATTTCTTGGTCGCTACAACAATCAACCTCAAAATGCCAATGAGGAGGTTCCTCAATCAAACCCTTGTGGGCACCGGAGCAGGGGCATGCACGCATGGTAGCTCAAATGTTGGAAATGCAAAAACAACAAATTGAGCAAATTGCAGCCATGAAAGCCTATATGGCGAGGGGATATGCGGTGAATGAACCAATAGCAACACCGCATTACCCTCAGGATCAACCACACTTTTCACCTGTCGATTACAGGCACTATCTCGTACTATTATAATGCACCACCAATGTATGCCAAGGTGGATTCCATGCCCCTTCACGAGGAGGACCTTGAGTACGAAGTACCAGAGGAACAAAGCCTCCTCTTGAAAATCATAAGAAGGCTATCCCATCAAGGTTCGGCAATGTCTTTAGCCAGATATGAGGATTATGGTCTAGAAATAGATGGGAAGGCGGAGCTGAAGAAGCCCACCCCCAAGCTCAAGTACCTAGATATAGGTAGGAGTGGAGGGCCAAAGAGGCCCGTTCGCAAGGTCACATGCTTAGAAATAGGTATGAAAAGGGAGCTGAAGAAGTGTACCCACCAACCCATGAGCCTAGAAATAGGTGGGAGCAAAGAGCTATATAAGCTCACTCCCAAACCCAAGTGGATTTTCCGAGCCACCAAAAGTCGAATTATGGTCAGGCCTTGTCACTATGCGGGTGGAACCAGCCACAGCAACCCTTTGGCTAATACCATGGTACGGTGAAATTCGACGATGATGAAAATAACAATGAACTTTCGTTGTATGATATAGACAATGATGAGGAAATAAGCCCCTTCTCTGAGGGTATTCGGAGGTATCCAATACCTACCGACTTTGAAATTCCGGAGATAACAAAGTACTTCGAGAGAGGAGACCATAATGATCACCTACTAAACTACCGTGCCAGTATGGAGATAGCTGGAGCCACTCTGACGCTAAAGTATTATGGAGATAGCTGGAGCCACTCCGACGCTAAAGTGTAAATCCTTTGCTCTAACACTTAAAGGGGGCGTATGATGGTATAAAAAACTCCAGCCAGCAGTATCCACAAATAGAGAGACCTAAAAACAGCCTTTAAAAATGGATTCGTCTCCTCCAAGCCAGGACAACTTCCCCTCCAATGCCTACAGGATCTGAGGCAAGGGAGAAATGAATCTCTGAAAGGCTACTTAGCTCGATTTAAAGAGGAAATGCACAACTGTGAGAACATCATAGAAGCAGAAATGTTCTATGACCTGAAAGGGGGCTTGGACATGACAAGCATATTTTGGAGAGATGTCCGGAGTCGTAAGCCAAGGAATTACAACGCCCTTATAGATCTAATGGAGGAGATCATCTAAGAAGAGATGACAAGGGCTAGAAATAACCAACCTCAAGAGCGATACAACACTGGATATCAGTTGAAGTGAATCCTGCAACTGGGGGAAATAAAAACTAGTTTGAAAACCAATGAGGAAGTGGTTCACGCCCATTCCCAGGGTCCAAATCCAGCTATGCAGCTGAAATCACAGAGACAATCCCCAACCTACACTAAGCACTACTTGCAATGGCTCCTGCCACCGTTCCGAAAGGAGCAGGTGTAAGTCGAGGTGGAAAGTAGCCCCTGACTAGGGCTTATTGCACGTACCATCAATTTTTTGGACACACTATAGAGGATTGCAGAGACATGCAAATGTTAGCCGAACAAAAAGCCAATGAGAGAAGGGGAGGAAGCAGTACCCCGAATAGGGAAAGGCCAAACATGCCGAATGATCAAAGGTTCAACCGGATTGAACAAAGGGACGACAAGTGATACCCCCTAAAAGGGGAAATAATAATCGCTAAAGGATTAGAGCCATGATAGGAACAAAGCTCCAGTACATGATAGAAATATTAGGGACTTGCCCCCACCTTCTAATGAGGTACATCAGAGAGGCCAATGAGCCCTCCAATGTGAACTATCACATAAATTCGCACCCCTTAGAGGCTTTGAGAATGGAGCCTATCACATTCATGTTGGATGATGCAGTCGAGGTATATTTTCCGCACAATGATGCATTGGTAATCAAGATGGTAGTCTCCAGGAATGACCTATCCTGAATGTTGGTAGATAATGGGGTTTAGGTAAATGTAATTTACGGGGTCACCTATGACAAGATGAGGGTTGACACGCCACTCACTCCAGTTTCAGACCCCATCTACAGCTTTATTGGGGATTGCATTGTTCCAAGGGGATCTATAATCCTCCTGGCAGAAGTGGGGCAAAAACCCACCATTTCTAGGATTTCGATGGAATTCTTGATAGTTGATAAAAGTTCACTACAACAAAGTTAGCTTTTTACGGCGTGCATTGCATGCCGTAAAATCATTTTTACGGCGTGAAAAGTCACGCCGTAAAAATTTACGGCGTGCATTTTTGCACGTCGTAAAAATTTACGGCGTGCATTTTTGCACACCGTAAACTGTTACGGCGTGCATTTTGAACGCCGTAATTAGATTTCACGGCGTGCATTTTTGCACGCCGTAAACTTTCACGGCGTGCATTTTTGCACGCCGTAAACTGTTACGGCGTGCATTTATGCACGCCGTGAAAGTTTACGGCGTGCATTTTTGCATGCCGTAAACTTTCACGGCGTGCATTTTTTGCACGCCGTAAACTAGGATTTTATTTTTTTAAAAAAAAATTCTATAAATTATAATTCCAAAAATCATATAATAATAAAACAGAAACACATTAATGCATATATAATCAATAAACGTGATTTCGATAAACAAACAATATCATAGTAAGATTCAACACAATATACAAAAGTCTATAGACAACTACTTCAAAATAAACTTAAAATGTCGTAAAAAATAAAAGTATCCATATCGAAGCTTCTTCTTTGACCAATAGTGCCATGTCAAAAATAATCAACTTCCTGCAAATCACATAAGTAATAAATTTATAATTAATAAATTTATAATTATAATATCAAAAGTATATCAAAAAGTGAAACATACCTTTGTTGTGAGTTCAACTAATCCACTTCAATGTACCTAATTGGCCATGCAATTGTACTTCCTAATGCATCTTCAAGAAGAAAAAGCTCACGTGTAGGACGATATAAACTGACATTATCAATCACTTCAATAACCCAGACTTTCCAACATTCATTACCAAGGGGTACATGATGCACTAAATCATTTGGATTTGTGGATGCGATTTCACCTTTTGCAACAACATCACCTTTCCCAAACCAAGATAACAATTTGCATTTCTTAGTTTGAAGGCTGTCTAAACCATTCAAATCTTTGGCTTGCACCATATTTGCAAACTTTCTTGCACCATATTGATATGCTTGTGAAACTCTAAAAAAATACAAAATATAAATCCTCTAAATGCATTTATTGGCTCATTTTAAAAATTTCTAAAACTAAGGAGATAAAATAACCTTGGTAGATGAACCCAATCTTTATCCATGATAATACACCAACAAGATATAACCTGTTATAAATATAGTAAAAAGAGTAAGGAAAAAATGATTATATTTTAACAACAATGAAATCAAGAGTTATGTACACTTGCAGCAACAGAAAAAATTGAAATCAAGAGTTATTGTCGTCTTTTGCGATTATGGCTGTGGCGGCGAATATGGAACCTTGTATAAATAACTTGTTGTCGCTTTCCTCGATATGGCTTTTACACATTATATGAATATGATATACTATCCCAGTCCCCAGAATAATCATGCCCTGTGGTCCATCACCTTAATTATTTCATTCTTAATTAAAATGACTAAATACTTTCACTATGTATCCTTACCCCTGCTTTGATCCTCTTCTTTATAGTCTTATTTTATCAAGTCTTGTTTTATTGTAGTAAGAATTTTTTTTTTAAAGAACGCGAGTCTTCAAAATTCCATACGATACGAACGAGTTAAAATCTGTTCGGTAGAATGTAAATCTCAAAAACTTGATTTTCATATGCTTAGTAACTGACCCTCCAAATTCATTTCGCACTTAAATATAGCTTTAAAAGGAAAAATCTTTCCCGTTTCCCTCCTAAATTGAAGGATGAATTATAAACATGTAAACCTTCTATTTCAAGAAATACAAAGATGAAGGATGTTACATTGATAGGCAAAGGAGATTATTTTTTCAAATACTTACATGAATAAACTTGTAAGATTATAATTATTTTGTAGCGTATTTAGGAGGAAAAGTTCATGTTCAAGCTCAAGCTCTTGCAGCTATTTGCCAAGAATATGAATGGCCTGAGGTAGTGGTTTTGTATGAAGACACAGATGATGGCTATCAATTCCGAGAAGTTGAAAAAAAATGGTCATAACTGGGTCATACGACGTCCGTTTTGGGCCGATAAGTACTTTTCGGAAAGGTCTCGACGAGCCGGACAAGACTCACCGCTTCGCCGTGACGTATGATGGATTTTGCCCTTTCGAGATCGTTTAGACAGTCAAAACGGACATTCTTTAAAACTTACATTTAATTTATGCACTACTTAAAAGACATAATTGTTCTTGTCTTTGCAAAAAACCAGTTCTTACCATATAATGTAGGTAATAAGGATAAGCTTTACTTAAATATTGTCTCTGTGGATTGAATACAGAGAGCAGTTATCTCAGTTCTGGAGAATGTTGGCAATGGAAATTCAATAACACCATTGGAAAAACCATGGTTTTTACTGTTGCTGTCATTTCTATTCAAAGGGTTGATTGACACTGGGGAAACAATAAAGAGAGAGGGAAGCTGTGAAGTTAATTGGAACAGATGCAGAGGGAATTTATATATGCAATCAGAATAAATTTTCGATAACTCATCAAAATTCAAAGCTATCAAAATACCCCAATCAGAATTCAAAATTCGATAACTCATCAAAATATCCCAATCAGAATAAATTTTCGTTCAGTAATTCAAAGCTACCACATTCAAAAAAAATTTTCATCTGAATAAAATAGGGAGAAGGGAAGGATGATGACTGACCTTAGACCAAAATTTCAGCAACTGCCCTAAAATTTCAGCAACTACCCTCGAGAATGGAAGCTATTGATGCCTTGAAAACTCTCCTCCAGCAAAAAATCGAGGTGCCTATTATCCTCTCAGCCCAAAAACAACGAATGGAAATTCTTGATTGGGTCACCACCGTGCAATAGCTCCAGCTTCCTGAAGAAGATCTGCTTTGAAGAAGAAATAGATTGGCGACTTTGGCTTGGGAGCGTTTTTAGGTTTTAGGTTTTAGGTTTTTAGGTTTTGGCTTCTCTGAAGAAGAAAAGAAGAAAAGAAGAAAGCGGGAAGGAAAAAAAATAAGCGCCCTATTTTTTCATTTTTAGGCATTTTTCACGGCGTGCGAATATGTACGCCGTGTTTTTTTTTTTTTTTTTTTTTTTTTTACGGCGTGCGAATATGTACGCCGTGTTTTTTTTTTTTTTTAAACAAAATTTTTACGGCGTTCGAATATGTACGCCGTGTTTTTTTTTTTTTTTTAAAAAAAATTTTTTACGGCGTGCGAATATGTACGCCGTGTTTTTTTTTTTTTAAACAAAATTTTTACGGCGTGCGATTATGTACGCCGTGTTTTTTTTTTTTTTTTAAAAAAATTTTACGGTGTGCGAATATGTACGCCGTTTAAAGGTGATAATAAATGAAATTTTACGGCGTGCGAATATGCACGCCGTGTTTTTTTTTTTTTTTAAATTTTTACGGCGTGCGAATATGTACGCCGTAAAAAGGTGATAATAAATGAAATTTTACGGCGTGCGAATATGCACGCCGTAAAAGATATTCCTTTACGGCATTCATTTTATGCACGCCGTAAATAATTAAGATTTACGGCGTGCCCTATATGCACGCCGTAAATTCATGTCGTAAAAGGTCACTTTTGTTGTAGTGGTTGGACATATCATGGCTTTATATCACCCACACGAAGTACATATGCATGATATTCCCAATAGAGAATGGGGTGGTAACCGTTAGAGGTAGCCAAACTGAATCTAGGTCATGCTACACTAATGTGATTCGAAAATTTAGAGATCAGACTGTCAACATGATAAGTAATATAGCTACGATAGGTGCAGCTTTGGACCCTGAGATACTGGGTGGCAAACTTGATGGGGACACGGATGTTGTAATACGAGAGGAGGAGAATCTAGTAGATCTGAATCCTAGAATGATGGGAGCAGTCTGTCGAACCACTCCAGCTAAAACGTTGGAATGCTTCTCGGTTGACCCCGCTGATCCTATGTAGGAATTACAAATTGGTGAAGATGCCACTCATGAGTTTAAGGAGCAACTGAAAAGTTTCCTCCTACAAAACCTTGACATGTTTGCATGGAAGCACTATGAAATGGTTGGTATAAACTCAAGAGTGGCTTGTCATAAGCTTCAAATTGATATGAGCTACCTCGGACACAGGCAAAAAAGGAGGCCTATGAGTCCAAAGAAGTACAAAGCCTTGAAAGAAGAGGTATTTAAGCTGTTGAAAAATGGCTTTATCAGGGAATCCCGGTATCCGAATTGGGTCACTAATCTAGTGTTGATTCCTAAGCTAAGTGGGAAGTTGAGAGTGTGCATGATTGCATCCAAACATGTGGAGCACTTAGCTGAAACCTTCTGTATGTTGAGAAAGTATAGGATGAAGCTAAATCCCCTAAAATGTGCTTTCAGAGTAGGATCCAAAACATTCTTGGGATTCATGGTGAATATCATGGGTATGGAAGCCAACCCAGACAAGATCAAGGCATTGCTTGACATGCAAGCTCCCTGGAATTCCAAAGAGGTACATAGCTTAATAGGGAGAGTGGCGGTTTTGAGTAGGTTCGTCTCCAAATCCACAGATAAATGCTCACCTTTCTTTAAGGTCCTTAAAGGAAGAAAGAAGTTCCAATGGACGCCGGAGTGCAAAGAGGCCTTCGCAAAGTTGAAAGACTTCTTAGGGAAGACCCCATTGTTGTCAAAACTGAAAATGGGGGAGCCTTTGTTCCTTTACTTGGTCGTTAAAAAGGAAGTAGTAAGCTCTATCTTGATCAGATAGGAGGATGGGAATCAACTCCCAGTGTATTACGTCAGCAAAGTCCTGTTGCACACTGAAACACACTATCCGGATATGGAAAAACTCTCTTTGGCATTAGTCACGACGACCCGTAAGCTCTGCTCCTACTTTCAGTTGCACTCAATCTAGGTACTCACCAACTTTCCCAAGAGGTAAGTATTGTAAAAACCAGATGCATCTGGAAGGTTGATGAAATTATCCATAGAAGTTACTTAGTATGACCTCCAATATGTGCACGGAACAACAATAAAAGGCTAAGCGATGGTGGAATCCGTAGTTGAATTTACGCACCCACCCGAGGTAGAAATGATGGAGAATGTGGGAGAAACTCAGGAGTGAGAGTTATTCGTTGATGGGTCCTCTACTGAAGGAAGACTCAAAGAAGCCATAATACTAGTAAGCCCGGAGGGACACAAGTTACATAGCTCTGTTCGCTTCGATTTGAAGGCTTCAAATAACATAGCGGAATATGAGACACTTCTGGATAGACTAAAGCTAGCAATAGCTTTAAAGGTCAAGGCATTGATGGCAAACAGTGATTCCCAACTCATTGTGAGCCAAGTCAACGGGCAGTTCGTCGGTAAGGAACCTTCGATGATCGCATACTTATAGAAAGTAAAAGAGAAAGTAAAAGATCTGATAGCTCACTTTAATAAATTTGAGCTGACTCATATTCCCATATCTGGAAATAACAACTCTGATGCCTTGTCCGAATTGGTAGCCATAGATTATTTCACCAAAATGGGTCAAAGTCGAGCCACTGATGAAAATCACAGAGACTAATACTTCAAAGTTCATTTGGATAGACATAATATGCAAGTTCACCATCCCACATTCCTTGGTGATGGATAATGCGAAACAATTCAAGAATAAGAAAGTTGATGAATTATATGATGACCTAAGGATTTGTAAGCTATTCTCTTCCACCACACCACCGTCAGGCAAACGAACAGGTCAAAGTAGTCAACAATACCATAAAGAACACCTTGAAGAGAAAGTTGGAATCAAGAAAAGGGCTTGGGTGGATGAACTTTCCCAAGTCTTATGGGAGATCCAGACTATCCCGCACACCGCAACAGGATAAACTCAGTTTTCAATAGCTTACGAATCCGAGGCAGTATGCCTCGTAGAAATCGGGCTACCTTCGCCTCTCCAAATTTACTTCAACGAAGTGGCAAATGAAGAAAACCAAAGGGCAGATCTTGATTTCCTCCTTGAAAGAAGGAATTAATCACAGGTTGTGTTAACCCGCTTTCAAGAAAAAATGGACCGCTACTATAACAAAAAAGTGAAGAGAAGGTTTTTTAGAATTGGGGACTTGGTCTTGAAGAAAGTACTTCTTTCAACTCAAGATCTATGAGTAAGGACTCTGGGTCCTAATTGGGAGGAGCCTTATAAGGCCATCGCCGAGGTGGTACCAGGGACTTACAAGATAGAGGATCCCTCCGGAATACCTCTGCCTAACCCCTGGAACACTGATCATCTTCACCACTGCTATCAATAAGGTCAGCCATCATTCACTTAAGGAATGTGCCTCGTCTTTCCTAAAAGTTAGGGGACAAAAGATTTCCTTATGTAAGTTTATATTAAGTGAGTTTAATGTTATTATGGCAAACCTATTCGAGCTAAATGCCAGTGCATCCCGTTAACTTCTACATTGACACAAAAGTGTAAAAGAATCCACTAGCCAAGGAATCTAGCAATTCTCATTATGCTAAGCACAACCACCTTGGACAAGCGCAGAGGACTACTGAGCATACAAAATTCACCCCCAATTAACTAAGTTCGAACTACGTCATCTTCTTGTAAGGCAGTTATATCGCCATTATCATCACATACAAGTGTTTGCAGTACGAAAACTGCTTATGCAAAACAAACAACAAATAAGTTAGGATATACAAACTTTATTAGCTAAACAAAAAGTAGCCATAATGTTTTATTTATAAGCGAGTCAGGACGCTTCAAGCGCGCCACTTGGGGCTGCCCACTAAACAAAGGAAAAATGAGCAACCGGTCATTTAAACCTAATCATAAGACATAAATGTCCCCACTTAGGTTTGAGGGACTATCATCACTGGAAGCACTACACTTTGTCTTTAGTTAAAAATACTCAATGATTTCTTAGCTATCTTAGCTACGTCAATGTCAAGTGCAATAAAAATTGATGTATCACCAACAAATAAAGATGAGCATCAAAATAAAAGAAATTTACTTGATAAAAAGAAAAATAAATGAGTCATTGAAATTTCGGCGACAAGCCGTTAAAACAAAAAACACCACAAATAACTAAACGACAGGAGGAGGAGTATCTTCGACCAAAGCACCTTCAACAGGGGCATAAGCAACTTGGAGTGGGGCACCAGCAGCAGGGTCAAAAGGAGCACCCTCGACAACGTCTTGAGGCTCCAGATAGAAGGCCTCTATCTTGGAAAGATCCAAATATGGGAAGCTCTCCTTTACATCCCTTAGCGCTATCTGAGCCCCGATGTTGCCAAACACCCTCTGCATCACCTCATATTCTGGAGTATCCTCAAAGGTGTCTTTGAAGTTCTAAACCTCCTCGGCTACTTTACCATCAACAATATCTTTCACCTTAGCCTCAACGGTCTGTGCCAAGACCTCCTGAACCCTGGTTTCTAAGTGTGACTCTAGAGAAGTATAATCCTACTCAACTTTTTTTTGTACCTCCACCTCTCTCCAATCGATTGATGACCTCTGTCACCTTGGTCGCCAACTTACTCTTCATGGCATTGACCTTTTGGAGGGCCTCAAGAGTGATAGTTTTGGAGCAATTGGCATCATCAAGCTTTTTGGTCAAAATTGCTACATCAGCATCGGAAGCATGGAGATCATGCCTTAACTTCGCATTATCCTCCTAAAGGCAGTTGGCAATAGCTCTATTTTCAGATGAGGATTTGTGAACCACAGCCAGATGATCTATGAGGTCATTAATCTCCCTCATCATCCTATCAAAATTAAGAAGAGCTGCTTCAGCATCCCTCTTATCACGCTCTATCTCCCAGACTGACGATTCTACCTCATCAATAAGGGTCGAGGACCTAGCACTCATGACCTTAGCAGCAACCAGCTTCTTGACAAGAGAGGCACTTGAAGAAAGGCATGCCAACCTTCAGTCAAGAATTGCTCCACAACTAAGGCAACCTTGGCAGCAGAGAGCTGGGATATTTAAATAAGATGGGATTGAAGACAGCATCCCTGGGCACCACGTTGGTTTTAATTTGGCCTAGCTTATTAGCCATAGTCGGAGTCACTTTGTAGTCCATCCCGTGGAGAGAGATATAGGGCTCATCGTCCTTTTCTGGAAATTCGGATGTCGAAGAATCGAGGAACCATCTTTACCTCGTCTTAACCTCTTCAAAGGAGGAGGCTCATCCTCATATTGCAACTCGATGATATCCTTCGAGGTGCTGTCTTTGGGAGGATCCCTCTTGGCCCCCTTTTTTCCATTCTCGCCACCTCTATCATACCTTTTCCCCTTCCCTTTGACCTAAATTTCCTTAGAGCCAATTTCCTTTTTCACCTCCACCAGTTGTGGTCTAGTTGGCATTAAGGTTGGAGGAGGTAGTAGCATCGGAAGGGAACCCTCAAATTGGGCAACAAAAGCTTCAAAGACCTTCTTAACAGCTTCTACGTGAAGGCCTACGAGAATCATCTTCTGATTTTTCTCTTCATCGCTACCATGAAGAAGAGGCTGAGGAACCTTTATAGACATGAGACCCTTCAAAGAAATCTTGGGGGAATCCTTTGAACTTGATCATCACACAAATGCATAATCTTTAGATAAACAACTCCAAACTAAAAGATTCAAGGCATAGTGGGAAGCAAACTTACTCATGGCTCACGCGAGTCCATGCCTAACAAAAAGTCTGTTCGATTGGATCACCCCTTGAAAAGTGCCCTTAAAAGCAAAAAGCTTCCTTATCACTGAAAGATCTTCTTCTGGGAGCAAGTAAGTAGGAATTTTCCCTATAAAAGGAAGAAGCAAAGAAGATAAACGTGTGAGAAAAATAGGATCTTAGTAACCACACAATCACACATAATCATAAAAAACAAGAGAACAAAGCTGGAACTCACGAGGCAGAGACAGAGTTCGGGGAACAGTGATTTCAGGAGCAGGGTCGATAGGTGAACTTTGCCACTCTCCAGCAACCTAGAACCATTAGCTCCTCCAGTTCTTTGTGGATGTAGGATGTCAAGTGATTATAAGAGAATGAGTGCCTCGAGGAGCCAGGTAGTACCAATATTTAACATCCACCCTAATGTCTTTTACCCCCTGTACGGACTTCTTCATAATGTAGAGAGAGAGAGAGAGAGAGAGAGAGAGGGGATGATCTGGACTAACCTCTTGCCAAACTAGCTATGTACCCAATGCTTGGGTCCAAAAATTAGGGGCAAGCTAATAAGAGCATAAGTTGTAGCTTCGGAGCAGTTCCTTAAAAAAATGATGGAGAGGAAGTCTCATCCCGCACACGAAGGCGTCATAAAATATGGCAACTTGACTTGGGAATGGACTACAGGGTCGGTAGGACGAGGTAGGGTGTATCAATCGAATTCCTTCTAGTAACCTGAATTTCAAGGGGGCACCCACCAAATCAATTCACATGATCACAGATTCAACTTCACTACTTTCCCACGACTCCAGATTGGGTTCAGGGTCAATTTTGTACCTCGATATTTTATTAACATAATCAACCCAATCTTCGACTTGGGTGATTTCCTCCTCAGACAACCCTAGCTCCTCCTTATGTGCCCTAAAGAGCGCCCTAACACCCAAGTTAGACTCTTGTGCCTCGGAAGAGGATCTTGCCACCTCTTCCTCCCTTAAATCCCTATTTCATTTGCTCTAGAGTTCTTGTATTGATGCCTCCTCCTTGTCAGATAGCTAGGCCATATAGGACTGCATTTCCTATTCCTCCTCACACACTCCTTACAAAAGCAAGAACTAAAAATTGACCGGACAAAGGACAAAAACCTCTGATATGAATCGCCATTACCACCAACTCCTCTAGACCTGTTCCCCCCAACTCTTTCCATTTTTCTAAAATTCCAAACTTACCTAAAAGAAAAATGTAAAGAAGAAATTCTCAAACAAGCAAGAATGGAAAAGTTGAAAACAACAAGCATAGGAAGGGCAGAAAGATTACCTTGAAAATGGGAAAATCAGCAACTACTGGTTCAACAAAGCAGATTGATGATGGAGGAATCTACTGAAAAATGGTTTATTGACAGATGCTATGAAGAAATTTGCTAATGAATTTCTTTGTACAAAAAAGAAAGGGAAATGGAAGATTTTCACAGGAAGAACATTAGAGATTGACAAAATGCCAAGAGAAATAGAATTATTGAACTAGAGAGACTTTATAGAGTAGGCCCATTGATCTGGGCCTTTGATCCTCAAATTAGGGAATAGATCAAGACGGTCCACGTGTCTCAAGAGGGTATAATTTGAAGCGCCAACAGGTAAGAATTTGAAAAAAAAAGGAATAACCATTCAATTGGTGAGGTGTAGCACACGTGTGATTGAAACGTGTCGCCCTGAGGTAATTCTTGGAAATTGAAGATAATCATTCTTTCGCCATAAAAGCGCCTCCAAGAAAACGCGCGAGCATCTATAACAGTTGTATTGAATAGGGAACAAACCTAAAACCTCTGTTATACATACATACATGCATACATATATATATATATAGATCGTAATCAACCATTGGAGACCCCAGAACTTCAAAATAGTACAAAACACGACTGAGCGTTGTCCACTTCGATTCGAAAATAAACACGTTTGGAGATGGATCCGACTTCGCATTGCTCCGTAAATAGGCACCACCTCGCCCATATGAACTTCACAACCGAGTCGCTTTAGCCAGTTTATGTCAAATTCGATCCACCCATAAATGAACCCATCAAATTTGAGGAACTAATGTTACAACCATGATTAAAATAAGCTTGACACATCATCTATGGAAGCCTACGTGGAACCCATTTACTACTAGCTATGCTTAAGACTCCGCAGGTTACTGCGTTATCGAGGTGATATGTTGTCCGAACTCCCCATAACCGAACTGCTTATTCCGAACTGAGTTTATCCGATGTGCGTGCCTCAGACTTTTGATAAGATAAGTCAATGTGTCAAAGAAATGTGACCCTCTTGCATGTTGTGGCTTGAAGGGACTATCCCTTTAATAGGGATGTGATGGCAACCGTAACCCTATAGTAGGAATGATTATGGGCAAACAATTGGTTTACCTCTCCACTGAAGCTTGACATATGTAAAGCACAACACGCGTCACCATCTGAGACGATTACTTCCAACATAAATATATCATTGGTGACTCCAAGTAAATGGTTAGAAACTTTATATTCAAACTCAATATAAAAATCGCACTCCCTTTTCTCTCTTTTACAAACTTATATTTCCCGCACCCAAATTATGTTTACTTGAAATGAGTACTGACTTAAGCATCGGAGTGCAAACGGGAGACACCTCAGCCTCCTTTGCATACTAATTGTTTGTCCTAGTACGTAGGAAGTCCACGTGTTAAAGAAAGAGGAGCTGAGATGTGTTGATCCAAGGTCCCACCAGATTTTGTGGTCAACAATGATTATTCTCTTTAATTAAGAGTAACAGTTATTCATTAACTTAGATGAGATACTCTGGAAGTGAGGTAAATAACAACTAGTCTACATTCTGAATATTGATAAGGTATAGAAGAAGTCACACTTAAATCTGATACTTGAATAATTCATATATATATATATATATCACATTGGAAGTAAATTGACAAGTTAATATTTCTTGGAAAAGGAAAAGTGGGTTAGTTCATCCACTGAGCCTATTACAATCGGATGTAAGTGGGCATATGTCAGAGTGTCCTTTAATCATTAGATAACCTTGTTAGTCATTGTTATTTATAATGAAGTCTAAATCTAAGAGTTTGAAAAGTTCAAATAACACAAATATAAATTAGGAGGCCAAAATAAGAAGAATATTCTAAGCGCAAATAAATTTGATCAAAGTGAAGAATATTTTAAAGTGATTGATTTCAAAATTATGTTATGAGAACATAATTTTCACATAGATAACTCTTTCACATACGCCTCGACACAATGGCTTATCTGAACACTTTATGTTACACAGTTAGTTGTGTTCCACAAGAATCGGTTGGTCCATATAAGATATGGATTTCAGTTGTCAAATCTCCCTCTCGTTAAGATTTGGGACCTTAATATTTATCAGAAGTTTAATAAATTTGGATAAGCTAGAGCCTTAGTCCAAATACAAATTTATGGGATATCCAAAAGATGTTGGATATTATTTCTACAATCCTATCGAGAACGAAAGTCTATCTAGAATTTTGTCAATATCTTAAAGAAATAGTTCATCTAAGAGAATATGGTGGGAGTAAAAGTAGAACATGAAACAGTTCATGATTATACATACATACTTAACCAATTAAATAAGCTCGGATATGTGCTTGCATTGGATGAGACACAAATCAATGCTTGGGACGCAATCGCTATTCAAGACGTGGCGACGACTGAGAACGCACTGGCTCCATATAAAGATGTTAGGATCATGTGTACTCCATTGAGTTACATATCCCTGATTGCTAGTATTGTATTAGTCATCAAAGATAATGAGCGTATCTGAAAGGTTGTTTTGGTTTCTCAATCCATGTACATAGATAAAATGCTATTGGAGTTAGCATGAATGAATCCAATGTAGGATTCTATCCAAAAATTTCGGGGCTAATCTTCTCAAAATGGTGTTTAAAACAAATATTAAGAAAAAAATAATATGGAGAAGACACTTGATTGTTTGGCAATAAGATCTTCTTAAATGCGACACTATGTACGACACCTTTTGTATTATTGAGTACTTGAAAAGCACTAAGAATGCAATAGACACAAGGAGAAATGTTGACTTATAGTTTTTGAGTATAGAGATACCATCCTTCAGTGTGAGAAAGGTCGAAGGAAATATTCAGTCTAATTGTGAGTTAACTCAGTAGTGGTATGGTCAGTTTGAAAGGGTTCAAACAAGGAAGACCGTTAACTATAAAACCAATACCAAATACATAGATTCTTGGGAAGCAATCTTGATCGTTATGTTCATTAGTGAATTATAAGTGTTTCTAGCATTGTAACTTCAATAATGAGTACTGTGACGAAAATGAAGCGGTCGCCCAAGCGAGGGAACTGGGTCTCATCGATTATCTGAATATGTCTTTAAGATGGCTACTATCTCATTTAAAGCTTGTAGAAAAACAGAATTCATGACCACTAACCTTGAAAATGTTGAATATATGAAGAGTCATATATCAGAGATCCACCTGTAAAACTACTATCTCAACAAGAACGTGATTGTCATATAGACTCATTATGTATAGGATATATGAGTTAATTGATCTAGTGGGAGTATGTCAATGTCATGCTCTAAATCCAATTGTTGAGATAGTATAACACATATTTTCATTGTTTCAATAAAGACAGATCTATTATTACATTGATTTTAACTCATTATTTGAATAATAGAGTCTGTAGAATAAGTTTAAGTAACTTGTAAGTCACAAGGTGTTGTGACTGTGAGATACAAATCATTAATATCTTATTCTAAAATTATCCGTAGTCTAAGTAACAACAAGATACAGATATTGTTATTGCATTTAGACTAGAATGTGTTGCATTTCTTTCTTATGAAGAAAGTAGCTTATCTCACAAGTTAAAATGTAGAGGGACATTTGTAATGCCTCGAAAGTTTTTAAATAATAGAATTATTTAACAATTTTATCCATGATGTCTCTTAAATTTTTTTAAAAGTCTAAGGATGAAAAGTGCTTTATATTTTGACGAGAAATTTATTTTGGGCTAAATTATTGTTAGAGAGAAATTAATATATCAATATTGGACTTGTTTTGTAGATCGTAATTAATTAATCTTGACCCAAGAGAAAGTTAATTCGATAAGACCAAGTCAAGTTAGATCCAAGTGAAGGAAAATAATGTTTTATGAAGTTTTAGTTAATTATGCATCCTCATTTAATCAATATTTCCGTCCTCCTTTGTTTTTAATTTGTTTAGAATTGGTATTGAATTGTTTAACCATTTAACTAGAAATTAATGAACTGATTATGAGCCAAATATTACCACTGTTTCAATTCAATTAGAACTTTGGCATGAAGTCCCACAGTCAAATCTGCCTTAGCAAAATTATAGGAAAAAGATCCCTTTCTATCTCTTGTATGGCACATTAACTGCACGGAATTTGGATAATCACATATTCTAAATCAAATTTCACCTTTATCCTATTGTTTGGTACATGGTTTTCAATTTTATTGGAACACAAACTTTATGGTCAATCTCTATCTTGGCAGTAGCAGTGCATGGCTTTTTAGTGTTAGTTATGAGAGAACTCAACTTCTGCACCGTAAATTATATCTATAAATACAGTCAAGAGCTAGATGAATAGTCACAAAAACATATATACTTTCTTAGCACCATTCACGTTTGCTAGCAAAGAGAGGAATTTATTTGGAAAATTCGACACTTGATTTTATTTGCAAATTCGTTTGATTTACCAAGGTAAGATATATTACATGCAAGTGGTTAAATTCTAAATTTTTCATGATGTCTATATATCGTTACTTTTAATTCCTATAGGACCTTCGGGTCAATTCTACGTTAAATCCTTCAGAATCGATGTGGGGATTCTTAAGTAATTCATTGTGCTAGTTGTTATCGCAGTCAGCTGCTTTAAACGAGGAAAAATGTTTGGTATGAATATACTTTATATTTATATTATGACGAATTAGAATTTGCATGTATCTTACTGGTATTTTTAAATACTCACTTTTACTTTAAAATTTTTCAGGATAGTTCGGGTCGATTGGATTGTGACGAAATAGTGATGCGGACAGCCAATGAGATTTGAAGAATTAAAGTTATAAAGTTTTCTATTCCAATTTTATTTATTGTTAAAGACATGCTTATGTTATTAAATTAAATTATTATGAATTATTGGGAAAAATTTTCAATTTCATGTTTGGTAAGTTTTTGAATACCAATTATTATTTTTAAAAGTAAAAGAGTATTTGATTTTTACGCTTCTGCATTTATTTAAAGAAAAACAAATTATTTTTAGTAACACTCCGAGCTTAATTATGAAAAATCTAGGGCGTTACAACATTCAAATGAACACGTGGATGCATTGTTATATGAATAGAACATTGGATGACCCGCCTAGAAATTCCACATAGATAACTATTCAAGCTACTGGTGAATTTCTAATACACGGTTGTAGATTTGGTCATTTGACTTGAGCACGTCATAAAATCTTATATGAGGATTGCTATGCTTTGACGAGCATTGATATTGACTTTTGAGAGAGAGTCATCAAAATGACGTCGTAGGGGTATAGTGAGAGTCATATGAAGGTTGTGTATGTCCAACATGAGGATTCATCACTCCTGGGTAGTAGGAGATTATAACCTATATTTCGCCCACATAAGTTGATGTAAATTCCTCAATCATGGTGAAGTTATGAGTTGAAAATGTATTTTCAATCATAACAAGATCTCAACTAAGAGAAGAAGTAAATAACATAATCAGTTGAGATGAGATTGACGTGGTCCATAGCACATAAACAGGTCTTGTCATGCCACGTGACTTTTCTTTTCACATGAATTGCCTTGACACATTGATGGATGTCAATATTGGACGACGACGTAAATTAACCAATATTAGTAAGTTTAGGATGAATTAGAAATAAAGATTTCAATTCATCTTATTCCAATCAGATTGGAATAATAATAACACAACGTTTGTCATCGTGAATGGAACCTAATGGGTCACACACAAAAGGCGAGAATTGAGTATCTAGAATTAGATTTTGTCCAAGTGGGAGATTGTTAGAATTAATGTACAAGCTCAATTAGTTGGACCAAACTTTACAATTAGATCAATTAATATGAATAAGTAATCTAGGCCCATTGATGGCCCTATTGTGAATATGGTTAGGGTTTTTAGGTGCACATATTAATAAGTGCATTATTGTAGAGAAATAGAAGGAGAGTTGCATTTATTCTTGCGTAGAATTTTTCTCTTGCTAGAACAATGAGAAAACCTAATATTCTCTCAAATCCATTCTAATTGTTGGAGATTGATGGCGTTCCAGATTCTACTAGCAGTGTGGATTTCTATTAGAGGCTGAATAATTGGACAGCTAGTGGTGACAATATTATACCTCATGTTTCAGATTTCATATTCATGACATTCATCAAAGGTATTATTTTTTTATCACAAATTCTATCTAAGTACAAGGTTGATCTAGGCTTTGATTTCGAGTCTTTTAATTTTCGCTGTGCATGTATGACCCGAAACCTTACACAAATACCATTGCATGCAGTCCATTCGAATGAGCTGTAGTTTGTTGAACTCTGTCTATCATGATAGTTAAGTCTATATGAGTTGAAACATACAAGTAATGAAAACAAATGAAGAAATGGTAGGACAATGTTCTGTTCATATATTTGTTGATGTTACTTGTTTTTGGATATCACGTGATAAAAAACCCCATTGTAGAAACCCAATTCATTCGTACTTCAATACAAGAAATCCTTGAGTGGATAAATCCAAGAGCCCCACCAGCACTTAATAGTCTTGTACAACACTTCTCAGTTGATATCTACGGAAGGTGGAATCTATTGTTTTTGATCTCTTTGATCCAAGGAATTTATCAAATGAAGAGGATAATTCTTTTCATACAAGGAACACTTGAAGCACTTGATTCGTCATGCAAAGGTATTACCTAATGCTATTGAGGCTATAAAAGAAGCTGGTGTTGCATGGAGCAACCTAACGGCTTGAACTGAAACCAAATGATGTGATGTGTATATGGTTGACATGGATGGTTTCAAGCTTTTGGAGCTTGTTGGTCTTGAACTGGACTTGCCTATAATTAGTAAGTTGGGGTGACCTATTTGTTCATTGATTGAATTTGTGTTTAAAATTCACTTATTTTCCTTTTGTCATGAATACACAAATGTACTGAATCCAAGTTTGTTTCAATATCTCTTTATGTGTTTTGACTTTGACTTTTCGCTTCATCCCTAATGATTTATCTTTTTATTACATTTTTATGTTTTTGTTTTCTTGTAAAGTTGTAGAGTTATCAAAAATTATTACGTTTAGTTTATTTCAATTTTTTTCTGATACTTTCAATTTGTCTCACAATTGTTTGAAGAGAGTGATCCAATTCCAATTCCCAAAACACGTCTAATGCTCATGACCAAGCTAATTGTGCCAGTGGAGCAGATATTGAGTCTTCACTGGTTATCTTCTAAACTATCACCACTCTATTAGATCGTCCTATGATTATGTATGGTAGTTTAAAGTGTAAGGGTGGTAGGATTTTGTGGAATGGAATAAACACCGTTGCAAGAATCCAATGTAAGGTTTCTCAAGGTTTTGGTCATGAATATTAGTGTGTTTTTATCAATCTAATTATTTAATATTAATAGTCAGATCTACATTAAAATAATATTTTTTCATATCTTTTAAAATTTCAATATAAATATAAAGTCTCAAATGATCTTACAAGTAAAATTACATGATTAGATAAATAAAAATATTAGAAAATTTTTTTGAAGATATTTTTAAGTGACATATTACTGAAAAAATGTCACAATAGAATTACCCTTAGGTAAAATTACTTACTCACGCAAATCATTATAAAAATAAATTATCACGTGCAACGCACTTGATATTCTACTAATGTATATGCACACACCACGCAACTGCAAGCCCGACGCTTCGTAAACCCCAGTGACTTACACACTACACGCAGTTACTTGGAAATGGACTCGCCGCCACCATTTTCATCATCAGTATCGCCGGCGCAGCTGGCGGTTGCGGCATTTTTCGGCGCTTCAGTTATGGCAATCTCCGCCTTCTACATACACAAGCGCAGCGTCGACCAAGTCCTCGGCCGCCTTCTCAATTTCCGCCGCCACCAATACGTTTCCGAATCTGATGCAGAGGATTCTGATTGTGTGGAGCGAAAGATGAGCGTAAATATCTGGAAGTGTAAAAATAAATTATTAAATTCATCTGATAAAAATGATTATGATAATAAGGAAGAGGAAGAGGTGAGGAATTATACAGTGTCGTGTTCGATGCCTAATGTGATGGTTACGAAAAAAGAGTGGAATAACGAGGATTCTTCAGATAACAATGATTTGAATCCGTCTAATTTACCACCACTTAGGACTGATCAAAGGGATGGTACGTTTTCTTATTCAAAAATCTCAATTATTTGCTAATTCTAGACTTAAAACTAGTTTTAGATGCGTAATGGAATTGATACTATGAGAAGTGTCACTGTATGTGTTGAATGTGCTCTGTTAGGTAACATTGTAACCATTATAAATTGATTTGTTTATATTTTTGAGGTAAAATGTGTGGTTGAAAGTTTATGGGAAATTGTGTTGTTTATAAATTTGATTATAAATTATAGTGATTGCATTTAAGGAATGGAGGCTAAGAAAAATAATGAAACTTGAGAATGGACATGATATGATGATTCATGTTGTGATACAATTGGATGGAAATGCATGTGTGGTTTTGGATTGTTAATAATATTACGAAAATATAATGATTTTGAAGGTTTACTAGAAAACTTTCATGGTTGTAGTTTTGATGGACTGTTACAAAACGTGGAAACACTTGGTACAAATAATCTGTGTTTTGTTTCATTTATTCTTAATAGGCGAAAATCGATACATGAGAAGTTGTGATAAAAAAACCCGAGTGGGATCAACTGGTAGGCTAGTGACTCCACACTCTTCAGGGGGTTATACATTTGAGAGTGATGGGGATTCCGACGAGGAAGAGACTGAACTTGCAACTGGAGAGGACGGTGTTACATCCTACGAAAATGTAAAAATGATCTGCTAGTTCCTTTCTTTTTATATTCTTAGCTCCTGTTTAGCTTGCTTGTACATTTCCGGAGCTTCCTCGTTTTTATATTTTGGTAAATTTTTATGGAATTCTCTTCTGGGCTTAGTTGCTATATGAACCTGCTTGTGCCATTAGGTAGACTCATACCCTTGAACTCTCCTAATACCTAAATCATCTGCTAGGTTTATAGTGCAATTATCTACCTAATTCAACACCACGATACTTTCTATCTATATCCCAGTTTCATTAATTAGAAACTATATCCTGGAAATCCACTTATTTTCCATACTGCATATTGTACGGTCTTGTTCAATGAACTTTAAAATCTTGGGATTTCTTTCTCATTTCTCAATAACCAAATCAAGAATTATCAACCTGAAGTATACTATCTGCGTCTACATCACATTGTCTTGGAATGTGATGTCCCCTTCAATATATGACAGTCTCCTTTTGGGACTGACCGCACCTGGTTTTCATTTTTTAAGCTATCAAATTTTGAGCTTTGATGCATGCCATTGTATTTTTCAAGTTGAGAAAATGAAACAAATGTCTTTCACTTGAAAGCCGAGAGACATGTATTGGTTCTCTTAGTTTCTCTTCTTTCTTTTAGGTTTTTTATTTATCAACCTTTTCCACCACTAATATATTTTTGTTTCTTCCATCATTATTTTCTCCTTTTGAATAATACAAAAAATATCATTAGAAATAATCTTGTTTGGATTTACTATTGCTTTTCTGTAACTTTGCAGGACATGAAATCAACAATTCAAATTCTACCAAACATTCCAACAAAAGCAGAAAGTGATAATTATGTTCAAATTCAACAACCTGAAGCAAAGCCTAATGTAAATCAAGATGTTAGCAAGGTAGATACAGCTTCAGCGCACACTTCGGGAAATGATCCCATTTTCGCCAACAACATTTTGCCTCTGCCAACTGTACTGCATGGTATTCTCACTTTCCTGATCCTAAAGAATTTTGATGGATACGTTTGTCTTACATTTGGTGCTTCTACAAATTTATTCATTTGCTTTGTTCCACTCGAATCATAAATTGGATGGCATATAGACAACCTTCTACTTGCGTTTCCTATTGACACCACTCCACAACATTGAATATGAGAACTACAAAATCAATTCCTTGAATTTGATATGTAAGGGATTTCCTTGTCTGCTGCTGATATGGTATGTAAATTTACTTTCACTCTCTAATAATTTTCGAAATATTTGAACTCAGACTCAATGAATGTTGAAGAACAAGAAGTCCTGAAGATGATTCGTGAATGTTTAGATTTGAGGGAAAAGTATGTTTTCAGAGAAAACATTGCACCATGGACTAAAAGTGTGGGAGGATCTAGCAAATCAAATATCATTGATGACCCATTTAGCTTTGTCCCTGTTGAAGCATCTTGTGTGAGTTGTCCTTTCTTATTCAACTGCATAGAGAACTCATCAAGCCATTTATATTTTCGAAGGAAATCTTATCTAATATCATTTACATGAGCTGCAAGCAGCACAATTTCAGAATGGAAGACGGAGTGGTGCATGTTTATGCAAGTGAAAAAGGTAAGCTGTGAGTAGTAATAGCAATATGTGCATTACCATTTTCAATGTATCTTTTTCTTTCATGACAAGATTGAAGAACACGTAAATTGATTTTTCCTCAAAAATTTTAGATACAGAAGAACTTTTTCCCGTCGCGAGTTCAACAAGATTTTTTACTGATATGCATCATCTTCTGAAAGTTATGTCCATTGGAAATGTTCGTTCTGCATGCCACAACCGATTACGATTTCTTGAGGAGGTACTGTTCTTTTGTGCCATCTACATGTGGTCTATTGTCTCTTCATTTATGTAGTCCATTTATAACTTATATGTAAGTACCATGCAGAAGTTCCGCCTTCATTTGCTAGTAAATGCAGATAGGGAGTTTGTGGCTCAAAAGTGTGCACCCCATCGTGATTTTTACAATATTCGGAAAGTTGACACTCATGTCCATCATTCAGCTTGCATGAAGCAAAAACATCTTCTCAAGTTTATCAAGTCAAAATTAAGAAAAGAACCTGATGAGGTATTCAGCATGATACTTTTACTTAAAGCATTCCACTCTATTTGATTGCAGCGTATCTTTAGGTTACAGTTAAAACTGCATTTTTATTACTGATTTTCTGGAACTATGTGATCCCCATTATTGCTGCAGGTTGTTATATATCGTGATGGGCAGTATCTTACGCTGAAAGAAGTCTTTGACAGTTTGGACTTGACAGGGTTTGCATTTCTTATCAGCTTTTTTATTTTTCTCTGAGGGTCACTCCTTTTTTCATCGCTCCGTTTTTCATACTCCTTAGGAGCATATTAGTAAATATTTCTATTGCAGGTACGATCTTAATGTGGATTTGTTGGATGTGCATGCTGATAAGAGTACCTTCCATCGATTTGACAAATTCAATCTCAAGTATAATCCTTGTGGACAGAGTAGGCTTAGAGAGATCTTTCTAAAGCAGGATAACCTTATCCAAGGTCTGTTTATAGGGAAGGAACACGTGCACACCGACGTTTAATTTCTTATATTGAGAGTGAGTGCTTGATGACATCAGGAAATATGCAAAAACCATATTAGAATTACTAACACAAACAAAAATATCCAAGACCCCCTCCGATCCAGCCTGTTCCACTAAAAGTTACCTCTGTACTAACAGAAGTTATTTTTCTGGAAAGTAAGTTCTATTCTAGTAAGTATTACTATTACTTTCTAGAAAAACAGGATTCAGTTCAAATGAACCGCTGGGAGTTTGTAAAACATAGTTATTGAATTTGTCACCTAAATGGTAATTGAATTTATCACCTAAATGGTATTTCAAAGCTTTCCCTTTATATGTATATAATGTTGTTATGCTAGAGAATAGTTGTGGCCCAACTTCAACGAAATAAGAGAATTAAGCTTCTAAATTATTGAACAAGAATTTGGCTACTTGCAATTTGAAATCAAAATGATACAAATAGCTTTTTTACTGTTTGTATTCTGCTCACCAATAAGCATCATTGCATTTACTTATTTGTCATCAGTTCATCTTCCTATCAACTAGGTCATAAAATATGTATCCTATTCTCATTGTAGTTTCTAATTTTTTTTAGGACGTTTCCTAGCTGAAGTGACTAAGCAGGTTCTGTCAGATCTTGAAGCAAGTAAATATCAGGTGTGCTTCCAATTTTTACATGTTTTTATGAGACTCGTATTCCTTTAGGCTTTTCCTAAACTAGTTGTCTACCCGTGCGATGCACGGAATATATAATTTTTAAATCATAATTTTGAAAATATCTTGATTCTATCATATCAAATAAAAAACATAATTTAAATAAAAATTCAATAAAAAATATTATTCAATTTGAAACTTTAAAAAAGACAAAAATATTCAAAATAAAAAATGATACATATACACTAAGTATATCGCGCCACTCAATTTGACACTCATTTCAATTTTTTATATAAATTTTTTTTGACTTTTAATCACGTTTTTCTTTGAAAATTTGTCCACCTCATCATCTATTTCCTTTTTAATATGTTATAATTTTTTATTAACTATATTTTTTAATGTGTTGCTTACATATATTTTATTTTTCCTTGTTTTTTAAAATGCCAATTTTTGTCAAAATAGTGAAATGATAAAGTCTCAGTTTGGTAATAATGTTTAGTTTATAAACTTGTCTATTTATGATTTTGAAGTAAAAGTAGTGACTGAAAATTGGAGAGAGAAAAATTAAAAAGTTGATTGAAAATAATTAATTATTTTTGTAACATGCGTATTGAAGAGCCTACTCATTTATTGACATATTAGGAAGTAAGATTTCAATAATTCTGTTTATTTATTTTCAAAATATATTAATTTAATTTTTTTCATTTCGATCTTAACAAATTTATATAGCATATATTTATTTATTTAAAAATATATTAATTCAAAATTTTCATTTTCAATGTAACACATTTACATAGATATTATATGATATTTATTTTTGTTCAAATATATTATCTAATTTTTTCATTTCCTACATAACACATGTTATTGAATTTGAAACTTTGAAAAAAAAAAAAGAATCAAAATAAAAAATTCTGCATGTACACTCAGTGTACCGTGCCATTAAAAGTTTGGCACTTAATTAAATTTTTTATATAAAATTTCTTTTGACTTTTATCTATGTTTTTCTCTAAAAATGTGCCCATCTTATCACCTATTTTCCTTTTAATATGTTATAATTTTTAATTAACTTTATTTTTTAATATGTTGCTTACATATGTTTTATTCGAAATCCAATATATTAATTAATATATTTTATTTTTCCTTATTTTTTAAACATTACCAATTTTTGTCAAAATGATGAAATGATTAAACTTTTTACGAATTTATCATTGATGGTAAAAGGTTGATAACAAATAATTAATTATTTTTGTAATATACTTATTGAAGAACCTATTAATTTATTGACATATTAGGAAGTAAAACTTCAATGATTTTATTTATTTATTTTCAAAATATATTAATTCAAAATTTTCATTTCTAACTTAACAAATTTATATAGCATGTATTTATTTATTTTCAAATATATTAATCCAAAATTTTCACTTTCAATGTAACACATTTACATAGATATGATATTTATTTACGTTCAAATATATTAATACAATTTTTTTCATTTCCTACGTAACACATTTAAATAGATATCACATTTATTTATGTTCAAATATATTAATCCAATTTTTTCATTTCCCACTAACATATTTACATAGATATCCAAATTTGCCCACTTTATCACCTATTTTCCTTTTAATATGTTATAATTTTTAATTAATTTTATGTTTTAATATATTGCTTACATATATTTCATATATTTTATTCAAAATCCAATATATTAATTAATATATTTTATTTTTCCTTATTTTTTAAACATACCAATTTTTGTCAAAATGATGAAATGATTAAATTTTTTACCAATTTATCATTGGTGGTAAAAGGTTGATAGCAAATAATTAATTATTTTTGTAATATGCTTATTGAAGAACCTACTCATTTATAGACATATTATGAAGTAAAACTTCAATGATTTTAGTTATTTATTTTCAAAATATATTGATTCAAGATTTTCATTTCTAACTTAACAAATTTATATAGCATGTATAGCATGTATTTATTTATTTTCAAATATATTAATCCAAAATTTTCATTTTTAATGTAACACATTTACATAGATATGATATTTATTTATATTCAAATATATTAATACAATTTTTTCATTTCCTACATAACACATTTAAATAGATATCACATTTATTTATGCTCAAATATATTAATCCAATTTTTTCATTTCCTACATAACACATTATTTATGTTCAAATATATTAATCTAATTTTTTTCATTTTCAATGTAACACATTTACACATAGTACATTTATTACAACTCTTACTAAATATGTAATAATAATAATTTTTCCTACAAAAATCTTGATCTTTTATTTATTTATTTATTTTTATATATAAAAGTAGAAGTGAGGAGAGAGAGTCATTAAATGTAATTTTCCCTCCAAAATGGCTCTCTCTCCTCACTTCTACTTTTATATATATAAAGATAAAGATAAAGATAAATTAAAGATTTGAAGTTCCACTCAATTTTTTGTTTCTTTGGGAATCTTAATACAGTACTAACCATTTTATACTTTCAATAGATAGCCAAGTATCCAACTGACTATATTAACCAACTGATATATTGGGCTTCTATTTTGATATATATTAAATCTAAAGATTATATCATCTTGTTGATAACTGTGTTTCATTTGCTATGGTAATTTGCTAGAAGTTCTGATTTCATCATGCTCCTTCCAGATGGCTGAGTATAGGATTTCAATTTATGGAAGAAAACAGAGTGAATGGGATCAATTGGCAAGTTGGTTCATAAACAATGCAATTTATAGTGAAAATGCTGTTTGGTTAATTCAGGTAACGAATGATCTCTTGGTTTGTAGTTGTGCATGATGTCCAACTAACTATAATTCCATTGTTATTATTATCTGATAGTTCACTATGCTTCTTTTCTTCCTTTTTGTACCTTTCTGTGAATACCATCTTGTAGAATTCCAAAAATTGGATGATTATGATTTAGTTGTTATTGACTCAATGTACTTTATTTAACCATTCAATAGTTAGTTAGATTTTTTCTACTTTGTGACATTTCTTTTTTCACATCTGTTGTACCATAAATTGAGGCATTTAGGCTTGTATATATTCATTGAGAAATGCAGAAAATCAATTGATTTCATGGTATCAGAGCTTGATTCTTTAAAACCTAGCAGTCAATAACGAAAATTCCCGTCAAAAGCAAAGGGTCAATGATCCCTGAAACACTTGACAGCGAAACAAAAGCTACCTATAAGATGGGGTCAAAGTGTCAAACAACTTCTACAACTCTTTCTTCCAACTCTTGGTAGAGAAATTAAATTAAAGAAACTCCTGAAAAAATTACACATAACTGTAAGGTCACAAATAAAACTCTATTATGATAAAAAAGCAGATATTAACATCTCCCTCAATCCAAGTACATATAGAAGTTGATATAGAAATTTTATAAAAGAAAAGGTAGAAACTGGAGTATATGATCTATATCCCTTCAAAAGAGTAAACTGCGGACGTCTTCAGCAAAGGACTGTCTTTACAAAACTTCGAGGATATCATATGCAAGTTGGATATGATCAAGATCAATATCTACGATCCAACTTGAGGGAGAGATAAAATCTGAATATGGGATGATTATGATTTCTGTTGCATGAACACTTCAACTAGAGTAGCCTGTCTATGTCCGACTCGTATGAAATACCGACACTCCTCCGACATACTACCATATTATTTTTATTTTTTATAAAAATATTATATTCTTAACTTAAAGTTGTTATTATATAAAAAATAAGTACTCATATCCAAAAGATTTCGTCATTTCAACAAGAAAAATTATTAATAGGTATAAAATTAAATTTATTTTATATAAATGAAGAATTTAAATAATTTAATTAACATGACATGTCATTACTTTTTTTTTTTTTGAAAAATCACGTATCCGACACTTATCGTGTTATAAACACGTGTCCATGTTGGTGCATCATAGATTATGATTTAGTTGTGATTTATTTGTGATTGATTCAATGTACCTTATTTAACCATTCCATAGTTAAACAATTTTTTCTTTCTTAGTTTAGAAGATCATCTTTCAGTCTTTACATCTGTTGTACTGTAAATTGAAGCATATAGGCCTGTACATATTCATTCAGAAATATAAAAAAGCAATTCTGATTTCACATTTCAGTCGACTCAATGTCGGAAACCAAGTGTGAACATTACATTACAATTGTTAGTGGTTGCTAACTATTTGACTGCATTTAGTTTTGATGACTAAAATTTCTGTATTGAGAGCCATGTATTATGTAGTAGATAGGCAAATGGAGCCATGCAACATAAAGATGTCTTTTGACGGAAGGTATGGCATGGTTCCATAAGCTAATTTTCTGACTACGTCTCAACTATGTAGTTGTCCTATTCATTGTCCTTGTATAGGTTTCTTGAGAATGTTGCTTGCAAAATATTTCGAGGCTTATTTGAGGAGTGGTGAGAATTTAGACACTGGAAAGTGATGAAGAAAAGCCTTTGTGAATCGCCTAAATAAATAACACTCATCTTGCAGTTTCACTATCTGAGGGCTGTTGATGAGTTCTCATGCATTCTTGATTCGAATGATTCTAATTGTCAAGGAAATTCCTGCCTAATATCCTTGGTGTTTCAGTAAGATTCTCATACCATAGAGGTTATGGAGATGCACAAGAGTACCTTATCCTTGTGCTTCCTTCTTTTTTCATATGGAAATCTAAAACTGAATGTCTGATAAAATTGTATCCATCTTGAAATATCCTGAAATGTGGTTGTAAGATGCTGGCCAATTTCTAGTGAGTAGGAATTTTCTTTTATAAGAACTTGGGTAGATATTACTTCAAAACATAGGATTAAACATTTTGAGCCGGCCGGGAAAGAGAAGGCATCATTGCAAATAGAGATTACTATGAAGTAAGTGTTGGCGACAAGGAGCATGATAGGTGAATCCTACACATCAATTATGTTAGTTTGCAATTTTTTTTTTTTTTTTTTGAAAATGTTAGTTTGCAAGTTAGACATTTTAATATTTTTATTTGTTTTATTCATGGTTTAAAAAGGTGAGGCGAGGCGGAGGCGCACCTCCCTGCGAGGTGCCCATCCAATGCCTCGAGGCGCTATTTCAAGGTTGCTTTGTGGGGAAAATATGCCTCAACAGCAGAGGTGTACGCCTCGCGCCTCTTATGCTGTGAGGCGTTCAGGTTGGCTTTTGCTTAAAAAACTTTGGATATTTTGACCTTTTTTTAAAAAATACTTTTGACCTTTCTTTTAGTTTATTAAAAAAACTGAAAAGATATGGCCCATATGGCCTTTTTATCATTAATCAACAAATAAAAAACCCTAATAATTTATCTTACTGAAAATTATTTTTATTTATATTTATATGATGATGATGATGATGATGATGATGGATGTTTTCAATATAATTTGCAGATAATGGGAAGGGAAAGTCGCTTTTAGTGGATGAGGAAGATGAGTTGATAGAAATAAAGAGTGAAGATGAGGAATATGATAGGAGAATTAGATATGATGACAATTCCTTGGATGATCCCATTAGTGATGATGGTGATGATCATGATGTTTTGAGTGAAGACTTTTGAACTTTTTAGTTTTAGGCCGTTTTTAATTATTGAAGGAGTAAAAATTGTGGGTATTTTTTTTTGATAAGGAACAACCTTTTATTAAGGATATAAAAGCAACAAAAGGTTACAACAAAATAGTGGATGCGTTATCCACCAAAAGACAAGAAACAAATGTAAAACCCTGTAAGTCGATTCCAAAAATCTAGGGTACGTGGGAAACAATAGTACTTAAAGAACTATTGGGATCTAGTCGAAACAAGTAATTCTTTAATTCACTAAAAATCCCAGTAGCTAGGCCTGTGAAAAATACGATGTTGTCCCAGATGTCCTCTACAGATCGCTCGAAATTCTCGAAAATCCTATGATTCCTCTCTGTCTAAATCACCCAAGCCGCTGCCATCACAATCAATCTCCAAAGCTCCTTCATTTGCTTCCAATTACCCCTAAATGACTATTTGATGAGGATCAACTCCGCCCATCTTCTCGGTAGAGGGCTCATTTCCCCGAACATATACAAAATTCTGCCCCAAATCCTTGTAGCAAATTCACAATGAATTAAAACATGATCGATATTTTCATTTTCCATTTTACACACAATGCAGAATGAGGGGGAGTTGTATAGAAAACGCCTCTTCAATTGTAACAAATCACATGTGTTAACCTTTCCTAAAGAAATCAACCATGCAAATACTTAGGTGGCGTTCTGTTTGTATTTTCATTTTCGAAAATGTTTTGTATTTCCTGTTTTTATTTTTATTTTCAAATTTGCTGAAAACGCGTTTGGTTTGTCATTTCTGAAAACTGTTTTTGAAAATGAAAAGCTGGAAAACACGTTCTGTTTGAAATTTTGCAGGATACTACTTAAACTATTTTTAATTAATTTGCTGGCAAAATACAACTGGGTCAAACTCAAATTTCCTTTCACAATACACTGAAAACATGGTTACATGCAACACACTAATGTGAGTATTAAGAGTCTATATTAACACAGCTTGGTCAGGTTCGGGATTTGAGGAAACTCTAGTTCTATTAAAATCCAGAAAATGCAAGTTCTTTCAAAATCACTAGAGTCCATTTATAGAGGCATTTTTTGAAATATAACAAGAATTCTCAATTAATTTTTTTTTTTGTAATGTTGATATTGAATTCAATAAAACTTTATTTAATCTTAGTTCCAAGTTAGGATAATTTTCCCAAAAAAATCTTTATTTAGGCTTAGTTCCAAGTTAGGATAATTCTAAAAAAAAAAAAAAAAAACTTTATATTAAGCTTAGTTCCAAGTTAGGATAATTCTTAAAAAAAAAAAAAATTCCCAAAACGCGTTTTCCGTGTTTTGAACATTTTTTTGTTGAAATACATTTATGTACAATTTTTTTTTTTGTTTTCCAAAATGCGTTTTCGAAAATGGTAAAGAGAACGCGTTTTTAGTGTTTTCGAAAATAAAAACAGAAAACGACTTCAAAACAGTAAAGAGAACAGGGCCTTAACTTTTGAGGGAACCACACCTTTCCAAATGAATTTGAATTGGGGAAAACTAGAGTTACAAGATGGTTCACAAAGGTGATTTAAGAATGAATTACACGAGAAGCAACCCGAAAAATGGCCCCTCCAAATTCTTTTATCTGGCGTACAAGGATCGATGTTTGTGGTTTCGAGAATGTTAGAGAGAGAAGTGAATTCATCAATATCTCTATCATTTAAGTTTCTAATGAATACAAGATTCCACTCTGGGTTGGAGGGATTTGAAATAGAAACAATATTGCTTATGACCGCATATTTATTGTTGGACCAACGAAATAGACGAGGAAGCAACTCTTGAAGAGTTTGCTCACCCACCTACTTGTCAAGCCAGAAACAAATTTTATCACCCTTACCAACAACAAATTTGGTGTTTTCCATGAATTTATCTCGAACTCTTGTAATGGATTTCCATGGTTCCCGAAGAGTGGAGTTCACTTGAATGTTTGCATCCCATCCGTTTGAGTGAAGGCCATACCTACTGCAAATAATGGTGTGCCAAAGTGAATCTACTTCAATGGGGAACCGCCATAGTCATTTTCCCAAGAGCGCCAGGTTCTTCAAATGTAAATTGCCTATCCCCAGCCTACCTTACTGTTTTGTTTTCGTGACAATATCCCATTTATCCAAATGATCACTATGACTCTCACCTATTCCTTCCCAGAAAAAGTCTCTCATCATCTTCTCAATCAACTTGACCACTTTCATAGGCATTTTGGAAATTGACATAAAGTATGAGGAATACTCCCAAAGATTGCTTGCAAAAACACAAGTCGCCCTCGTCTTGATAAACAACCTTTATGCCAACCTTCTAATATTCTAACTATTCTTTCAAAAACTGGCTCCCAAAAAGAAAGCATGCTTGGATTTCCTCCCAAAGGTAGTCCAAGATAGCTTAATGGCCATGCCCCCTTAACACAACCCATTCTAATAGCAATGTTGTCAATCCTATCCTCTTTTAGGTTTATGCTCATCACAATGCTCTTTGCCATGTTAAGTTTTAGACCAGCTGTTTTCGAGAAGTCTAAAATTTCCATGAGATTACAAATGCTTTCATCTTTATTTTCCAGAAAAAATACTATCATCCGCAAATTGAAGATGTGAAACCCTCACTTTATTACTACCTATCTTGAAACCTTCAATTAACTCCATTTCACACGCCTTATTGACCAATCTACTTACTATGTTACCCACTAAAATGAATTGGAAAGGTGATAATGGATCGCCTTGTCTCAATCCTCTCGATGCACCAAATTTACCCCTCGGTTTGCCATTGATCATAACAGAAAAGTTCGTAGATGATAAACAACCCCATATCCATTTTCTCCATTTTTCTCCGAAACCCTTTTTTTCTAGCACGAAATCTAGAAATTCCCAGTTTACATGATCATACGCCTTTTCAAAATCTATCTTAAACACCACACCTTTCTTTTTTATCGTATATTCCTCTACAATTTTATTCGCAATCAACACCAAGTCCAAAATTTGTCTTCCCTTTACAAAGGCACATTGAGCTTTATCAATAGTATCATTCAAAACTTCTCTTAGTCTGAGGGCAAGGACCTTAGACACAATTTTGTACAGGGAGGAGACCAGGCTGATAGGGCGAAAATCCTTTATAGAATCTAAACTTGACTTTTTAGGAATGAGGCAAATTAGAGTTTCATTCACCCTCCCATTCACAACCCCATTCTCATGGAATTCCAAAAACACCTTCATCAAGTCCTCTCTAATAACTTCCCATCCTTCTTTCAGAGCCGCCATAGAGAAGCCATCTGGTCCCGGTGCTTTATCTTCTTTACAACCAAAAAGTGCATTTTTTACCTCCTCTTGGAACAGTTCCTCCAGTTTCAACATACTATCTACATCAATACTTGCCCATTCTAAGCCTTCAATACCACAATCGGCCCCCTCCTCCTTGAAAAGTGTCTCAAAAAAGTTGATGATTTCCTTCTCAATTTCCTCCTCTCTCTGCAAAATCACCCCATCTTTACTCTCCAGTTTATTGATCAAATTGTTAGTCTTTCTACCGCTTGCGATTCTATGAAACATCTTGGTGTTACTATCCCATTCCTTAACCTCTTTAACTTTTTCCTTTTGGTTCCAAGAGGTTTCTTCTCTAATGATCAACTCCTCCAATTAGCGTCTCAACTTCCTTCTTTCTGTTCTTTCCCCTTCCCTTATGTTCTGCCTCATATCTTCCTTGTCAATTTCCTCAATTCTATTCTTAATAGCTTTTTCTCCATTCTCATATCTCCAAATTCTTCTTTATTCCACTTCTTCAGTTCTTCTTTCACCATTCTCAATTTCCCCATGAATTGAAATCCCGCCCAACCCTCAATATCACACATTTCCCACCATTGCTTCCAATTACTTTTAAAATCCTTGTGTCTTAACCACATATTCTCAAATCGAAATGGCGTTGGACCCCACTTAAATCTGTTTGTATCAAGTACAATAGGACAATGGTCTGATGTCACCCTAACGAGGGCTTCTTGTCTAACAACCTCAAACATACTTTCCCAACCTTCCGTGAAAAAAGGAATCTATCCTTGAACACGCCAATCTTTCTCTCATATTAGACCAAGTGAAGTCTGAATTTAAAAGCCGTAAATCCTTCAAACCCGTGTCTTTTATAAAGCTATCAAAAAATTTCATGCTTTTTGTGAATCTATCTCCGTTCAACTTTTTCGACGGGTATCTTACTACATTAAAATCACCACCCACACACCATCTCTCTCCAAAGCCCATATAAACCTACCAACTCCTCCCAGAAGTCATTCCTCTCCTTTGGATTGCATGGTCCGTATATTCAAGAAAACCACCAACCTACCTCCCCCCAACAGCCTCAAGGAGCACTGATATTGAGAAATTCCCCAGCACTACTTCTCTACCTATAATCACTCTCGAATCCCATATTAACAGTATACCCCCTGCTTTCCCAGTTTCCGGAAGTATAGCCCATTCTTTAAATCTCCCACTCCAAACACTTCCTACCAATTTCTTGTCTATCCTTTCCATTTTTGTTTCTTGTAACACTACCATATCAGGTTTTTCCTTACATAAACAAGTCTTTCACCAACTCCCTTTTACCCTTTCCCCCTAAGCCTCTTACATTCCAGCTGATTATCTTTATTTGACACAATCCGTATCCCTTGAAACCATCATACTCGACTTCCTCCTTTCGTGGTTTATACTACTCTGCAAATTCTTTAGTTCCCTTACCCCTCTTATTGCAATCTTCATTGTGTGGGCTGAGTTACTCCCCCTGTTGGGAAAAAATCTGTTCTTTTTCTTTTGTAAAGGAACGAGAGTTAAATTCAGTCTACTAAGGATTGGTGCCAGTTTCTCAATTTCTTCCAGACTCGGATTCTCCCCATTAATGATCAACATCTCATTTTTACTAGGCTTAGGGCAGCTGGCAATAGCATTGCAGTTTTCCCATTGGATCAGATTCGCATACACATCGGCTATAATCAACAGTAGACTGGTCTTTTATATCAACGGTTGTTACATATTAAATTAATCTCTCTTCATTACGTGCATCTGCAAAATCATTACACAAGTACGAAATACAATTTGGATTCACCAAATTTGAGTAAAAAGGTTGAGTATTACCTGGTTCAGCAGATAATTGGGGACTGAAATAGGAGTTTCAAGGCTCAAAAAATGTTGTAGGATTAGTGAGTATCAGCGTGATGACCTTGCCAAAGTGGTTCATGTTTATGACACCATGAGGATTATGTGACCCTTTTAGAATTTTTGTCGACTGGTTCTTTGATACTAGCATTACCTGATCATTGCACTCTTGTCGAGGTATCTTCGGTTCTACAAATAAACCATCAATATCTTCCCAGATCTCTTGCTCTTTCTCTGCCACTGTCTCTGTTTCATATTCATCACCATCACTCTGCTCTAGCTCCTCTGTGTCTTCAGAAGAAAGCCATTGCTTCTCCATATTTTCTTCATCTTCAACCATCTGACCCAATTCAGTTACTGTGCTATCACCAACGTCCTCTCTTATTTGTTCCAATGCCGCAATCTCGTACATACTTTCCTTCTTCAGAAACTCTGCCATAGCTTCTTCCACCTCAGAAACTTCGTGTTCATCGAAGAATAGAACTGATTTCTTTTTCTTCCCAAAAACACTCTTCTCAATTCGTTCGACTATATCCTCATTGTTGCTGAAAATTTCCCCTTTCAAGAAGAATTTATTATCTTTCATAAACGTTGATGCTTTGATTTGTATATTCGACAACTTAAACACAAAAGAACCCATCTGTGTAGATCCATTAGTAAGTGTGCTTTGTTCAGAGATGAGTCTTGATTACTGTGTTTGCCCAATGACTGAAACTGGTCCAAAATCGAATCCCTTTAGTGCTTTAAGGAGCTTACCTGAAGTGGTACTGTATCTGGGCTCCAGCTTCTTCTTTGCTTCCAATGGCAGACTACCTTTGATTCTTTCGAAAATCCTTTGGACAGTAATCATCTTCTGCTCTCGTACTGCAGGTATGTTGTAATTCCTCTTCAACATCAGTTCTTTTCCCATTTCAAAAACACAGCCGCCTTTTGTATCCATGGGTAATTCAGATTCTTTTTCTCCCCCCTTGCTTCTCAACACTTGTGCCAATAGCAATTGATTCTTTTATCGTCATCGTTATCCTCATCCCTCCTAGATCCTGCCATGTCATCATCATCCTCGTCTGATTCATCTGTAGAAATCCCTTTCTTTGTAACTTCTCGAATCTTCTTCATGGTGTTCTCTTTATGCCACAAATTCCCAATAGTACCATGAAATCTATATCTTCGATCATTCAATTTGAAGAAATTCAATGTTATTAACGAACTTTTATAAGGCAGAGTGATCGCTTTTGCAACGAACCCTTGCTTATTACCTCTTAACCTCAATCGAGCGTGGTTGAGGAATTTCATCTGAACTGTATCTTTATCAATATCTAGTAGACCTCTACACAAGAAACCAATCACTTTGAATACATGGATATTCCAAATATTCAATGGCAAACCTTCCACTCCAATCCAACTACTTCGACAGTCTATTTTGATATCATCAGACTCGATCTTCCAACTCCAATGTACAAAAGATACTGTTGTAACAGCAGGAATTTTAAAGCTTCCTAATTCAATGAATTTCCTTTCTCTTCCTCAGTGTGACACCAAATCAAAGCTGTCATCATGTAGTGGTCTGATGTCGATTTGTTGATTCATTGTATTATTTAAACCGTATTGAATGGCCTCCCGTGGAATATGACTACTCTCCCTGAACATCAATATTGCTTGCTAACTGCTATCTTGAAATCAGGTCCTTTTTGTATCTCTTTGACACTATATTTACCCACAGTAGCCCATGATCTTGCTTGTGATGTCACAGTTGATGTACTTATCTGTCTTGGTTGGAGAACTGGCCTAAACTGCATCCTCTTTCTACTTAGAACGTTTTGTAGGCATTCTTCCAATCTCTTCCACCCTATGAATTCTTTCTCCGATGGGACAATGATGTTCCTTACCCAATTGTTTCTCAGTGAACAGATTTTCAGAAATTCACCTTTATTATTCTTATACTCTTCTGTCCACAACCACGTCTTTGTTCCTGAAATGCTTCTTCAAATTCAAAGATTTCCCAGATCTGCAAAGTGCTCCTATCGTTTCCCGTAACCAAAAACCTGCTTCAATTGAAACTTCAATCTCATAACCCCATAATCTCGTCCTTTCTGTTATCCTAACTGAGCCTCCATCTCTAGACAGTGTTACCATGAACAGCTTATAATTGGTCCTAAAACTCCAAAATTTGTTGATAATTTGACCGTAACCAGTGGGGTTATAGATTTTTCTACTACCATGACCAGTGAGATCATGGTTTTATTATAGAATTTTCAAGGTAAATGTTTTATAATTAATGATTTTCACTTCATTGGTTTATCTCAGGCTTACTCCTTGCCACATGGAGGAAAAACATGTGGGAACGCGGTTGAGCCTTTTTATACATTGATAATCTCATTGAGACTAAAGGTGTAAGGTTTCACTATATTCATAGCATATACCTTATTGGCTGGAATGAAAAACCATTGTTGATGGTAAGCTTTGCCGAAAACCTACATACTGAATTGGGATCTTAAAGGGAAGACAGTGATGATGCCTGGTCGCAGTGTTGCTCATGTCTATTTAAGTTTTCCCAACAGTTCTATGCTCCATGCTTTATTCATAATTTGCATTTCTTAGGGGAGTCAAAAAGATAATTATGAACTACACAGTGGTCTCAATTCATTTGTCAATGAACGCCAATGGATATTGCAACATATTGGTTCTGGTGGAGCAATCATTTTGTGATCACAAGTCTATATACTTCACAGCATGTTTAAATAGATCTTTGTAGCACGACACTGAATATGCAAGTCCATCCAATTTGTAAGTGAAAGAGAACATGGTCTTCTTTTGTTTTTTTTTTTTGAAATGGGAAGAACATGGTCTTCTTTAGTTGCACTACTACATTTTATTCTCTGATCTGTTATAGCCATTTCTAAGTTGTTCTATAGTTTGTAATCTTATTCATTGTTTTATAAGTTATTTAGTTATAGTTATCGTAAGAACTCTGTTTGGGTCTCTCAGTTCTTTCCTGTATTTGAAATGAAAATGATTTTGGCTTCTATAGACATTTGATAAATTTCATTTTTCTGAAATTTGCAGCTGCCAAGGTTATACAATGTCTACAGAAGTATGGGAACTGCCACCTCTTTTCAAAATATATTAGACAATGTGTTCATTCCACTTTTTGAAGTGACAGTGGATCCGAATTCTCACCCTCAATTGCACCTGTTTCTATTGCAGGTATATTTTAAATCTTGATTTTATGTATCTTATCCCTCTTTCTGTGTTGGAGTACGCTAGGATAATTCTTTTTCTTTCCGCCCTGCGCCCCCATGCCCCCTATGACGTTATTTGTTAATGTTATTGAACTTAGCTTAGTGATTCTTTTGGCTTTTTTCCGATGTCAGACAGATGCAGGAAATTGTATGGCTATGTTTGGTGCATTGGATTAGGCTGAATAAAGAATTTAATATAAAATTATAATGGATAGTACTAAAGTAAATGGTATTATGGAGGATTAAGGTGAATAATATTCTTTAATTTTTTATTCGAAAGATGGTCATTTGCACTATCAGCCGTAGAACAAAACATAATATGAGGGTTGGAGGTGGGTTTAGGCCGGATGAAAAGAGATAGTAAGGGACATTGTTTTAAATGATATACGAATTTGTTGTCCACGTTTGTTCATAATACCTTCTATCTATTAATACTCATTATAATTTATACTAAATCCTTTTCCGGTCCAATGCAGTGCACCAAAAGTGACCTATATATTTTGATAGTTTCCGTGTACCAGAAGACAAAAGTGACCTATATATTTTGATAGTTGCCATTCACTTATGGGTATATTTTTTGAGGTATGTGTTTGGAGAAGTCATAGATATTTTTAGTATGTCATCTAAGATAACAGGTAAAACTTACATAATTCTGTCAAATCAATCCAGACCAAGATTTAGTAGGTGAGCTTTAATTTGTATGCCAGCTTTTCTTCCTATATAAATGCTAGCTGAACATAAATCCCCTTTTCAGTTAAGATCAAATAACGATATAAACTTGATGCAGATTTTTGGATTTATTTAACAAGAAATGTCCTTGATTTTACTTTTATTTAATAGATATTTTTGCTTTTACATCCCGTTTTGACAAGGAAGCATGTATTTTTACTGCTCCACTTTGCATGCCCAAAGAATTTTTTGTATAACGTTCCTTTTATCGTATGCCTAATCTAGCATTTTCAATACAGGTGGTAGGTTTTGACATTGTAGATGATGAAAGTAAACCGGAGAGGCGACCTACGAAGCACATGCCCAAACCATCTGAATGGACAAATGAATTTAATCCTGCTTTTTCATACTATGCTTACTACTGCTATGCCAACCTCTATACACTCAATAAGGTCTTTACATTTTTAATTCAAATTTGCATTAATGCTAACACAAACAGTGAGGCATGAGTGCATTGATGATTACCGAAAATCCTTTGTGGAGTAATCTAACACTGGGTTTGCAAGTAAATGCATCTAGATAAGGGCAGTTCTAAGATGGGCAATAATAACATGTTATCTATATATTTCTGCATTTTTAGCACTGTTGTTGAAATACTTGTCAAGTTGAACCTATGTCTCATGTTCTTAATTTTCTTCTCAGCTTCGTGAATCCAAAGGATTTCCAACAATCAGATTTCGTCCTCATTGTGGGGAGGTGATTTTCTGAAATCTTTGTCCCACAACTAGATTCCTTTGGTTTTTCAGAATATATTCTAAATATTTTTGTCTTCATGAAGGCTGGCGATATTGACCATTTGGCTGCTGGGTTTCTTTTGTGTCATAATATATCACATGGGATCAATCTGCGGAAATCCCCAGTCCTACAATATCTGTACTACCTTGCACAGGTTCTTTACTTGACTCCATATTGCTCTGTGCCTGGCTGACAATATTGCCACTTTAACAGTGTGCATATGATACTGAAGCAATGGCCAACTTGTTACAATTATTGTCCTGTTTCAATATTTGATTCCAAATAATTGATAAGCTCAGCTTACAAAACAGTTTATTAGTTCATGGTTAAACATGCAGTGATTTAAATCAATTTACTTATTGAAAGTATAAATATACATGTATATTTATTCTGCCTTGTTATAACAAATATAAACTAATCCTATTTAAACAATTATTTAGTTCTATTAGGAAAAATGTAAGAAAATTTGTATTTTCAAGTATATTAATTACATTTCTTAATCTGTGTGAAAATGGAAACAAGTCTATCTTTATGAGATAGAGGGAGTAATTTTTCCATGCATGTAGCTTTTGCTTCTTAAATTTTAAGATGAGGCTGGCAACTAATATTTATTTTCAGATTGGTTTGGCGATGTCTCCACTAAGCAACAACTCGCTTTTCTTGGATTATCATCGAAACCCATTTCTAATGTTCTTCCAGCGTGGCTTGAATGTTTCACTCTCAACTGATGATCCGCTGCAAATTCATTTCACAAAAGAGCCTCTTGTGGAAGAATACAGTGTAGCAGCCAAGGTTTGTCTGTTCCCTTGTACCTCATATGTCATGGCCTGTATATGTATCTTACAGAATTAATTCTTCTCAGGTCTGGAAGCTTAGTTCATGTGACCTTTGTGAGATAGCGAGGTATTCTGTATATCAGTCTGGATTCTCACATGCTGCAAAGGTAAAAACAGTTTTTGCATTGACTGTCGTCATGATAGTTGAAATTTGTGAAACTATTCTGATTCCAATGCATACTTTTGCCATTATATGGATACTTCAAACAGATAAGAGGATGTCATTTGGTGTAATCTGTATGAGTAGCAAGATTGATGTGTAGCACGTTGGTAGCCTATTTGAAAGTTAGTGTGAAACTTGAACTCATGTAATGGGTGAAAGCAGTTTTTGGGGATTTTTTAACTTTTTGGGGGGGGGGCCTTGTTGATCTCTCTTCCTTTCAGCAATGCTTATGATGATATGCACAGGTTTCTTGGGTTGTGTAATTGGAACTTCAATCATTTTCTTGATTGGGTTATTGTTGCAGTTGCACTGGCTTGGAGGTGAATATTTCAAGCGCGGTTCTGAAGGAAATGATATACACAAGACCAATGTACCCAACGTGCGTATTGCCTTTAGACATGAGGTGAGCTTTCCTATGCATCTTCTTCTTTCCTTGTAGCTTTGGTGATAATAAAATGAAAGAACCTGCTCTACACAAGCCATCATTGGATAAATAGAAGTTTTTAAACTCTATTTGAGAGATAATATGAGTTCACGTAAATGGTAATCTTTTTTGCAGACATGGAAGGCAGAGATGCAGTATGTCTATGCTGGAAAACTCGAGCTTCCTAAAATGGTAGACCATTAAGGAAATATAACCACAAGAAAAAAAGATGGTTCTATACAAAGTTGGTGAATCCCAGATGATGAACTGATATTTCGTTTCGTAGTTCATTTCTTCAGCTCAAAACTTATCTCAATTTTGAAGTTTATAGGAACTAGTGCACCAATTCAACGATTTGTAGAAACCAGATGATTTTTTGATGTTTAATTCGCTTTTAAGTGGAAAGGTTGTATTTGTTTCTTCAGCTCTAAACTTCGGTTGATCTTGAAGTTTGAAAGAACTCGTGCTCCAATTCAATGATCTGTAGAAACCAGAAGATGCAACACACTCGTTTTTTAATTCGCATTTAGGTGGAAAGGTCGTATGGGAATTGTAATTATCACTTGAGATGGCCTCAACACTTACCAACGTTCAGTAATTCTTTATTTATTTTGTATTTGCAAATTGAAATTAAAAATTGATTCCACTGATTATGGATGCTCACATGTAATTTGTCCCAAGTTGACAAAATCGCTTTCGATTCCCTAATTTTAACTAAAATAAAATTGTAAATTGAAAAATATTAATCGATAAATAAAAAGCGATCAAACGTAATATGATATAATAAATAGGAAAATGGCACTAAGCTATAGTTAATTGAATTAATCGGTCACGAATATTATTAATGACGATAGAAAGAAATATGTGTTGTAAAACTACCAAAATCTATATAACAAGAATAGAGAGGTAGAGAGAATTGAGTGAAATCATTCTCATTCAAGTGTGAATTCAATGAAATAAGACTCCTATTTATAGGAGCGAACAATGGTACAATCGTATTAATATAAAGTTTACATGGATATAATGGTTATTCACATTATATATAAAATGTATATTTTATAACACCCCCCTTGAATGACCCATTATGTAATTGTCTGTCTCGTTAAGATCTTGTTAAGAAAATTCAGTGGAATAAAACTTGAGCGAAGGAAAAAGAATACAGCTGCTACCCTGATGTTGGTCATGGTGAATTATTGAGTTTACTGTTCGAAATGACATCAAATGATAAGTAGAACAAATCAGCCTCTGTTTATTAAAAGTTTTTTGTTTAAAAATATGTTTTTAATGTTTTCTATGTAAAACGTGTAGTTTAAAAATGAAGAGAGAAAATGTGCGTAGTTAAAAAGTGATTTGAAAAATTGTGTAGGAAAAAACATGTTTAAAAACTTGTTTGCCAAACGGAGGCTCATGTGCTGAAGTTTGGAATTCTGAAGTGCTGCCTCGTTAAAATGTTGTCGGTAAAATCCAGTAGGATAAAACTTGAACGAAGGAAAAAGAGTATAACATGATTCTCCCCCTAAAGTGTGCAATCAAGTATTCATGAACCTTTTGAACATTGGTATCATCTTTCATCTGAGATATGTATATATATATATATATGAAAGTCTCTTTTTGTGTAGCCGCTGATATTACATTCTTCATAAGGTGGATATGACTTTCCCCATTTGTTGACATCATTCCAGTACAAAACATATTGTTGAATTATAGCTCATAAATAGCTTTGATAATGCCTTAAAAACCATACTAGGAAAATCCTACGGGATAAAACCTTAGCGAAGGGAAAAATAGTACATCATTCTCATTAAATCTCATTAATACGTCACAACTACTGCCTCATTAAAAACCTTATTAGGAAAATCACGTGGGACAAAACTTCAGTTAAGGGAAAAAGAGTGCAACGCATATTTATTTCTTTAATGGAATATCACAAGTATATTGATTCAATCTCGAGTCTTTTCATCAAACATATCATTTATGATGAGCTTTATATAAATCGTTCATAGCTCATTTATGATGTTATAACATGCTATATCAAGCAATATTTTACAAATTTACCGATTATATTTTTCACTTCTGGTGAATAATTAAATATATACATTTCAATATCACTTCTGGTAAATAATAAAATATTCATTTTCAAATTCACTTGTAGTGAACAATCAATTTTTCAGATATCAAATCTATACATTTATAATAATATGATAGCCGTCACCATTTTACACACATAGTTTCCCGCCCATTTTCACTTGCCATTTTATGAATTTTCTTAATTTTATCAATTTATTTTAATACATAGATTAGGAGAGTTCAATTAATGCATGTAATAAATGATTAATGGATTTGTGAAAAATAAAATACCTATAAAATGTCAAATTATAAATTAATTTTATTCTTTTGGTAATTATTGCATTATTTTCAAATAAAAAAATATGCAATATGAGTGTCAAATTTAAGATCTCAACGAGAAGTTTAATACAAGCCATCAAATGAGAACAAACACTAAACATATCATTCGTAAAATCGTCTTAAATACTAAAGGTAAAAGTTTTACTTATATTTTTTATTTTTCAAACATCCGATTTTTTTTAATTTATCTCATTTAAGTCCTAAAATGATACTTATCAGTTCTTACCTAAATTCAATTTAACATAAATGATTAATTTCGAATTTTTTTCTTATCAAATTGATAAAAATAATAGATATCCGATCTTTCTAAATAAATTCAATTAAATAATTTAATTTTTTACAACTTCAGGTTCTGATAAACTTATTGGTTCAATTTGTTAAATAGAAGGTGTTAGCAAAATCGTTCTATTTAAAAATAAAATTTGGTCTACACGTTTATTTAACATGTACAAAAATAGTATGTGCAATTGTGAAAAATGAGTTCTAAAGAATATTTGGTTGAGAATGAGAATGAAATTGAAAATTTTTATTTTTGAAGAATCAATTTTATACAAATAAGTTATATAGTCTCATGTCTTGTGGGTTAAGCCTCCATATATATATATATATATATATATATATATATATATATTCGTAATATTCATTCAATAAAATTTAATGAAAATTCTTATTTCATATTATTTCATTTTACAAGTTGAAATTGTAAATATTTCAACTTTTAGAAATCAAATAATCGTAAGCTCGACTTCAGTCATCAAATCAAAATTGTAAAGTATAGAATAAGTCGCATGTCGATATCTTTCTTAGTCTAAATAAACTAAAAAACTATAGAATGAATAATTAGCTATTAAAATAAATATGGAAGTCGTAATTTTATGTTTTACTTTTTTGGATATTTTTTATTATATATGAATGCACAATTTATGTCGGATATTGTATTTTTACAACTTATTCAATAAATATTTGTTAATTATATCTTCCGTGCATCGCACGGGTGCTATTACTAGTTTAATTTATAATAATAGTACACTCTAATTTCAACATAGTATATCATGGGGTCATTTATATCATTCTGAAGTGATACTATTTTGGATATATTGAATCTTTCAATGATTATGCATGTATGTTCTTACATCTTATAAATCATAATTTCTAATGTGTATAAGTTTAATCAATCATTGAAATAGATATCGATTTTGACATATAATCTATAATCATTTCCCTTGAAATTCCAACGTACCGCGATCAACTGGCACATCAAAGAATATTTCCAAAGTACTGAGATGAGGATCATACATTTTGATCTCACCCATTGGTATATCAAAAAGCTCAAGCTAGTGGTTTAAATTATAGTCTATCCACCATATGTCATGCCAGTTCTATGAAAAATTTCGCGCGCAATGAGTCGTCTTTTATAACTGTGTAATATTTTTCATTTGTACAAATAACTACTGGCTTTATACATTTAAGTGTTTGGACTTTAGGTCCTTGAACAATAATCCCTACATTGGGATTTTTATATTTGTCAAAAGTATTATAATTTCATCAACCTTATTTTCACAAGAGAGTAGTGTATGAATTCGATTTGTTTATCGATTCCATTTCATCTCAATATAATATATAAAGATCTCTTTATATTTTCAATCATCAATTACATGAATTTCTTATCATTGAACTATGTCCCTTTTACTCACCATGAGTATTTAGCCTCAAAGGGATCATCTCAATCATTCAAGAGATATTTGTTTTTGGAGTCGATTGTCATTACGCTTCAGGCGTATTTTCCCCATAATGTTCAAAAATATAATATTATATCAATTGGCTAAAATGCCGCAACACATGTCATTCTTTTTAGAGATATAATCTCAATCATATATCTAAGTACGTTTTGGTGGAGTGTATACATATTGCATTTCTTAGAAATCATAAAAGCTTCTCAAGTTAAACAAGTTATTCTCATAGCAAATAATTTGAGACTTTTGATGATCTAACCGTTCATTATAGAACTTCTGGTTCATTGTGGTTCTATTTCACTTGTACGTAGGAACTTCTGATTCAATACAATATATATTTCACTCGTACATGTGAACTTCTGGTTCAATATAATATTTATTTCACTTGTATAAGTTTCTGTATATTACAAATCAGTATACTTTGATTTATTACATCGAAAAAGGCTTGGGAAGATATCCAAGAAATTATTTCATATCCAATTCTTGTCCCCAAATCTTCCCTTATATCGAAAAAGGCAAGGAACGGTATCCCAAGAAAATAATTCTTGTCCTCAACTTTTCAATATTTTGTTTTCATTTTCTTGGTGGAATCAATGTCAAGCAGAGTCACCGTTCTTTACGCGTTAATTAATACATTTAAATAGATCGTTTGAGAAGAAGATTAGATCCATCAAAATGGATGTTATATTATCAAATATTCGCAAATACTACTCTAATCTTCCGATAAATGTTTTGAAAAAGATTTATCGAGTTCGACTTGAAAGATTGAGGCTACTGATGGACCAAGGTATCCCAGAAGATGTTGTTGGTTGATCAAAGCACAAGTTCGATTATCTGGTGAATTACCATATTCATTTTCTAAGCACATGCCTGACTTAGGTAAGAGTATTTTTGTAAAGAAGCGAAGAAAAAAAAGATTGAAGGGTTGTTACAAATGTGCTCGATGGACATATGAAACCCGTTGTAAATCAATAGGATATTCATCAAGAAATCGAGATGATAAAATAGATTTCATTAAAGGTGGACTGAGTAAGGAGTCATTGGATGTTATTCGACTGACTCTTGAGACGCACCCTTGGGGGTATATGCAGTTTCATTCATCCCAAAATAATATTTTCTCGTAAGTTTTCCTTTCTTATACACTCAAAGATGGAAGGACCAGAACTTCGATAGATCAAAACTATCTGTATATTTTGTGGATTCAAAGTAGGGAAAGGTTTTGGGTATCTAGAAGTAGCAGTAGATCTAGGAAAGAAGTTGGGAGAGAAATGTATCAATCTAGTGTATGAAGGAGGTAGTAGTGGATTGATGGGTTGTGTTTCCCAATCTGCTCAAATAGAGCTAGTGAAAGTGATGGGCGTTATACCTGTTCCTTTGGTAGATATTATAGGCAAAACACGAGGGCATGAAGTACAGACATTATCTATCTATGAACGCATAACTTACATGTTATATGGTTCTGATGCCTTCATAGCCCTGCCTGGAGGTTTCGGTACTTTAGAAGAAATCTTTAATATTACCTCATGGGCTCAATTGGATCTTCATACCTAGCCTATTGGGCTTTTAAATGTTAACAATTTCTTTAATGGTTTGCTAACATTTCTTGATTATGTTGTGGAACAGGATTCATCTCTCCATTTTCTAGGAGGGTCCTTATTTCTGCTCATACTATCGAGGAACTGCTAGATAAGTTGCGATCATATATTCCAATATAAGATCTAGCAGGAGTTAAGATAGATTGGTCACAAGGAAAGGGAATCAAGTGAAAATTGAGTCCGATTAATGTAAACTTAACCTTGTAAACCTCAGAATAGATTATGGGTGGTAAAGTACGGAGTATTCTTACTCTTGAGATACGCCTCTAATTTTAAGGATTTTAAACTTAACCTTGTGTACTAAAAAAGATTAGGGGTGGTAGAGTATGGAGTATTCTTACTCTTGAAACACATCTCCACTTTTGAGGATTTTATAAATGTTTCCCCTTTGTCTTTGTGTATTTTACATCTATCCTCTTTCTTGACATGTTTCAGTATGACTATTTTGTACTTCTTCAAGAGCAATAATAATATCCCTTTAGTATGTTTAGATGATGACCTTTACTTCTTGTGGAGTAAATATATACTTCTTTTAAAGTACATAAGTGCTTGTGCAAGAACTTTTCCAGATATTTATCAAATCTGTTTATTTCAATCATACAGTATACATCTCATAATACTGATGAGATTATTTTCACATTAGCTATATCCGTGCTATCATGTGATATTATCTTATCATACATCAACATTCTCTTGTTGGATAATTCATTTTCATCTGTCTTTTCAATACAGATAATGGTAACTTCTAGTATCGTTTGATAAAATATTTGTTATCAACATCCAACAACCTTTTGGTAGTGGTAACTTCTGTTGGCATTTGATAAAATATTATCTAACTTTAGTAGTGGTAACTTCCGGTACCATTTAATGAAATATCAAATAACAATAACATCAAATTTAAAAGAGCGGAAATATTTAAAACCAGTAAAACCAACCATATAGGTGGTAACGTAATATGAATATTTAAAACTGATAAAACCAACCATATAGGTGGTATCAACATAATGAAATAATTACCTTTCATAAGTGAGCGAGTCATATCTTCAAAATTTAGTCAATGTATTCATAATAGTCCAATCCGTTACGATAATGAGTCATATTTAGTCAAGGCATAAATCCAACTCAATACATTACGGTAATAATTATATTACTTGTACCTTAAATATTATTTCCCTTTGACTGTTTTTACCTCTTTTAAACTGTTTGATTTATCAATTGATCACATATTATATATTTTATCAATACTAATCACATGATCATTATGCATAATTAAACGAGTTAAAATATGTTAATAATTTTTAGAATCTTACCTGTCGTTACCTACCAAGTTAGTGGACACCAAACCATCTCCTTTTATTTTTAGTGCATAAAGAATCTTTTCTATCATGACCAAGTTAGTGGAAAACATCCACGACCTCATTAGATTCTCCTTTTTCCATATCACGCTCCACTTGAAGATTACTATAATCATGTCATGTGACCGCTATCTTCACCTCACCCTCAGCTCTTGCAATATTCTGATGATGATTTGAGGCGACGTCAAGGACATCACAGCGGGCCTCAAGAGTCCAGGTGTAGTAATCAGAAGGGACGCACTTAAATGATAAGTTTTTAATACCTTTGGATCAGAGAATGGTTGAGACGCGGCCCTCGGTTGTGGAGATATCAGCGGTTCCGACAGAGATGGAAACATGTTTGGAGAAGTGTTGAGGTAAATACAAGATTTCAATGTCCGAAATGCTTTTGGAGGATTTGAGTTTGGATTATCCTTAGATTCGCCAGCTCCTCATCCATTGTTGTCAGCAAAAGGGGATACCGGAGGTGTGGAACCGGCCGATGAACCTGTTTTATCATAGGCTTCCTGAATTCTTCCACCATACGCTTCACTTCATCGAGATGGCTATCTTTCAATGACTCGACAGCTGCTACCCAGTTCAATAGATCTTTGGTACAAAAATTAATTTTTGCTGTTGGAGTCATCATGTTCGATTCATCATGTTTGATTACTCATATTTATGATCATATTGACAAAAATGGAAAGGAAAGGAGAAGAACTCTGTTTGCGTTTGTGGGAAATTCCTTGTATCTAGCACAGATTTTGGGTTATACAATTTCTTCAAAAAAAAAAATTTCAATGGATTTGGAATTGATTTTTCAGATCCACGAGATAAAAATGATTTTCCAATGCCAAAAACACTATATTTGGGAAAAAGAAATGTTGATTAATAATAATCAAGTTTCTGATATGGAGGTTCATCATTTAGATGTAACTGTAGAATATACTCCCATCATATTACTCAATTGGATAGATACTTGTGCTGATAACGTGTTGTACCAAAATCTATAAAAAAAGAATAGAGAGGTAGAGAGAATTGAGAGAAGTCATTCTCATTCAAGTGTGTGAATTCAATGAAATAAGGTTCCTATTTATAGGAGTGGACAATGACACAGTCATAATAACATAAAGTTTACAGGGATATATTGGTCATTCACATTATATATAAAATGTATATTTTATAACAATATGGTAATTGAGAAATTTTGCAGTAATAATCATTCACTTGAATAAACATGTAGAGCGCATAAGAATCTTTTATTTTAAAATAGATATAAAATACATGAATGGATGAAACCATATAAAAGAACTTTTTTCACACAAATAGGGAATCAATATCAAGAAATAAATGTTATAAATCATTTATGAAGAGTTCCATTCATCCACTCGATCGTGTAGATGAATGGAACTTTCCGAACAGTGAATGAAAGGAGATGATGAGCCTCAAGATGAAGAGTTCCATTCATCCACTCGATTGTGCATTCACCATACAATGTTTCCAGCATTGATACCACTAGTAGAGACCATAGATATCAATTTGCCCAATTCCAAGCCCAAACCTCCAAGCCCAAGTGAGGTTCCAACCCAAAATCAATTGGTAATGGATGGAGCAGTCCATTTGGACTATATAGTGGTTTATTTCTTTCCTCACAATCGATGTAGAATATAATAGATAAACGATACACTTATTACTTCACTAATTAATGATTACAGCAGGCCATGACATATATATATATATAGACACATACAACGTAGGGGTGAGATTAACACAATAATTATCCCTATAATATCTCCTAGAATATTACCCAGTCAATATCTCTTATCTCCTAGAATATTTGCACAATCAATATCCTTATAATATCTCATGGAATATCTCTTATAATAGATTTCTCTAACATCTCAAGCGGTAATGTGGGACACGTTTGAACACATAACTTGCTCCTAAATAAGAAAAAATCGGTTTTGAAAACCCCTTTAGTTAATGTATCTGCAAGCAGGAGATTTGAAGGAACAAAATTTAGACGCAAGACACCTTGAACTATCGATTCACTAAAAAAATGATAATCAATAGCAATATGCTTCAATCGTAGCTTCATGACAGAAAAAGAGGCCATAAAAATCTTTGGCACTTTTGAAACAGGAACATGTAAATCGCGAAGCAGTTGAGCTAACCATCAGACTTCTGTAGTGGCAATAGCAAGAGCTCAATATTCAGCCTCTGCACTAGAACGAGAAACAGTAGTTTGCTTTTTGGAACACCAAGAGACCAAATGATCACCCAAAAATATACAATAACTAGTGGTTGAGCGTCGTGTATCTAGACATTCAGCCCAATCCACATGGAATTCATAAATTGACATATGGAATTCACACTATATGATATATTCGAACGGGTGATTGTAAGATATTTCAAAGCACCAACTAATGACTGAAAATGTGTAGGATCAACAAACAAGTCGCCCAAACTCTAAGTGATGGCCAACAACGAATGATGTTGATATGGGCTTATAACCAATCATTCTAACATGTTTTAATAGATCAAGATCACACTTTGACTGATTTAAAATGAGATGAGTCTTATTATTATCAGTGATCACCGTGTCATCAACCTAGATCCATGATAACATGTATGCTGCGACTATGATGGATTATCTCGTTGAATGATGATCTCCATGGACATGAGGAGATGTGATGAGAATTATCTTGAGGAAGGGGCAGATGGGTCGGGTGTACTTCGTGGGCCTTATTTAAATAGGGATTGTTGGGCATGCAAGAAAGTCCCACATCGGTTGTGAGAAAATAAACAAACAACCATATAACCTAAGTGGTCTACTCCACCAATTATCAATTGGTTTTCGATTGGAACCTCACTTGGGGCTAGGGGTTTGGTCTTGGGACTGGACAGATTACTTTTCCAAGTCCCTAAAATTGGTATTAAAGTTGGACCATTCAAACATTGCATTGTTAGATATGGCAGACCAATGTCGCGCATTATGTGGCAACGATTCCTGGACTACAGAAGCGTGAATTTTCTAGGTGCAAAAATGGCGCTAGTAAGCTAATTAAATTGATGGATGAAAACTTTGGGTTGGCGGAAGGAAAAAGACATGGTTGGTATAGTCGTGTTGCACGTTTGTTTCGTTGAGCATAGCAAAGTATTGAGAGGACCAAAAGCAGGCAGTGCATTGGGAATGCTTCGGTAGGTGTGGGAAGCCATGACCAAGAGGAGTGCTGTCCAATCGAGGAACTAGTGCAAGGGACACATGGTAAAGGTTGGCGTCGAAGGAGGTGAGTGTAAGGGCACTATGAGACGAGGTACGGGGGTACTGTTGACTCTCGTCGCTATGTGATGATTGGGCGGTACCATAAGTGAATTAATTTGGCAAGCCCTTTGAAGTGGAAGATCATTTGAAGAGGAGGGCCGCAGGTGGATATTAGGCAAGCGCACCGCTGTGAGGATGCTAACAGATTGGGTGGAAGAGAATGTCATGGCCTGATTTTTCCTCTACTCATGTGGCCGATATCAAAATTCCTAGTCCCAAGCTCAAGTGAGGTTCCAATCCAAAACCAATTGGGGATGGGTGGAGTAGCCCACTTGGGTTATATAGTGGTTTGTTTCTTTCCTGACAAATAATGTGGGACTATTTTGTATACCATACAATCCCTCCTCAAACAAGGCCCACAAGGTACACTGGTAAGTGTATTTTTTACACTTATTTATATGTCTAAATTAGAATAATATATTTTCATTTTAGAATAAAAGCTACCTGATTGTTTGTTATTTGTTTACATTGTAGAAAATATCCTAAAATCAAGTGAATGAAGGAATTGAAGCGAATAAAGGCCGAATAGGTGATAATTGGAGGTTAAATTGTACACATGGAAAAGTGTATGAAGACAATTAAGGGCAAGATGAGGTTAATGGAAGAAATCAAGAAGTTGGGGACTAAATTGTAGCAATCAAAGTTGGAAGGACCTGAGGTGCGAATAAAGGAGGACATACTTAAATGGAATTTAAACGATGGAAGTTGAGTTGGACGTTACAACTGCGCAACCTCGCCTATCAAAGGAGCGAGGCCGCATGAACCACACAGAAAAAGGCTGAACTAATTTCTGTTCAACTGTGCGGCCACATGGATTATGCCTTGCACGGTCGTGTGGGCTTTGGACTAGGCCATTAAGTTGCCTTTTATGTGATTTTCAACAGGTTTTCCTCCTGAATCAGGTAGGTTTCTCCGCAACCTATATATCCATCGCGTGAGGAATGAATTCCATACCTTTGCCTCACCTAAGAACAACCTAAAGCTCAATTTTCAACATCAAATTCTTGGAATATCGAAGCAAAGCAAAGGGCAAGACTTGAAGATTATATTAAGAATTGATTCTTGGTGTAAGCTTTCTTTTCTTTTATGTTATCTTCAATGAACACCTATTTTTATTGTTTTTGTAATTTTATGACGATGTGTGGCTAAATTCTCATGTTGGGATGAACGATGTAGCATAACTTTATTATTTTAATTCCAAACTCCGTTGTTTTTATTATTCGTTGCATATGTTGATTTTATTCTGTATTTAGTGCATGAGTTAATCGACCACTAATTCATGATTTCATGGTTTATTTTCATAATTCGAGGTGTGAGCTAACAAACTAGACTTAGGAATAAATTCGGTAATTGAATGAAAGTTAGAGATACACTTTTGTTATTACCGCAGTCGTTAAATGAATTCTTGTGATTCATGCACATAGTTAAGGAATAATACTGACCTGTTGTAGTGATATATGATTGGCTTAATTAGGTAGAATTGATTTAAACTCGACAAAAGAATTTCAATATACATGAGTGAATTCGACTGAATACATTATTAGGAAATAAAATTGGAGTCTGAGTTAATTTAAGCGGTTAGGTGAAATCGTGAATCCTAACACTTTAAAGATCGTTTTAAAAATAAAGCAATTTCACAATTTATGACACTAGTATAAATCATAGTTTAAATTTTAAAAACACTTTTCTATTGTTCAAATAAAGTTAGGAACTAACAATTTCGATAATTAATAGTAGTCTTCTTGGGACTATAACTCGGACTATTTTGTCCACTTTATTACTTGATTGCGATATTGTACACTTACAATTCAAGACATCATACACCCAACCTATCTAACCCTTCCTCAAGATAATTCCTATCACATCTCCTCATGTCCAGGGAAATCACTGTTGTTGTGAAATATCGCAAGTGTACGATATCGCTAACAAGTAGTAAAAATGGACTTTTTGAGTCCGGGTTGTCAATCCCACGAGAACTATTTATTTGTTATCGATTTACTTTGATTCAATAGAATTCCTAAACTAGAACCAAAACTAACTAAGAAAATAAATTGCAAAATAATAAAAACAAACAAAAATGACAAGTAATTGGAAATCAATGAAATAAACAATGCAATTAAAATGAAAATAGAAAATTAAACTTAAAGCAATTAATAAAAGCAAGAAACAAAGTGGTGGGATTTCTAGCAATTGAATGAATATCGGGACTAACGATTTTGAAATAACGTTCTAGCTTAATTTCTCATCTCAAGTTGTTTTCTAAAATTGTATTTGGTCGAATTCACGCATATATCTAATTTACCTCTCTCGATTTCAAATTAGACCTATTTAACTAAGTCAACCATGCATCTCTACAGCGGGTCAGAGTTCTCCTTAGCTAAATGCTTTAAATTTTCTAAGAATTCATAATTGACCACATGCAACCACAAATTCACATCTTTATCTTTTTGTTGAAATTTCCGGATTTTATTACGTGATCTAATTGTTAACTCACCTCTCGGATTATGAAAACAACCATTAAATCATGAATTGGTGATCAAGCAATTCAAGCATTAAATGCAATAATAAAATCAATACATAAAATTAAAGTGCCAACTTGAGAATTAAAATCAAACAAGAAACATTAAATCTACATCGTCAATCCTGATTAATAAATTAACTACTCATGTTTTTGGAAGAAAAAACAATGAATAATGTAAACAAAACTTGGAGTTTGAATAATTGAAGAATTAACATCACCACCAATATCCACCAGCATCCACTGTAATGGCACCAACAGCCTCCAATTATATCACCAGTCGGCTCCCTTAATTCAATCCCAAAGCTGCCTCCTTTTTTTTATGTATTTCCAGATTAATGCCCAGCCAACTCCAATTAATTTGTACAGCACCCTGTGTGTATATATCCAAGAGAGAGCTCCCAATTTTAATCCTCAAAAGTTGCCTGCCAACCAACAATTAATTCTCCAATTGCTTCTAGTTTAACTCCAACACAAAGCTATCAATTAATTCCTCCAACACTACCCCACCAATCAATTTTTACTTGTAACCGCACACTCAATTCTCTCTCTGCTGATCCCCTTTTTTTTTCTCAACGGCTGCGCACCTAGTCTATTTTTTCTCTCCCACGGATGGCCTATTTTTCTTCCAATTAACCTCACGGCTGCTCCTCAAATGTTGCTGCCAACCACTTTAATTCCACCACTTGAACTCACAGCCGACCACACTTTTAATGTATCCTTAATTCTTGTCCCCCCAATTAATTCCACCAAGCACTGCCTCCACTCAAGAATAATGCTCCAACCTTAATCACCTCTCTTTTTGTCTCCTCCAATTCGTGTATATATATATCCTCCCAAATCTCCTTCCAGCCGAGACCTCTGACCTGAATTCTCTACAATTTTTTTGTGTGGCTACCCTCACTTCTTTATTCAACAATATGTGTATATATATATACACACAAATTAGCCTTAAGGCCCAAATCAAATAAATTTTCCTTCAAGTTACTCAATTCTTCCACATATGATAAGTTAGTCCTTGAGTTAATTGCACATTCGGTTTTCAACTTTTGGGAGTGTACACTTTAGTCCTTTTTCTTCGTTTTATCTCAATATTCGTCCAATTGTCATGAATTTGCTTTAATTCTTCCATCTTCTCGACTCTTGGGATAAAACCTGAAATAATAGTAAATAATAACAGTTACGTAGAATTTATTCAAGAAAAATATTATAATATCTTAATTTCGATAGATAAATAAGTGTATAAAATACACTTATCAATCACCATTCAACAAGATATTCGACATTGTCTAGTGGATGCACGATCGAGTGGATGGACGGGACTCTCCGAACAACGACAGATGAATCGAGATGATGAGCCTCAAGACGAAGAATTCATGCGATTTCTCATGAGATGGTAGATCCATGGTAACATAGTGTGCTGCGACTATGTTGGATTATCTCGTTGATCGGTAATCTCTCGAGACAAGAGGAGATGTGACGTGAATTATATTGAGGAAGGACCAGATGGGCCGGGTGTACAAAAAAGTCCCATATCGGTTGTGAGAAAAGAAACAAACCACCATATAACCCAAGTGGGCTATTCTACCCATTTCCAATTGATTTTAGGTTGGAACCTCACTTGGGCATGGGGTTTGTGCTTGGGTATGGAGTATTCTATTATAAGAGATATTCCGGAAAAAATAGATATTGATTGTGTAATATTCTAGAAGATATTATATGGATATTGATAGGGGTGGACAAAATAATTGAACCAAACCAAGCAGTTTTGTTCGGTTCTACATAAAAAATAATGATTTGGTTCTTAAAATCAAGAATCATTTGGTCTTGGTTCTGGTCCTCGTTCCACAACCAGAACCAAGAACCAAACTTAATTTTTTTTATATATTTTTACAAATCAGGGGGTATTTGTCTCACCAAAAAACTCAAATCTGAAATTATAAATGTGAAATGTACAAAAATGTTATTTACCATAAATTTTTACCTCATTTTCTATTAGACAAGGAATTTAAATCATAAATCTAAATTCTAATTCATTTATCTTCTTTCAATTATAAACATGCATTCACACTACTTCACTCCTACAATATAGCAATAATTGCGCTCCTTAGCCACCATCGACGACGTTGCTGTTTATTTTTTAAAATTTATGTATATGTAAATCCCGGCCCAATTCGTCAATTCTCAAAAATTAATCTAAACTCAAATTGCAAATTTCATCCTAACTCACACGGCGTCACAGCAGAGTGGACAGAGTCAAATCATCATCATAACATGTAACTATAAGTAAAAACGACATTTATTTTCAATTCTCTGAGTTTTGACGAGTTGGGGAGCTTCCTTTAAGCGGGTTTCTTCTTCTTATTCGATTTGGAATAACATGTTACCTTTTCTAAACTTTTGTTTTATTAATTAAAATTACATTTTCTATTTAGTAATAATGTAGATGGATTCTAATGAAGATGCTGAAATAAACATGGTTTAATTTGCATTTATTATTTAAAAATTCAAGTAATGGTTCCATAATCCAACCGAACCGAACGTTTTGGTTATGGTTTGGTTCCACATCTTTATAAAACCAATTGGCCATTAGTAAAAAGTACATCGGTTTATGGTTTGATTTGGTTCTTCTGGAACCAAAACCAAAACCAAAACCAAAACAAAATCGAACCACGTCCACCCCTAAATATTGATTGCGTAAATTTCACTCTTATGTTGTGTATATATTCATGGCCTTGTGAAATCATTAATCAGTGAAGTAGTATACAGCGCATTGCGTATCTATTGTATTCTCTTATTGGTATCAGAGCCAACTTAATGTTATCTTCTTCCTCTCCACTTCCACTCAACACAATGGTTTATATGCTCTTTGTTAAACTTGAGTCCTCTGTGAACTATTTGTTATGGAGAAATTAGTTTGGTCCTTTGCACACTAATTAACAGGTTGTTGGATATCTCGATGGTTCCATTGAGGTTCCTCCTAAAACTATTCGTGACTCTAGTAAAAAGGATATTCCTATTCTAACATACCATTCCTCTTCTTAGTTTGATCTTCTCTTCTCTTACACCCGTTTCCATGGAAGAGGTGCTCAGATTGACCACTCCAAGAGAGGCTTGGATTGCCCTGGAGGCCGTTTATTTCTAAGCCCTTGAAGTCTAGAGAAATTCAGCTTAAAGATGAATTACTATTGCTCCAATGCGGTGTTGGGAACCCGGGTTGTTCTACTCACAAAAATTGATTTCTTATGATAGATCATCCCGTTACAGGATTTTTCTGTTCTATGTATTCAATTTGGAATAAATAATTTTGCGCACACAAAAAGAAAAAAGATATTACCCTTGTAGCGTGCTTTATAATAATCTCTTTTCGCTGCTTCTTGATTTCACCAAAGCTTCAAACCCTCAAGCTTTCCTCGGTGTTCTCCAATGGCAGCTGTGCAGGTGTGTGGTCACCTTTTTCAAGACCTATGTTAAACTAGGTTTAGGGTTTCTTTGTAAAGAGGAAACACACACTACATACTTTAGTGTGTGTTTCGCCACTTTGCCAATAGGTTAAGAAAAATAGTCTTAGGAGACTATTTGTAACCTCTTTACATTCCAAAACCCTACCAGGCCTAGTACCATAACCCAGGCCCATTTCTGTACAACCCAATACAGGTAATAAGCCTGTATAAACCCATTATAGTGAAGCCACCGAGGGAACTTGATCGGACCCAATTAAACTAAGCTCCAATAAATTAATTATGACACGATCAACTCTTGATCAGTAAAAATTAATTTATTAATCACGTTCTATTCCACTAAAAGAACGAGATTGCACTCTTAGTAAAATTGACATTACTGAAACAATTAATCAATAAATATATCCTCTGACTTATCGTTCTTACATGTTACCCCCGTCAATCAACTCGAATATTCGGAGCAAGTTAAAATGACCAAAATGCCCTTCTCCGAATATTCATAAATTCTCAACTCTCATCTTCTATCTGACAGTTCGATGTGATCCCATCACATCGTAGAATTCAACAGTCATTGTCGAATTATTGAGCTCAGATTCAAATGTCCACTAGAAGAACCAGTGAGATTATTATCATACCTAAAAGGTGACGGATTCCATAATACGAATATATGTTCCTCGTTAGTTCACTTTAATTCCCAAAGTACCGAGATATTGATCAGCAATTTGATCTCACCCATTGATACCTCAAAGAACTTCAAGTTAGTAATCGAAGTCCATTATCCGATTAGGATTAAGGTCCCACGTACGATAATCAAGTGAAATTAAATTTGTATGGTCAATATCACAAATTAATTTCACGTGGTCCCGTCCAATACGTTCCAAACGTACTCTCAATTTTATTACCAAAGTCAAATATAGACTTTAATAAAATCGAGACGATCTTATCAAAATAAATTGTCCATATTTATTTACTGATCGTGAACGTTAATTTTAGATCGAATCACAAATTGAATCTTTCTGTGTTTAACAACTTAAACACTCAATTTGTAATATCAAATCGACCCGTGGACAAACACAACTTCATATTAATACAATCAATTAATATTTTATTTTAAATGTCGTGAATTATACTCTATGGGCATATATAATTCCAACAATCTCCCACTTGCCCTTAGAGTATACATGAAACATCGAATCATCCATCTTGTCAACATCATCATTACACTAATGATTATGTTCTCAACCAAGATAGTAACTCCTTTCGATGTAAGTCATGGTTGTATAACAAAAAATCCAAGATTGTGTTATACCCAACCAATTAACCACATTATTTCCCAGTTATATTCCAATTTTGACGACTCTCGAGAGTCCTAGTCAAATCAGATCTTAATTAGTTTTAATCCATCAGATCACAAACAAAATAGATAAGCAAATATTTACTCGTTTTTCGAAAACGATTCAGTATATGCTTTACCTCTATTCAATGATCTGATCTTGGATCAAACTAATAATCACTAACAATATCTCCAGCATAAGATATGACCTATCTAGTGCAAAGTAAGGCTTCCTATAGCCGGAGCATAATATCTTACCATGAGTCTTAGGAGAATACTCATAAGATAGATAAAGTCCACAAAGAACATTATTTCTTTCAAGACTTCAATATTGCAAATATAGATAGTATCTTATTATTACATGAAACTTGAGACTATTCTTTTTCATTTTTCTCCCACTCCGAAAAGTACGGATGTCTAGAAAAAATAGACAGTCATCTACAAGTCCTTCAAGTCTAATTGCTGGTACTAACTACTATTTAATGAAAATACTCTCACACATAAGTAGAGTGTGATTCAAATAAATAGTCGCGAAAACTGTCTCATCTTTCTGTATACACGAGTATAATTAAGATATATCAAGATTCTGATCAAGAACATGTATCACAATGGTTCTATCAAATTCTATATTCCATATCTTGAACAATTACCTAAATCCAAAGTTGGAAACTTGTAAGTCATGAATTTTACTTTCATGGTCTTTAATATGAACTCATTAGATTACACTTTGTAAATGATTTCTCAAGATACATTCAAGAAACAACATCTTGACATCCATTTGTCGTACCTCATTTTCACAATGAACGACAATGGATAAAAGATCCAGGTAAACTTTTGCATGGCTATTGACGAGAAGGGTTTCACAAACCCACAACCATAAGCCTTGCACTAAAGGTATCAACCTTTCCATCTACCATTCTTTTATCATCTTAAAATCACCACACCCTATAGGATTGACAACATTGGGTGCGTCTACAAATATCCAAAATTGTTGGATTACTAGGAATCTAATTTCGAGTTCACATTCACCTTCCATGATTTCAAGTCTATAACTTCTACCACTTTCCTAAATGAGGAGTTCTTCTCTCATTTCAGTAGAGACTGTCTAAAAAGACTCTCCGTAGAATAAGCGTCAAGAAGGTGGTCTTACAACCCTCTCACTCCAATTAGTCGCTGGAAGTGTATTTCCATTATGTCCAAACAGAGTCCCTTCCTCTCCTCCCACTACTTGGTATATCCCTAATTGGGATCAACCTCTTCACTGCCTCTTTATGAATATAAAGAAGAGACAGAACAGTGAGAACAACTTCGACTACAACCTTTGGTTTTTCCGTGTCCATTGGGATCACCAGGCAAGAATAGTGGTTGAACCACTTGCCCATTCTCCCACTAGGATCAGCAACCATCGGTTTCGTAGGAAGTTCCAAATCATCAAGATTAATTCTATGCTGAAATCTGGAATCAAGTTGTTTGAACCACGTTCTAACATCTCATCCAATAGAATTTTACTTGTTGATTTGTATTCTTCTATAGGCCTTATCCTCTAAGAAAGCTACATTTGTACTCAACAAATACTTTCTTGACCAGAGGATTATAAAAGAAATAATTTCTAGTTTCATTACATTCCTTATAATCAAACCTTCATTGTTGCCTATATCTCGTCAATCCTAGCTTTCAGCTAGCGTGCCAAAATTCCCCAAATCTGAATGTGGTGCAGACTGGGCCTGCACCCATGCCACAACTCTAGGGGTTATTCAGGAAACGAATCAATGTTACTAGGCTATGAAGGAACCTGACTATCTCCGGTATACATTCCCAAATGAAACTAGTAACGAGGATAACTCATCATTGATTTGGTATTACCTTGTTCTCCTTTTCCGATAAATGGTTCCTAAACTCATATGAGAGATACACAAACCTCGATCAAATCGAAGTATTTCGATTCTCTTAATTACTTCTCAACTTCTATCCAAAATTCTAGAATTTCTTCAACATTTCGGATTAATGAGATATTAAGTATATAATCGAGATCTGGAGTGATCATCAATAACAGTGATGAATTACTCGTACTCTCTCGTATCTTGAGCACAAAAGAATCCATTCATATCGAAGTGTATTAATCCTCAAACTCTTAAGTCCATATAATGTATAAGGACTCTTGGTTATATAATCCTCTAAACAAGATTCAGAAAAACAGTATAGATTCCACCTCAGATCCTTTTGAGGTCCATCCCTTACTAGTATTAAAATCGAGTTTTGGATAAGTGTAACCAAGCCTAAGATCTTAATCATTTTACCCTCTAAATAAAATTCAAAAGCCCACATAGATTCCACCTCCAAAATACTTAGAGGCTATCTTTACTAGTCCTTCAATCTTATTTAGATAAATATGATTATCTTAAGATCTTATCAAAGAGTTCATTAATACAAGGAATCATCTACCCCTTATCATTTGTAGTAATATTACACTTAGAACCATTTACAAGGCTTTGAGATTGTTAATCATTTGTCTCGCAATAATAGGAGCATTATTTAACTTAATTCCAATTAATAACTGGAGATTAAGTGCTAAATAATTCCGCTCAAATAATAAAGAAACAAAATAACAATCAAATTGTTTCGCAAACATGAAAGCCCAACGGCTCTTTCCATATTACCGTACCCGTGCTTATCCTTATAGTATACTCTATCCCATTGTGTCATTTGGTCACCTAGGACCATATTGCAACAACTTGCAACAGTGATTAGTTATTCTAGAATCTATAATCAAGATAGACTCAATTACTAACCATAACACAATGAATAGAGTCTTACTCCATTACAGAGTTTTCAGGGAAGGCTACCTCCTCATTAATCCTATCTTTGCTCAAAAGCAAAAAGGTTAGAGGCCTACCATACTATCCATTGCTTTAAAATAATCTATTCTCTATGAATAGCTTACATTGAACATTTCAAGGACACGTTAATCCTGGTGAATATAGTCTACACTGAACCGCAAGAGATCATCTTAAAAGATTTCTCAAGCATTATGTCACATGAATCAATGTTTGCAAGTGGAACCTCCACCACGTTAAAGTGACCAATCATGTTTTACCAAATGGTCTCTTGTAAAAAATCGTGATCGGTTCATAAGTAGAGATATATTATAGCTTGATAGCATATTTTTTTATAACTCCATAATTAAAATGTTCAAATTATCATAAATACCCTTCCATCGAGAAAATAAATATGGTATCCTATTTTGATGTTTTTATTGCGAAGTACTTGATATGATAATCAAAACTATGCAATAAACCATCTCATCAAAATAAAACCATTTTCATTGGAAGATTTATAATTATTTTTGAACAAGAATCTTCTAGCACGAACAAATGTCATAAGTGGAAAGAATTATAACGAGACATGTTGCAGTTTTCGTAAATTAGTTGGTGATGTCTAAACATATAACTAGTTGTGGAAATACGACGTTCAAATAAAATAAATGTATTAAACACGAGTTGCATAAATGATGAATACTTTCATATATGATGCATGAAGAAAAATTATGCACAAGTAGATCCAAAACTACTATAATATGACGACAACCTAAAACCCCAAAATTTTAAACACATTTCTCTATAGGAGAAATAAATGTGATTTATGGTTAGGCTGGGACCCTCCCACTAAATTAAATATATCTAGCATCTCATGCAATATTTAATTTATAGTCGTTAAAATTTGGCCATCATTGACATCGTTTGGATATTCTATAGGAAGTCCCCACGATGTCATTGATTTAAGTGTCTAATCCCTATATTAATAATATTTCAAGTACCAAATTAATTATGTCACCTATAGGGTAATCATGATTAATTCACACTTAAAAAATCATCACCTAATTGGGCCCAATCCAGTAACCAAAACAGTGCAGCCCTCCTATAGGGAGACTAATTAGATTAGCACGAGGCATACACAAATTTTTACTAATGGACTAATAGGGGAGGCCGTGGGTTCAAAATATTTTGCACCCTCACTCACTTAATATTTTGAACTGTTGGGTTTTAATTTAATAATTACCAATCAATTTTAACTCTTAAAATCAATTTAATTATTAATAAATATATTTATTTTCTAATCTAATATTTAGAAAAGAAAATAAAATATAAAACAATGCATGACAGTATAGTACCTAGAGCGGTGTATATGCGATCTACATGACATGTTATTTAATGGCATTCATTCACAAATTATTAAAGCAATAAAATAAATATGAACATAATTTATGGCCAAACCTAGACACAAAAATTACAAATTAATTAAAGAGTCTATTGAGCCACAAGCCGGCCCAATCCTTCAATTTCGATTTGCAAGTGTCCAGTCCAAATCTGCAAAGTTTCAGTCTTCAACCCAAATGTCAAAATGTAATGATCCAATTAAATATTCTAGCCCATTGTAAAATTCAGTCCACATTGCATTGGCCCAGCTAAACAATTTAGCCCACATTGCAATTAATAAAAATGGATCAATTTTACAATTTCTGGGCTACATTTAATTTTACCCAAGTATGGTCCAACTGATATAAAACCGGTCCAAGTGCCCAATCTTTAATTCTGGCCCAAAAGAATAAGTGGTCCAAGTCTGAATCACCCATCTCCTTCATTTCCCTCTTCACTTTAAGGTTTTTGTAACCTAACTGAGAACTTGAAAATTACAGCCGCCAATGGGACCTTGCTATCGCCGGAAGAGATCGCAACCTCCAGAAGGAAAGTCTACTGTTGCTGTCTCGACACCATACCAGCGCAGTGCAGCCAAGCCACGCACAGTCGCTCCACGCATGTGCGCGACACCAAAACGCAGCAACGCTGTGCTCCATATGTCGCCGCCTTCTTCGTCACTAGCCGGAAAGAAAAAAGAACAATGAGGGAGAGAGACTCCATGGTACCGCCGCTGCAGCCAACTGCGAATCAACAGTGCATAGAGCACTGCTGCACCACGCAGAGGCTACAGCGACACCTGTGAGTGTCGCGCTTCTCGGCCGTGGTTGCATTCTGACGTTGCCACCGCATGCGAGACGGGACAGCCAGCGCCGTCGATCGCAGCGACATCACCTACGATGCTGCTGCCCAACCTTTTTTTTTGCGATATTGCACTGCAGGTCCTTATTATATGGAGATGATGAAGTTTAGTCCATATACTGAAATTGCATTAGCGGTCCTCCGAATTTGCAATGGAAGTCCTTCAATTTGAAAACTGCAGATCTGGTCCTCTGATTTTACAATTACAATAGAAATTATAGAAAACCTAATTCTATTGCAAAAATCAAAATCAAAGAGGAAAACATGGAGTCGTAATCCACCCCCTTTGTTACATGACTCGATAATACAATACAAGATTTTACAAAATAAAATCTAAGGCCATAAATTAGTTCAATAAAAACGTTATTCATCCAATAACAATCAAATCACATAAAACCTAACACCGCCCTTTACTAACACATGCATAAACAAAATTATTTAATCCTAAATACATAAAACAATATCAAAAAACTTGACGCTCTGGTACCAATTGTTGGGAACCCGGGTTGTTCTACTCACAAAAATTGATTTCTTGTGATAGGTCATCCCGTTACAGGATTTTTCTGTTCTATGTATTCAACTTGGAATAAATAATTTTGCGCACACAAAAAGAAAAAAGATATTACCCTTGTAGCGTGCTTTACAATAATCTCTTTTCGCTGCTTCTTGATTTCACCAAAGCTTCAAACCCTCAAGCTTTCCTCGGTATTCTCCAATGGTAGCTGTCCAGGTGTGTGGTCACCTTTTTCAAGACCTATGTTAAACTAGGTTTAGGGTTTCTTTGTAAAGAGGAAACACACACTACATACTTTAGTGTGTGTTTCGCTACTTTGCCAATAGGTTAAGAAAAATAGTCTTAGGAGACTATTTGTAACCTCTTTACATTCCAAAACCCTACCAGGCCTAGTACCATAACCCAGGCCCATTTCTGCACAACCCAATACAGGTAATAAGCCTGTATAAACCCATTATAGTGAAGCCACTGAGTGAACCTGATCGGACCCAATTAAACTAAGCTCCAATAAATTAATTATGACACGATCAACTCTTGATCAGTCAAAATTAATTTATTAATCACGTTCTATTCCACTAAAAGAACGAGATTGCACTCTTAGTAAAATTGACATTACTGAAACAATTAATCAATAATTATATCCTCTGACTTATCGTTCTTACATGTTACCCCCGTCGATCAACCCGAATATTCGGAGCAAGTTAAAATGACCAAAATGCCCTTCTCCGAATATTCATAAATTCTCAACTCTCATCTTCTATCTGACAGTTCGATGTGATCCTATCACATCGTAGAATTCAACAGTCACTGTCGAATTACTGAGCTCAAATTCAAGTGTCCACTAGAAGAACCAGTGAGATTATGATCATACCTAAAAGGTGACGGATTCCATAATACGAATATATGTTCCTCGTTAGTTCACTTTAATTCCCAAAGTACCGAGATATTGATCAGCAATTTGATCTCACCCATTGATACCTCAAAGAACTTCAAGTTAGTAATCGAAGTCCATTATCCGATTAGGATTAAGGTCCCACGTACGATAATCAAGTGAAATTAAATTTGTATGGTCAATGTCACAAATTAATTTCACGTGGTCCCGTCCAATACGTTCCAAACGTACTCTCAATTTTATTACCAAAGTCAAAGATAGACTTTAATAAAATCGAGACGATCTTATCAAAATAAATTGTCCATATTTATTTACTGATCGTGAACGTTAATTTTAGATCGAATCACAAATTGAATCTTTCTGTGTTTAACAACTTAAACACTCAATTTGTAATATCAAATCGACCCGTGGACAAACGCAACTTCATATTAATACAATCAATTAATATTTTATTTTAAATGTCGTGAATTATACTTTATGGGCATATATAATTCCAACATGCGGATCTTGTAGTGTTGCTAATTTTGCTCACAGCTTCAAAGCACTTTGTTCGTAACTTGCCCAAATTGGGCATCTTATTGATGAAACTGATAAAGTGCATTGGTTTCTTCTTGCTCTCGGCCCATATCTTGCTTATTTTGCTACCACCATGTTGGCTAAACCTTCTCTTCCTAGTTTTCCTGAATCATTTCCAACGGCAGAGAGTCATGAGTTGATTGCTCGTTCAATTGCTAATTCATCTTCTTTTGCAGGCGCCATTGTTGTTCAACAAGTTCCCTCTATTTTAAAACAAAATCTGTCCAAGTCTAAGGGTGATGGCTCCTCTCATCTCTCTTTCCAGCAATACAGTAACCACAATTTACGTGGTGGTGATTCATTTAATTCCCCGGACAAGTGTCAACTTAGTGGTAAATAGGGTCATGAAGCTAGCAAGTGTTAGAGCTTTATACTTTTGAAAAGAAGAAAACAAAGATCTCACTGAGGCCTTTTTGTGTTGCTCTATATAGGATTTGAGTGATTCAAAGTGGTATCCAGACAGTGGGGTTACCACACATGTCACTCATGACGGTACGATGCTTGAACAACATGTTCCCTATAATGGTAACGATGGGCTCATAGTTGGTTCTATTCATAAACTTGTCCCCCACAAACCCATTACTTTGTCTCATGTTCTCTTTGTTCCAGTATTATAAAAAAATTAATTTCTATTAGCCGATTAGCAAGTGAAAATAATAGTTGTGTTAATTTCATTACTCTTGGTCTTGTCACTTAGGATATGAAAACAAGGGCTGTTCTGGGAGCCGAGAGGTGTAAGAACATGATGTATGTCTTGGATCGTGGTAATCAAGCTTTTGATTCATCTATTCGTTAAAATGAAAATTGAGCTCCCATGCATGTATGACATGCTCTTTTAGGCCATCTTGCGGACTATGAATAAAGTGGTTGTGTTTCTTTTTCTGATCATTTTAAAATGATGACCTTGTTATGTGCTGGTTGTAATTTGGGAAAATCACATTTTTACCTTTCTCAAATTCTGAAAATAATTGTTCTTTTCCGTTAGAACGTATTCATTACGATTTATGGGGTCCTTCAGTTCTTTTATCTTCTTCGGGGTTTCGTTATTATGTCATTTTTTGCTGATGATTATACTCATTATATTTGGTTTTATCCTTTGTGTTTAAATCAGATTTTCATAATACCTTTCGTCAATTTCAATCTTTGGTTGAGACTTAAGAAAGTAATGCACCAGCAGTCGGAGCTTCAGAGTTTTTCATTGCAGAATGTGTAAAGATCTCAAGTTTATATTATCTGAAATTGGAGTTGGTTGATTTGATGTTTGTTTTCAAAAAATGTAACCGAATTTTGTTATTAGATTTGATGTTTGTTTTCAAAAAATGTAACCGAATTTTGTTATTAGATTTAATGTTTTTCCTAAAATACGTCATGTAATCTTGGGTGGTAGTTTTACATTTTTTTTTTTTATTTCAAGATGATATTTTTACAATTTAAGAATTGCATATGACATTTTGCCAATAAAAGGGTTCAATGATGGGTATCACTCAGAAAACCCCGAAACAACTTGTGATTTTAATACAAAAATCAGGTTTTCAATTAAAAATATATAATTAAATAGGTTGATGTCACAATTATACAATTTATAGTCACAAACACAAATTACAAATTCTATAGGTCACAAATTATAAAATTGTTTGATTATGACTTAATTCCAAGTCACAAACAATAAATTTATAGGTCATACTTATTTTCGGTCACAAATTATCAAATTAATTGATCAGAGATTATTATTTGATCACAGCTTATTTTTTGGTCACAAATTAAAAATTTATGGGTCACGAATTATTTTCGGTTACAAAGTACAAATTTATAGGTCACAACTTATTTTTCGGTCACAAATTGTCAAACTAACCATTCACAAATAACAAATATTATTGATTACGACTTATTTCTCGATCGCAAATCATAAAGTTTATAAGTCACGATGTATTTCTTGATCACAAATTATGAAATAATCCGCCACCGAATATTTTTCGATCACAATTTACAAATTTTAATCATGACTTCTTACTCAGTTTCAAATAATGAAAATATGATCACAACTTATTTTCAGTCACTATTTACAAATTAACGAGGTCGCAACTTATTTCCCAGTCACAATCTCAAATTTCATAAGTCACAACTTATTTCTCGATCACGAATCCCAAATTTTAAAGGTTACAGTTAGTTACTCTATCAAAAATTACAAACATTATTGTTTGTGATTATTTCTCGATAACAAATCACAAATTTAATAGGTCACAATTACTTTCTTGATCAAAATTTATTGAACTGAATGATCACAACTCTCGATTTTATAAGTCTTATACGTCACAATTTATTTTTTGGTCACAATTTTAAAAATTTTATATTCCCTGGTCCCAAATTTCAAATTAATAGGTCACAGCTTGAAAATTTGTAAGTCACAATTACAAATTTAGTCACAATCTCATATTATTGACCGGTAACAAATAACAAATTTATGGTCACAATCAATATTAATCCTAACCCACCCCGACTCCACCTCAACACCACCACCATCGATCACCACCGGACACCACCTTCAGTCTCCTCAGCACCATCGCCACTAACACGACCACTGCATGAACCACACCTCTCAAACACACCCCACACATGCACCACCACCACCTATGTCACCGCCACCACCATTTCACCATCTCACCACCTCCAGTCACCTCAACACCACCACCAACATCGCACCGTACACCACCACACAGCACTCCGCACACACCACCACAAGGGTAAAATTAACAAATGGCCATCCAACTTGTTGAAAGATGCTACTTAGCCACCAAACTTTAAATGGTATCTCAATGGTCACCCAACTTCAACAAGATTTCTAGTTTACCACCCAACTTCAAAAGGTATCTCAATGGCCATCCAACTTACAATATAATATCTACTTGATCACCCAACTTCAAATAATACAATATAACCTTCTAAAGTAATACTCGATAAATTAAACCTCTAATACATAAATAATTAATGAACACATGTCAAATAAAAGACATTGAACAACCTAATGCTAATCCGTTTGGTGGCAGTTTTAACTAGACATATTTTCTCTCTCTAATTTTCAACCACATATTTTATCTAAAAAATCACAAATAAATCTTCTCTATCCAATTTAAATAACCGTTGAATACTCCCTAAATTAATGAAAATTTATGAATTAAAAGATATTAATCAATACATAGTTCAACGTAGATGTTTAATTATTTTATAAATAGCATTCAGTAATGTGGTATTAATTCAACGAAATAGTTTAAAAAAATATTATCTTATCAATTCATGAAAATTATTAATTTATTCCCTTTAATCGAGTCACAACCAGTGAATTTGTTTATTTAATAGAGGTTATTAAGACTCTGTTCGATAATATTTTAGCAATTATGAATTAATTCATTTATATTTTTAGGTAAAATGTATAGTTAAAAAGTGGAGAGAGATTGTGTGTGGTTAAAAAGTAATTGAGAAATTGTGTTATTTATAAATTGGTCTATAAATTGTAAATATTGCGTTAAAGAACATACACTAATTTATCGAGTATTACTTTAACCATTTGAAGTTGGGTGGTTAAATAAAAATTACATTGTAAGTTGGGTGGCCATTGAGATACCTTTAGAAGCTGGGTGGCTTACTAGAAATCTTACTGAAGTTGGATGATCATTGAGATACATTTTAAAGTTGGGTAGTTAAGTAGTAACCTTAAGTAAGTTGAGTGGCTATTGATTAAATTTACTCCCACCACAACCATCAAGAAATCATAAGAAAAATGAAGAAAATAAAAGATATGGAGAATGCGAGCAAACCTTTGGAGAAAGAAGACAGTCATTGCTACGTGCTCGTCTGATGTCGCTAAATCTGCTTCCCTTTGCGGCCCCATCGAGGTCGACAACAATGTTATTTGTGACGCCCCGAGTTCCGTGAAACCCGGAACGCCACTCCTATCTTTAAAACCTAACTGTCGAATAAAAATTATTTGCGAAAAAATAATTAAAATCTCAACATCACATTTATTGATTGTTATTTTTGCGACAAAATTTAATTTAAAATAAATAATTTGACGAAATTCATGAAATTCTAAAATTTCAACACAATTTAAATAATGGAGTTCATAAATAAAACATGACTTTAAAATAATTTCTATTTATGGTTTACCAATTGCTCATCATTCTCCCCCATCTCCGAAATCTGCAAAATTTGTTAAAAACAACGGGTGAGCATTTCTAAAAGAAATATTCAGTAGACTCATCTCCAATAATTAATCTATAGAATAATTGAACACGTAATCATGCAAATATTACAGTGATATTCTCGAATTCTCATCATAAGCATCACATAAGGAGTGCAAATGAATATATCCTCGTCTCATGCAATAAAGCATATAAGTCATGACAAAATTCTCAATTTGTCTCATAAGAGATATTCTCGTCTATTCTCATGCAATTAAGCATATAATCATGTAAATCCACATAAAAACATGCAATTATAATCTAAACTAATTAGTGGGGGCGAGTCTATCTCAAACTTAACGAGTTCACAAAAGTGGAGCGGGAAAGTACGTCAATCTCTTAATTCTCCAAATGATTCGTGTAGCCAAGAAAAAATTATTTAATTAGTATTTTCGAAATAATAAAAATTAAAGTGAGGAAGAAAAATAAAATATAGGGATTTAAATGAAAATTTAAGGAAGACTGAAATTTAAAAGTTTAGGGACTGAATTAGGCTTTTTTCGAAAATAATAGGGCTGATTGTAGAAATTGAGGACTGTAGGGACCAATTTGCTACATATTGAAATCTTTGAAACTGAAATAAAATATTTGGAACTGCAAATGGCTGAAATAACAATTTTTAAAACGAAAAGGATTGAACTAAGTTACCCTTCCAAACCACAGGGACTAAAGAATAATTTTTCAAAACCTAAAAATATAAAAATACATATATATCTTATATATCTCTCTACAACCGGTAGAGAGAATAAAGAGAGAAGAAGGGCGACGAGGCCCTCCATTCCTCTGCCCCGACCACCGACCAGGTCAGGCGGCAGTGCCACCGCTGCGTGGTGGCTCGGTTAGTGAGCGAAGGTGCAGTTGTGAAGCGAAAACAGGTCCAAATTGCGGTTGGAAGGTCGCGATTTGGGGGCTCCTCCGTCGAAAATCTGGCAACGAAGGTAAGTGATGGTCTCATGGTTTGATTTTCTTGGTGTTTTTCTGTTCTTGGGTGCTGATTGAGAGGATTTTGGAGTTGGGTAGATGCAGTTTGTGTTCGATGGTGTAGGTTTCGGGCGAGGCAGAGTTTGGTTAGCGGTTGTGTGGCTGTGGATTTGGTGGTGGTGGCTGCAGATTGATTGAGGATTGGTGATGGTGTTTTTGGGAAATTGGTGGTGGCTCGAGGTTGGCGGGTTGGCTGCCGGTGGTGGTTATTTTGTGTTTGGCTCATGGTGGTTGAAGGTAGTAGAGGTATCACAATGGGGGTTCAGTGGTTTGAAATTGTGGAATTTGTGTGCAGCAGTTGAGAGGGTCGAGAACTTACCCAGAAGCTGAAGCTTGTGTGGTTTCTCGGTTGTGTGAGGGATTGGAAGAAATAAACTTTGGTTGCTTGCTTAATTTTGGTAGATTAGGGCAAAATTTGTGGTTTATGGAAAGATTTTGATACCCAAGCTGCATGGAAGGAGGAGGTGAAGTTGGAAGGAGAATCTGTGATTTAGTTTCCCAAAAAAATTCATTGGCTTGATTTAGGAGATTTGAGATAATCTTGCTGAATTTTGAAACAAAGTGTAAGACCGCTTTTCATTTTATGGGCAATTCTGAAATCCTACGTGATATTTATGTTAATGTTATAAATTTTAAATTGATAATTTTTAATGTCTATGATTTGAATTATTTTGCAGTGGAAGGACTTGACGCCGTCTCGATCAATGTACCAATTAGAAAACTTATAAATTGGTTACGTGAAATTTTATGTGATTAATTATTTTATTACCTAAGCATGCTATAATTTTTAATTGATTAAGTTGTAAGTGACCTAAATTGTGTTAAATTAAAGTTGGGGGAAAGTTTAGTGGCAATTGAAGAATAAATTAGAACTTATGACTTAAATATGCACGTGGAGAGAAGCGAGGGACTAAATTGCAAATTCCTAAAATTAAAACCTAACCTAATCCCTCATCTCTCAGCCCTCACTCTCGTTCTCTCTCTCTCTGTTTCACGCACCCGCCTCTCTCTCTCTCTCTCTCGGTCCTGCGTCGCGTTCTCTCTCTGTCTCGCTGGCTCTCTCGCCTCACACACGAACCAGTGCCGGCGACCTCGACCACCACCTACCGGTAAGGCACTCACTCCCCTTTTCCCCCTCAGCTCCTCCAACCCGTGCACCCACAGCGCACGCAAAACACCCACTCACGCGAACACACACGGCTTACACTCACGAAAAACGTACACAAGCCTATGTTGATGTCAATGTGTATATATATACGTGTATATATGTTAAGATGTGTAAATATGTGAAGATTTTTCAGATTTTCAGATTTTAGTTAGTCAGATTTCGAATTATAACTGCTAAATTGGAGATTGGGTAATGCTTATATAAGTATGTATTGATGTATGTAAGTATATATACATGTGTGGGTAAGTTTATTGTTACTCTTTCAGATTTTTAATTATTCTAGATTTCGAATTTAACTGTCAATTGGAGAGTTGGTATTGTGATTGTGTGTGTGTGAATATATATATATAGGCATATGTATTATATGTATATTTTCAGATTTCTTAGTTATGTAGACTAATTTTCAGATTTCAAAATTGTTGGAAAAATACTTGGTTTAAATTTGAGTTAGTTAATTAAGTTTATGTTATTCTGGGTAAATTGAGAAATTTGAGAATTTTCATGTATTGATATAAATGGCTTTAGTCATATTAGCTAGTTAATTCTTAGATTTTTAATATACGAATCCAATTGTTAACCAATGGACCAATGGTTAGGTTAATTTTGGATTAAAAGTTATAGATTCAGTTTTTCGAATTTGATTAGATTTATGAAATTAGTTAATTGCTTTTTGGTAAAGTTTGTAATAAATTGTTATTTTAAAATTTGTGAACTTGTTAGAATCACGATTAAGTAATTTCTAAAGTTATGGAATTTTGAGTTTGAGTTTGAATTTAAAAGATGAGAAGACCTTCTAATGTGCATTGAGATTCATTTCTTGTCTCGAATATGGTTTTATGTGTTTTGGTTATTATGTAAAGTCACGCTTGGGTTAGATTGAAGTTTTAATCTCGGTTAATGTTTGATTATTATTAAAATAAATAACGAATGTGTTTGTGAACTAAAAGTTATACGTTTTGTCGAATGGTTTAAATCTTTTGATTTCGAGTATTGTATGGAAGTGTTTAATATATCTTAATACCTTGTTTGGAATAAATGATCACAAGAATGAAAAGGGAAAGAAGATTTATTGTTTTAACTTGTTTAATGTAATTTTAAAAGAATGTTGAATATATCAATTTGAACTGAAAGTATATTTTACTAAATGAATAGATGCAATTAAGATTTTGGTACATTGACGACACGGGCAGTCGAATTTAGATAACGGTAAATGCTAAGGACTGCAAGTAAGTAAACTTCCCCCTGTTTTTATAGAAGCTGAATGTAAATGTAACGCCCCGGATTCCATGCGGAGCCCGGGACGCCACTTCGTCCTTTAAAACTGACTTTATTGCGGAAAATCAATTTAGTTCAAAACGTCACATTCATTATTTGAAAACTTCAGCGGAAAACTTAATTAATTTGAAATATAGAACAATTCATAAAAATTTAATTCCAATTATTTAAATGAAATTAACGATAAATAATCCAATCAGTAACATTCGTAAAATTGACTAAAAATCTTCATCATTTATTAAATTTGCCACCGCTGTCATTTCATTCGCCGCCTTCTCCGAGATCTGCAAAAACTGTTAAAAATGGAATGAGCATTTCGAAAGAAATACTCAGTAGACTCATCGCCAATAATTAATTTACAGAATAATTGAACACGTAATTATGCAATCATACAATGACATCATTCTCATATTCTTGGGCTACTTTACTTTCAAAATCAAGGCTCTTTAAAAATCATAGGGTGTGGGTAGTCTCGTCTCGTGCACTTAAGGCACATAAGTTATGCATAACATCATCATTTCTCATTTATCTCATAAGAGATATTCTTTTCTTGTCTCATGCATCAAAGCATGTAAATCACGTAATTTCACATAAGACATGCAATTATAATTTAAACTAATTAGTGGGGGCGAGTCTACCTCAAATCACGAGTCTGAAAGTTGAGCAAGAAAATTCATGTTGTTCTTCTAAATGTCCAAGCGCCTCGTCTAGCATAACTTAAAATAATAAGTCCAATTTAATACTTTTAAAACTGATTTAAATGACTTAGAACTTTAGGGACTGAAATGATTATTTTAACAGTTGGGGGACTAAAATGAATAATTTAAAAGTTGAGTTGAAACTCAAAACTAATATTAAACTATAGGGCTGAAATAATAGATTTTAAAAATGGAGTGGCTGATTAAAATCATTTTAAAACTGAAGGAACTGTTTTAAACTATTTTAAAACTTGAGGGACTAAAAATAAAAGCTTTTTAAAACTTGGGGCTAAAATAAGACATTTTAAACATTGTGAGGACTGAATTGAATGATTTTGAGACTTGAGGGACAGAAATGATCACTTTTCAAACGTGGGGGCTTAAGGGGTAATTTCTGAAAGATCAAAATATTAAATCAAAATATCTTTCTCTCTCTATCCCATTCTGAAATCAGAGGCAGAGAGAGAGAAGGGCGAGAGAGGGGAGAAGCTCTCCTCTCCGGTGGCGCTGCAGGCGCCATCTCCGGCGGAATCACCGCCATCACTTGGCGGCGCCGAAGGCGGATGGTGGGGAGGTTATGTGCTCAACATTGGGTGTCAAAACAGGGTGAAAATCGAGGCTTGATTTCGGATCTAGGAGTACCATTTTCGGTGAAACTCCGGTCGAAGAAGCGACGGTCGAAGGTGAGTAGCTTGGGTAAGTTAATTTTGGGTTTGATATGGAGTTGGTTTGGTACTAGGGTGTTTGGGCAGTGGTGTCGTGCGGTGGTGGTGATCCCGGTGTTGGTTGCGGTGGCTGATTGGGCTGGTTGTGTTGTTTGTGTATTGTGGTGATGATGATGATGCTGGTGGAGTTGACTGTGGTTGCAGCGGGGGGGTGAGGGTGAAGTGGTTGATGAAATGTAACGGTGGTTGTTCGGTAATTGCGGTTCAGGTGGTGGTGATTAGTGGGTTCGAATTGTGCAGGTTGTTGTGGACGGGTTTGGAGGCTGTGAGAGAGAGGCAGCGGCTTGGTGGTTTCGAGCAGTGGTGGCTGGTGGCGTGGCCGTGGGTGATAGGCGGCGGCTCGATGGTGATGACATTGTTTTCTATTGAATTCTCTTTTGTCTCCTTCGATTCATTAATTAAATCGAGGCGACACTCTCAATATCCCATAGTCCCATTAATTAGGATTAGAGGCACTGAGTGCGCGGAATTCGATCTTGCAGATTGGTTGCTGTGAATATTGTGAGGAAGGGAGAATAGGAATGTATATGTATTGGTTTGCTTCTGATCAAGATTATGGAAGGATGGTGAGATTGAAGGGAGTTACAAGGGGTAATGGCTGATTAAAGGGGAAGGATTTTGGGAATTAATAATTATCCATAACTGAATAGCATGAAACTGGAAGGAGATAATTTCTGGGAAGAAATAAAAAATGTGAGGAAATTGTGATGAGCTTGGTTTGCTAACAGAATTTCAGAAATTTACTTGGTTGATTAGGGAAAGGAAGTATGAATGGGATTGACAAGAATATAATGGTTGATTGAGGAATGAAATTTTGGGATTGAGGTTATTTCATTCTTGGCTATGGTTCTGAATGTGGTTGTAAATGAGGCTTGGTGGATTCATAAATGGAGCTTTGTGGTGGAGGATTAGGTGGAAAATGAAATGGAAAGTGGTGTAAAGTATGGTGATTGATGATGATGAAATGGGTGGGAAAAGAAGAAAACGTGGGATGTAATTAGGTTGAATGGCTAATTGTGAGGGATTGGGTAGAGATAATGGGGAAAATGTGCTTGAATATGAAAGTAGAAGTTAGGGAGGAAATTTTGGGATTAAAATGAATGTGAATTGGGGATTAAATATTTTGGATTTAAAATAATTTGACTTCATTTAATTAAAAATTGGACTTAAAGATAAATAATGAAAATGAGAGACTTTTGAATAAAATTTGAAAGTCGAAATAAGATAAATTTGAAATAATTAATTTTACTTCATTGGCTAGACGATCACGTTTTTAAAATAAATGGACAAAGTCGTAGCGACACATTTAAAAAATAATATTTATTTAAATAAGTCGTGAAAAATTCTCGGTCGCTACAACCCTACCACCTTAAAATAATTTCGTGCCCGAAATTTTAAAATTTTCTTGATCTAAAATACTTTGGTACTTCAAAATTTCTTCTTTCTTAAAATCTTAAAATAATTAATATGACTAGACAAGAGCGATGGTTTAGAATAAAAATCGTTAAGGTTGGAGAGTCGTAGCGACAAGTTTGATAAAACAAGTCTTTTAAGTTTGAAAATTTCTCGATCGCTACAACCTTCTCCACTTAAAATAATTTCGTCCTCGAAATTTTAAACTTTCTTGATCTAAATATATCTGGGTATTAAGTCAGACTTCTTTCTTCTTTCTCAAGTAGTTTCAGCACTACTTTGTCTACCCCATTGGACTTTGACTAGGGAAACCTCTTTATTAATCTCTACTATTTCTTTAAGAAATCATGTCGCACCATAATAATCAATTATGAAGTCTATCATCATTCTTTTCAAACTTCTTATAACGAATAACCTAAAATCAATTGTAACATTTCAACTCACATGAATATTTTTCCGTGTAATATGCCTAATAGCATGTTATCTACAAATCAGCATAATATCATCAGCTTATCGTATACGAGAATCTATTGGTATTTCCTATGTATGCCTGAAATGATCATATAACTCCACATTTACATTGATACTTAATCGATTGCACACTTCACCAATCAGGATGTTTATAAATAACAATCTCCAAAATTATCAAAACTTTAACTCCAAATTGATACTCCGTTCAAGACTTCACTCATGCTAACCTAAGCCGCAACGTAAATAAACAACCAATAACTCTCAACCATCCTATACTTGAAAAATAATATTTCCTCATTGTTCAAAGGTCAACCAAAATTTCCCTTTCATAATCTCGAAGTGTCTCCAACAAAATCCTCAAATGTTCCTCATATTTTTTTACTATCTCTAGGATAAACCAAAATACCGTCCATGAATACAATGAAAAACATATCCAATTAATGTTGGAAAATTCAGTTCATCAATTCCATAAATATTGTCAGTGGTTATTCATTCAAAACTTTAAATCCTTTCATCCAAATCTCAATCAAATACTTAAGCAAGAAGACAAAACTTAACCCAATAATAAGTCTAAGCATCACTATATTATCAAAAACCCAAAATTCAATTCTTTCTTCTTGCTACTATAAGCTTCAACTTCATATCAAATTCCAAAATTAAATCTCTGACGTATGTGTACCATAACCTAATTAAATCATGAACTAGAACGTGATCTAGTCTCCAAATTCCAATTAAATCACTATTTCCCAAAAATCAGAGTTATAATCATCAATCATGACAAATATACAGTAACCATTTTCATCTGATGCAATATCTACGTACATAGTCTGACATCCCTTTGATAGGAGCATACACTAGATCTAAATTTCTCGGTTGACTTCTTGTGAAAGGTGTCATGTCCTAAACCAATTATGCAAAGTCCAATTATGCGGGGTTTATCCATTTCTCTTAGTTAAAATTACGAGGACGTAAAAATATTTTAAAAACTCTTTCAAATTATGCTCAAACTCGTTTTTTTTCTTTCTTTCTTTCTTATTTCGGATACAAAAATCTTTCTCATTCTTTCTCATCAATTTATCAAAATACTTCATTTCTCATGTATCTGAAATCATCATAACATAAACTTCATAATAAAATCATTTACCTTCGGAGTTGGCGGAGCGAACGATGGCAGTGGCAAAAGTCGTCAAAACATTGTCGTCAAAATATTATTTATTATTATTTTCTTAAAAAAAAAAAAGTCTCTTTTCAAAATTTGCAAGTCTACAGAAACGTAGACCCGCTCTGATACCACGCTGTAACGCCCCGGATTCCATGCGGAGCCCGGGACGCCACTTCGTCCTTTAAAACTGACTTTATTGCGGAAAATCAATTTAGTTCAAAACGTCACATTCATTATTTGAAAACTTCAGCGGAAAACTTAATTAATTTGAAATATAGAACAATTCATAAAAATTTAATTCCAATTATTTAAATGAAATTAACGATAAATAATCCAATCAGTAACATTCGTAAAATTGACTAAAAATCTTCATCATTTATTAAATTTGCCACCGCTGTCATTTCATTCGCCGCCTTCTCCGAGATCTGCAAAAACTGTTAAAAATGGAATGAGCATTTCGAAAGAAATACTCAGTAGACTCATCGCCAATAATTAATTTACAGAATAATTGAACACGTAATTATGCAATCATACAATGACATCATTCTCATATTCTTGGGCTACTTTACTTTCAAAATCAAGGCTCTTTAAAAATCATAGGGTGTGGGTAGTCTCGTCTCGTGCACTTAAGGCACATAAGTTATGCATAACATCATCATTTCTCATTTATCTCATAAGAGATATTCTTTTCTTGTCTCATGCATCAAAGCATGTAAATCACGTAATTTCACATAAGACATGCAATTATAATTTAAACTAATTAGTGGGGGCGAGTCTACCTCAAATCACGAGTCTGAAAGTTGAGCAAGAAAATTCATGTTGTTCTTCTAAATGTCCAAGCGCCTCGTCTAGCATAACTTAAAATAATAAGTCCAATTTAATACTTTTAAAACTGATTTAAATGACTTAGAACTTTAGGGACTGAAATGATTATTTTAACAGTTGGGGGACTAAAATGAATAATTTAAAAGTTGAGTTGAAACTCAAAACTAATATTAAACTATAGGGCTGAAATAATAGATTTTAAAAATGGAGTGGCTGATTAAAATCATTTTAAAACTGAAGGAACTGTTTTAAACTATTTTAAAACTTGAGGGACTAAAAATAAAAGCTTTTTAAAACTTGGGGCTAAAATAAGACATTTTAAACATTGTGAGGACTGAATTGAATGATTTTGAGACTTGAGGGACAGAAATGATCACTTTTCAAACGTGGGGGCTTAAGGGGTAATTTCTGAAAGATCAAAATATTAAATCAAAATATCTTTCTCTCTCTATCCCATTCTGAAATCAGAGGCAGAGAGAGAGAAGGGCGAGAGAGGGGAGAAGCTCTCCTCTCCGGTGGCGCTGCAGGCGCCATCTCCGGCGGAATCACCGCCATCACTTGGCGGCGCCGAAGGCGGATGGTGGGGAGGTTATGTGCTCAACATTGGGTGTCAAAACAGGGTGAAAATCGAGGCTTGATTTCGGATCTAGGAGTACCATTTTCGGTGAAACTCCGGTCGAAGAAGCGACGGTCGAAGGTGAGTAGCTTGGGTAAGTTAATTTTGGGTTTTGGGTTTGATATGGAGTTGGTTTGGTACTAGGGTGTTTGGGCAGTGGTGTCGTGCGGTGGTGGTGATCCCGGTGTTGGTTGCGGTGGCTGATTGGGCTGGTTGTGTTGTTTGTGTATTGTGGTGATGATGATGATGCTGGTGGAGTTGACTGTGGTTGCAGCGAGGGGGTGAGGGTGAAGTGGTTGATGAAATGTAACGGTGGTTGTTCGGTAATTGCGGTTCAGGTGGTGGTGATTAGTGGGTTCGAATTGTGCAGGTTGTTGTGGACGGGTTTGGAGGCTGTGAGAGAGAGGCAGCGGCTTGGTGGTTTCGAGCAGTGGTGGCTGGTGGCGTGGCCGTGGGTGATAGGCGGCGGCTCGATGGTGATGACATTGTTTTCTATTGAATTCTCTTTTGTCTCCTTCGATTCATTAATTAAATCGAGGCGACACTCTCAATATCCCATAGTCCCATTAATTAGGATTAGAGGCACTGAGTGCGCGGAATTCGATCTTGCAGATTGGTTGCTGTGAATATTGTGAGGAAGGGAGAATAGGAATGTATATGTATTGGTTTGCTTCTGATCAAGATTATGGAAGGATGGTGAGATTGAAGGGAGTTACAAGGGGTAATGGCTGATTAAAGGGGAAGGATTTTGGGAATTAATAATTATCCATAACTGAATAGCATGAAACTGGAAGGAGATAATTTCTGGGAAGAAATAAAAAATGTGAGGAAATTGTGATGAGCTTGGTTTGCTAACAGAATTTCAGAAATTTACTTGGTTGATTAGGGAAAGGAAGTATGAATGGGATTGACAAGAATATAATGGTTGATTGAGGAATGAAATTTTGGGATTGAGGTTATTTCATTCTTGGCTATGGTTCTGAATGTGGTTGTAAATGAGGCTTGGTGGATTCATAAATGGAGCTTTGTGGTGGAGGATTAGGTGGAAAATGAAATGGAAAGTGGTGTAAAGTATGGTGATTGATGATGATGAAATGGGTGGGAAAAGAAGAAAACGTGGGATGTAATTAGGTTGAATGGCTAATTGTGAGGGATTGGGTAGAGATAATGGGGAAAATGTGCTTGAATATGAAAGTAGAAGTTAGGGAGGAAATTTTGGGATTAAAATGAATGTGAATTGGGGATTAAATATTTTGGATTTAAAATAATTTGACTTCATTTAATTAAAAATTGGACTTAAAGATAAATAATGAAAATGAGAGACTTTTGAATAAAATTTGAAAGTCGAAATAAGATAAATTTGAAATAATTAATTTTACTTCATTGACTAGACGATCACGTTTTTAAAATAAATGGACAAAGTCGTAGCGACACATTTAAAAAATAATATTTATTTAAATAAGTCGTGAAAAATTCTCGGTCGCTACAGTAAATGTGAAATGTGTAAATGACTGTCTTGCAACTTACTTGCTTTGATGAATTTAATTTACTTTATGAAAGTATATATTGAGAAGAATGTTCAAGCATGCACATTATCATGTCATTGCATCATCAAGCATGCATTGGTATCGAAATTGGGAAGTCAAATGTTTTTAAATGAAAGAAATGTGACAAAGTGTAAGTTTGTTCAAAAGTTATGTATCCCAAGTTTTTTAAGGATGAACGGGTGTACTTCTAGTTCATGAAAGTTACGAGTGGGAAATGGGGCGTGGGGAACCGGCGTACCCGAATTAAGTCGCTTTGCAACGGAATGGTCAACCGTTTACGGTAGACTGTTAAACCACTTTGCGGTGGGAAAATGAATCTTAAACCGCTTTGCGGTGGGAAAGTGAATGTTAAACCGCTTTGCGGTGAAAATGTGAATGTTAATCTGGTTTCAAATAAGAAATTGCCCACTGTTATCTGATTGACTAGAAGTTACATCAAGTGAGCTCACGATGGAAATGAAGTGAAAGTTTTGAAATGTTAAGTGAAAGTTTGAAATGTTTGAATGTTCTGGAAAGTAAAAAAATAGGGGATACATATATGGAATTTTTAAAAAAAACATTCATGTCATAAGCATGCATTCATGCATACAGTTTACTTACTGAGCTTTAGCTCACCCAATCCTTCCCCAACATTTCAGGTGATGAAAGTTAGATGATCAGAGGGGACCACTCGGCGACTGACTCAGACAGTACCCGCTGTCGCCATTATTTAATAAAGTTAAATTTATTCAAGTTATTATTTAAATTTATTCCTTAATTCATTATTATTGATAATTGTTTGGTTGAAGTTGGTTTTAATTAAGTATGGATGACGTATTAGAGATTAAATTACTTCTTATTTCATTTGTCAATGTCTGTTGATATTTTTGGAAAATCTTATGCTTGAGGAGTTGGGGAATGAATGAATTGGTTTTGGCGATGACGAATGTGATTGAGATGTGATTGATGTTTTAAATTTTTAAAATGGTTTTGATGTCCCTCTACATGTTGGCTATGTCCAATTTATAGAGGAGATTCTGCCGAAATTTCATTAAAATTTTACAATAGATAAATGAACATTTTAATTGTGTAAACGATTCAATTCCGCATTTAATGTGAATGGAAGTTAAAACGCCTAGGTTTTAGACTCTTAAACTTGGGGTGTTACACAAAGCAACGTAAGGGAGAAGCATGAACAGGATTGTAATTTGGGCTTGAAGTTTGAATTTGGGTTTAAGTGTTTGGCCCAAAGAAAATGATTAAATTTGGGCTAAAGCATAAATATTAATATTAAACTATTTTAAATAAAATTTGGAACTTAGGCTATGATTAAAAATAAATAAAATTTCAGTTAAGAATTTGTCTAAACGAATATTCTTTTAAAATAAATGGGATCAGTCGCAGCGACACGTCTTCATAATATTTTATTTAAAAAGTTGCGAAAAATTCCCGGTCGCTACAACCCTACCCCCTTAAAATAATTTCGTCCTCAAAATTTAAACTTACTTGATCTAAAATATCTGGATACTTAGCCAGAATTTCTTCTTCTTTCTCCCAGGTAGCCTCATCACTACCCCGTTTACCCCACTGGTCTTTGACTAGCGAAATTTCTTTATTTCTTAAGACATGGACTTTTCTATCGATAATGCACCTTAGTGTCTCCTCATAAGATAAATTCTTCTGAATTGAAATTGACTGATAGTTCACCACATGACTGGGGTCGTGAAAGACATTATGCACCGCCGAGAGCTCGGGTGGCAATGCCAAGTGATAAGCCACATTTCTCACTTTCTCCAATATTTCAAATGGTCTGATAAAATGAGATCTTAATTTCTCTCTCTTGCCGAACCTAACAGCACCCTTCATAGGGGTTATCTTCAAGAACACTTTCCCTCCAACCTCAAACTCTAAATCTTTTCTCCTTCGGTCAGCATAGCTTTTCTGTCTGTCTTGAGCGGCTTTAATCCGCAGTCTGATTTTCTCGATAGCCTCTACAGTCCTTTCAATTAATTCTAGGCCTAATAACTTCCTCTCGACAACCTCATCCCAATATACAGACGATCGACATCTTCGCCCATACAGTGCTTCATATGGTGCCATACCAATGGTAGCCTGAAAGCTGTTGTTGTAAGCGAACTCCACCAATGGTAAGTGAGTCTCCTAATTGCCGCTCAGGTCTAGAACACAGGCTCTGAGCATATCCTCAAACGTCTGAATTGTGCGTTCAGATTTCCCGTCCGTTTGAGGATGGTAAGAGGTACTAAAATTTAATTTAGTCCCCATAGCCACGTGTAAACTCTTCCAAAACCTCGAGGTGAATCTCGGAACCCTGTCTGAAACAATAGACGCTGGAACTCCGTGAAGTCGAACGATCTCCTTGACATAAATCTGGGTCAAGTGATCTACACTGAGAGTCATTCTCACTGGGAGGAAATGGGCTGACTTTGTAAGCCCGTCTACAATAACCCAGATGGCGTCATGCCCCCTCACAGTTCTAGGTAAACTTGTGACTTGATGTTAAATCTACCCTCCAAGTATAAAGGGGTCAAGTTATAGCCTAGCGATAATCCAGGGTCATTCTTCCTAGGGATTTTATTGGTATCGTAGTATTTGCTAAATTCGAAACTTAACTATGATTTCAATTGTGTTAAAACGAATTTGGAGAGAATATAATTAAATTGCAATGAAAGAGAAATTTGAGTGGAGTTATTCTTTCGCTATCAATTGGATTTTGCAAATAAATTTATTGTGAATTTCTTGAGATCGATAAGATTTAAACATATTCGTTCGAAAATTAATCAATATATTTTACGGCATTTAGTTGAGCATGTTGTGTGCATATTTAATACATACTACATCAACGACATCAATCGAAGTAAAATAATTTGAAAATTTAAAACACTCGTTAATTATCATCAATCACAAGAATTCATCTATAGAAAATTAACATTCACCCATCGACGCTAAGAATAACTCCCCTCAAATATAACTTAGCCGAACATAATTAAATCAAACGAAATAAAATTCAAACAAACACTTATCATTCTAGAAAACTAAATTCAAATTTGAAAATGAAAATTCAATAACTAACAATATCTAAAGATTAAACCAATGTCAATAATCTGAAAATTCTATAACCAACATTATAACTTCAAACTAAACTAATGGCAATAAACTGAAATTATAGAAATTAACATAAAACAATCGACAATCTAAGCAAAATATAAACTAGAACAAGTCACCAAAACCAAAGCTGCTACGAGATGGTTGAAGACCGGAGGCTACAGTGAGGAAAACGGAAATATGTTGCGGTTGCTGAAGGTCTACTAGTGGAGGCTGTCACGGCAGAGAGAAGAGAGGTAGCGGCTGGAGTTTTTTAGAGAAGAAGGCTGCTGCTCCTGGTTTTGTTGATGAGGTGACGGGAAGAAGGTTGAAAGGAGAAGAAGACAGCGAGAAGACAGCCTTCTTGAGGAGAAGTGGCTGGTGGTTTCTTGAGGGAGAGAAGGCTGGCGCCTGGCAGTGGAGGGGCTGAGTGGGTTCGGTGAAGACAGGGAAGGCAGCCTGCGTGGGAGAGGCTGTGTTTTGCGGGCTGTTTTGGTGTGAGGGAGAAGAGACAGAGCCAGAGAAGGAGGGTACGAGAGAGAGAGATGGTGAAGGTGAGAGAGAGGTTGGCTACTGTGGGAGTTAGACAGAGAAAAAATGGTGAGGGCTGAATGGTTGAAGGAGAGAAGAGTGACTATGCGGCTGTGGGTTTTCAGAAGACAGAGAACGTGCGTGGGAGGTATTAGGTTGGCCTGTGGATGTGTTGGACTTGGAGTAGTAGATGGCTTTATGGGCTTTTTCGGTCCATTAAATTATGGATTTTTGGGTTAAATATGTCCAAAATATACCTGTAATCAAATAAATGAAATTTTTAGCAATTAAAGTTAATTTAGAGTTAAACAAATAAAATTGAATCTTTAATAAATTTTACTCTAAATGACAAAATTTATATCTCAAAATTATATATTTTCATTTATTTATTTCTTTAAAATATATAAAATTGGACAATAATCAACTTGTCACAAAATCCATGGCAATTTTCTCTTATTTCCATTCTGGTATGTCCAAAGGATTTAAAAATCTTGATGGCCTCTGGTGTTCAGCCTTGACTTGTTGGCAAGTCATACATCGTGAGACAAATTTCGTAATACATCCCTTTATGTTCCTCCACCAGAATGTAGTGCGCAAATCACGATACATTTTTGTTCCTCCTGGGTGAGCTGCGTAAGGTGCCGAAAGAGCTTCCTCTAAAATTTCATTCCTGATCTGTTCATCTTTCGGTACACAAAGGCGACCCTTGAACATAAGCGCTTTGTCAGTTGCTATCTCAAAGCCTATTCGCTTCCCAGATCCAACTTCCATTCTGATCTTTTCTAAGAATTTATCTGCTTCCTGAGCCATAACAATTCTACTTCTCAAATCTGGCTTAACTGTCAAATTTTCCAATCTACTAGAACTTTGTCTTGCTAGGGTTCCCACTTCAATTCTCAGGTTCTGAAAATCCCGAATCAATTGTTCTTGTACTGTTCCCAAAGTTGATAATTGTCCCGTATCCTTCTGCTCAATGGATTTGCAACTTTATTGGCTTTACCCGGGTGGTAAAGAATAGTGCAATCGTAATCCTTTACCAGTTCCAACCATCGACGCTGTCTCATGTTCAACTCCTTCTGAGTGAAGAAGTACTTGAGACTCTTATGATTAGTGTAAATTTTGCATTTACTCCCATATAAATAATGTCTCCATATTTTCAAAGCATGTACAACTGCTGCAAGCTCTAGATCGTGTGTCGGATAGTTCTTCTCATATGGTTTCAATTGCCTTGAAGCATAAGCAATCACTCTACCCTTCTGCATTAGCACACATCCCAATCCTTGTTTGAAGGCATCACTATAGATGACAAATCCATCAGATCCATCAGGTACTGCTAACACTGGTGCTAAAACCAATCTGTTCTTCAATTCTTGGAAACTTCGTTCACACTGATCGGTCCACTGAAATTTTACACCTTTCCGTGTCAACTGAGTCATTGGACCAGCTATCTTAGAGAAACCCTCTATGAATCACCGATAATACCCGGCTAATCCCAGAAAGCTTCTCACATCACCAGCATTCGCTGGTGTAGTCCAATTAGTCATCGCCTCAATTTTCGAAGGATCAACCTCAATGCCGTAGTGTCTCCAACACAATCCTCAAGTGTTCTGCATGTTGTTCTGAATCTTTGGAATAGACCAAAATATCGTCGATAAACACAATGACGAACTTATCTAGATACTGGTGGAAGACTCGGTTCATCAAATCCATAAATACTACAGGTACATTCGTAAGTCCGAATGACATCACTGTAAATTCATAATGCCCATATCGAGTCGTGAATGCTGTCTTTTGTACATCAGAGGACTTGATTTTTAACTGGTGGTAACCAGACCTTAAGTCCATTTTCGAGAATACAACAGCTCCTTTTTGTTGAACGAACAAATCTTTGATCCTGGGAAGTGGATACTTATTCTTTATCGTCAGCATGGTAAGTTCTCGTTAATCGATGCACATTCTCATGCTGCCATCCTTCTTTTTCACAAATAGGACAGGTGCTCCCCATGGAGACACACTCAACCTAATAAAACCCTTCTCTAGTAGTTCTTCCAGTTGAACTTTTAATTCTTGCAATTCCTTTGGTGCTATGCGATACGGAGCTTTCGAAACAGGGGCAACTCCCGGCACCAAGTCAATAATAAATTTCGCTTGCCTATCAGGCGGAGTGCCTGTTAGGTCATCTAGAAAAACATCCTTGAACTTGCACACGACTGGTACTGACTCCAATTTGACTTCTTCAGAAAACTTGCCTTGAAGATTAACTAGATAACCCGGACAGTCTCCTTTGGTAAGTAGCTTCTCGGCTTGCAAGGCCGAGATAAGGCGAGGAAGTGCTTTAACCTTCGACCCGTAAAATCTGAATACTTCATCCCCATTCTTCCGAAATACGACTTCTTTCTCATGACACATGATTGCAGCATGGTTGGAACTCAGCCAGTCCATACCCAGAAATAATGTCAAAGTCCTTCATCGGAATAATATTCAGGTCGGCTTCAAGCACTATTCCACCGAAATCTATCCGCACGACCTTGATTACCCTATTGGTGTCAATAATTCCCCCTGACGGCATGCTTACCTCAAGTATGCTACCAGTTGTTTCACCCGTCAAATTTAGTCTAGTTAAACATGCATCAGCTATAAATGAATGTGTTGTACCCGAATCTATTAAGGCATATACAGGAATACCGGAGACAGATAATATGCCTGTTATTACGTTAACCTTATTAATTAGAGAAATGCATGTGTACAAAAGTTCAACAAGATAGATATATGAATATCATATTAACTGGTGTACCTGCAATTATGTCGGAGTCGTCAACAGTATCCATGGCAAACACTCTGGCCTTTCCTTTTCTGTTCTGATCAATGTTTTTCTTCTGGTCGGAACTCTGAGCAACTGTAGCATTGCAATCCCGTGCAAAATGTCCCGGATGGCCACACTTGTAACAAACTCTTTTGCCAAAAAGACATTCCCCTTTATGCATCTTCTGGCACTTAGGACATGGAGGGGTGTAACTAGTTATCTGACCTCTGGTAGGTCCTGTATTTGGCCTTTTGTTAGATGTTTTATTTCTGTTCTGATTATGGTTAGGACCATGCCACTTCCGTTTTCCCTGATGTCCCTGGTTGTTCTGGTTTCCTTGGTTGCCAGTCTTCTCCCCAGCACAGGCCACAGCTCGAGATTTCTTCACATCCTCTCGGTAAGTGGGTAATTCATGTGAGCTAACAATTTGTCTGATATCTGAGCTCAGACCCCTCTCGAAACGGTGTGCTTTCTTAACTTCGGTTTCCACCAAATGCGGTGCATATCGTGATAGTTCTTCGAACTTTCGTTCGTAATCAGTGATGTCCATTTCACCCTAAACCAAACGTAGAAATTCGGTCTCCTTGTGATCTCGGAGGGATTGTGGGAAGAACTTGTCTTTGATCTCCTCCTTAAACTCTTCCCAAGTCAAAGCTGCCTGCTCAGCCTCAGTCTTCGTCCAAGATGCGGACTCCCACCAAAAGCCGGCCCGGTCGACCAACATAAACTCTGTACATGAGACCTTCTTATTCTTAGGACACGAGATGTCCTTAAAAATCTTCTCAATTTTCTGTAACCATTCTTCCACCGCTAATGGACCATTCCCGTCATCAAAAGTGGGCGGGCGATATCTCCTGAATTGTTCAATGATCGGTACCGAGGAACCTGCCGGTGCCTGCCTCAAACCCTGTACGGCCTGAAGTAGGTCCTTGATGATAGTGGACTGGGCTGTGGGGCCTGTTTTGAGTTAGCCCGGTCCATTATGTTTCTGTTAATGCGTCTGGCCATATCCCTTAAACGGAAACAACAAAAATATGTTCGTACTTTCTCGATGGAAATGTTTAAACAAAACATAGCACATAATCCACTCTAATGTAGGCAAGGACAAACGATGAAACTTCTCATTAATAATTTAAAATTTCCTTCGAGTGAGTTTACAAATCGTAGAACGTCAATACTTGAAGAAATAAATAAATAAAAAAGCTAGACAAAAGCCCATCTATCGTATATTCTACATTTTCGGTGGCGGCATGGAAGATACTGATCCTGGTGTGCCGGGGGTATAATCTGGTGCGCCCGGGGTCATACTCGGTGAGTCAATGGTATACTCCGGTGAGCCAGGAGTATAGTCTGGTGCACCCGGGGTCATACTGGGAGAGTCTAAGGAATAACCCGGTGAGCCAGGAATATAATCATATGTGCCTGACTCAGTGTCGGGTATCTCATCCGGTTCCTCTTCTTCGTAGGATATGATAATGATTTCTGGTACTGGAGCAAGGGCTTGGTAGCGATCCCAATGCATCACAAATTCATCGCAGACGGTCTGGAAGCTCACATCCTCTCCCATATGTCCCTCCACATCCCTATAGAACTTGTTTGCCAAGTCTCGCTGACCTTCTAGAAATGTTGATATAAGGTGGCTAATAGATTGAGTGTCAGTCACCCTAATCCCACTAGCTACAGCGTCGTGTCGTATAGTACAAAAGCGACGAATATGGTTTGATATCTCGTCAATTGGTACCATGTCTAAAATCCAATTATGCAAAGTCTAGTTAGGGCTCTATTATTCATTTAAATTTAAGAACAAAATATTTTATGAAAAATCATCATTTAAATTGTACACATTCCCATTATGCTCCAAAACTCGTTTCTCTCTTCTCATTATTTCGGATACTAGTTTTTATAATTCTTTCTCATCTTCTCATTATTTCTCATCTAAGTCTCAAAACAATTTAATCTCAAGCATCCGAAATAAATAAATAAATAAAATAAACATGCTAAACTTCGTTACCTTCGGAGTTGGTGGAAAAATTTTGGCAATGGCAAAAAGTCGTTAAAACATTATTTATTATTATTTTAGAAAAGTCTTTTAAAATATAGGGATTTGAATGAAAATTTAAGGAAGACTGAAATTTAAAAGTTTAGGGACTAAATTAGGCTTTTTTCGAAAATAATAGGGCTGATTGTAGAAATTGAGGACTGTAGGGACCAATTTGCTACATATTGAAATCTTTGAAACTGAAATAAAATATTTGGAATTGCAAATGGCTGAAATAACAACTTTTAAAACGAAAAATGATTGAACTAAGTTACTCTTCAAAACTACAGGGACTAAAGGAAAATTTTTCAAAACCTAAAAATATAAAAATACATATATATCTTATATCTCTCTCTCGACAACCGGTAGAGAGAGATAAGAGAGAAGAAGGGCAACGAGGTCCTCCATTCCTCTACCCCGACCACCGGCCAGGTCAGGCGGCAGTGCCACCCTGCGTGGTGGCTCCTGTGAGTGAGCGAAGGTGCGGTTGTAAAGCGAAAATAGGGCCAAATCGCGGTTGGAAGGTCGCGATTTGGGGGGGCTCCTCCATCGAAAATCTGGCAACGAAGGTAAGTGATGGTCTCATGGTTTGATTTTCTTGGTGTATTTCTGTTCTTGGGTGCTGATTGAGAGGATTTTGGAGTTGGGCAGATGCGGTTTGTGCTCGATGGTGAAGGTTTCGGGCGAGGCAGAGTTTGGTCAGTGGTTGTGTGGCCATGGAGTTGGTGGTGGTGGCTGCAGATTGATTGAGGATTGGTGATGGTGTTTTTGGGAAATTGGTGGTGGCTCGAGGTTGACGGGTTGGCTGGAGGTGGTGGTTATTTTGTGTTTGGCTCGTGGTGGTTGAAGGCAGCAGAGGTATCACAATGGGGGTTCAGTGGTTTGAAATTGTGGAATTTGTGTGCAGCAGTTGAGAGGGTCTAGAACTTACCCAGAAGCTGAAGTTTGTGTGGTTTCTCGATTGTGTGAGGGATTGAAAGAAATAATCTTAGGTTGCTTGCTGAATTTTGGTAGATTAGGGCAAAATTTGTGGTTTATGGAAAGATTTTGATACCCAAGCTGCATGGAAGGAGGAGGTGAAATTGGAAAAAAAATCTGTGATTTAGTTTCCCAAACAAATTGATTGGCTTGATTTAGGAGATTTGATATAATCTTGCTGAATTTGGAAACAAAGCAACGTGAGGGAGAAGCATGAACAGGATTGTAATTTGGGCTTGAAGCTTGAATTTGGGTTTAAGTGTTTGGCCCAAAGAAAATGATTAAATTTGGGCTAAAGAATAAATATTGATATTAAACTATTTTAAATAAAATTTGGAACTTGGGCTATGATTAAAAATAAATAAAATTTCAGTTAAGAATTTGGCTAAACGAATATTCTTTTAAAATAAATGGGATGAGTCGCAGCGACACGTCTTCATAATATTTTATTTAAAAGGTATCGAAAATTCTCGGTCGCTACATTACTGCTGTGTCTGGAGTAGGAGAATGATTTGCCATATTGCTAGTGAATGCGGCAGCACGATTTCTGGAGTTGGAAGGAGGCAGATCGCAGATAGTGGAGTGAATCTGGTTACTGTTGTCGTTGTGAAATGGGGAGGGAGTTAGGGTTTGGATGATTTTTGGTGTGTGGTGTTTTGTATTGGTTAGATTGATTAATTTAATATCTTAAATTATTATTAATTAATCTTTAAAATTTGAATTAAGAACTGATTTTTGAATAAATAACTTTAAATTTTGGTTTTTGACTTTAAAAGATAAAATGTAGGTGGTGGGGTAATTTCATCTATACTTTATTACATGGATATCATTTGAATGGCATATTAAATCATAATATAACATACAATTGGTTCATGAAATATATTTTGACATTCACGAGCACGTGCATTATGTGGATATAGTAGAAGTCCTTCATAAATGGTAAAGAAAGAGATAACTAGTATATGGAAAAAGAATGAACTTGAGGGCAGTAGAATTGCCTTATGAGTGTACCGTACTTTACTTTACTTTGCGTCCGGATATATACACTCGCTTGAGGCTCTCTACAATCATTGATTATGTTGTTATTAATTTAGAATAATTTCCATTGTTTTTTTTTATTATTTGATTATGTTCCAGAAATATCCCAAAGTCGAAAAATGAAGGAATTGAAGCAAAAACAAGTAAATTGGATGATAAAAGAGCTAAATTGTTCAAATGAAGAGTTGATGAAGTCAATGAAGGTGCAAATTGGAGGAAAAGAAGATGGAAGAACCAAATTGGAAGAAATCAGAAATTCAGGGACCAAATTGATCCAATCAAAAGGTGGAGGACTTGTTGTACAATTAAATCATGAGGACCAACTTAAATGAATTCAAATGTGAAAATTGTATATGGACGTTGAATCGTGTGGCCACGTCACATTAGACGCGTGAGTTCGCATGACAACACGTGAATAAGGCATAATAAAAAATCGTAAAACTGCGCAGCTGCATGAATTTATACTGTGCAGTCGCATTCTTGTTCGATTGGGCCGACTTTTGGGCTTTTTATCATGGATTTCAACTTATTTCTCTCTTTTTTGCCTATATTGGACCTAAACCTATAAATACCAGATGTCTTGCACGTTTTTGGGGTTCCCAACTTGTCTAATTTATGTCGAAACGTTGTTCAATTGTGGAGGGATCCACACAAAGCCAAAGTGAATATTGAAGATACAAGATCAAGAATATGGATTTGAGCATCCTATCATCATTCTTGTATTTTATTTTTTTATCATGTATCTAGGCTAGACGTTTAGTGTTAGGATTGTGATTTCTTGATTCCATGTTTTGACTTTTCATTTAATTTATGTAATTTAAGGGTTTGAGCAATTAAATTGTTCTTTTATTATTATGCAAATTTTTTGCCAACTTTTGTATAATTGTTATGGCGTTTTCTTATATTCTAGAGAGTAGGAATTCATTATACGTGTTTTAAATGCCACAAAGTCCGATAGGGGATAGGGATATACCGCATATGGTTTGTGTTATCCTTGAAAGTGTTCACAAAACTAAATGCTTTTCAAATGTTGAATTCACCATAGAGATATAGTCAGGTTGCATTTAGAAAAAAGGTTTTTATGCATCACTTGAGAGAGGACTTAAATAACATTAGGAACACGGATTTTCAAAATCCCATGAATTGCATTTAAACAATTAAGTCAAGAAATGGATAATGGAGTTAAAATGGATTCATGATTCTAACAAGCTTGTTTTTCATAATTTTCATAAAAATCATATCTAATGTGATCCAAGGTAGGAGAACAAAGGAGAAATCAGGCTACGGGCGATTCCATAATAATCTAAATAAGAAAAGGAGCAACTTTTGTGTTTGACTTGAGTCGAGGATCAAATCGAATCGAGTTGCTTCAAGGGGACAAAAATTGTTGCTGTCAGATCCCCCACGCGACCACGTGGTAAAGCCTAGGTCAGATCGCACCATCGCATCAAAATCAAGAGCTCAACCACGCGATCGCGCGGTTAACCGGAGACCAGATTTGTGCATTTTTTTAATTATTTTCTGTTTCTTTATTAATTATCCCTTTTTGAGATTCTTAGCGACTATGGGTAGGGTTAGGCGAGTTTTGACCTTATATTATGTTTTTTTCATTCATTATTAACGAACAACTTTGATTATTAAATTATTGAGATATTTTCTTGTTAAGGGTGATTTTTTCCTTTTCTTGTTCTTGAAGAACAATTGAACTTATCAAAGATTCTTGAGTCTTTGTGGCTTTCCAACTAGAACTTATCAAGGAGTTGACATCCCTTGTAGCGTTCACCGATCTTGGTTCTTTATTTTGCATTGATTCCTGCGTCGTGAATATTGGGTCAAGGTTTTATCGTCAATATATCTTTTAATTCCGTTATTTTATTTCTTGGGTTCTTGTTTTTCTCGTGTTTAGTCTGTCTTAGATCTTTCCTGGGTTTTTAATTGTGTTATTCCGCATATTCATCGAGATTCCCGATTGGGATCGCGTCATTTGATATCAGAGCTTGGATCTAATTCAGATTCTTGCCTTTTCTTGTTTTTCTTTATTCTTGTGTTCTTCGTGGCAGTAAAATTTTTCAAATTTTGATCCATAAAAATCCTACAAAAAATTCAAAAATGTTTTTCGAGTTTGTTTTTCATCCAAATCCAATTCCTTTATTTTTTTCCATACTCGTAGTCAAATTTTCTAGTAGTTCAAAAAAAATGTCTTACAAGGAGGAATCCAAATCATCATCTTCTGTGGGTGACAGAAAATAACTCAGGGGTGTGAATAGGAAGGATGAACAAGGTAATGATGATATTCCAGTAATGAGGGCAAAATTTGAGAGGTTTATGGCTCAGATGGAGAATCGAGGTGCAAAATGTGAACAACAACACCGGGATCAATCTCATAATGGTTCTCGGGTTAGGAGAGGTAATAGGCGTGAGGTTGGTATGGATGATGAGGGCATGGGCAGTGAAAGTGGTAGTATATCTTTGGTGGGAAGTATGCAAAGGAGGGATAGAGGAAATAGGTATGAGAGGAGGTATGATAGGGAGCATCGTGATGCTAGGAGGCATCGTGGAGGTAGAGATGTTGAGGATGACGACTTCGGGAAAATTAAAATGAAAATATCATTGCTCCAGGGTAGGAGTGATCCGGAGGCGTACATGGATTTGGAAACAAAGGATGAATGGATTTTTGATTGTCATAATTATTCGAAAAAGAAGAAGGTGAAATTAGCAGTGATTGAATTAACAGATTATGCAAATATTTGGTGGGATCTGTTGGTGATGGGTAGGAGGAACCTTGAGGAGCCGGTGGAGATTTGGGGTGAATTAAAGACCATAATGAGGAGGCGGTTTGTGCCAACTCATTATTATAGAGATATTTACCAGAAGTTTCAGGGTCTGATTCAGGGGTCGAGGAGTGTAGAGGATTATCATAAGGATATGGAGGTGGCGATGATTCGGGCCAATGTGGTGGAGGATCGGGAAGCTACAATGGCTAGGTTTTTGAGTGCGTTGAATAGAGATATTGCCAACATCATCGATATGCAACATTACGTGGAACTAGAGGACATGTTACATATGGCAATGAAGGTGAAAAGGCAATTGAAACAAAAAGGGGCAGCAAGACACTTGTTGGGATCTTATCCTACATCACAACCAAAGCAAGAACACAATGATGACCATGTTCCGAAAGGAAAGGAGGAACCTACAACAAAAGGTAAAAATATTTCTGAATCTTAACCTACTAGGGACAGAAATATTAAGTGTTTTAAGTGTTTGGGTTATGGTCATATAGCATCTCGGTGTCCAAATAAAAGGGTAATATTTTTGCGTGATAATGGTAACATTAGTTCGGAGGACGAGTTTAAGGGGATGCCTAGATTACAAGATGCTGGGGCTAGTAATAGTGATGAGGAAGGGTTGACTTATGTTGTTAAAGGCTCACTTGTCAATTGGCCTGTCCTTAGTACTAGAGTTAGGGTGGATGAAGTCGATGAGCAAAGGGATAATCTGTTCTATACTAGGTGCTTAGTGGGAAAAAAGGTTTGTGGTTTGGTGATTGACGGGGGGTGTTGTACTAATGTTGTTAGTACAATGTTGGTTGAAAAATTGGGCTTGAGTTTGATGAAACACCCTAGGCCTTATAAATTACAATGGCTGACTGAGTCGGGTGAAATTAAGGTGAACAAGTAGATTTTGGTGGGTTTTTTGATTTGTGGGTATAGGGATGAAGTTGTTTATGATATAGTGCCTATGCATGTTGGCCATATTTTGTTGGGGAGGCCATGGCAACATGATAGGAGGGTAGTGCATGATGGGTTTAAGAATCAATATTCCTTTGTGAAGGGTGGGAAGAAAATTACCCTTGTGCCTTTATCCCCTAAAGAAGCCCGAGAGGATCAATTGAAAATAAAAGGTAAGTTTGAGAGAAAAAATAAGAGTGTTGAGGCCACGACCTTTGAAAAAGGAAAGGGTGTGACATTTGAAAACAAGAGAGTTGAGGCCACGACCTCAGAAAAAGGAGAGAATGTATAACACCCATACTCTTAAGTTAAATTACTTTAAAGTTTAGGGGTCAATTAGATGTTGACCACTAACTTAGGATCATAGGTGCAATTAATTTGGACTGCATATTGAAAACCCACGTATATTTTTAGGGTTAAATTTCTATGTTATATTATATATTAAAAATGTTATATATTATATATGTTAGCGTGTATATATATGTATGTAATATAATATAATATAATATATAATTGGTATGATGCATGTTATGATATATATTAGAATATTTAATTTTAGTATAATTATTTCAAATCAATATTTATTACCTTAATAGTGGTAATCAAATTTTGATATATATGTATATATCTCCATATAAGGTAAAATTGGAGATTTGATTTATAGGAAAAATTGTAAGATATATGTACGCATGGAAATTATGAATTATGAAAATAAAAATATTATTTCATATGGAAATAATATTATTTACTCCAAGAAAAATTATATTACTTCCATCTTGGCCAAAATCATGTGTTCAATATAAGGAATGATTTTGATACCAAAACTAGTTAAACTTCACCCTATAAATACCCCCTAACGTCACTTCTCTTTACCACACACAAAATCATCTTTTTCTCTCCCTCTCTCTCTCTCTCTCTCTCTCTCTCTCAATCATAACATACATATTACATACGTAGTGTATATATATATATATATATATATAATTTCGAAGCAAGAGAATTTTAGCACGCACAAAGTTCGAAGCATTTTAAAGTTATATCATTAATTCATCCACGAGACGGTAAGTATATACGTGTAATTTTAAGTTATGCATTTTGAAATAATATGTTATGGTCCATATGTATGTTCTAAGATTCGGACCGGAGTTTTTGTAGCGCTACGCATGCAAACTCATACCACCTATGTTCGGTATAGTTTTCGTGTCTCCATTACGTATGAATTATGATTTCAAGATTTATGATAAACACGTGTATACTTATTGAGATTTCTAACCCCCTTCATGTTTCCCCCTTTTCAGATAATTGATTGGTTCGAGAAGGTTAGCGTGGAGATGGCGAGCGATAATGAATCAGAAAATAAATTAGACTTTTATCTATAGTTTTTACTTTTAAAAGTTCTAGACACATTTAATTATTGTTGGCTTCTTTATTAAATTATTTTGTTTAATTTAAGTTCTTTCTTATGACGATTTAAATATTATGAAATTATTTGTTAAATTATTTTTATCTTATGAGTTTATGCAAGTTTCGTGACATCCTAATCGTTAAGGTTTCGGGTCGTCACAGTTGGTATCAGAGCCCAAGGTATGCTTTCCTGTAGACTTTAATATCTTCAAAAAAAAATAATTCACGTCACACAAAAAAAAAAATTCACTTCGGTGAACAGTACCCGCCTACTGTTCACGTCACTGTTCATCGATGTGAATAGTGCGCAGTCACTATTCATGACACTTGTTCAAGAAAGAATTGTTTTTCTTTATGATTTGAAAAATAGATTAAATTATGATTAGGTTAGTTCTTTTTTTTTTTTTTTGGGGCTTTTACCCTTGTATGAAAATTTATTTGGACTACCCAAAATTATTTTTATGATAGTATGGGCTCAATTTATATAAAAATTATTGTTACTTTTGTTCGAGTTTTTTTTTTTTTGATTGGCACGTTCGCGGCATTAGAGGGCTTTGTCACCAGGCTATTAACATGCCTAAAGAAATTGGGTTTTAAGTGGGACCGCAGTGACTCCTCCAATTTCTTCGAAGCATTTTAATAGTGATGTCCAAATCAATAAAACAAAGACAATAGTACTACTAGAAAAAATTCCTACTCTCGAAACTCTATGGATAAACTTTAAAGAAATACACATGAAATTTCGATAATAGCAACATCCATTTATGAAACTCTTGAAAAAAAAAAAACTTCCATTCTTGAAAGAAAGAAAAGTAATTATGTTCCTTTCCCTTTCTTATAGATGGTGAGTGGAAAAGGACAAACCACCCTGTGACGCCCCGAGTTCTAAATACTTGAAACGCCACTTCATCGTCGTCAAACTTAATTTCAAAAAGAATATTCATTTTGAAGAAATAATTGAAATTTTAAATTTTTGCATAAAATTATTCCAATCATTCATAAAAATAAAATTTCAAATGCTCCATAGTCGGCATAAAATAAAGTTCGACTTAAAATAAACGGAAATTTTAATATTTAAAATAACATTTAATTATTTCTTTGCCACTTGAGTCCATCACTCGCCACCGCTTCCGAAGTCTGCAAAAATTGTTAATAACGGGATGAGTATTTCTAAGAAATACTCAGCAAACTCATAACCGAATAATTCACTTAATCCATAAATTGCACATAAACATGTAATCATGCTAACATATTTCTATCATAACATCATAACATATCGCATATTCACATAAGTGCGGAAAGTAGCCTTGTCTTGTCTTAATTCAACATGCAATTATGCATGGAAGTTATAGCGCATATAACATTTCTTCTTTATACACCATTTTCGGGAGAGCATTTGCCCGTCTTACCCCTCATGGTTAATCCCATAAACATAACATCATATATGATTTACATAATTCCAGATTCACATGCAAATCATAGGTAAATAAATTATTGAGTATGAGTCTACCTCACAGCTTAACGAGTATATATATATCGAGCGGGAACAACTTGAAGTCTCTAATCGTCCGTTCGCGTCGTCTAGCCAAAAAAAAAGATAAATCTTGAATTAGAGATTTTTGGAAAATTGGGTATTTAAAATAAAATAAAAGATTTGGGACTAATTTGACAATTTAACATAATTAAATTTTAAAAGGTTTAGGGCTTAATTAGATTTTCCCGAAAAACAGGGGACTGACTCGGATATTTTAAAAGCTGCAGGGCTTAAATAACAACTGCTTAAAACTTAGGGCTGAAGATTTGAAATGTCATTAAATCAAAGGGACTGAAATCGCTAAGTTTACGAAAATTGGGACTTAGGGGCACTTTCGCAAAATCAAAACTTAAATAACATATTTCTCATCTCTCTGTTAAACACAGAGAGACGAAGGCGACGTGCGATGGGCGACTCCACGTCGCCCATCTCCGATCTGGCGCCGCTGCAGGCGCTTACCCCGGCGATTGGCCGGTGGTGTCACCGACTTCACGTGGCGGTGATGATGTAGGCGGAGAGGTGGAGAATAGAAGGAGAATTGGGTGGAAATTGTGGTTCGAGACCTCGGCTGGCGGCTAAAAATTGGAGTTTCATTTTTTTTTTTAGGTCAAGGTCCGATCGAGGTAAGTATTAGCTTCCTTGGCTTATTTTCTTGGTTCTTATGGTGATTTGGGAGTTGATGGGTGTGGCTTGGAGGTTTTGGAGATGGGCAGTGGCGATGGATGGTTGTGGACAGCGTGTGGTGGCGTTTTGGTGGGGTTGGGCTCGTGTGTAGTGGCTCGTTTGCGTGGTGTCACTTCCTATGCGAGATGCTTGAATTCAGTGGTGGTGTTTGAAATCGAAGCTGAAAGATTCGAGCCTCCAGTTGGTGACGTTTGGTAAATTGCAGAAAAATCGATTTGGAGGTGATGCTTGTTCTATGGATTGCAGATTATGGTTTGAGATAGCTTGACTGTGACTGTGTGGGTTTGTGTGAATTGAAGGCAGGGGAGAATGCTTACTCGGAATTGCAGTGCGTGTGCGAGGGACGAATGGAGGTATTGGATTTGAATTAAAGACTATTCTTGGAAGTTGAATGGATTGAAACTCTTGTGTGTAATGATGATGAATAAATTTGCTATTGAATGACAATGAATTGTGAGATGGTTGAGAATTCTGAAAGTTGCATTTGGCTGGAGGTTGCATAATCTGTATTGATTGAGGTTCAAAACAATAGTGACAAAATAAAGAAAACGTGATATTGGATTTAAAATGAAATAATAATTTCGGACAAATTTAAAATCGCAAATCGGACTTAAAGATTCAAACGAATTTAAATTTCTTTCTTGAAATCTTAAAAAATTTAATTGGCTAGGCGAACACGTTTTCATCGGGTGAAGTCGTAGCGACAATATAAATAAATTTAACTTTTATTGTTATAAAATTTTCTCGGTCGCTACAACCTTACCCCCTTAAAATAATTTCGTCATCGAAATTAAACTTACTTGGTCTACAATTTCAGGATATTTGGCTAAAATTTCCTCTTCCTTTTCCCAGGTAGCCTCGTTGCTACCGTGTCTACCCCACTGGACCTTGACTAAGGGAATCTCCTTGTTCCTCAAGACATGGACTTTTCTGTCAACTATTGCCATAGGTGCTTCCTCATAGGATAGATTCCTCTGAATCGGAATCGACTGATAGTTAACCACATGGCTGGGATCATGCACATACTTCCTTAATAGAGAAACGCGAAAAACATTATGTACCGCCGCAAGTTCTGGAGGTAGCGCCAAATGATAAGCCACGTTCCCTACTTGTTCCAATATCTCAAACGGCCCAATATATCGAGGCCTTAGCTTTCCTCTTATACCAAAACGGAAAGTTCCTTTCATCGGGGCCACTTTCAAAAATACCTTATCTCCAACTTGAAATTCCAAGTCTTTTCTTCTCTTATCAGCATAGCTCTTCTGTCTATCTTGAGCAGCTTTAATCCTCAGTCTGATCTTTTCAATAGCCTCTACTGTCTTTTCAATCAATTCTGGACCTAATATCTTCCTTTCACCAATCTCATCCCAATATATTGGTGATCGGCATCTTCGCCCATACAATGCTTCATATGGCGGCATACCGATGGTAGCCGGAAAGCTATTATTGTAGGCAAACTCTACCAATGGTAGGTGAGTTTCCCAGTTACCACTCAAATCCAAAACACAAGCTCTAAGCATATCTTCCAAAATTTGAATAGTACGCTCGGACTGTCCGTCAGTCTGGGGATGATAAGCTGTACTAAAATTTAATTTAGTACCCATAGCCATTTGTAAGCTCTTCCGAAATCTCGAGGTAAACCTCGGATCTCTGTCTGAAACAATGGATACTGGGACTCCATGAAGTCGAACAATCTCTCTAACATACATCTGTGCTAACTGTTCTACATTGAGAGTCATTCGAATCGGAAGGAAGTGAGCTGACTTCGTGAGTCGATCCACAATAACCCAAATTGTATCATGCCCTCTTGCAGATCTCGGTAAACCCGTAACAAAATCCATAGTGATTTTCTCCCACTTCCATTCGGGTATTTCTAAAGGATTTAACAATCCTGATGGTCTCTGATGTTCGGCCTTAACTTGCTGACAGACCATGCAGCGTGAGACAAATTTAGCAATGCTTCCTTTCATATTCCTCCACCAGAATGTTTCTCGCAGATCGCGATACATTTTCGTCCCTCCTGGATGAGCTGCATATGGGGCCGAATGGGCTTCATCCAATATTTCATTACTGATCTGATCGTCTTTTGGTACACAGAGACGACCTTTGAACATAAGTGCATTGTTAGGGGCAATCTCGAAATCTATCCTCTTATCAGTCCCTACTTCAGATCTTATCTTTTCCAAGAATTTATCACTAACATGAGCTGTCACTATTCGCTTTCTCAAATCTGGCTTAACAATCAAGTTTGCAAGTTTACTAGAATTTTGGGTTGATGGGACTTGTACTTCGATCCTCATATTCTGAAAATCTCGAATCAGTTGTTCTTGCATTGTTCCCAAGAATGATAATTGTCCAGCATCCTTTCTGCTTAGCGCATCTGCAACCTTGTTGGCTTTACCCGGGTGGTAAAGAATAGTGCAGTCATAATCCTTCACCAACTCAAGCCATCGGCGCTGTCTCATATTCAGCTCCTTCTGAGTAAAGAAATATTTGAGACTCTTATGATCGGTGTAAATCTCGCATTTACTCCCGTATAGATAGTGTCGCCAAATCTTCAAAGCATGCACTACGTCTGCTAGCTCTAAATCATGTGTTGGATAATTTTGCTCATATGGTTTCAATTGCCTCGAAGCGTAGGCAACCACTTTACCTTTCTGCATTAGGACACATCCCAATCCATGTTTGGAGGCATCACTGTAAATAACAAAACCGTCAGTTCCATCGGGTACAGTCAATACTGGTGCTGAAACCAGTCTATTCTTCAACTCCTGGAAACTTCGCTCACATTGTTCAGTCCATTGAAATTTAACACCTTTTCGCGTCAACTGAGTCATGGGACCAGCTATCTTTGAGAAACCTTCTATGAACCGTCGGTAATATCCTGCCAATCCTAGAAAGCTCCTCACATCTCCAGCACTTGCTGGCGTAACCCAATTAGTCACTGTCTCAACCTTAGATGGATCAACTTCGATTCCTTTGACCATGACAATGTGACCCAGAAAACCTATCTTCTCCAGCCAGAATTCACACTTCTTGAATTTGACATACAATTTTTCTGCTCTCAATGTCTCCAGTACAATTCTCAGATGTTCCTTATGCTGTTCAGAATCCCTGGAGTAAACTAAAATGTCATCAATGAAGACAATGATGAATTTATCCAAATATTGGTGGAAAACTCGATTCATCAAGTCCATAAATACTGCAGGTGCATTCGTGAGACCGAACGGCATCACTGTGAACTCATAATGTCCATATCGCGTTCTGAATGCTGTCTTTGGCACATCAGACGGCTTAATCTTTAGTTGATGGTAGCCGGACCTCAAGTCCATTTTTAAGAAAACAGCAGCTCCTTTCAGTTGATCAAACAAGTCTTCAATCCGAGGTAATGGATACTTATTCTTTATCGTCAACTTGTTGAGTTCTCGATAATCGATGCACATTCTCATACTGCCATCCTTCTTCTTCACGAACAGAACAGGCGCTCCCCACGGAGACACGTTGGGCCTGATGAAACCCTTCTCTAGTAATTCCTCCAGTTGGACCTTCAATTCCTGCAACTCTTTCGGTGCCATACGATACGGAGCTTTAGAAACAGGGGCAGCTCCTAGCACTAAGTCGATAACAAACTCCACTTGCCTATCAGGAGGAATGCCGGGTAGGTCATTAGGAAAAACATCGCCATAATCGCACACAACTGGTACTGACTCCAAGGTAACTTCTTTAGTCGGTTGGTTTTGAAGGGTAACCAGATAGCCCTGACAATTTCTTTTGCTTAAAAGTCTTTCTGCCCGAAGAGCCGAAATAAGGCGAGGAAGTGCCTTAATCTTCGACCCATAGAATCTGAATACTTCTTTGCCATTCTTACGAAATACGACTTCCTTCTCATGGCACAAAATAGCAGCACGATTGATACTCAGCCAGTCCATTCCTAAGATAATATCGAAATCTCTCATCGGAATTATGTTCAAATCTGCTTCAAGTATTTGGCCATCGAAATCTATTTTTACCGTCTTAACCATCTTATCAGTCTCCATAGTTCCTCCCGATGGTAAACTAACCTCAAGTATACTACCAGTTTTCTCTCCAACTAAATCCAGTCTAGATAGGCATGCATCAGAAATAAAAGAATGTGTAGCACCCGAATCAATCAAGATATAAACAGGAATACCGGAAACAGTTAGTATACCTGCAATCACGTCGGAATCTTCGGCAGCATCCATGGCAAACACTCTGGCCTTTCCCTTCTTATTCTGATCCACGTTCTTCTTTTGGTCGGTGCCCTGTGCTGGTGGATTGCGACAATCAAAGGAAAGATGACCTGGTTGGCCACTTTTGTAGCACACTCCTTTGCCCATCAAACACTCTCCTTTGTGCATTCTCAAACACTTCGAACAAGGTGACATGTTGCCAGTTGCTTGACCCTTAACGGGTCCTGAGTTCGTCTTCTTGTTGGGCACATAGCTCCTGTTCTGGTTCTGACTCGGACCATTCCACTTTCTCTTGCCCTGAAACCTGGCATTCCTCTGACTTTCCTCAGTACCAAACTTTATTCCAGCATAAGCTACCGCTTGAGCTTTCTTCACAACCTCTCTATATGTGGGCAATTCGTGAGAACTAACGATCTGTCGAATCTCCGATCGTAGACCTTTCTCAAAACGACGGGCCTTTTTAGCCTCAGTTTCCACCAGATGTGGAGCATAACGTGTCAATTCCTCAAACTTCCTCTCATACTCTGTTATATCCATATCTCCTTGTACAAGGCGTAGGAACTTTGTCTCTTTATGATCTCGAAGAGCTTGGGGGAAAAACTTATCCTTGATCTTAGCCTTAAACTCCTCCCATGTCAAGGCTGCTTGCTCTTCCTCAGTCCTGGTACGCGATGCTGATTCCCACCAAAATCCAGCTCTTCCGACTAGCATAAACTCAGCACAAATTATCTTCCTATCCTCAGGGCAGGATATGTGCCTAAATATCTTCTCGATGGTTTGCAGCCACTCTTCCACGGCTAGTGGGCCATTTCTGCCATCAAAAGTGGGCGGACGGTACCTTCTGAATTGCTCAATGATTGGTACCGCGGGAGCAGCTGGGGCTTGCCTCATGTCTTGTACAGCCCTGAGTAAGTCTCTGTTAGCAGTGGACTGAGCCGTGGCTCCCTCTTCTGGGGCAGGATGCTCAACCGCATTTTTGTTTCCGCGCCTAGACATTTTCCTTTAAAAAAAAGAAACAGAAAATATTTTTAAGTTCTCGATTCATAACTCATCATTAGGATAATGTATTCAACTCAAGAAAAATTGACAGAAAATATCTTTATTCATAACTTAAAATTCCTTCAAGTGAGGATACATCAATTCAAAAGATAGTTGAAAAGGAAAATGCTAGCGCTGACTACTATACTATTCCATTCTACTCATTGAGCCAACCATTTCCTCCAGACGGTGGTGCAGCTGGCGGGGAACCATAATTGAACCATGGCGAGTACCCTGGTGAGCTAGGGGTGTAATCATAAATTCCTGACTCCGCGTCAGATACCACTAATGGTTCATCCTCCTCATCGTCGTCAGAGATGACAATTACTTCTAGCGCGGGCGCAGGTGCAGGCACAGGCGCTGGGACGGAGTCATCGTCATCCGAAATAACAATCACTTCTGGCTCTGGCGCTGGGGCAAGGCCTCTAAAGCGGTCCCAGTGCACACATTCTCGGAAAACTTACGTCCTCACCGAGACGTCCTTTTACATCATTGTAAAACTGAGTTGCTTGCTGTTGTTGACCTATCGAAAATGTTGACAACAAATGATTGATGGACTGAGTGTCCGTCGTCCTAAGACCACCGGCTATGGCCCTTCGACGTAAGGAACAGTACCCGAATATATGATCAGACAATGTGGTATGTGGGTCCACTCGGAAGGACAAGTAAGCTGAAAACTCATTTCCTGGTTCATTCTGTTGACCCCTTCTAAAATGTGCCATATCTAAAGAAAATACCAATTATGCAAGGTCCAGTTTAGGGTTCTTATAATATCATCTTCGAAATTCAAGGACGGAAATTTATTATGAAAAACATTTCTTAAATTATGCTTCTTCTTCTTATTTCCCACTATGCTCGAACTCGTATTCTTTACTTATTTCGGAATATAATTTCTTTCTTCTTCTTCTAAATTTCATAAGACATGCAACAATTTTCCGAAATAAACATAACAATAATCATGAACTTCATAATTAAATTCTTCACCTTCGGAATCGGCGGAGAGAATGATGACAGTGGCAATTTTTTGAAAAAAAACTCCTTCGAAATTTTTTTTTTGCAAGTCTACATAAACGTAGACCTTGCTCTGATACCATTCTGTGACGCCCCGAGTTCTAAATACTCGAAACGCCACTTCATCGTCGTCAAACTTAATTTCAAAAAGAATATTCATTTAGCGGAAATAATTGAAATTTTAAATTTTTGCATAAAATTATTCCAATCATTCATAAAAATAAAATTTCAAATGCTCCATAGTCGGCATAAAATAAAGTTCGACTTAAAATAAACGGAAATTTTAATATTTAAAATAACATTTAATTATTTCTTTGCCACTTGAGTCCATCACTCGCCACCACTTCCGAAGTCTGCAAAAATTGTTAATAACGGGATGAGTATTTCTAAGAAATACTCAGCAAACTCATAACCGAATAATTCACTTAATCCATAAATTGCACATAAACATGTAATCATGCTAACATATTTCTATCATATCATCATAACATATCGCATATTCACATAAGTGCGGAAAGTAGCTTTGTCTTGTCTTAATTCAACATGCAATTATGCATGGAAGTTATAGCGCATATAACATTTCTTCTTTATACACCATTTTCGGGAGAGCATTTGCCCGTCTTACCCCTCATGGTTAATCCCATAAACATAACATCATATATGATTTACATAATTCCAGATTCACATGCAAATCATAGGTAAATAAATTATTGAGTATGAGTCTACCTCACAGCTTAACGAGTATATATATATCGAGCGAGAACAACTTGAAGTCTCTAATCGTAAAATAAAAGATTTGGGACTAATTTGACAATTTAACATAATTAAATTTTAAAAGGTTTAGGGCTTAATTAGATTTTCCCGAAAAACAGGGGACTGACTCGGATATTTTAAAAGCTGCAGGGCTTAAATAACAACTGCTTAAAACTTAGGTCTGAAGATTTGAAATGTCATTAAATCAAAGGGACTGAAATCGCTAAGTTTAGGAAAATTGGGACTTAGGGGCAATTTCGAAAAATCAAAACTTAAATAACATATTTCTCATCTCTCTGTTAAACACAGAGAGACGAAGGCGACGTGCGATGGGCGACTCCACGTCGCCCATCTCCGATCTGGCGCCGCTGCAGGCGCTTACCCCAGCGATTGGCCGGTGGTGTCACCGACTTCACGTGGCGGTGATGATGTAGGCGGAGAGGTGGAGAATAGAAGGAGAATTGGGTGGAAATTGTGGTTCGAGACCTCGGCTGGCGGCTAAAAATTGGAGTTTTATTTTTTTTTTTAGGTCAAGGTCCGATCGAGGTAAGTATTAGCTTCCTTGGCTTATTTTCTTGGTTCTTATGGTGATTTGGGAGTTGATGGGTGTGGCTTGGAGGTTTTGGAGATGGGCAGTGGCGATGGATGGTTGTGGACAGCGTGTGGTGGCGTTTTGGTGGGGTTGGGCTCGTGTGTAGTGGCTCGTTTGCGTGGTGTCACTTCCTATGCGAGATGCTTGAATTCAGTGGTGGTGTTTGAAATCGAAGCTGAAAGATTCGAGCCTCCAGTTGGTGACGTTTGGTAAATTGCAGAAAAATCGATTTGGAGGTGATGCTTGTTCTATGGATTGCAGATTATGGTTTGAGATAGCTTGACTGTGACTGTGTGGGTTTGTGTGAATTGAAGGCAGGGGAGAATGCTTACTCGGAATTGCAGTGCGTGTGCGAGGGACGAATGGAGGTATTGGATTTGAATTAAAGACTATTCTTGGAAGTTGAATGGATTGAAACTCTTGTGTGTAATGATGATGAATAAATTTGCTATTGAATGACAATGAATTGTGAGATGGTTGAGAATTCTGAAAGTTGCATTTGGCTGGAGGTTGCATAATCTGTATTGATTGAGGTTCAAAACAATAGTGACAAAATAAAGAAAACGTGATATTGGATTTAAAATGAAATAATAATTTCGGACAAATTTAAAATCGCAAATCGGACTTAAAGATTCAAACGAATTTAAATTTCTTTCTTGAAATCTTAAAAAATTTAATTGGCTAGGCGAACACGTTTTCATCGGGTGAAGTCGTAGCGACAATATAAATAAATTTAACTTTTATTGTTATCAAATTTTCTCGGTCGCTACACACCCAGACGGAGAGGTGCAAGTATTTTACCTGGTTGCATAGGAATTATAAAAGAAATCCTAATCACGGTTTAATGCTACACCTAGATGCCATGGAAAGGATTCACCGAGGGGCAAGGGCGAATGGGCACAAATTCCATAGAGATGAGATCGTGTATCATCTTGACCGAACCCTCACACCTTGTTGGAGACAATTCATCAAAAAGATCGAAGAAACCTTCGACTACCAAACCTCCCCTGATATGCTACTCCAATGCCTAAGGGAAAAGTGGAGGGTGAATCACGAAGACCTCAAGGATACTGAGAAGGTGCCATGCTACGACCCCAATCCAAGCAGTGTACTAACTATACCCGAGGTTAATGATATTAATGGGGATTATATCGAAGAGGACCCAAGTGAGGATTATAGTCCAGCTTCGTATTCAGCTATTGAACCAATACATGTCCAAGGGGCGGGTCATAGAGAGGAATCCGAGAAGAATTATTAGATAGCTTTTATAATTTTATGCTAAGCTTAAGTCCTCCAGTTCTTTTTTTTCTCTCTTTCCTTGAAGTTTTAGTTTGTTTGGACGTCAGGCATGTCTGGCGATCCGTTATCTATGTGAATTTGCGAATTTTTAATAAAACATGTTATTGCGTTATGTTTCCTAAACTCGTCTCAATTCTTAGTAATTTTTCCATTTTATTTAAGGAGATGGATACTCGCAGTAGGAATACAAACAATAGGAATGCCACTACGGGCAATACCAATGACGCGCAATTTGCTCAACAGTTCATGGAAATGATGCGAAATTTCACCCAGGCAGCACCGCCGCCAGCTCCAGTACCTCCTACCGAGGGCCAAAGGAATACTGCTGCTATTGTTGAGCAATTTAGAAAGCTTCAACCACCAACTTTTGAGGGTGGTCCTGACCCGTTGGTAGCTGAAGATTGGATAGCTAATATTGAGAGGATATTTGACCTCACCGAATGTCCAAACCCGAAGAAGGTAACTTGTGCAGCATTCATGTTGCAAAAAGGAGCCAGACACTGGTGGGACTCAACCGCTAGGTCGAGAGCTCGCAACCACATATGGACATGGGATCAATTCAAGGAACTATTCCGTCAAAAGTACTACCCACCGAGTATCCGGAGCCAGAAGGAAGCAGAGTTTTTGATGTTGAAACAGGGAGCAATGACCTTGACAGACTATGAAAGAAAATTTGACGAGTTGTCACGCTACGCTCCAGAATTGGTTGACACCGAGCTCAAACGCGCAAGGCGTTTCGAACAAGGTTTGAGGGATGATCTTAGGCAGACTGTGGTAACTTTTGAATTGCCTACATACCACGCGGTGCTAGCTAAAGCCCAATTAGCCAATTTCAGGGAGAATTCTTACAGTGATTCTAAGCAACAGTAGTCCGGACAACCGGAGAAGCCTAAGTGGGAGGACAACAAGAAGCAACACTTTACAAAGAAAAATAAAAACGGCCCAACTCCGACTACCACAAAAGACTTCCCACTTTGCAACAAGTGCCAGAAACATCATTTGGGACAATGCCTCATTGGAAAGAATGCTTGTTTCCGATGTGACGAACAGGGACACATATCCAAGTATTTCCCAAAGAACCCACCGAAAAGTAACCCACAGCAGAAAAATGGCAACAAACAACAGAGGCAAGAGAATGCACCCAAGGGACAGGCAAGGGTATATGCTTTAACAAGACAGGAGGAGGACCACGACCGGAATGTCTTGGCAGGTAACATTCTAGTGTCCGGATTTCCTGTTTATGTACTAATAGATTTTGGTGCCACACATTCATTCATATCTTCTAAGTGTCTGCGTAGACTAGGCATGAATATTGAACTTGTATTATTGCCTTTAGAAGTATGCATTCCATCTGGAGATGTGTTAAATTCAATTCATACAGTTAAGACAGCAAGAATAGAAGTTGGTGGTAGATACTTGGGAATAGAATTATATGTGTTAGACATGCACGAATTCGACGTGATTCTAGGTATGGACTGGTTATCAAAGAACCATGCCACAATTCGATGTTTCGAGAAGGAAGTAGTCTTCCAGATTCCAGGAGAGAAGGAACTTCGACTACTAGTAACAAAAAGGAGATCACTACAATGCATTAACTCAGCTTTGAAAGCTCGACAAATCCTGCGATCGGAAGATGGTACGGGGTTTTTAATGTCAATAGTAGCCCAGGAGGAGAAAACGAGTTTGATGGTCGGTGATGTAAATATAGTTAGAGACTTTCCAGAAGTCTTTCCAGATTAGTTGCCTGGAATGCCTCCTGAACGGGAAGTAGAATTTGCTATAGACCTAATTCACGGGTCTGCACCAATTTCTAAAGCTCCTTACCGAATGGCACCTAAAGAGCTGCAAGAATTAAAGGCACAAATCGAGGAACTTTTGGATAAGGGTTTCATACGACCTAGTGTATCTCCTTGGGGTGCACCTGTACTATTTGTCAAGAAGAAAGATGGTTCGATTAGAATGTGCATCGACTATAGAGAATTGAATAGAATCACTATCAAGAACAAGTATCCTCTCCCCAGGATTGAGGACTTATTTGACCATCTCCGTGGTACAGTTGTATTTTCCAAGATGGACATGAGATCGGGTTACCATCAATTGAAAATTAAAGCTAGCGACGTCTCAAAGACAGCTTTCAGAACTCGGTATGGCCACTACGAGTTCTTAGTTATGCCATTTGGCCTAACTAACGCTCCTGGAGTTTTTATGGATTTGATGAACCGTGTCTTTCACGAGTTTCTCGATCGCTTTGTCATCGTGTTTATTGATGATATCTTGATCTACTCGAGGAGTCATGAGGAACATAAGGAACACCTAAGGATCATATTAGGAGTCTTAAAGAAGGAGAAGCTCTACGCTAAATTCAAGAAATGTGAGTTTTGATTGGAAAGAGTAATATTTTTTGGACATGTTGTCACATCCAAGGGGATAGAAGTGGATCCAAGCAAAGTTGAGGCTGTATGAAATTGGTCAAGGCCAACCAATGTAGGAGAAGTTCGTAGCTTCTTGGGGTTAGCGGGATATTATAGGAGGTTCATTGAAGGATTCTCAAAGATATCTGGACCGTTGACACAGTTAACATGTAAGGGTGAAAAGTTTAATTGGACAGAAAAATGTGAACAAAGTTTTCAGGTTTTAAAGCATAAACTAGCAAATGCTCCGGTCTTAACCATACCTGAAGGTGAAGATAGTTTTGTTATCTATAGTGACACATCGAAGCAAGGTTTGGGTTGTGTGTTGATGCAACAAGGCAAAGTAGTCGCTTATGCATCACGACAATTGAAGACGCACGAGAAGAACTATCCCGCGCATGATTTGGAGTTAGCTGCAGTTGTTCATGCCTTGAAGATATGGAGACACTACCTTTACGGGGATAAATGTGACATTTACACCTATCATAAGAGCCTCAAGTATATCTTCACCCAGAAGGAGTTAAATATGAGGCAAAGAAGGTGACTCGAATTAGTGAAGGATTATGACTGTGAAATACATTATCACCCCGAAAAGGCGAATGTTGTAGCAGATGCCTTGAGTCAAAAGGTGCCAAGTCAATTGGCAGCTTTGACCATGCAGGAACCATTATGGAAGGAATTCGAGAAATTGAGCCTTGAAGTGGTGGCAACACCTCCAAGCGCTGTAGCTCGAATGACAACTCTCTCAATTCAGCCAACACTCCATGATAGGATCAGGGAACATCAGAAGGCGGATCATTCATTTGAATTTATCAAAATGGAAATCGATATGGAGAAAAGAAAAGATTTCACCCTGGACAAAGAAAAAACATTGTATTACCAAGGACGGTTGTGCGTACCGGACTTCGAAGATTTGAAAAAGGAGATTCTAGAAGAGGCCCACTCCTCTCCTTATTCAGTACATCCAGGGGGCACGAAGATGTACCGAGATCTCAAGAGAGTGTTTTGGTGGAGAAACATGAAGAAAGAAATCGCCGAATATGTTGAAAAGTGTCTAATAGGCCAACAAGTGAAAGCTGAACACCAGAGACCATCTGGGCTGCTTGAACCATTAGAAGTTCCTGAATGGAAGTGGGAACATGTGACGATGGATTTTGTAGTTGGCTTTCCAAAGTCGACAAAAGGTCATGAGGCTATATGGGTCATTGTGGATAGACTCACTAAATCAGCCCACTTCCTACCAGTACGGATGACTTTCACGATGGACCAATTTGCACAACTATATGTAAATGAAATAGTAAGGTTACATGGGGTTCCAGTCTCAATTGTGTCAGATAGAGATCCAAGGTTCACTTCGAACTTTTGGAAGAGTTTACACCGAGCCTTGGGTACTAAACTGAAGTTTAGCACAACATTTCACCCTCAAACAGACGGACAATCTGAACGGGCCATTCAGACATTGGAAGACATGCTACGAATATGCGTACTAGAGTTTGGAGGACAATGGGAGAAACATCTACCGTTAGTTGAGTTCGCGTACAACAATAGTTATCATGCTTCCATTGACATGGCCCCATATGAGGCATTATACGGAAGGAAGTGTAGATCACCAGTACACTGGGATGAAGTCGGCGAACGCAAGATTTTGGGTCCCGAGATCATCGAACAAACAGTGCAAGCCATCTAGAAGATTCGTGCCAGCATGAAAACTGCCCAGGATAGACAGAAGAGTTATGCAGACAGGAGAAGAAAGGACTTGGAGTTTGCAGTAGGAGATAAAGTTTTCCTCAAGGTTGCACCAATGAAAGGGGTATTACGTTTTGGCAAGAAGGGTAAGTTGCGACCAAGGTATATTGGCCCATTTGAAATCTTGCAACGTGTCGGAAATGTTGCATATCAACTGGCCTTACCCCCAGAACTTTCAGCAGTGCATGACGTTTTCCATGTGTCCATGCTTAGAAAATATGTCTCTGATCCAAGTCATGTGGTCAACCACCAGTCTATCGAGTTACAACGAGGTTTGAGTTATGAAGAAGTACCTTTAAGGATTGTTAACCAAAAATTTCAAACCCTTCGAAATAAAGTGATTCCACTAGTGAAAGTTCAGTGGCAAAATCATTCAATTGAAGAGTCCACGTGGGAATGAGAGGTGGAAATGCAAGCCAAGTACCCGCAACTCTTTGACGAGTTCCAAGGTAAATTTCGAGGACGAAATTTATTTGAAGGATGGTAGATTATAACACCCCTACACTTAAGTTAAATTACTTTAAAGTTTAGGGGTCAATTAGATGTTGACCACTAACTAAGGATCATGGGTGCAATTAATTTGGACTGCATATTGAAAACCCATGTATATTTTTAGGGTTAAATTTCTATGTTATAATATATATTAAAAATGTTATATATTATATATGTTAGCGTGTATATATATGTATGTAATATAATATAATATAATATAATATATAATTGGTATGATGCATGTTATGATATATATTAGAATATTTAATTTTAGTATAATTATTTCAAATCAATATTTATTACCTTAATAGTGGTAATCAAATTTTGATATATATGTATATATCTCCATATAAGGTAAAATTGGAGATTCGATTTATAGGAAAAATGGTAAGATATATGTACGCATGGAAATTATGAATTATGAAAATAAAAATATTATTTCATATGGAAATAATATTATTTACTCCAAGACAAATTATATTACTTCCATCTTGGCCAAAATCATGTGTTCAATATAAGGAATGATTTTGATACCAAAACTAGTTAAACTTCACCCTATAAATACCCCCTCACGTCACTTCTCTTTACCACACACAAAATCATCTTTCTCTCTCTCTCTCTCTCTCTCTCTATCAATCAATCATAACATACATATTACATACGTAGTATATATATAATTTTGAAGCAAGAGAATTTTAGCACGCACAAAGTTCGAAGCATTTTAAAGTTATATCATTAATTCATCCACGAGACGGTAAGTATATACGTGTAATTTTAAGTTATGCATTTTGAAATAATATGTTATGGTCCATATGTATGTTCTAAGATTCGGACCGGAGTTTTAGTAGCGCTACGCATGCAAACTCATACCACCTATGTTCGATATAGTTTTCGTGTCTCCATTACGTATGAATTATGATTTCAAGATTTATGATAAACACGTGTATACTTATTGAGATTTCTCACCCCCTTCATGTTTCTCCCTTTTCAGATAATTGATGGGTTCAAGAAGGTCAGCGTGGAGATGGCGAGCGATAACGGATCAGAAAATAAATTAGACTTTTATCTATAGTTTTTATTTTTAAAAGTTCTAGACACATTTGATTATTGTTGGCTTCTTTATTAAATTATTATGTTTAATTTAAGTTCTTTCTTATGACGATTTAAATATTATGAAATTATTTGTTAAATTATTTTTATCTTATGAGTTTATACAAGTTTCGTGACATCCTAATCGTTAAGGTTTCGGGTCGTCACAGAATGAGTGCAAAAAGAAAAAGAGTCCACCCACAAAATGAGCTTATTTTTACAACAGTTGAGCAACAAGGCACCATCCCTTGCACTTAACCAAGCTAATCAACCCCTCCCCAATTCTATAAAATTTGTTTTGCAGGTGCCTAAATCAAACAATGATCCGACAACAAGGAATAAATTCATTGGCGCAAAGGAGCAACCCAGTAAAGGCAAGCATAAGCATGATCCAAAAGCAAACAAACCCAGGAATTGCAAGAGGATTGGACGAAATTGAGTTTCGAGGTCGAATCCTTTTCAAGAGAGGGGGAATGATGTGATCCAAGGTAGGAGAACAAAGGAAAAATCAGGCTACGGGCGATTCCATAATAATCTACATAGGAAAAGGAGCAACTTTTCTATTGGGCTCGAGTCGAGGATCAAATCGGATCGAGTTGCTTCAAGGGGATGAAAATTGTTGCTGTCAGATCACCCATGCGATTGTGTGGTAAAGCCTGGGTCGTGATCGCACCATCGCATCAAAATCAAGGCAGAAGCTACAACGCTCAACCACGCGATCACGCGGTTAACCGAAGACCAGATTTGCGCGTTTTTTTAATTATTTTCTGTTTCTTTATTATTTTTCCCTTTTTGAGATTCTTAGCGACTAGGGCTAGGGTTTGGCGTGTTTTGACCTTATATTATGTTTTTTTCATTCATTATTAACGAACAACTTTAATTATTGAATTATTGAGAGATTTTCTCGTGAATGGTGATTTTTCCCTTTTCTTGTTCTTGAAGAACAATTAACTTATCAAAGATTCTTGAGTCTTTGTGGCATTCCAACTAGAACTTATCAAGGAGTTGACATCCCTTGTGGCGTTCACCGATCTTGGTTCTTTATTCCGCATCGATTCCTGCGTCGTGAATATTGGGTCAAGGTTTTATCGTCAATATATCTTTTAATTATGTTATTTTATTTCTTAGGTTCTTGCTTTTCTCGTGTTTAATCTGTCTTAGATCTTTCCTAGGTTTTTAATTGTGTTATTCCACGTATTCGTCAAGATTCCCGATTGAGATTGCGTCAATATCTTTAGTTATTTTCCAATTTAATTCTTAGTTTTGGTTAATTAAATTTCAAACATGATCTATTTTTTCCAATTAAGGAATTTATTCTAAAAATCAATATTCAGACTCAAAATCTATTTTTTTGCGTCAATATAACTCAATCTCTGTGGGAAGGATATTCGGACTCAAAATCAACTTTGTTACTTGTGTAATCCATAAACTTGCGGTTAACAATAGTCATTAAAGGTAGTTAAGGATGGGGTGTTGACGATCTAGCGTCGGTATAGGAGCGGTGTCAGGATGTCTCTTGTTGGTCTTGTGACTCTGGATCGACATGTCGAGCGCCATATGTAAAAGGTCGGGCCTGATTGATATAATATAATTTCGGGTGTAATATCTCGAGCCTTTGTTGCTAACTATGGATATAAACTATGGATTCTTGAGTATCTATGGCGATGACAGACCACATGCACTACAAGGCGCATGCCATCGATCATGTTGATATTTGAGTTCATACGGTACAACGTAGTGGGATTCAAGCCCAAGTAGGAAATGTGGATAAACTGAGATAACGAGAAGGCATGAAGTTTGATAATGAAATCATGATGATAAAGTGCATTAAAATTCAAGGTCATGATCATGCATATTGTTACTTGCTGAGCTTTATCTCATTTAGTTTTGTATTGTAGGTATGACGATGCATTAAATGGAGGTTTGTGCTAGCTCTCGAATGACAGGACAATTGTGTATTGGGTATCTGACCATGGTACATGAGCCTCTCACCAGGGAAACTCGAATAAAGGTTCAACTACTTTTAAATAATTTGATTTCATTTTCAAAATAATTAAATATTTTAAATAACGAGAAGGTGTGAAGTTTGATAATGAAATCATGATGATAAAGTGCATTAAAATTCAAGGTCATGATCATGCATATTGTTACTTGCTGAGCTTTATCTCGTTTAGTTTTGTATTGTATTGTAGGTATGACGATGAATGAAATGGAGGTTTGTGCTAGCTCTCAAATGACGGGACAATTGTGTATTGGGTATCTGACCATGGTACATGAGCCTCTCACCAGGGAAACTCGAATAAATGTTCAACTACTTTTAAATAATTTGATTTTATTTTCAAAATAATTAAATATTTTAAATAGCTAATCTCGACTATCTTCCGTTCTTCGCTCTCTGTTCTCTCTTTTAAATAGATATTTCTATATCAACTTCTAACTAGGGATGGAAAAATGGCTCGTCGGCTCGAGCCACTCGGGCTCAGCTTGGAAAAAGCTCGGGCTTAGCTCAGCTTGCGACTCGAGATTTCGAGCCGAGCTTTTTTTTGAGAGATGGGCTTTGGGTCGGCTCAGCTCGACTCAAGCAAAAAAAAAGTCCGTCCAAAAAGCTTGATGCGAGCTCGAGCCTTGAAATTCGACCGCAAGCTCGGCTCAGCTCATTGTATGTATACATTTTTAATAACAAATTTACGGATTTTTATTATTAAAAAAAAATCTTCGGCTCGCGAGTCGGCTCGTTGACATCCCTATTTCTAACTACAATATTTTTATATTATCATTCGTTTATTTTGTTTTCTTCTAATCTAAAGTACAAATGAAATTTCAGAGATAAATAATTATTTTTATTAACTTCAGATTATGGTTTAAAAATGAAAGTTAAGGTTAATATTTAGAGCGGTGGATATAATATTATTTTATTATTTTCAAAAGAAAAGCTGGTGGTAAAATAAATAATTGCATAGAAATAGGAAATGAATTTGGGGCGTGACATGCATGGTATCAGAGCATAATTATAATGATTCTGAAAACTACCCAGGGTACATAAGTCACACGATCATTTGGAGTTGCACAAATCAAGTAAGTTATTCCTTGTTATATGTTATTTAATTGTCAAAAATATAAAATTTCAAGTGGATATTTGTCTTTGAAATAATTTCTATGCATTTATATTTAATATATCGAGTTGAATAAATGACAGTTCAATTTAGGAAATTTAGAGCCTCCAAGATAAAATATGGTATGTACGTTGATAAAGATGATGAGATAAGTGTGATACATTGGAGCGAAGTTCGTTGGTAGAAAAAGCTCAACAACTAAAGAATGTGATTCACTTAAAAAATAATTGGAACAAAGATGATCTAGTGAAATGTATATTAAGAGTGATGATGTTTATAACATTCCATCATTTGACAAATCGATTTCTTCAATTACAAAGAGTTATATCGGAAAATCAGATTGAGTTCAAAATTTCTAAGAATGTGCATTCTGATTAGATGTCAACAGTCAGGAACTTGATGTCAACACTTGAAGGACTTAAATTATTGGCTTCAGAATAAGGGATATAGGTTTCGAGACCTATGTAATTTCAAGTCCATCCTTGAACAAATTTTGGGAATTCTTTATGAGATAATCTCTCGTATTAAGGAAACCTATATATCTCTTGAAGTATGAATCCTGACAATGCCTTGAAGCAATTTTAGGATGCACAATGTAAGATGTGCATCAGTTGAGCTATTCTATTGAATTACTAAGAATGATAATGGCTAGTAACAGATTTCTTCTAAATAAATGTACATCATCATCGATATCGTGTCACGACCCCAAAATTCAGGCCTTTTCATTTTTTTTTTTCAATTTTACTGATGGCTAATAGTAGCATAAAATAAACTGAAAATGTAACTACATGTGGCTACTTGTAGCTTACTTTCAGAAACAGGGCAGCTTTAATATATTTACTAAAAACTCTTTCTAAACTTGTTTACCCTGTTACACATTTAGGATTATTATCCTTACTTTGACTTTAACATTTTAATAACAATCAGGTAAAAATAGTTTTAATATCAATATTTCATAAGAGTGAAACTTAAAACTTTAAACGAAACTTTAAAATATAAGGCCCATTCTTTTCATACACTTTACATCTCAAAATTAAGCCTGGACTAATAATTTACTTATAAATATAAAGAGATTAATATTTACATTCCAAAATTAGTTCAAGCTATAGAGAAGCTTAATCCCTCATTATCTTCGGTTACCAAAGAATACTCTTCATTCCCGACCGGCATTCTCCATATGGAATCCACACATACAAGAATTAATGCTCCATTGCCTATAAAAAAAAGATATAAAAAACAACTATGAACTACATGGTTCAGTGAATAAAACTTGATGCATGTAATAAGAGGTTAATTTCAACATAAACTGTATGGAGTCATATAAATATCTATCATTCTCATTATTTTCTTGTCAAACTTTCACATTTCCGTGAATGAATATAAATCATACACTTTATCTCTTAACTTTAACTTCCATCCTTTCCTAAAGTAATAATTTGAGCATTCGAATAGCAAACTTAGTTTGCTAACAAACTCAAGCAACTCTAAAGATCATATTCAATTCAATCATGATAACAAATTTCATGGAGATTGATATCACACAAGCATCATTTACTTATTCTCTTACATTTGCTTCTTTTACTACTTTATAATATTAATATCAATTCTCATATAATATAAGAAATCATAATCAATTCAACGTATCATTTGTAATCACTTCACAACATTTACTTCCATATAACTACATTCAATTAATCAATTTCATATTTATGACATGAATGTCATGCTTTTTTTTCTTTTACTTTACGAGCCATTCCCATATTAAGGTCATGCATTGCACGCATCATATGTGTACCTATGACACTAGGTCACTATTCATAAATAGTAGGCGTGCTTTTATGCCTCCAAGTATAAAAGACTTGGTCTTCTTTCTTTGAGCTTGTTAGCATATATGTAAAAGAGACACTAACCCTCGAAGGGTGTCTTGTGAGATACTTACCCCCGAAGGGAACCTCACAGCCCATGACAAATTATGGACTTTCTCCCTAGATGCAACGACCTAAATAGGTGCATTCTTAATTGTTCATGATCATTTCTTGAAAACATCATTTGAAAGATCTTATACATAATCATTTCTTTACATTTTGAAACATTATTTGCTCTTTTATGTGAAATGATCATGCATGCTTCTGATGATGAGATGAAATGTTATTCATCAAATATCATCCGAAAGACTTTACATAATAACATTCAATCACATATTGAAACATAATATCTTATCCTCAGCTTAACACATAAAGGATCAAGATCAAGTCTAATATCATTTACTCTTAAATTCTCTTTTTAAACATATACAAGGGAACATTTTAACTGAGTAATTGTAACAGCCTTGTAAACTACAATTAGTAATTATTAACACATTTCTAATCATGTGTTTTGAACATAAAACAAAACTTAAGCCTTTAACAAGTTTTGGATATGAAATCCAACATCACTTGACCTAAAAATCAAGGTTTAAACACTTGCACAGTGGCATTTTTAAATGAGGATTTCCAACATATTTTAAAATCATGTTAAATGTTTCTTAAGACACTTCTAATCATGTGTATTGAACATAAGACATAATAAAAGCCTTTAACAAGTTTTAATCATCAAGTCTAACAACATTTCACCTCAAAATCTACTTTTTTTTTTTTTTTTTTGAAATGCTCAAAATCTACTTTTCACCACTTGTAAAGTGATAACTTTGAATGAGAATTCCCAGCAGAATTTCAAAGCCTATTTATGACATCTTAACACACTCTTAATCTTGTATTTTGAACATAAAACAACACCTAAGCTAATGGAAAGTCTTAGGCATGAAGTCCAACATCAATTAGCATCAAATTTCCACGTTTCAACACTTATAAAGTGGTCTTTTGAATGTGGAACTCCACCAGATTTTTAGACTACTTTTGATGCTTATTTATACCCTTCTAATCATGGGTATTTAACTTCAAACCAATAAAAAGTTTTAGACATAAAGTACAACAACTTTTAATCTCAAAATCTATCTTTAAAACACTTGCAAACTACCATTTTAAACAAATGGTTTCAGCAGATTTTGAAGACACTTTTTAGACATTTTAAAATAATTTGAAACATGAATTTTGAATATAGAATATAACTTAGACTAATAACAATCTTTAGTCATAAGATCAACAACATCTTTAGCCTCAAAACCCCTTTCAAAAACTTCGTTTACTCCTTCAAAAATATTAGGTTCATTCAACTGAACAAGATCAACTATAAAGCTGAATTTTAATACTTGCAACTTCCTAAGCAAGATAAATCATTGAATGGATCACAAATAATGTTCAAATCTCATTTAACTTCTTAATCTATGACTCCCCTTAGAAATCATATTTCAAACATGAATAAATCCATCAATAAATGATGATTTGAGATTATTAAACATCAAAAACAACACTTAGAACATCAAGGACAGCACTTAAACTTTCTTCCCAGCTCAACTTCTAATACTTCCTAACCTTCATCCAACCATTTCTCCACTTATAATTGTTGACCAAGAAATCCGGCTGGACCTTGGACCAACACGTCTCAGCTCCTCCCTCTTGAACACGTGGATCTCCTGCACACTATGACAAACAATCAGTTTGCAAAGGGGGCCAAGGTGGCTCCGGTTTGTACTCCGATGCCAAAGTCAGTGCTCATTTTAAGCAAATATTTATTGGGTGCGGGAAATATAAGTGTGTAAAAGAGAGAAAAGGGAGTGAGAGAAATATCTTGTTAAGAGTATGAAATTGCTAACCCCTTACCAGGCGGGAGGAGTGCCATATTTATAGAAGAACTCGTTGTTCCGGATCATGACACGTGGCATACTTTACACTTTTCTTCACCCTAGCTCTTGGAGGTGACAACCTTGCTTTTTGACCGTAATCATTGCTACATTTCGTAGGGGATGGGCGCCTGTCACATCTTGGTAAAGGCAGTGTCACATCTCTGACTTCACGCCTTGTCCCATCCTTACATCCGAGGTGCTACTGTAAAAACCTCGTCTAAGCATAAAGCGCCTCAGCTAGACACAAACCAGTTCGGCCGGAGGGGCTCCTGTGCCTTTCCACCTCGGCTATTGGCCTAGGGGGATGCCTTGAACTTCTAATCATGGGCTAAAGTTCGTGGACCCTTATTGGGCCCTTACTGGTGGCCCAACGCGTCACATTTCGGGTATGATCTCAACATTAGTCCCTCAAATCCAATGTGGTCATTCATGGGCGGATCGAATTTGGCATCATTTCGCAGCAATAATTATATTCAAGTTTAATCATTTGTTATATTCAATATTTTGTAATTGTTCTGCTATTCGCTCGCTGGGAATCATCGTGCAACGCGACGATTTTTATGATCAAGTACGGAATTCCTTATGAAAGGCTCGGATCCATATTATAGCCAACCTTCTACTTCAGCTTTTCCCTCCTAAATAAGGGTTGGGATCGCACTAGCGCATTTCTTAGGCGGCGCATTTAATACGAAGAGGTTGCTGGTATCTATTTCCAAGAAATATGAAGAATATGGAGGAGGACACGTCACCGCGCGTGGTACACACTTTGGTAGCTGAAGGGTTTCTCCCTTCTTTCTGCAGCTGGGGCCTTGATTAACCCTCCCCCCAAGAGATGCGGGTTATCAAATTAATCATGAGGCTCAAAGACCAAGGATTTCGAACTATTGGGTTCCTTATAAAGCCTCCTTCCTCCCTGCGCCTTTTGGTCAGCTAACATGTGGATTTCCCTGCAATCTTCTGTTGCGTGACCGTAATATCTGTGGTACGCGCAGTAAGCCCCAATCATGGGTTGTTTTCCACTTCGGCTACTTTCCACCCTTCCTTGAGCCGTGGGAGGATTCTGGGAAGGAGTGTTGGAGTGCAAGTGGGGGATAGCTTCCGTGATTTCTGCTGCATAGCTAGACCCTATCCCCGGAAACGGACGTGGCGCTCCACCCCGGTTGCCGTCGATCCTATCCTTGTTTCCTCCTTTCTTGGGGTTTGCTTCATTGGAATACCCAAGATTGTATCTCCCTTGGGGGTGGTTGTCTCTGGCCCTAGCCATTTCTTCTGATACAATCTCCTCCTTCATCCGGTCTACTAGAGCATTGTAATCCCTCGGTTTCTTGCTTCGGACATCCCTCCAAAACATGCTCGTCATATCTAGCCCCCCTTTCAAAGCGGAAAACATCTATGCCTCAGTGATATTTTCACAAATGTTCATCTCTTCAGTAAACTGAGCTAGGTAACTTTTCAGAGATTCGTCCCTTCCTTGCCTCAGATCCTGAAGGCGTTGGAGTGGGAGCTGTCCAGGCCTGGAGGAAACAAAGCCATTTTTAAATGCCATTTTCAGATCTCTCCAACTGTGGATGCTACCAGGAGGGAGTTTTTTGTACCATCGTATCGCACTTCCCTCAAGATTTAAGGCAAAGGCTTTGCATTCCAGTGCAGGGGTGGCTCCGGCTATTTCCATGCTAGCGCGGTAATTTAACAGGTGATCGTCAAGGTCACCTTGGCCAGAATATTTTTCTATTTCTGGCATTTCGAAGTCATGAGGTATGGGGCACCTACGGAGGCCCTCTGTGAAGGGACTTATTTCCTATTCGTCATCCAGCTCGTATGAGGGTAGTTCACTATTCTCTTCGTGACCGGAATACATTGGATCATGATATTGGTCATAGAGCGGCGGGGCGTACTCCTGCCTTTGTGGTGGAAAAATGCGGTCGTAGTTTGGCCTTTCATGGGTCAGTAACTCGTTACGAGATTTTGTCCAAACTACTTCGGCTCTTCTTTCCTGCCTATTCCTAGGTTCATGTGTGGGGGCCAACCTTTCTGCTCCCGTACCATGTTGGTCCCTATGCATTTGACTCTGCAACAAGGCTTCTTCAGCGCGTTGCTCCTGCCTATTTCTAGTCTCTGCTGCATCGTGCCAACCTTGATCAGTTTTCCCCCGTCGCTTACCCCTGAATAACCCTCCTATTCGGCTGAAGACACTGGCAGATTTTGCGGGCGAACCCTCCCTGTGTCTAGCTAGGAATGGGTTTTGTTCTTCATGTCCTTCATGCTCCGGGCCTTCCTCGTAGAAGGGCTCGGATTCCACCTTGGCATATGCCTGTGGATCCTGATAATAATACGAGGCAGTGGCCGCATCGGATGGTGAGTAATGTGGCTGTGGGTATTGCGGAGGCATCATGGGCTCATTCACAACATACCCTCTAGCCATGTAGGCATTCATCGCAACAGTCTGTTCTATCTGCTGCTTCTACATTTCTAGCATTTGGGTCGCCATGCGAGTCATGTCTCTCAACATGCGACGATTACGGTGCCGGTGTGGTAGGTTAGGTTGTGCCACTCCCTCATTGGCGTTCTCATGAGGTCCTTGAGGAACCTCCTCCTCGCTGTGCTGGCCATTTCTTCCCCTACGGGGGTTAATATCACCATCACTTTCGTTCATGTTTCAGAGAAATTTCTTGGTTTTAGTTTTTCTTTCAAGGATAGATGGACTTTTATCTCAATGCTCCGAACCTTTTTCAAGGTTGTTAAACTTATATTTCAAAGTTATACGCCTTTTTCAAGGTGAACAAACTTGTGTTTCAAAGTTTTAAGCCTTTTTCAAGGTGAACGAACTTATATTTCAAAGCTTTATGCCTTTTTCAAGGTTATCAAACTTATATTTCAAAGCTTTATGCCTTTTTCAAGGTTACCAAACTTATATTTCAAAGATTTATGCCGTTTTCGAGGTTACCAAACTTATATTTCAAAGCTTTATGCCTTTTTCTAGGTTACCAAACTTATATTTCAAAGCTTTATGCCTTTTTCAAGGTTACCAAACTTATATTTCAAAGTCCTTGCAGTTCTTCGCTCTTTTGCAAGAGGTTACTCGCCCTTTTTCAGGACTTCCAATCTATGTGTGGCTTTTCATCATGCATTTTCGTGGTTAGCAGAATGGCTTCTCACAGATGGCGCCAAAATGTTGACCACAAAATCCGGCTGGACCTTGGACCAACACATATCAGCTCCTCCCTCTTGAACACGTGGATCTCCTGCGCACTGTGACAAACAATCAGTTTGCAAAGGGGGCCGAGGTGGCTCCCGTTTGCACTCCGATGCCAAAGTCAGTGCTCATTTTAAGCAAATATTTATTGGGTGCGGGAAATATAAGTGTGTAAAAGAGAGAAAAGGGAGTGAGAGAAATATCTTGTTAAGAGTATGAAATTGCTAACCCCTTACCAGGCGGGAGGAGTGCCATATTTATAGAAGAACTCGTTGTTCCGGATCATGACACGTGGCATACTTTACACTTTTCTTCACCCTAGCTCTTGGAGGTGACAACCTTGCTTTTTGACCGTAATCATTGCTACATTTCGTAGGGGATGGGCGCCTGTCACATCTTGGTAAAGGCAGTGTCACATCTCTGACTTCACGCCTTGTCCCATCCTTACATCCGAGGTGCTACTGTAAACACCTCGTCTAAGTATAAAGCGCCTCAGCTAGACACAAACCAGTTCGGCCGGAGGGGCTCCTGTGCCTTTCCACCTCGGCTATTGGCCCAGGGGGATGCCTTGAACTTCTAATCATGGGCTAAAGTTCGTGGACCCTTATTGGGCCCTCACTGGTGGCCCAACGCGTCACATTTCGGGTACGATCTCAACAATAATCATATTCAAAATGTATATAATGTTTGTTATCATCCTTAAAACATAATTCCCAACATATAAAATATAGCACAACATCAACATAGCTCAACAAAACCATTGTTGCTTTACTCAACCAATTCATCAAACACTTAGAGGACAATTGTGTTCTTAACTTTCAATTTGAAACATAATTTATCCAGTCAATCATAATCCATAAGAAACATTTAAGAATCTGAAATTTAAAGATAATACTTCAACATAATATAAAAACTTAACACAATATTATACAAATCAAGTTTCATTCACCTCTTGAATTCTAGGAAGGAAAAACCGTGCTTTGAGAGCTCAAACTTCAAGCAAAGCTTCTCCTACCTCTTCCCTTCCTTTCCCTTTTCTTTTCCTTCATTTTTCCCCTCTTTTTCTTCTCCTTTTTCCCCTCCAATTTCGGCCAGAAACTGTCTCCTTTGGCTGCCTCTTGGTTCTCTCTTTAAAATGAAGAAGGAATGGGTTAAATTGATCCTAAATTCAATTGTTTCAATCATCTTCAACTTTATTAGCTTTAAACTTAATAAATCAATCCAAAACTCTAATTTAAACCTTAAGCATGAAGGAGAGATTACTTCTTACCTTAAGAATTGAAATAGGAACTCAAGAACTCCTTTCTTGCTCAACTAGATTGAACTTCATGGCTTCATCATCTCAAATTTCCCTTCTTCATCTCTCAATTTCTCTCCTCCTCTCCTCTCGGTCTCACTCTCTCTCGTTCTCCTCTGTTTCTCCACCAACTTGAAGAGGATAAATGCTGAAATTTTGTTCTATATGTACATATATATGAAAATTTTACAAAACAGCCCCAAACATTCAAGTTAGCACAAGTTGACCCTTATGTAATTTCAAACTAAGTCCTTAAACTCTCTTTTCTATCATCCAAGCCCTATTAATTATGATAAATAATTACTTCTCACCAAAATAAGTTGGGTTTCAAACATCCCTTAAGATAAAAAATGACAAGTGTCTTCTCCAATAATATTTTAATACCAAAAATTCCAATTTTCTCTTTTCAAGGTGCCACTTTCGGGTCAATATTTGAAGGTCAAGACGAGCTCCATTTTGGTCAATCTTTATACCGTTGGAAATTTCATATTTCAACCTTCATAAAGGTTACAAATGCAAAGAAAATGGGTCATTATACCGTCCGTACCATTCATCCAAAAATGGCTGCTCGCTAGGTTTCTACACTTGGCCAAATTTCTAGAATTTTCAGCACATTTACCATTTCAAGCATGCAACTTCAACTTGATATTTGAAGTACTTCCTGGCCTCAATTGTGCTCGAATTTGATACCAATGCGTACATCTCATTTTTTACTATAAGGTAGTATAACATGCAAAGATATCGGATTATCATGTTGCTCGTAATATCCTCTCAAATGTGGTTACTCGACCACCAATTTACACTTAGAATTATTTTGAAGATTTTCAACATTCCAATTACTTCTCACATGTAACTTTAGCTCGATTTTTGAAACACTTTTTGAACTCAAATGTATCCAAATTTGATATCAATGCTTAGATCTCAGTATGAGCTATAAAATGGTATAACTTGAAATGGCTAAAGACCACTACATAATCCACAAATGATCCCAAAGTCGTGTTCATCACAATGACAAAACTGTAATTAATAGGATTTTCAAAATTTCCAACTTAGTCCTCGACTATGAAATTCAATCCGATTGAGTTCAAACATTGTATATAACTTTCTCTTATGTCAATTAGTCTCCAAAATTGCAAGTAATGCCAATTTCTCCCATTTTCTTATAAATTCTATATCATCTTGTCATACAAAACGTGAAATTGGCTCTTTTGTTAAGAAAATATTTGTATCCAACTTTCTAAATAAATTAACTAAGGTACGAAATTTTTGGGTTGTTACATATCGTGCCGATGATCTTGTTTTTCTTTGAAACTTATCTAAATCTTAATTTAAATGTATTTCAAAATATATCATGGATCGTACTTGTACAAAATTATTTGATTATTCTCATTGGTTCTCGTCAAAGTTATCAGAAAATTCAACTTTTCCCCCATAAAATAGTCACTAAGCAACCTTATCGAACTTTATTTTTACCCACTTCGTTAACATAATGTATTTCGCATTTTTTGTGGCATCCTTGGTTTCATTAATAAATATTTGGCTAAGATAAGATATTGCATTGTAATCCACTTGTTTCGTTTCTTTATTTATCTCAATTATGTCTCCAGATCATTCAATCATTGTCATCTCAATTGTATCTCTTGATGGTCAAGTCATTGTCAATTTTTGGAATTCTAATTTATCCACTTGTCGATATATGGAATGTTTAAAATCTTGATTTTCCTTCACATTCAGTGCATCGATTAAATGTGAGATCTATATCTCATCTTTCATGAAATTATTCAATTACTACATGGTCTTGCAATATAATCAATTAGTATCATTCGTGATCCAACTCAATATCGTATTATTAAAGATGACATGATAAACCTCAATTTGTTGGAATCTAAATGTATTTATTATCCTTTTACGAAAGCTAAATGACCAAAATTGAGTTTTCGTTTATAAAAGATTTTTCCTCTCACTTGCATGTGAAGGACGATCAAGATGATTGAGATCACTTTCTTAGTGATCCTCATCTTTGGCATTGCAAACCTTTCACTTGTCTCTCCTCTTACTGAAACCTTTCTTTGGTTAGGCTCATATAAATCATTCAACTAAAATTTTCTATTAAGTTCTTGTAAATTACCCAATATGTTGGATAACTATCTACCAAACTCTATGATTTATGAATCACATCTTCTAATTTGTCATTTTAATTCAGGAAATGATGTGATAATTATAACACTCGATTTTGATATTTTATTATTCAGGTGTTACTCATTCAGTTATACGTATTCAATGATTGATTCTTTCTGGTAATACCTGATGTGATACTTTTCCATTTATAAGTCACATCTTCTTCTTTGTTATTTCCCTTCATCAAAGAATTTGGAAATCCTAATCTCGAAACATTACATCTTGATTTGATTTTAACTCCAATACTACCCATTAATATTCATCTACCCATGGCATGATAAACTTGGTAGCCTGTGGATCAAGATATTCCTATTCGTAATTCTTAATCTTCAAAAGAGCACAACTCCCTAATTTTTTTCATATGTTGATCTGATTATGATTTTTTTCGACTCGAGTAAAATGTATTTGGGTCTATTCACTTTCCTTGATTTGAATTCATATGATTTGGATAATGTTTTCCTTTAGACCTAAAGGATTTTCTTTCCCTTGAACTTTCCTTATATTCCATTAATGTAGTTGTACCTCCTATGTTTCAAAGTATGACATTAAAAGCCGAAATGTAGTAAATTGGAGTTGTTAATGTGATTTCTTCGTCTATATCCTTACATTTCCTAATAGAACATTTTCTTGGCTCTTAAGTCCAAGGTTCTTTCTTCCTTTATGACAAGGAAAAAAATTGAAAGCTTTCCCTTGTTAGTAATTTCATGTAGGCCTCAATTCTCTCTATCAATTAATTTCTACATACATATGGCTTCATTTGGTAGAATCAACCTTTGTTCACACTGAGCTTAAATTGTCTTGTGATCATCAAATACAATAAACTCATACTTTGATCTAGTACAATTACAACTTTTGGTGGGTTAGTCGTTACCTTATTGTTAAAATGACTAAACAATCCTAATTTTATTAAAACTTGAATTGTATTTATTTCTCCTTTGGAATATGAAAATCTTGAAATATGTATCTACGAAAGAGACAATCTCTTCACATAAATATGAAATAGATCTAAAATCTTTTAGCTTGATTTTGCTATTGAGCTTTTCATTTGCATCCATATTTGTATAGACATATATGATTCAGTATATATAATACCTCTAGTTTGAATCTCAGCAAAATTATCAATTCATTGAGTTATTATGTCATAATCGAGAACTCTTAAATTCATCTCTTCTTATAGGAAATCCTTAACAAGGGAAACTGTATGACTCGTATAGCACTCTGTTTTGACATTTTGATTTGTATTTATCTTAAGTGCTATAGATCCTTTCAGGCCTCAGTATTTCTTTTGTATTGACTTCATTCACGATCATTGTTGTCTCAATTGCTGAAATTTCATCAACATGGATCAATGCAATACTCAAATAACAATACATTATTCTAAAATATGATAAGAAAAAAAATATGTTTTAGATGAGCTTGTTCTAAATCCTTCGATATCATTATGATGGATATTGAAATATCGAGTTTTTTGATAGCTTTATTTAGAGATCTCAAATCATCTTAAAATAATGTCAGTGTCATTCTCCATTTGAGAAAACCTTTACTATTGAAATCATCTAAGTTGATTGCATCAGAAGATTTAAAGTCTGAATTTATAAGAATGGGATACCATGACCCAAGATTTCAGATCTACGTTAGAATCCTTAAATAGACATATGATGAGATTCAAAGCGCGGAAGAAACGCCGAAAAGTTCCGAACTCAGGTTGTGGTTGGACGGATGAATCATGACCTGATACTCACGACGTGATGACTCGACGATGCGGAATAAAAAAACCATGACTTTCGAAACACCACAAGGATTTGCCCAATCTCCTTGATAAGTCTCTGATTTGAACGCCAAAAATATTCTCAAGAAATATTTGATAAGTTCGGTATTTGAACGCCACAAGAAATATTCTTGATAAGTTCGAAAACTTAGGAATCCACCTATATCTTTTATTGAATCCTCAATAAAACTGTTTATATCAAAATCAAAATCTCAAGTCTGAATTACAATGAATGGAAAAAGCGTATAAATAAGCAAAATAAAACCCTGGTCGTTAATCTACTCAAAGTAGGATTCTAATTAGGCTAAAATTCTAAAATAGGCAAACAAATAATTAAAAACAAAATTTAACCTAAAAATACGCAAAAACCCTAATTTCCGTCTGTATAATTGACTTGCTATTTTGAAGCCCCAAATGATGGAATTTTGCCATAAAATTAGTCGGATCAAGGGCTTTAGCCCATGAGTTTTGCTTATTGGCTCAATTCTACTCGAAAAACACATATTATGCATCTAATTCCGACATGGTTGACTGGATTGCACTTTTATTTGGCTTGAATATTTAACTTTTCCCGTCAAGCCTGCTATGACTCCGATTGTCGAGGGTCCGGAACACATCATACCCTCCTTCTTTAGGATGATTCGTCCCGAATCATAGCTTTGTTCCTGTTGTTTCACTTCACCTCCTGGATCAAACAGAAAATTTCTCTTGCCATTGCACATGATCAACCAAAAATATTCTGCAACGGGGGTCACGGGAATGACTTGAAGTTGAAACACCTTTGGACATTGGTGGCGTTGCCCAAATTTCCACGTACCATTAACCTGCAAGAAAGAATTAAATAGAACGGGGAGGGAAATGTTAGGTTCATGAGGTACAAGGTATGGATCCTTGTATTCATGAATTATCACCGTCAATTCCACCTTTTGAATCACGAGGCCCTTCTCTTCACCTCGTTCTCCTTTTGCAACTTCTTGCTCCCCCCCCCCCCCTCTATCTCTTTTCTCTCAAGCTCAGTTACTTCCTCTAACTCAAGATTTTCTAGCTCATCCACCTCTTCAATTTTTTTTTCTTTCAAATTCAACCACATCTCCTATCTCCACATTTTTATCACCACGCTCGTGCACTACCTCATTACTACCCAAATGTGGATCGTCCAATTCAACGCTCAAATCTTGAACTTCAACCTCAACTCCCAATTCCACCTTCTCCTCATCAAATTTTGGAGTTTGTTTATTTGTTTTTAATTTCAACTCTTCCTCCTTCTTATCAATATCCTTATCCCCACGATGCCTTCTATTACACCACTTTTCACTCTCCTTCCTTACCCTCCGTGAATCTTCTAGTGCTTCCTCTAATGTCAACCCATATAGTACGCATGTTTTCCCTTTCTTAAGGAATTTGTATATGTGCATACTTTTATCATAAACAGCATCTCTCCTATGTCTCCAAGGTTTTCCCAATAAAATATGATAAGATTTCAATGGCACTACATCACACCATACATCCTCACTATACCTTCCCTGGGTGATAGGCACTAGTACTTGTTGGTTATTTTGAAATTCCCAAACTCCCTCATCTACGTCATCCTATAAGGTTTATAGTGTGGTTCTAGGGGCAATCCTAATTTTTCAACCACGGTGCTACTAACAAAATTAGTAAAACACTTTCCATCAATTGCCAAACTGCACCCCTTATGATCCACATAACATCTAGTTTGGAATAAAGAGCCCCGATCATAATCCATTCCTTAAGTGGCGTTTCAAAAATTCAAGAATGAAGAGGATTTCGACATCAAATAGTAGGAACGAATTTTATTGCTGACTTGAAAGGGAACGAATTTTATTGCTGTTTTGGGAACGACTCTTTTTTTTTTTTTTTGAATAACGGATGAATTTTCGGAAAAAAAATTAAATTAAAAATAATAATTTTTTTTAATATAAAAATCTGAAAATTCGACACGAACGTAACAAAACAAACGGCACAGGATTTGGATAAGAATTAATTAAAATAAACACTTTTGAATTTTGTTGGAACGATTTTCTGGATTAAAGACTCAAGAACAAGAAGAACGCAAAAAACAAAAAACAAAACACTCAACAAGATATGAATGATTTTTATGGGACTCGATGATAAACATAAAAATCAAACTGGATAGAAAAACACAAGAACCTGAATTCAGAGTCCAGCTCTGATACCAGATGATGAGATTCGAAGCGCGGAAGAAATGCCGGAAAGTTCCGAACTCAGGTTGTGGTTGGACGGATGAATCATGACCCGATATTCACGACGCGATGACTCGACGATGGGGAATAAAGAACCACGACTTTCAAAACACCACAAGGATTTGTCCAATCTCCTTGATAAGTCTCTGATTTGAACGCCACAAATATTCTCAAGAAATATTTGGTAAGTTCGGTATTTGAACGCCACAAGAAATATTCTTGATAAGTTCGAAAACATAGGAATCCACCTATATCTTTTATTGAGTCCTCAATAAAACTGTTTATATCAAAATCAAAATCTCAAGTCTGAATTATAACGAATGGAAAAAGCGTATAAATAAGCAAAATAAAACCCTAGTCATTAATCTACTCAAAGTAGAATTCTAATTAGACTAAAATTCTAAAATAGGCAAACAAATAATTAAAAACAAAATTTAACCTAAAAATACGCAAAAACCCTAATTTCCGTCTGCATAATTGACTTGCTGTTTTGAAGCCCCAAATGATGGAATTTTGCCATAAAATTAGTCGGATCAAGGGCTTTAGTCCATGAGTTTTGCTTAGTGGCCCAATTCTACTCGAAAAACACATATTATGCATCTAATTCCGACATGGTTGACTGGATTGTACTTTTATTTGGCTTGAATATTTAACTTTTCCCGTCAAGCCTGCTATGACTCCGATTGTTGAGGGTCCGGAACACATCACATAGTGTATTGTGATTTGGAAACACTATATAGATTTAAGCAAGGGAGATATATAGCAAAGCAATTGAAACATTTGAAGATAATGAATTGTGCATTTGGATTATTTTCAGATTAACCCTAGTAAGAGCCTATCGCGAAGTCCATTGAAATGAGAAGTTTCTTAGGTCAGTAGGATACTATAGTCAAATCGTATTGTAGCGACATAATTTTTAAATGTCACTTTTATAAATTAACTTGTGCCGCTACGATTTTCCTTGTAAATTTTAGAATTTATTTTACGCCCGTCGAGTATTCTAGCAAAACATTTAATATAAGTATTCAAAACAATTTTTAATCTTTAAATTCGAATATTTTTATCTGGTCGAATTTTATACCCAACATCTATTTTAAATTACTCTTTGTCCAATTCTCCCCTTAAGCCCAAAGTATAGTCCAATATTGGCCAATTATATCCAAATTCTTGAAATCCAAGTAGTAGGGATCTTCAACAGTATAAAAAACCTAATTCAAATTTCCATTTCCAAATCTTCACTCATGCAGCTAGGCAAAAATTTATTTTCAGACTGCAACTAGGTAAATTTCTCCAACTCTTCAACCATTCCTTTCATCCATCATCATCAACCTCACACAAACATTGCAATAGGTTTTCTTCCAACCTGATTTTTTTTTTTTTTTTTTTGTAAATTCGAGTTTCAAGTCTAGTAGTCATTCTTGGCAGTCTAAGCAAGTAAAATTCTCCCAACAAATTTTCATTTTTCACGTAGCGACCGAGAATTTTCCATGACTTATTTAAATAATTATTATTTAAAACATGTCGCTACGACTTTACCTATTTATTTTAAACACATTTTCGTCTAGCCATTTAAGTAAAATTTAATATATTTAAATTTATCTTAGTTTAATTTAAAATTTTATTAAAATTTTCTCATTTTCATTATTTTAAAATCCAAATTTATCATTTACCTTTAAGTCCAAGCTTTAAATTATTTTTAAATCCAAATTTTAAAATTTATTTTAGATCCAAACTATTTCGATTGAACCTAAACTTCAACTCTAAGCCCAAGTTCTTGAAACCCAACCAATTCTACACGTTTTTTTTTTATTCTTCTTCTTTCCCAGAAGCCTGTCTTCGAAACCTTAAGTTTTCCATCCATGGATTTTTACCAATTTCCAAATAATTCTTTCCCCTCTCACGCCACAACAAATTGGTATATCCCTTCAATCATTCCCCAGCTCATAAACCATTCTTGCATCCCCAAATTCTCTCCCTCAACTCCCCTCAATCAACCCAAATTCCTTCAATATTCCTCAAATCATATGCTTCCAAAAACTTACCAAAAATTTGTCAACAATCAGCAGCATATACTCCCCTTCATCCCCATCACAACACACGTTCACAAACACATAATCCTTCACAGCAATTCCCTCCAGAATTCTTGGTAAGCACCCCCCCTCAAACCACATTTACACAATCTGCAAACATATTGATTCACACCATCACCCCCATTCGTACCCAATCCAATTAATGGAATTGGAGAAATTGAAAGTAGTTTTTTCTTCAATCCAAACAATGGATTCGAAGAAGGCAAGGAATTCAGATTTCCCAACACACGCATACACAAATCTCCTAAACCGAATCACACCACTCACAGTCACTGCCTCCATTCCCATAGAAACTATTACTCACACATTGCAACCCACCATCTGCATCACTCAAACCAGACTCCAAGCATCCACCGAAATCGCACCACCACTACAGCCTCCATTACCGGAACACATCATACCCACGACCACTGTCACCTCCAAGCCTCGAACTACCACTTAAATCTATAACCTTCAGAACCTAGCACAACCCCAAACGCCACCAGCCACCACATTTAACAACTTCAAAGCCACCGCCTCCCGCTACTACCCCAATTAGAAATATCCACCACTCATCACCAAACAAAAACCCAAGAAACCCAATATAGAATTTTATTCAAGACTTACCTCAACCCTCGATCACTTTCAACCGCACATATTGCCAGAAAATCCCAACTCCAAACTTCGGTTTTTGCACAAGATCAAGCCCCCAAATTAGCTTCCCCTTTCACACACCTCCACCCACGCCATCCCCGCCATGAGATGGCGGCACCATCGCCGGCGAATGACTCCGGAAGCCCCAAGGAGAGATGGGCCGATCGCCATCTCGGTCTCTCTTCTTTGTTGTACCAAATAGAGAGAGAAATGAGGGATTTGTTCTCTTATTTGTTTTGATTTTTGTAAATTACCCCTTAAGTCCCTCCAATTTAATGATGTTTCAAATCTTCAACCCTAAGCTTCTAAGTTAATTATTTTAACCCCTGCAGTTTTTAAAATATTTAGTTTGTCCCTAATTCCAAAATTTCATATTTGCATGAACAGTCCCTAACTTTTCCAATTTTCACGATTTAGTCCCTAAAGTTCTTAAAACTCTAATTTCTTTTACACAAATCTACTTTTAAAGCTTTCTTTATCTAAAAGTCTAATATTAGTCATTTATTTATAGGGCTAGACGAGGCGCGAAAGAATTAGAAAGTTTTATTCCGTTTGCTCAATACTCGAGAAATAAGGTAGACTCTTATTTACAAAATTTATATTTCAAAAGTGCGCATCAATAATTATTTGGATTATAAGTTTAGCATGTATGATTGTGTTCATGAGAATTACTTGCTTTCTAAGCATGAGACTATGTTACGAGAATTTACTTGCTTAAATGCATGAGACTTGAACTTGTATGTTATTTACTTGTTCATGAGAATACTGGTGATCGTTAGAGACCTGAGACTTGAATATCATGATTATGTGTTTTAATTTATAATGTTAAATGATTATTTTGCGCGAGACTACTAAGTATTTCTTTGAAATACTCACGTTTTCCAAAATAAATTTTGCAGATGACGGAGTTAGCGGTAAGGCGTACGATGGTGGCCATTATTGAGATTTTAGAAAAGTTTTATTTGAAATTGAAACTTATTTATTTCATGTTTGTTCCAAGTTTATTTTTCAAATTATTTCAATATTCGAATTCTTGACCATTTGAGTCAAACTTTATAAACTTATGCGATTGATATTTCAGTTATTTTTCGCTTAATTATCGTTTTGAAAGTTAGTTGAGACGATGAAGTGGCGTTCCGGGTGTTTAGAACCCGGGGCGTTACAGGTGGTATTAGAGCGGGTCTACATTTCTGTAGACTCTCAAATTTTCAAAAGGGATTTTCAAAAATATTTTTAGCAATAAAAAAAATTTCCACCGCCATCGCCTCTTCACTGACTCTGATGTAAAGAAAGTATATTTAGATATGATAAAGTATTTTGGAGACATGAGATTTTATGAGAATTTAGAGAAGAAGAAGAGCTTGTATCCAACCAAAAAATGAGTTTGAGCATAATTTGAAAATAAGTTAAAGATTTTATTTTTATGTCCTCGTAAATTTAACTAAGAGAGATTAAAGAATTTACCCCTATTTTGGACTTTGCATAATTGATATTTAGACATAGAACCTTTCACGAGAAGTCAGCAGAGGAATTTAGATATAATATACACGAGATGTTTATCGTATAGGAAGGCGCTTTTTTTGTAACGACCTGACTCCCTCGCTGGGGCTTTCTTCGAGTCGTACTCATGGTCTTTCCACTCCCCCTGGCTCCCTCGCAGGGGCCTTCTCCAAAAGTGGATTTTTGCCTTCTGCAGGATTTGAAGCAAGGGAGCCGGATCGTTACATTTCATTCCGAACACTAAAGTTGTCTTCATTCAATCATAAAAAAAAGGGAAATTTCGAGTTTGGTAGAAACTCAACGTCTCGGTTCAAACCCAACAATCCAATCCACATTATTTATACATTTTCTCCATGTGAGTACTTTATCAAATAGATCACTAATAAAATAAAAACAATGAGAGAATAGGAAGGATGAAGATGAAGCCGTGAATGGAGTCGAGTTCGAAGTGAGTCGGTAGCTTCAATCCTTTGTCCCCCATACCTAGTATTTCTTTTGACTGAATATCCAAGTACAACAAGGGACACTCGGAGACCCACTTTTTTTTCCCTGGCAGTGAATGGCTCTACCGTCGAAATTCTACTATTGTCGATTTTTATTCCTCCCTCTTTCGCCAAGAACACTGTCATGCGAACCACCATTTGCCATTTGCCTTCCTCCTCCTGCCTCAATGTTGGTCGGAAATCATCAAAACATGAAACCCAATTTTCGAAATCACCCAGCATCTTCTCCTTTCTCTCTGTTAATGTCGAGTATAATGAATTGGGGGTGGGGGTTTTGGTATAAAATGACAAACATGACTTTAAATCCTAGAGTTTGCCAAAAGTTTAAGTTAGCCCTTGATTTTAATTCACCTCTCTCTTTGGCCCTAAAGTTTGGTCTTCTTTAAATTAAATTTTAAAAGAACTTTATGATTTCATCAACTTGGCCCCAAACTCTCTAATTTTGATAATTAGACCCTAAACAATTTAAGGATTTATCAAGTCACTCATTCCTTTACTTTCAAAAGTTCAATTAAGTCCCTAAAAGTTTTAAAGTATTAATGAGGACTTAGTATCCTAAATTAAATTAATTTTTTCTTGCTAGACGAAGTCGCAAGAAAAGTTTAAGGCACGGTATTTTTACATCCGTTCAATTTCAAGAAAATTTCGAAGACTTGAGGTGGGGCTTACATTAAAGCAATTGTGGTTATTTTGTCCATGTTATTTTCTAATGTATGATTTTAATTGTGATATAATGATTCTACGTATGAAAAGGTTGTCAGGGACCGTAAATAGGGGGATTGAAAGTGGTCATTGGGGTTGTCCCACAGTGCACAATTTTATTTAGCGCTGATAACATGTTGTCAAGGACCGTAAATAGGTCCGGGATCGAAATTGGGCCTTGGAGATGTTCCACAGTACATATTTTAAAGGAAATTTTGTATTGGTATTAGATTCATAATTTGATTTCATGTTTGGATTTAACTAGACTGATTGTTATATCTCAACTGAGTATTATTCATTATGATCACCCCACTATTTCCACCCTTTCAGGTTAAGGAGCTCAGCAAAGCATGACAATGAGTGAGGCAATTTTGATTAAATGATAGACCATTAAATTTATAAATTTTTAAAACAAGTATTTTAATATTTTGTTTCCCTTTTGTCAATTAAAATTCGAATTTTAGCATTTTTGCAAATTTTGGCACTTTACTTATTATACTTGGTGTTGACATTTGGTTGTGAGTAAATTATTTAAAGAATGTTTCCACATTTTGTTTCTAATTTTCTATAGTTGTAAAAAAAAAAAAAAAAATACGCATTTTGGCATTTATTGAAAATAATTATTTACAGGATTTTTGGACTTTAGAATTTGGGATGTTACAATATGGTATTAGAGCGCAGGTCTACCTTTTTATAGACTTGTGAAAATTCTACAATTTAAATTTGTTTGAGGAAAATGTTAAATATTTAATTTCAATGCGACACGCTCTTGCCGCGAGACGCCGACTCCGAAAAGGTAAAATGTTTAGAAAATTTACTTGATGAACTTTGGAAATTTTCATTTGCTAGATATCATGAATTTATTACACAACTACATCTGAAATTGAATGTTTACAACGAAAAGTTACATGAGACTGAAATTTTACTATAGTTGATGCAGTGTATCCAGTACATGTTATAAAAAATTTCACATGAGTTATTACGTTTAGGAATTGGACTTGTGATGTGAAGTATTTAAAAAAAATTCAGAAATTATAAATTTAGTCCTCGGAATTAGACTAAAACATGTAGTAAACTATTTCATTGGACTTTAATTTCATAATTGGTATGCCAAAAAGAACGTATGAGAGAGATTGGTAAAGAGAATTATTTGTGGAATTCAATAGGAGAACATATTTCGGATTATGAATATTGGTTGCAATTTTATTATTTTGTTTTCCTTTTGGAAAATCTGAGATTATAATTAGCTCCACTATGTTTTTCTATGATTTTTCCTTTTGATATTTTATTATTCATGGATGAGCATTGTGAATTGCACAATTAAGTGGATGTTGAGATAAATACTGTTACGGTTTAGGGAATGTCTTGTAGAAAAAACCAAGCTCCCGCGAAGCGAGTTACTAGAAGCCAAGCTACCCCAGGCCAGGCTGCTACTGGCGATGCAGGGAATAATCTATTAAGGGATCTCGTGAATGCTCTCCAAGGGCTCACTCAGCAACAAGCTCCAACAGCTCCACAAAATGCCCACAATGCACAGAACCCATAGGCTAATGCAAATAACACCAGCATGGTGGTTGAACAGTTTCACAAATATAAACCACCAACTTTCAATGGTCGAGTAGGACCCCTAGCTGTAAAGGAATGGCTAAGGGCATTGGAACGAATATTTAAACATATAGCGTGCTCGGACACTCAAAAAGTGTCATGTGTTGTATTCCAGCTTGCTGAGGATGCAGATCATTGGTGGGAGTAACATCAGCGCACAAGGACTTAGGCGCAGCAATGGGAATTGACATGGGAATGATTCAAAGAACTGATAACACAAAGGTATTTTTCGTAGTCTTTTCAGGATCAGAAAGAGACAGAGTTCCTTGAACTTAGGCAAGGAAGTTTGTCGGCTGTAGAATATGAGACGAAATTCAACCAGTTGTCCAGGTATGCAACCCATCTGGTTGACACTGATATCAAGAAAGCTAGAAGATTAAAAAGGGGTTTACGCCCAGAAATTGAAGGAATCGTGGTAGGTTTGGGACTCACTACCTATGCCGAAGTGATAGAGCAAGCACAAGCTATATCATCTCGCTTAAACCTGGAAAAGACTACTTAAAAACCTACAGAGGCACTAGTGAAAAGGAAATGGGATAGTCAGAATATGGGCAAAGGCAGATATTAGAACAAGAAAGGAAAAACATGGGGAAAATTTGAGGAAAAGGCTAGCACTGAGAAACTTATATGCCCGAGGTGTGATAAGCGTCACTATGGGGAGTGCTTGCTTGGAAAGGGGCTATGCTTTAGATGTAAGAAACAAGGTCATTTTGCTGGTGAATATCCTGAATTCAAGGGTAAAGAAGATGCTAAGAAGGGAAAGGCTCGAGTCTTCACTCTTACTCAGAAGGAGGCAAAGAAGGACCAAGACGTGATGACAGGTATTCTATCAGTATTCAATATACCTACTATCGTTTTGATTGATTCTGGTGCTACGAATTCTTTCATTTCTGCTAATTTTTATGCTAAGACTGTAAATGTGTGTGAAAGTGTGAATGATGCTGTAGAGGTTAGTATTCATTCAGGTGAAACTATTATCACAAATCTAATGTCGAAAGCTATTAAGTTTGAAATAGATGGGAAGAACTTAGAGCTTGAATTGTATTTATAGATATGAGGGATTTTGATATCATTTTAGGCATGGCCTAGCTTAGTTGTAATCACGCTACAATTAAGTGTGATGAGAGGGGGGGTGCTCTTTCATAAACCTGTGAGTTCACCTTCTTTGGGACAAAGGTCAAAACTATGCCACATATCATATCAGTGTTGAAAGAAGGATGGATCGATGAGGATGTACATCGACTACAGGGAGTTGACTCACCTCACAGTCAAGAATAAGTATCCTTTGCCATGAATAGAAGATTTATTTGATCGGTTAATGGGTGCCAGTATATTCTCGAAGATTGATTTGAGATCAGGTTATCATCAGTTGAAGATTAAGGACAGTGATATTCCAAAAACCACATTTAGGACTCGGTACGGACATTACAAATTCACTGTGATGCCGCTTGGGTACACTAATGCACCGGCTGTCTTCATGGACTTGATGAATTGAATATTTCATCCATACTTGGATCGGTTCATAATTGTCTTTACTGATGATATTGTGATTTATTCAAGGGACAAGGAACAACATGAGGAGCATCTCAGCATTGTGTTATAGACACTTCGACAAGAAAGGTCGTATGTAAAATTCAAGAAGTATGAATTCTAGCTCGATCGAATTGGTTTTCTTGGACATGTGGTTACCTAAGATGGTATTGAAGTTGATCCAACCAAGGTTGAGACTATCACTAACTGGACTGCACCAACAAATATAAATGAAGTTCGTAGTTTCTTGGGATTTGCTAGCTATTGTCGAAGGTTTATCGAAGGATTTTTGAAAATAGCTGGGCTAATGAAACAGTTGACCAGGAAAGGAGTAAAGTTTCAATGGACAAAAAAGTGTGAGAAAAGTTTCCAAGAGCTGAAACAGAAATTGATATCTGCACTAGTTTTGGCTGTTCTAGAGGGTCAAAAGGTTTTGCTATCTACAGTGATGCATCAAAATAGGGTTTGGGATGTGTACTGATGCAGCATGGAAAGGTGATTGCATCTGCCTCTGGACAGATGAAGCCACGTGAGAAAAACTACCCTACACGTGACTTGGAATTGGCGACTATAGTTCATGCTTCAAAAGTATGATGACACTATCTATATGGTGGTAAGTGAGAGATATGCACAAATCATAAGAGTCTCAAGTATTTCTCCACTCAGACGGAATTGAATATGAGACAGAGAAGGTGGTTGGAGTTAGTTAAAGATTATAACTGCACTATCCACTACCACCTTGGCAAGGCCAATGTTGTTGCTGATGCACTTAGCCGGAAAGGTAAAGGACAGTTAGCTGCCCTAACTAGTCAAGAACAGTTGATCAAGGACTTTGCCAACATGAGACTTGAGGTTTTGACTCCTCCATGTCACACAACTGCAATTATAGCTGCTTTGATTGTTCGACTGACTCTTAGAGATAGAATTAAAGAAGCTTGGGGTAAAAATAATTTTTTGTGTAAGATTAAGGACCGAGTACTCACTGGAAGTATTAAAGGTTTTAAAGTATAAACTGATGTCACTCTCATGTTCAAGGGGAGACTGTGTGTACCAAAGGATGAAACCTTGAGAAAGGAGATTCTAGAGGAAGCAAATTATTCACCTTAACTGCACACCCAGGAGGTACGAAGATGTACCTAGATCTACGAAAGATTTATTGGTGGCGAAACATTGATTTGATCCAAAGTAGGCATCGAAAGGTGAAGTCGATTTATTGGCAATACGACAGTGATCTGCTTGAGAAACGTAGCAAGTTCCATGTTGGGGTCGAGCCATGAAGATGGACGGATCAAGCCAAGGAGAAGGGTCTAAGTTCAAGGGCCAGGAGCATGATTACAGCCGTAAAAATGGGCTCTCACGGCCGTAACTCTCTGTCGAGGCAAGGGAAGAAATCCAAGTTTTTGATTCTTACGGCCGTAAATTAAGAAAACTCACGACCGTAACTTGTTATCGGGTAAAATGAAGTATTTCAGGAAAAAAATACTTACGATTGTAAGTCCAGAAGTCATGATCATAATGGTCAATCAGAAAATTAGTTACGGCCGTAAGGCTCATTTTCATTACCGTAACTTCAATTTTCCTGATTTTAGCGAATTTTAATTGGTTTCTATTTTTAAATAATTATTGCCATATTTTGAACCCTAATTGCAGCTAGGGCTAGGTTTAAGGTGTTTTGACTATATTATGTTATGTTTTTCATTATGAACATTAGACAACTTTGATATTATTAAATTGAAATTGAGATTTTCTCTCTAGAAAAAGGGGGATTCCTTTTCTTGTTCTTCAAGAACACAAATTCCGAACTTATCAAATATTGTGAAATATTTGTCGCATTCCAATCAGAAACTTATCAAGGAATTTGACATCCTTGTAGCGTTTCAAAAACCTCGATTCTTCAATCAGCATAGTCGAGTCATCGTGTCGTGATTTTCGGGTCAAGGTCCTATCGTCAATCCTATCTTTTAATTTCGTTATTTTATTTCTTATATTCTTGTGTTTGGCTGAATTTAGAACTTTCCTATTGTTGTGTCATTTATTCCACGTTGTTCAGTTCCCCGATTGGGCTCGTATCAAACATGAAAAGGTCGATTGGCTTGTTTATTGAGAAGTGCATGACTTGCCAACAATTTAAAGCTGAACATCAATGACCGTCTGGATTGTTGAACTCACTTGAGATCCCAAAATGGAAGTGGGAATACATAGCAATGGATTTTGTCATTAGACTTCCTAGATCAGCTGGAGGCCATCAAACTATATGGGTCATAGTTGATCATTTGACAAAATATGCTCATTTTCTACCAATGAAGATGACTTTTAGTTTAAATTAGTATGCTCAATTGTACATCAAAGAAATTTTAAGATTGCATGATGTACCAGTTTCTTGAGTGTCAGACAGGGATACCAGATTTACATCCAATTTATGGGAAAGCCTGAAAATAGCTATGGGAACTAGATTGAAATTCAGTACAAAATATCATCCACGGACAGATGGACAGTCAAAGAAGACTATAAAAACTTTATAGTATATGTTGAGAGCTTGGGTTTTCGACCTTGGTGGTAACTGGGAAATGCATTTACCATTGGTTGAGTTTGCATATAACAATAATTTTCATGCTACTATTGGTATGGCACCGTATGAAGCTCATTATGTCAAAAAGTGTAGATCACCAATTCATTGAATGAAGTTGGTGAGAAGAGGGTTCTAGGTCCAGAAATAGTGGAATAGACTGTAAGCGTTGTGGAGAAAATTAGAGAAAGGATTAAAGCAGCACAAGATAGACATAAGTCTTATGCTGACAAGAGACGAAAAGAACTTCGATTTGAAATTGGTGAAAAAGTGTTCCTTAAAGTGGATCCTATGAAAGGTGTGGTGTAGTGATCGAGAAATTTTCAAACTTAAAAGACTTGTTTTACCAAACTTGTCGCTACGACTCTCCAACCTTAACGGTTATTATTCAAAACTAGCGCTCTCGTCTAGTCATATTAATTATTTTAAGATTTTAAGAAAGAAGAAATTTTGAAGTACCCAAGTATTTTAGATCAAGAAAATTTAAATTTCGAGGACGAAATTATTTTGAGGTAGGGTTGTAGCGACCGAGAATTTTCGTGATTGATTTTGAATAAATATTATTTATCTTTAAAAACGTGTTGCTACGACTTTGCCCATTTAGTTTTAAAACTCGTGTGTGTCTAGCCATTTTAAGTGAAATTAAAATCATTTAAAAATGTTAGTCCAATTCTGATTTCAATTTAAAATGTCCCAATGTCATTATCTATTTTATGTTCAAACTTCCAATTCTAGCTAAATCTCCAATTTTAAATTATTTTAAAAATCTCAAATTATTATTTCCTAGTTCAAAATTTTCAAATTCTAATATCTTGTCCAATTTAAACTAATTTAATTTCTCTTTAATCCCAATTTAGAAACGACCATTCACCTAGTCATCTATTCCCCACATTTCTTTTTCCACTTTACAACAAATTCTTATTTTCCAAAATTTTACCTCCCCACACGTCCATACCAGTTCTACAATCCTTAACTCTCTCCCTCAACTCCCTCAATCAAATTCCATTCTTGCATGTTTCCTATAATTTTTCCCAATTTTATAATTTCTCAATTTAAGTCAATCAAATTCAATATTTCTCTCCTACTCAAATTGTGTTCCCCCTTACATAATTAATTTGCAAAACTCATTCAAATTGAAAACTCCCTTCAATCACATTTCTTAACAAGCTCTATATTTCCCATGATCACTCCTTAAGCCCAATTATTACTACAATCTTCCACTTCACATTTTCTTTTCTTTCTTCCTATAAATTTTCCTCTTTCAAGTATCAAGCTCTACACATTCATGGATGATTGTTAATTCCCCAAAAATTCCTCGGTTGACTTCTTGCGAAAGGTGCCATGTCTATATATCCAATTATGCAAAGTCCAATTAGGCGGGGTTTATCCATTTCTCTTAGTTAAATTACGAGGACGTAAAAATATTTAAAAAATCTTTCAAATTATACTCAAACTCGTTTTCTTTCTTTCTTTCTTATTTCGGATACAAAAATCTTTCTCATTCTTTCTCATAAAATTCTCAAAATACTTCATTTCTCATGTATCCGAAATCATCATAACATAAACTTCATGATAAAATCATTTACCTTCGGAGTTGGCGGAGCGAACGATGGCAGTGGCAAAAATCATCAAAACATCATTTATTATTATCTTTAAAAAAAAAATTCTCTTTTCAAAATTTGCAAGTCTACAGAAACGTAGACCCGCTCTGATACCACGCTGTAACGCCCCGAATTCCGCGGAACCCGGGACGCCACTTCATCGTCTCAAACTAACTTTGAAAATAATGATTTAACGGAAAATAAAACAACAATTGAAATTTCATTTCACATAATTTTATAATGTTTGACCCAAAAGGTCAACAATTCGAATATTGAAATAATTTGGAAATAAATTTGGAACAAACATGAAATAAGTTTCAATTTCAAATAAAAAATTTCTAAAATCTCAATAATGGCCACCATCGCACGCCTTGCTGCCAACTCCGTCATCTGCAAAAATTTTTTTGGAAAACGTGAGTATTTCAAAGAAATACTCAGTAGACTCGCGCACAATAATTATTTAACATCATAAATTAAAACACATAATCATGATATTCAAGTCTCAGGTGTCTAACGATCACCAGTATTCTCATGAACATACAAGTTCAAATCTCATGCATTTAAGCAAGTAAATTCTCGTAACATAGTCTCATGCTTAGAAAGCAAGTAATTCTCATGAACACAATCATACATGCTAAACTTATAATCCAAATAATTATTGATGCGTACTTTTAAAAAACGTAAATTTGTGAATAAGAGTCTACCTTAATCACTAGTTTGAAAGTTGAGCAAGAAAGTTCACGTTGTTCTTCTAAATGTCCAAGCGTCTCGTCTAGCCAATAATAAATAAACCTTAAAGTGGTATTTGGAAATCAAATATTTTTGAAACAAAAGAGTTTTAAAATAAGAAAATAAAAGTTTAGGGGATTAAATTAAAAATCAAACATAGTTGGGATTTATAAATATATAGATATCATTTTTAAATCAATATGGACAAAATTAAAGAGACTTTAAAATATGGGGGCTTAAATAATAACTTTTGAAATTTAGGGCTGGAGATATATCTTTTTAAATCAATAAGGACTAAAATAAATAACTTTTTAAAAAAACGTGAGCTGAACATGGCGGTGGCGGCGGCTGTGGTGCTTGACTGGATTTATGCAGTAGGCGGTAGAGATGATGATGCATAGGTTTTTTGTGGGTGTGGTTTCGGGCTGCAACAGATCTTGGGTGTAGGCGGTGGTAGAGGTGATGATGATGATGATTCAAATGATGGTGAAATGGTGGATTGGAATTGTGGTTGCTTGGCTATGGCAATAGCTGATTTGGTGTTGCCATTGGTGATGCTGGTTGGCTATGGAGGTTGGTGGTGATGGTTGATTGCAGTGTTTAACAGTGGTGATTTGGAGTTGGTGCATGAAGATGGTTTGCAGAAATGTGGTTTGGCTAAGGTTCTGAATTGTGGCAGTGGGTAGGGGCTCGGTGGTGTGAATAGTGAGTTATAGGCTGGTTTTGATACAGTTTTTTGGTAAGCTAATTAAATTCAAGGGAAAATTTAAACAATTGATTCAATTATACAAGGGGAGATGACATGGATTGAGGGAAGGTGATGGGGAAGAAAAATGTGCTTAATATGAAAAATGGAAGTTGGGGAGGAATTTTTCGGGAAATAACAATCATCCATGAATGTGTAGACCTTGATACTTGGAAGAGGAAAATTTATAGGAAGAAAGAAAAGAAAATGTGAAGTGGAAGATTGTAGTAATAATTGGGCTTAAGGAGTGATCATGGGAAATATAGAGCTTGTTAAGAAATGTGATTGAATGGAGTTGTCAATTTGAATGAGTTTTGCAAATTAATTATGTATGGGGGAACACAATTTGAGTAGGAGAGAAATATTGAATTTGATTGACTTAAATTGAGAAATTATAAAATTGGGAAAAATTATAGGAAACATGCAAGAATGGAATTTGATTGAGGGAGTTGAGGGAGAGAGTTAAGGATTGTAGAACTGGTATGGACGTGTGTGGAGGTAAAATTTTGGAAAATAAGAATTTGTTGTAAAGTGGAAAAAGAAATGTGGGGAATAGATGACTAGGTGAATGGTCGTTTCTAAATTGGGATTAAAGAGAAATTAAATTAGTTTAAATTGGACAAGATATTAGAATTTGAAAATTTTGAACTAGGAAATAATAATTTGAGATTTTTAAAATAATTTAAAATTGGAGATTTAGCTAGAATTGGAAGTTTGAACATAAAATAGATAATGACATTGGGACATTTTAAATTGAAATCGGAATTGGACTAACATTTTTAAATGATTTTAATTTCACTTAAAATGGCTAGACACACACGAGTTTTAAAAATAAATGGGCAAAGTCGTAGCAACACGTTTTTAAAGATAAATAATATTTATTCAAAATCAATCACGAAAATTCTCGGTTGCTACATGTGGCAAGGTTTGGAAAGAGAGGGAAACTTAGGCCAAAGTTTATTAAACCTTTTGAGATCTTGGAAAGAGTTGGAGATGTGGCCTATATGTTGGCTTTACCGCCAGAGTTATCAGTAGTACATAATGTCTTCCACATTTCAACGTTAAGGAAATATGTCCATGATCCGAACCACATTGTTAGTTATGCATCTTTGGACGTTAACAAGGATATGACATATGAGAAAACTTCCGCGGTCATACTTGAGAGGAAAGTTCATACCTTGAGGAATAGAGATATTCCATTAGTTAAAGTTCAATGGAGCAAACACGCTAAAGAAGAAGAAACTTGGGAAAAAGAAGAGGAAATCATAGCCAAGTACCCAAACATTTTTAATCCAAGTTTAATTTCGAGGAAGAAATTTATTTAAGTGGGGGAGATTGTAGCGACCTGAATTTTTAAATGTCAATTTTATAAATTAACTTGTGTCGCTACGATTTTCCTTGTAAATTTTAGAATTTATTTTACGCCCGTCGAGTTGTCTAGCAAAACATTTAATATAAGTATTCAAAACAATTTTTAATCTTTAAATTCGAATATATTTATCTGGTCAAATTTTATACCCAACATCTATTTTAAATTACTCTTTGTCCAATACTCCCCTTAAGCCCAAAGTATAGTCCAATATTGGCCCAATTATATCCAAATTCTTGAAATCCTAATAGTAGGGCTCTTCAACAGTATCAAAACCAAATTCAGATTCAATCTCCAAATCTTCACTCACACAACCAGGCAAAAATTTATTTTTAGACTGCAACTAGGTAAATTTCTCTAACTCTTCAATCATTCCTTTCATCCATCCATCATCAACCTCACACAAACATTGCAACAGGTCTTCTTCCAACCAGATTTATTTTTTGCAAATTCGAGTTTCAAGTCCAATACTCATTCTTGGCAGTCTAAGTAGGTAAAATTCTGACGTGAAACGAAGAGCAGAATTAACGCTGGAAAGTTCTGAACCCAGGTTGTGGATGGACGGAGGAATCTTAACCCAAACTTCATGACGCGAGGATCGACAATGCGGAAGAAAGAACCAAGACTTTGGTAACGCCACAAGGGTTTGTCTAGTTTCCTTAATAAGTTTCTGAGTTTAACGCCACAAATATTCACGAATATTTGATAAGTTCGATTGAATGCCACAAGCAATAATCTTGATAAGTTCGAAAGGAAAATATAGGAATCCACCTATAATTTATAGAATCAATCAATAAAAACGTTTATTAAAAATCAAGTCTTTTTATTACAATGAATGAAATAGCATATAAATTAGTAAAAATAACCTAACAACTAGGGTAGTCGCTAATGGGCTCAAATTAGAATTCTAATTGACCTAAAATAACTAAGACTGAAAAGGAAACAAAATCCGCAAATTTCTGGACGATACTTGGTTACGACAGTGAATGTGACACTTACGGCTGTAAGTGTGTTTCTATCGAGGTTTACAGCCGTAACAAATAAACTTACAGCCGTAAGTATTCAAATGCTAGAAATCTTCATTCTGACTCAAGAGAAGGTTACAGCTGTGACCAGTTGGGCTTACGACCGTGAAGACACTTCTGATCCTCGAACTTCGATCCTTTGACTCGGCTTGATCCGTTCGTCTTCTAGACTTGACTCCAATATGAAACTTGCTCGTTTTTTTATGTAGATTGTTGCCACATTGCCCATATCTTGATTTATCATTTTGTCTCCTACTTTGGATCACATCATCCTCCCTCTCTTGAAAAGGATTCGACCTAGAATCAACTTTTGGCCTGCTTTTCAAATGCGTCCTGCTTTTGGGGGCTTGATGTAGAATTTTTCCACCTGGATCAAATGAAAAATTCTTGTTTCCCTGCAATGGGATCAACTAACAATACCATGGAACTTGGATTATATGAATGGAACGAATCACAAGCTCCCTTTGGAAAAAGTAGTGTAGCCCAAATTTCCAAGCACAATTAACCTGCAAAAAATATTTAAATAAAATAGGCTGGGGAATGTTAGTTTCACAAAATACAAGGTATGGATCCTTGTATCCATGATGAATCATCACCACCTCATCATGTCCAACAATGAGGCTCTTCTCTTCACCTCTTTCCTTCTTTGCAACCTCTTGCTCAATCACCTCCTTCTCTTTTTCCTCGCACCCCAACCACCTTTTCTAATTCCACATTTTTATCAAAATTTCATGCAATTCCTCTCCACCACTCAAATGTAGATCTTCAACTTCAAAATTCAAAATTTGTACTTCTACCCCAACTTCCAATTCATGCCTCTCATCAACAACAATTTTATTCTCAATTACTTAAACCTCATGCCTCCTATCAAAAATTATATCATTTTGTTCACCCATCTCTTCACTACCCAATTTTTCATCTTCTACCACAAAATTCGGAGTTTCTACTTCTAACTTCAACTCTAGCTCACCCTCCTCCTTCTCAACATTCTTAATCCGAGGCTCAACTATAATATTTTTTTCACTCTCCTTTAGTTATTTAACCACATCCTCTCTTTTCTCCTCTTTCTTTTGCAACTTAGCCAAATTTTCTCTTAGCTAAATTTTCTCTTTTTGCCTCTCATTCATACATCTTCCTTTCCTCAAAGATTTTTGGTTGAATCCTTAAAATCGCCTTCGTATCAATCTCCTCTCTCCTCTTAACCCCAATTCCATTCCTAGATTTATGATCTCGCCTCTTATCCTTCCTAGCTCTAGAATTAGATTGAGATTGCTCCTTTCGAAATTTAGCTATCTCTTTTTCTTGTTTATCCATTCTCATCCTAAAATCATTCAACAACCTCAATACACGATCTTTAACGTTACCCTTTCTAGATGGAGATTTTTCTTGAAAATTGGACGTTGTGAAATGGAAGGAAAAGTATAATGGAATGAAATATTTCGACACAAGAACTAAAGAATGAATTTTGGAATTATTTGTGAATTTTTCGATTTTTTTAAACTCGAAATTCGACTACGAGTGTAATGAAACAAACGGAACTGAATCCGAAGAAGAATTGAAGAAAATAAACATTTTTGATTTTTTGTGGATTTTTATTTGGATCAAAAATTGGAAAATTTTACTGGCATGAAGAACAAGAAACTTGAAAACAAAACTCAACAACAAGATTTGGATAATTCTCATGTGGACTCTATGATAAATACATGGAATTAAACTGGATAGAATAAAAACCTGAATTCAGAGTCCAGCTCTGATAACAAATAACATGAAAAGAAGCGTGGAATTAACGAAGAAAAGTTTCAACCCCGGGTTGTGGATGGACAGAGGAATCTTGACCCAAACTTCACGATCCGAGGATCAATGATGCGAAAGAAAGAACCAATAGTTTCGACACGCCACAAGGGTTTGTCTAGTTTCCTTAATTAGTTTATGATTTTAACGTCACAAATATTCACGAATATTTGATAAGTTCGATTGAACGCCACAAGAAATAATCTTGATAAGTTCGAAAGGAAAATATAGGAATCCACCTATAATTTATTGAATCAATCAATAAAAACGTTTATTAAAAATCAAGTCTTTTTATTACAATGAATGAAATAGCATATAAATAAGTAAAAATAACCTAACTAGGGTAGCCGCTAATGAGCTCAAATTAGAATTCTAATTGACCTAAAATAACTAAGACTGAAAAGGAAACAAAATTCGTCAAATTCTGGACGATACTTGGTTACGGCAGTGAATGTGACACTTACGGCCGTAAGTGTGTTTCTGTTGAGGTTTATGGCCGTAACAAATAAACTTACGAACATAAGTATTCAAATGCTGGAAATCTTCATTCTGACCCGAGAGAAGGTTACGGTTGTGACCAACTGGGCTTACAACCGTGAAGATACTTCTAATCCTCGAATTTCGATCCTTTGACTCGACTTGATCCATTCGTCTTCTGGACTTGACTCCAATATGAAACTTGCTCATTTTTCCATGTAGATTGTTGTTGCATCGCTCGCATCTTTATTTCTTATTTTTTTTGTCCTACTTTGGATCACATCAAATTCTCCCAACAGATTTTCAGTTTTCATTCCGAACACTAAAGTTGTCTTCATTCAATCAAAAAAAAAATGGTGAAATTTCGAGTCTGGCAGAAACTCAACATCTCAATTCAAACACAACAATCCAATCCACATTATTTATACATGTGAGTACTTTATCACATAGATCACTAATAAAATAAAAACAATGAGAGAATAGGAAGGATGAAGATGAAGCCGTGAGTGGAGTCGAGTTCGAAGTGAGTCGGTAGCTTCAATCCTTTGTCCCCCATACCTAGTATTTCTTTTGACTGAATATCCAAGTACTGCAAGGGACACTCGGAGACCCACGTTTTTTTCCCAGGCAGTGAATGGCTTTACAGTCGAAATTCTACCACTATCTATTTTTATTCCTCCCTCTCTCGCCAAGAACATTGTCGTGCGAACCACCATTAGCCATTTCCCTTCCTCCTCCTGCCTCAATGTTGATCAAAAATCATCAAAAGATGAAACCCAATTTTCGAAATCACTCAGCATCTTCTCGTTTCTCTCTGTTAATGTCGAGGATAATGATTTGGGTTGTGGGGTTTTGGTATAAAAAGAAAAATATGATTTTAAATCCAAGATTTTGCCAAAAGTTTAAGTTAGCCCTTGATTTGAATTCAGATCTCTCTTTGGCCCTAAAGTTTGGTCTTCTTTAAATTAAATTTTAAAATTACTTTATGATTTCATCAACTTGGCCCCAAACTCTCTAATTTTGATAATTAGACCCTAAACAATTTAAAGAGTTAAATAATCACTCATTTCCTTTACTTTCAAAAGTTCAATTAAGTCCCTAAAAGTTTTAAAGTATTAATGATGACTTTGTATCCTAAATTATATTTATTTTGTTCTTGCTAGACGACGTCGCGGGAAAAGTTTAAAGCACTGTAACTTCATATCCATTCAATTTCAAGAAAATTTCCAAGACTTGAGGTGGGGTTTACATTAAAGCAATTATGGTTATTTTGACCATGTTATTTCTTGATGTGGGATTTTAATTGTGATATAATGCTTCTACGTATGAAAAGGTTGTCAGTGACTGTAAATAGGTCCGAGATCGAAAGTGGGTCCTTGGTGTTATCCCATAGTGCACAATTTTATTTAGCGCTAATAACATGTTGTCAGAGACCGTAAATAGATCAGAGATCGAAATTGGATCCTTGGGGATGTCCCACAACACATATTTTAAAGGAAATCTTGTATTGGTATTATATTCATAATTTGATTTCATGTTTAGATTTAACTGGACTGATTGTTGTATCTCCTCTGAGTATTATTCATTATGCTCACCCCACTCTTTCCACCCTTTTAGGTTAAGGAGCTTGGCGATGCATGAATGAGTGGAGCAATTTTGATTAAATGATAGACCATTAAATTTATAAATTTTTAAAACAAGTATTTTAATAGTTGGTTGCAATTTTGTCAATTAAATCTCGAATTTTAGTATTTTTACAAATTTTGGCACTTTGCTTATTATACTTGGTGTTGACACTTGGTTGTGAGTAAATTATTTAAAGAATGTTTCCTCATTTTGTTTCTAATTTGCTATAGTTGTAATAAATATATATATATATATATATATATATATATATATATATATATATATATATATATTTACGCATTTTGGCATTTTTTTTTAAAATACTTATTTACAGGATTTTTGGACTTTAGTAGCGTTCCAAGTTAATAGAATTTGGGGTGTTACACATATAAAACAGATTGTGATACCCAAATGAAAGAATATTATTTTAATATGATAGGACGATATTTTAAGGGCGGATATTTTTACAAAATTAATGTGTTCTTACTCCAATGCTAAATATTTTAGCTGAAAGAGGATGTTATATGATTCATAAAGATGCTTATATGAGTAGATTTTAGCATGAATTAGCATGACGCACTACAAGAAAATTAGGCTTATACTACAAAATTTCCACATACAAATGAAATTTGTATGCAGAGTGTACTTTTCCCCACAAAATGAATTTTTGTAGTGATAAGAAGTTGGCTCTAAAAATATCTATATTTAAACTAAAAATTTTCCACATACAAATGAAATTTGTATGCGAAGATTACTTTTTTCCTACAAAATGATCTTTTGTATGGGTAAAAATTTAGCTCCAAAAATATTTATGCATAAAATACAAATTCTCCACCCACAAAATTAGATTTGTCAGCGGAGTTTTATTTTTTATCACAAAAACTAATTTTCGTAGAGATATGATTTGACTCTAAAATTTTCAAATTGAGATAATTCATGCTCACAAACGGATAAACATGTGAATTTTTCCTGACAACAAATTTGTTGGACAAAATATATCTTTTGGTGACAAAAAAATTTGATCAATTGGTATACTAATGATCAATTTGTAGGCTAATAATTAATGAAAAATCAACAATTTTTTTTAATCTCCCAACAAAATTTATTTTGATAGGAAAAGAATAATAATAAAAAAAAAAAAATCAAAATTTAATCAAACTTTTTAGACCAAAAAAAAAAAAAAAAAACCCCCATTAAAAGTAAAAAATTTCCCTCTAAAAGTTTATTAGTTTTCCCTCCTTAACTCAACTTTGCCCTAAAGCTACTCACCCAAAAAACTCATTACATTATTATTTTTTTTTTTTGACTCATTACATTTACGGTTCAGAGTTCACTCCCAAAGTCTGATTATCGCTCATCACCGATATCCCCAACCTCTACCGACTACTACTACGGAACTGTGAAGAACAACCACCATCCCAAGTTTCTTGTGTCGGACAGAGATCGAATTGGGCTTTCAATCAGGTTGTTCGGCGTCAACCAGGTATCGCTGCCCATCCGAACTAAAAGCTGGTGTTTTATTTTTGAAACTTGTAATTTCTTGGCAAATTTTTTGAGATTCTTGAGATTAAAACTGGGTAAGAGATAAAAAATGTGATAGGTTATAATTTTTTGGCCAAATTTGTTGAATTTTTTAAGATTGGTTTTTTATAAATCGTGCCTGGAAATTAAGGTAATCGGTTAATTTGACATAGACGTAAGTTTCATGAATGATTTTAGAGAGACTAATTAAGGACTGTGGATATATAGACAGATTACATTGCAAAATTTTTTATCCAATTATTGATTCTAAACTATGGCAACGACATCAGTTCCTGCATTGTCTCTGTTCCATGGGCTTCAGAATATTACAATTACATTTTTCTGTGTTCTTATTATAACTTAACTGAGCTGTTGGAAGCTGAGGAGCTGGTGGTAGTGTGGAAGGGTTGCTGGAATTCCATGTGTGGATTTTGACAATAAATATCTTAGTTTATCTGGATTCCATGGAAGTGGATGGTAGTGAAGAGGTGGACTACAAAGACGCGGGATAGATATCTTAATCTGCACCTAGCAATTTAGCACTGGGCCTTTAGTTTTATTACAAGTCCCGATTGAGAAAATTAATTAATAGAAAGTTAGTTTGTGTATCTCTAAAATTGTAGACCGGTTAAGATCTTGTTTTGTTCAATTATCAGGTTCTGCCAAGCACATGAATTTTCTATAGTCAAGTCGAAATAGAAAATGGACAACCTGTTATTTAACAATTAACAGTATAATACTTGATTAAAATTATTGATTCTAAATTTAAATATCAAATTAATAATTCATTTACGAAATGATCAAAACAATCTTAACTTTTTTAGATTTGAAAGCAATAACTCTTTCATTGGTGTGTATTCATCTTTCGTTCGCTCTAGGTAGAAAATTGTCTTAGCCTTAGATAACATGAGTATTTTATATTGAATTTTCAAATTAATTTCTTGCCATCCTTCAAGATGATTATTGGTGGCTAATCATTTTTCTGGTTATGTAGCAGTGATACGAGTTTTGGACTCTAGAGCTTCCTTCAATTCATATTAAAACAAGGTAAGTTCATATTTTCACGTGATGTACCTTCGATTTACGATGACAGTAATCTCTACACAAATGTTTCACCTTGTTATTAATAGGTTTTACTTTCGTGAGTGCTTCGAAGTGCCTACGAGTAGGTGGATTTATAAATAGCTACTTAATTTAGCTTATTTTGTTCTATGTAAATAATATCATAAACTGAGAAGTTTGAACCTTGTGTACAAATTTCATAATTAAATGAGAAGATTTATGTAAATAATATCATACACTTAGAAGATTTATAACTAAGCCTTTGTTAGAAGATAATGTTGAAAGGTAACTCAACAATAAGTAAAAAAAAATTGATAGCAAACATTAATAAATTCAAGGAAAATTAAGAACTCGAAACTCGGAGAATCTTCAATAAAAGAAATTTTATTTTATAATCAAATTGTGTGTAAAAAATGAATGGCAAAGACTCCTTTTATAGGAGGAAAACCCAAGAGTCCTAATTAGTATCAAATTAGAAAACTAAATATGAAAAGAAAGCAAACAAAGCTATGAAATCTATTAAAACTAGGAAACTAATTATATTTAAACTTAAAAGCTAAATTTGAGGCCCTTCCCATTATTTTATAAATTTCATAGATTAATCTTTATTTCATATTTATGTCACTCATATGTTTTATATATCGATTTTAAGGTTAAACTATACTATGGATAGAAATTGGATACGTAATCCTGATAGAACTAGTGCTGAATATTTATCGGGAATTGAGGGGTTTATTAGAGTTGCAATGAACCATGTCAATCACCGAGGTCATTCCGAGTGCCCGTGACAGAAGTGCAACAACTGCTCTTGGAGGCCAGTCGGTGAAATTCGACAAAACTTGATCATCCATGGAATGTCATAAAACTATACTAAATGGACACGCCATGGTGAACGGTTGGGAAACGTATCAAGTTCTTGCAATGCTAACTTGTCTTCTGTTGTAAATTCGACTGATGATGTTGATTGTGATAATGATCAAGTAATGGAGATCATCAAAGATGCATATCCATTTGCCTTGCACCATTATGAGCAAAGTGTTTCAGAAGAAGAAGATGAGTTGCTTAATGATGATACATTAGGAGATAATGAGACTTCAAACATGCATAGGAAAGAGATAGATAAATATGAACGGTTATTGAAGGAAGCACAAAAAGAACTATATCCTGGTTGCGAAGATTTCTCTGTACTAACTGCGATTGTGGAGTTGATGCAGTTGAAAGTGAAAAATCTGATGACCAACAAATGCTTCGATGAGCTTATCGGCCTCTTAAAGAGGATGCTTCCAAGAGGAAATCAGTTGCCTCCTACTCATCGACATGCTCATAAGATTTTGAAAGATCTCGAATTAGGTTATGAAAAAATCCATGCTTGTAAATATGACTGTGCTCTATTTTACAAAGAAAATGAAGGGTTAGAGAATTGCCCTATTTGTAATGAGCCGAGGTATCAAAGTAGTTCTGCAAATAAGCAGAAGATTCCTCAAAAAGTGTTGTGTTATTTTCCACTGAATCCGCGATTGCAGCGGCTATACATGTCAATGCATACAGCTAATCACATGAAGTGGCACAAGGATGAGCGAGTTGATGATGGTGAAATGAGGCATCCAGCAGAAACAATTGCATGGAAGGAGTTTGATAAGATATATCCTGCTTTTGCAGCAGATACACGAAATGTAAGATTGGGCCTTGCAACTGATGGTTTTAATCCATTTAGTGATATGAACAAACCATATAGTATGTGGCCTGTGGTGGTCATTCCTTATAATTTACCCCCATGGATGTGCATGAAGAAAGAATTCACCATGTTAACCTTGTTAATTCCCGGGAAGCATGAACCTGGTAACGATATTGATGTTTATTTGCGCCCACTAATTGATGAGCTAAAAGAGTTATGGGAAATTGGTGTGCATACATATGATAAAGGGACTAATTCAACATTTAACTTGCGTGCTGCAGTGATGTGGACAATTAATGATTTGCCTGCTTATGGGAATTTATCTGGATGGAGTACTAAGGGTTATAATGCATGTCCGGGATGTAATGACGACGGAACATCCGAATGGTTTAGTGACAAGGTATGTTATATGGGACATCGTAGATGGCTACCATGTGATCACGTGTGGCGCACAATCACAGAGTCCTTTGATGGAAAAACTGAGTTCCGTGCCAAGCCTAGACAATTATCTGGTGATGAAATTTTGTCTCAAGTACAGGATATAAACTTTGGTCAGATTGGTAAACATCCTAATAACTTAAGCAAAAAAAGGAAGAGGACACTTGAAGAACGAAATTGGACGAAAAAGAGTATTTTCTTTGAGTTAGAGTATTGGTCAAAGTTAAAAATTAGGCATAATCTAGATGTAATGCACATTGAGAAGAACGTTTGTGATATTATTATTGGGACAATAATGGGTATAGAGGGAAAATCTAAGGATACAGTCAAGGCTCGCCAAGATCTGGAAGCACTTGGGATAAAAAAATCTTTGTGGTTAGCATGGAATGGGGAAAAGTGGGTTAAGAGTCATCCATTTTTCACAATGAAGCCAAACTTAAAGAAAGAATTCCTTCAATTTTTAAAATCTATTAAATATCCAGATGATTATGCTGCTAATATTTCAAGGAACGTGTCTGTTGAAACCGGAAAAATTACTGGATTGAAGAGCCATGATCACCATGTATTGTTCCAGCGACTACTTCCAGTAGGTATTCGAAAATATCTACCGAAGGAAGTGGTTGAGCCGATTGTTCAATTATCTAGATTCTTTCAACAATTATGCGCAAAAAGCTTACGTATGGAAGATATTGAGAGGTTGGAGGATGATATTGTGTACATACTGTGCAAGTTCGAACAAATTTTTCCACCGGCTTTCTTTGTATCTATGATTCATTTAATGGTGTATTTACCCGAAGAGGCAAAACTTGCAGGGCCTGTGAATTACCGATGGATGTACCCAATAGAAAGGTACAATTTTATTAATCTTCTTGAATTTTAATTTCCTAGTTAAACTTACTCAAATAAGTAACATATATCATAGCATTTATTTATATGTAGAATGTTGGGCACATATAAAAAGTATGTGCGAAATCGTGCTCGGCCCGAGGGATCCATTGCAGAGGCGTATGTTGCACATGAATCTCTCAATATTTGTGCCATGTACCTTCAAAATGTGGGGACTCCTTTCAATCGAACTGAAAGAAACTTTGAATGTTGAATGAGTTGTGGTTTTATGCTTTAAAATAGTTGTGATGTTTCTCTACAGGTTGGCTAAGTCCAATTTATAGGGGAGGTGCTGCCGAAATCTCTTTAGACTTATGACTTGATATATAATTTGATTATTACTTTGGGTTTTGTGCAGATGCATCTAATTTCTCACAAGAAATGCCCTAATAGCTCACATGTACCTTTAACCTCGAAGATGTCTCGAATGATTAACATGGATGTGCCTTCGCTCCCTCAAACGTCGCGATCTGCCACATCCACTAATAGATTTGTACCTCCTCTTTCGTTGCGACAATCATTACAAACCAATAGATTAGTACCTCCTATGTTTCAGTCATCTCAATCCTTCAACACTTCTCTACCATCCAACCGCAAAATTGGGACTCGATCAACCACTGAAACTATTCCCACTTGCTCTGATCCTTCGATTAAGGCTATGTTTACTGCTGCACACACTAGGACACCTACTCAGACTCTTCTTAATTCAAGTGCAGAAAATGATACCTCTAGGAATATTCCTGATGAGCCAGATTCTCGTCCTATAAGTACTATCCGTCATCATCTAGGTGGTAAAAAAGGCCCAGGTACTATGCAATTTTTTAATTTTTTTCCCTGATCTATAATAAGCAATGTATATGTTGATATGGTCAAATTTTGGTTACGAGCCGGATTATTATTTTTCTATTGGTTCTGTTAATGAGGTTTTTTTTGACGGCATTTGAAACATTGTTAATGAGGTTTATGTGCAAATATATGCGTAATGATTAGCGTACCCACTGAACCACATTATTATTGATTTTGACAGAAACTGAAGGGACATTGGATGATGAAATAGAAGAGGTTGGAGGTAGGATGCTTATTTTTTTAATAGTTAATTTTTGTACCAAATAAAGTATCATATATGTGTTTGAGGAATTACTATTATTGTCATTGAATGTGCAGGTGTCGGACACTTGCCACAGACTCCTGATGATACTCCTACTTGAGGGGCATGCAAACAAATTAAGACTTCTCGTATAGTGCGTACAACTCGAGAAAAAATTCGAGTTTTATACAACCCATTGAGCAGACGAGCAACATGTTCTAAAATTCATAGTTTGTTAGTTCATGATATTGGAGCCATCATTCGATCACATTGCCCGATGAATACGGGATATTGGCCGGCCATTCCTCCAAGTGGGAAGAAGGATCTTATGGATGAAATCACGGTAATCATATATGTTGGATATATGTTATGTGATTATTGACTTTTGCTTAGTTTTTAATTTTTTTTTGGTAATTGTGTGAAATCAATAGCTAAGTGAAACCTATATATATGTGAATCATTCAAATTCACATTAGTCATTTTTTTCTTTTTGTCATTTTGTTTCATTTTAATTATGTCAATGATAGACGAACTTCGAGATAGATTTGAAAGACTCGAGATTGACAAATTATGTTAGTAGACTATACAATGGGAGATATAGGGAGTTCAAGGCTGAGTTGAGTACATACTATAAGTTGCGGAAGACACATGAGGATGCCTTAGCCAACCCTCCTTTGGAGATGCTTGATAGAAGTGTAGATCAATGGGTAGAACTGTGTAATCATTTCAACTCCGAGAAGTTCAAGGTATTTTGTAGTCTCTTTTCATTGCATTTACTCTTAATTTTGTTATGTAATATGTATATTCTCCCGTAACAGAAGGCTTCATTAGCAAACGTAGAAAATCGATCAAAGAAGAGGTACAATCATCGCACCGGTTCGCATCCTCTCTCATACATAGTGGAGGAGATGACAGAGGTAATGAACATTATAGTATGACATATACTTTTTTTCAATATTAGGACGGTTCAAAATTCCCTGAAGTAGATGCATTTGAGTTCGCTTATGCGGGAAAGAACAAGTGTTGGAATGATAGTGCAGCTAAGGCTCAACATGTAAGAAAGTCCTACTTTGCAATTTTTGTTTAATTTCATCATGCTAGTTTTGAACATGTGAAAACTCTGAAATTTTCTTTCAATATATATGAATTTTTCCCCAAATTTTAATGTGCAACTTACCTTTCTCTACTTATTGTTTATATAATGTTTCATAGATTGTGTTGATTTTTTGTAGGATGAGATGCTTTCTAAAGCTGGTGAATATCTTACAGAGAGGGCAAAGGAGCAACAACTTCCAGAGGATATTCCTTTAGAGCAGATCCCTGTTGATGATCCAGATGCCGGACTTAAAATTATGACGTCCGTTCTAGGTGTGAAGCCCGGACGTCAAATTCGTGGATTGGGTGATGGTCGTCTTCGAGATATTGGGAGTTCTTCCAATGTGGGTCGTATGGAGAAGGAGTTGGAAGAAGAACGTGCTGCTCGAAAGGCTGCTGATGCTGCTCGAATTGAGACAGAGCAAAGAATGCAAAAGAAATTGAAGGTTGTTGGGAATCAATTTAATTCTACACTGCAAACTTGGTACAATTCTATGCAACAACTTTGTAGTCATGTTCCTGGCTTTGTTCTACCACCATTTACTCCATTATCAGTAGATGATGATATTAATGAGGAAAATGATGATATTGGGGACGAAGAGAACGACTTGGATGAGGAGGATTACTTCGGTGACGATGAGTAACACATCTAATTTGTAATGATGAATGATTTTTTTTTTTTTTTAAATATTGGATTGAAAAAGTTAGAAAGAATGTTTGCTAGCTATATTAGATGATTTTTATTTACATTTTGGTGCATTGTTATTTCAGGTTCGAATATTGATTGACATTAATTAAATGTTTAATTAGTTTAATTAATTAGTTTTTTTTTTTTGTATTTTTGTTTTATTTTCTATAATTATAACAAAAATTATATAATAAAAATAAAAAATTTAAAAGCATTTAATTTCTCCCTACAAATTAAATTATTGTTGGGATAAATATGTTTTGCCCAAAAAAATTGCCTCCCCCACAAATCTTTTTTGGTAGGGAAATGTAGGATTAAGCCTACAAATATTTTTTGACACAAAATAGTTTTGTAGGGAAATGCACGGTTTTATTTTTATCTTGTGCCTACAAAATCTATGTTGTAGGTCAAATTCATTTTAGTAGACAAATAATTTTGTAGGGAAATCACTTCGGCCAAAAATTTTATTTGTCTCCAAAGGATTTGTAGGGAGAGACTTTAGCCTACGAAATTTCGATCTTTGTCTTCTAATACCTTTCCCCACGATGTTTGCGCTACAAATGTCGCTACAAATTTTTTTTGTCTCGAAAAGTCTTTCCCTACAAATAACTACCTTCCCCTACAAATTTAATTTGTATGCGGAATGTAAAATTCTTGTAGTGACGTGGTGATAAAGCCAATTGCTTATCAAGATAAGAAGGATATTTGAATCACAACCTAAACTTCATGGCAACCATATTTACTTTGAAAGTATAGAGGTATTACAAATATGAAATAACTACGAGGCCAATACATGCAACAATGGTTTGAAGTGTGGGTCTATCTGAAAAAGATCACTACAAAAGACTACATGGATGACTAGAACTCGATTACGATTAAGTTATCACCTATGATGGTTTTACATTGTTGCTAACACATATTACTGTAAGTTGTACATGATGACGTATTAGAGGAATTTTATTGAAACCATGTTTACCTACCAGTATAACGTCTAAATACGGAAGGGAAGAACATCAACTCATAAGATGGACAGCTCCATAAAACCTATGAGAAAGAGAATATGTGATAGAAGCCCTATTGATTATAATAATTGAATTATACACGATGCTAATAGTGTATAGAATATGATTTAAGCAATAATGGGATTAACTCTTGCAAATACACGAGTTTCCAGTTTGAAGGTAGAAGAATACAAACAAAAGACAATGAGTGATATAACTAAACGATTAAATTTCAAAGATGAAAATTATTTAAGGAGGAAAAATGTTACGCCCCTAAAATTCGTCTTATTACTATATTCAATTAATCACATTGAATGGGAGCCACTTAAAGTCAAATATAAATTTTAATTTATTTGACATAATTAAGATGCGACTTATTGATATTAAATAAGACTTTTAATTTAGTTGACGTAATATCAATGAAAAAGAAATAAGAATAATAAATATTATATCAAGTAATTTTATCAATTTAATAAAATGACTATTGGTTCCATAATTGGGAAGATATGGATTGCAGTATATGGGTTGTACTTCAAAGTGAAACTTAGAATTTGTCTCAACATTCAATTGACGTACATGCCCAAAAATTTTAATAAAGAAGGTTGACAATTCGAAATGTTAGTTTTAAACAGTCCATTTAGATGAATCATAACTCTTGCTACAGTTAACCTTATTGCATTTTGACAGGGATACGAGAAACTAGATCGTGAGTATTTCAAAATGGTATATTGGGAATCTATTTTTGATTATAGTAAGAGTACCTATAATTAAGAAATAAGTAGCCACTTGAAAAGAAATTGAAAAAGATAAAGGAAAATAGTTCTAAGTGGTAAATCTTGACAAACGATAAATTTACTTCGGTTATCGATTTTAGGATCTGAGAATATCATTATAAAGTACTCATTGAGAACTTCATATTGGCCCCAAGAACCCTCTATTATGAATTCATATGACCCTATAATTTTTAGAGTCATCTTGATATTCTTAATAATTATTGTGACTAAGATATAAGTTTTATATTTTATGGGACTAGAAGAGAAAGTAATCTAATTTATCTAATTGCACCTTAATCCCTCATAAAAACTATAAATAGGGGCACTTAGTTGAAACATAAATTAAAAAAGGGTTGAAAACCCCGTGTATAAGAAGGGATCGATCCCCTTATTTTTAGGGGTTGGCCCCATTTTAAGTGGGGCATCAATCCCCAATAAAAAAGAGGGGGGATCCATCCCCCTCTTTAAGGTAAATAGTTTTTTTATTATTATAATATTAATATATTAATAATATAATATATTTACATTTATTATTAATGGTATAATTATTATTTCAATAAAATGTCTTACAATTAGATGACCCACTTCAACTCCATATTATTTATTGGACCCTAAGTTATACATTATTAGTTGAAATATAATATAGTATCACGTGACTAAATTATAGTTTATATATATGGTAGGCAAGGAGTGATGATCAATCTAGTTTGATTCCAAGTGAATTTGGAGGGCTAATATTGAAAAGAAAATGTGCGAACTCTAGGATAACAAAGAAGTGAGGTAAATAACAATTCAACTACAATGCAAAATAATAATATTTACATTATTATGTACTCTTATGTGATAATGTGAGATATATTATTGGTGCAATATTCGTGGAATATGATGTGAAAAATATCTATAAATGGTGAAAGCATGCGAGACATGATTTGATGATATGACATGTTATTAATGCACAAGGATATCATTGGAATGCCATGTCATGTGATTACATGACAAATAATTGGTGCATGAAATATTATTTGGCATTCATGGGCATGTGCATTATGTGGACTTTGTAGAAATTCTTCATAAATGGATGATAATGAATAAAGGTGTTATCAGTTGGCTAGGGATAGAGTAAGAAGAAATATTAGGGAACCACAAAATTCTAAGTATGCTGATAATATTACCTTTGTTTTCCTGAATTTTCAAGGCCTATGTGAGTCTGAACCAAAAACCTATGAGGAGGCTGTAGCTATTAAATATTCTAACGAGTGGAACAAGTTTATGAGTGAAGAAATGAAATCCTTAAGATTTAATAATACCTGGGCCTTAGTTCCTAAACTTGAAGGGAAGTCTATATTGGGCAATAAGTAGATTTACAAAGTCAAAGAAGGGGTGGCTGAAATTTAACCTATAAGATTTAAGGCTAGGTTTGTTGCTAAAGGGTATCACACAAAAATGTGTAAATTACAATGAAATATTTTATCCTATAGTTAAATATACTACCATTAGAGTTATGTTAGCTTTTGTTACTCATTTTGATAGGGAATTAGATCAGTTAGATGTCAAAACTACTTTTTTGCATGAAATTTAGAAGAGAAAATATATATGAACCAGCCTTTTTGAGATTTGTTGAAAAAGGAAAATATGACTGTGCTTCTTAAAGAAATCAGTTTTAGTTTGTGACTTGTAGTACAAAATGAAACTGATGCAAGTGTGTTTCTTTAATTACATGTTGATGATATACTATTATAAGTTCCTGTAGTAAACAGATTAAACATGTAAAGAATGCCTTATTTTCTGAATTTTAAATGAAAGATTTAGGAAGTGCGAAAAGAATCTAAGCACGGAAATCATAAGAAATAGACCAAAACATTTGCTTAGATGGATCCAAACTTCTTATATTTTGAAGATTGTTTACAAGTTTTCCATATCATCTACTAAAACTTGAAATGTTGCATTAGTTAATTGTTTTGTTTTAAGTAAAAATAAATGTTTAGAAAATCAAAAATCAATTCGAACTGGAAAAGGCAACAGGTCAAAGGTTAGAAGGTCCGACTGGTCGAACTGGTTTCAATTAAAAAAAAATTATTTCAAAAATCACATGATTTCTAAAAAAAAAGTTATTTTACAAATAAATCAATATTTACTCATTTAAAAAATAAAATCATACACAAAAGTAGCTTAAAAACTAGAGGAAAAAATAGGAAAATCGAGTTTAAAACCCGAACCGATTCCCAGTTGAACTGAGAAAAATCCTGATTTTTTAATCCCCTATTTCTAGTGTTGACTGGACCAATTTTTTGGTTGATCCTCGGTTAAACCAGTCAGTTTGGTCGAATTTTCTATACACTGGTAAAATGATTGCCCTAAATCTAAAGAAGAATTTGAATATATGAAAAAGGTGTCGTATTCAAAAGTTGTGGGATCTATTATGTATATTATGGTTTGTACGAGAGTTGACATTGCTCTTTCTGTTAGTCTATTCAGTAGATATATGTCCAATCCTAGACCAAACCATTGGAAAGCCTTAAATGGTTAATTAGATACTTAAATGGATCGACAGAGATAGGTTTAACCTATAGAAAAAGTTTTGAAGGTATATAATTGAAAGGCTATGTGATGCAGATAATGCTAATAATAGGGATAATATAAATTTTATTACATCTTACGTATTTACTATCTATGATGCATGTGTTAGATGGAAATCCCAATTGCAACATGTTGTTGCTCTTTCAACTACTGAATCTAATACATTGTCATGACTGAAGCTATTAAAGAATTACTTTGGTTGAAAGATTTGCTACTTTGCTTAATGAATTAGAATATTATTGCGAATCTCCTATTTTGTATTCAGATAGTCAATATGCAATTGCTCTATATCAAAACCCTTTTTTTCATGATAGAACAAAATATAATAATGTGAAGTTGCATTTTATTAGAGATATAATTTGTAGGAACTAATTTATCCTTAAGAAAATACATTCTCAGTTCAATCCCACAGATATGTGTACAAAGATTCTACAGGTACGAAAGTTTGCTAGCTGCTCGAGTCTTTTAAACATAGACAAATGGTAAGTTGATTTCCGATTACTTTGTCTTTTACTTTATGCATATTTTTTAACATTATTTTTTTTTTTTAGGTACTAGAAGTGGGTGGAGTTTGCTGATATTATTATAATACTTGTATCAAGGTGGAGATCGTGATATAATGTGATATAAGTCTCCTCAAATTTGGCAAAATCGTGTTACTAAAACATGCTTTCTCCTTTTATTAAAAAGAGCATGATCCTTTGTTGGCTTTATCTAAACCATTGCTTGATCTACACCATTGATTTGCAAGATGAATCATGGCCATTGGATTGCCGTATAGATACATATCAAGCGTACTGCTTAGGGTTATAATGTAATGATCCAACTTTTGACATCATTTATTGCCCAATATGATGTAATAAAAGTATTTTAGAATTTATTTAAGAATCTTGGAGTGTAAATAAAGAAAAACGGGATTTAACGAAAGAAAAATGAAAAATATTAAATAATGAAAAATTACGGCAAAAACGTGTTTAAGTGCCTCTCTTCTCGAGACTTTTTCGATCACTTCCGACCTTATTTTAATACATGTGATATATGTATGGACAAGTTTCTCAGAACAATCTTTGAGAATGTGATTTTTTTTATGTTCGATCAACGAATAGTCCCTGGTTAATTTTTAAAGTTAACACTTCATCGAACAGTTAGTAAAAACAGTTCTGAGTGGCCTACTATAGTAGGCCATAAATTTCTCCTCAATTATCCATTTCTTGCGTCATAAAATGTAAGAGAAGTTACTCCATGAGTATTTTGAAATGGAACCAAGAACTCAAGATTTCAACTTCATTTGATACTTCGAATCATTGCTTAAATATTGCTTAGAAACTGAGTTTTTGTGGAAATTCTAAGCATGAAGTGGCCTTCTATCACTCTATTGCATACTTTTGGCCTTAATACTCATCATCTATCTCCAAGAAACAGCTCATGCTTGCATGTTAGACATCCACCTCCTCCTTAGACTTCATTAGTCATGCTTACAAGAGGAATAACTTGTTTTAAAGAAAATCTTCCATCTCCTACTTGCCACCTCCAGCCATTTTGGAATTAAATCCCCTATGGTCAATAGTTTTTCAGTTCCATGAAGCCATTAGAATTTATAAATCCCTCATTTGAATAGAAATATTACAGCAAACGTTGGCAAAGAAAAACCATGAGTAAAATAATGGTTTTCTTCCTCCAAAATTCTAGATTCAAAGTTAGTATTATGTTTGAATCTTTGTTATGATCAAGACATGTTTATATAATAACATGATCTTGATAATGTTCTACATCTTCAAAATATAGTAGAACATTGAAGAAATCCTAGAGACTAAGATTGGCAGTTCTGAACCGACTGCTTGTATCGATACCATATATTGATACTTGAAGCACGAATATGAGCATGTATCGATACATGTTCATGAAATATCGGTACCTGTATAAACAAAATGTACAGAACTTCTTTTAGGTACTCTTAGATCAAGGTGAGTGAAATATATTTATTTGGTTATTTGATATACATTGGGAATATTTACGTGAGTTATGTGATTTCATTGAGTATTACTTAAATAAATTCAAAGTTGTTAGTATATCATCGCTAACATTATCTTGACACTAACTTCTATTCAATTGTGTAAAATAAAAGAGATTATCAAAGTTATCATCGCTAACATTATCTTGGTGTTAACATTTATCAGCTTGTTTAACCTAAAGGATGACTAACAAAATTTATCATCGCTAAATCAATATTATTTGGATACCTTGAATAATCCTTGTCCTTATATATGTGATCTTAAATTCATTAACTTGTACTAAAAATGATAATCTAACTTTAACAGTTCTTTACATGTCATCTACTTGTAAAAGACTAACTTTATGTACGACATTGAAGTCTAGAAAAGTTTCTGCTTTCTTTAGGTATCGATACATTTAAAATTATTTCGTCACATGTTAAGATTTTAATCAATATTATTTAAATAAACCTTTGTTCCTGTTCTTGTTATTTGAACATAAAGATATTGTGAGTAACATTTGTACTTGTTTGTGATTTAACACTTGTACTTGATTATGTGATCTTAAATGCTACTTCATGACACGTTTAAAGTTATTTCATAGTTTTAAAAAATATTCATGCTTTTTTCGTATGGATGACATTCAAAATATATTCTTACATGATATTACAGTTATACTGCCATTTGTCCTGCATGAATTACACATCTTCATGCAGGGAGGCACCTCTTGCTTAGTAGCTTAGGTGACTCCATCAAGATAGGGGAGGTAATGATTGGTTAGGAAAGATTATTTTAATTGCAAATTGTTCTTTCTTGGTTTGTTCTTGGATTTTTGACACTATAAATACTGCACATTTTACTGAACGTTAGAGGGAATTAAAACACTTACATATCAGGTAAAAAAACATGGCTAAATCACAGGATCAACCTTCACACTTTTCCAACTTGATAGGTATTTTACCTTTTTAATGTTCAGTTTAAATTCAATCATGTTATAATCACGTTATGATCCTAATATGTTTCTATTAACTTCCTACAATGATCCTAGATAATTTATACAAGTATCTGAATATGTATCAATACTTAACATAATTTCATATAGATGGAAGTTTAATTTTTTATTTTTGTTATTTTTTGAGGTCTTGGTAATTGTAAGTACCAATTACATCTTGTCTACTTGATCTTAAATGTTACATTGTGCAAATATTACTTTATTTTATCTTTTGTATTAATGTTAAAAGTTTCTTACATATTGTTACAATCAATACGCTATCTCGCTTGTTATTACGTCTTTCGGTGCTTGTCTTGATATACCTGCCATATTATGGTTACACTTGAACTATGGGAAATACTCCCCGCTTGATTAATTGCGTGCACGGAATAAAATTTTATTTGTAATACGGGCCCTATTGAAATCATAATTTTGAAAAACTTGTTACTTATTGAATACATTGTATTCACATTTTCCATCCCACCTCGACCGGATGGAAAATTTTGGTTGATGGTTCAACGTATGTGTACGTTGAAGAAACCGAAATCTAGAGTCACCCGCCTAAGTTCTCCATGTTGTATTGATATGAGTTTACTAAAGTAAAGATCGAGTACTATGACTCTGAAACTTTTGAGCTACTACATATGGATAATTAAAATTTTACTAATGTTTAGTGTGTTGTAACGATAGTAACATCACGTGTTTGTGGGATTCTTTTGCTATTTGAAATCCCAATATATAATACTTTTGTAATAGAATATGTATGTGGATATTTAAGTTTTATGAAATATGGGAGTTCTATGCGATTTCTTATCTTAAGTATCAATACCTGTATTTTAAAATATCTTTATATAGATTTAATGAACGTTGACACCAATTTCAAGAAAACTAGTTTAAACTCTGCCTTGCACGTATGATACTATGTAGCACAAAAATAACTTGTTATAATTCGGTTTCAAATTACCAAGGTTCCAATTTATCATTTAACCTATTTTATTGAAGCAATACTGATATCCTCATATCATTGATCTTGTTAGGCTTGATTTAAAAGTTAGTAAATCTTAAATAAATTATATATGTCAACCTTTTTAAATATCATCGTAGTTTTTGGCAGTTAAACTACATATATTGATACACATGTATCAATACATACAATAGCAAAAAATGTAAAGTAATTATGGTTTATGCCAAGTTTTATTCCGTTATATAATTCTTTAATAGTTTAAATGAAAAGTTTTATACATGAAATCAAATGCCACAAGCAATGGTATCATAGTTTCGGTTTTGCAGATTCTATAGAAACCATCACATACATATATGTTGCTATCTTGTTCCATCTTCTAGAGATAATGTTTCAAGTTACTAGTTTTGCATTTATTGCCTTAAAAAATACGAATATACATATTAGAATTGAAAACTTGAAAAAATATCTCATCACTAGTAAAATAAAAGAGTTGATATTGAAAATAAGTTTTTAAATCCATAAACTTATGGGATACATGATGTGGGATGGAATAAACCAAGACTCAGGATCTAAAGGATCGACAGGAACATCAGTAGTCTTGGGAACAGAAGCCTCGGGTACTATGTGATCCCAGTGTAGCGATCAAGAATTTTCGTAGCTTATTTAAATAAATATTTTTTTTTTTTAAAAAGTGTCGCTACGACTTTGCCCATTTATTTTAAAAACACGTGTTCATCTAGCCATTTAAGTGAAATTAAATTTATTTAAAAACCTTAGTTCGGTTTCAATTTTACTGAAAGTATCTTATTTTCATTCTTTATTTTTAAAGTCCAATTTTTTATTATTTTAAGTCCAAACTTTAACTACTTTGAGTCCAAACCATTTTAATCCAATCCAATTCCTTAAGTCCAAATATTATTACCAATCATTCGAGCACATTTAAAACCCAGTCAATTATTTCTTGCCCCAAAATCTTGACAGCATCATTCACGTTTCCTTTGTTTAACAAATCCTATTTCCAAAATTATTCCATAGTATTTCCAATCTTCGTCACACCTTTCATCCCACAATCGACTCAGAATTTTCACTAATTTCCTCCATCACGGAATTTTAACCAAAGTTACCATGTCAACACCACAATCAACCATAGTATAATCCTCATCCCTTCCTCCTCACAAATTCATGCAGAGCATACAACTCCTCCACACTCACTACCTTCTTTCATTATAATCTTCTCTTCCCGTAACTCCCACAATCTTCCCCAAATCAAAGATTTATACAACGTCTACTATCACAATCCCTAATTCAACACCATGTCATCATCCGAACCCAATTTCGAACCGTCCATAACCAGCAGCCACTGCCTTTGCCCAAACCAAACCTCTAACTACCATAGCCGAACTCCATTGCAAACTGCAAATCTCCGATTCACAACCTACTACCCATTTCAACTGTGAGCAACAACTGGCCAAACACAAACCACCGGTACTTTGCTTCCCACATTACTAGTCAAAAGCCACCAACTCGAACACCACCAATTCATCACCCAACCGAACCTAGTTTCACAACCACCCACATCGCCACCACACCATCGCCTAGACTTTGCGACCACCACTGCCTGCCTCACCTTTCCTCCAACAAATCCACAACTTAAACCCAAATTAAAACCCAAACCTAAGAATAAACTTTACCCAATAACTTACCTCGACTATCGCCTATTTTGGTCGAAAAAAAACCATAACCCCATATTCGAACTACCAACGTTGGATTGGCTTTGATTTTTACACCAAATTAGCCCCCAAATCTTTTTCATTAACCACCCCTCTACCCATCTACGTTGCCGCCATTTGATGGCGGCATCTCCATCGGCATAACGCCGGTGAAAGGGCTGGCAGCTCCTGTACCGAGAGGGTTGTTGTTCACCCCCTCTCTTCTCTTCTCTCCTCTCTCTAGCGGTTTTAGAGAGAGAGAGAGAAATGAGGTATATAGATATATTTTTATAATTTTAACTTTTGAAAAATTATCCTTTAGTCCCTGTGTTTTGAAAAGTATTTATTTCAGTCCTTTTCGTTTTAAATGTCTAGTTCCAAAAGATTGAGCCTTCTAACATATCAACCCCTGGATTCTTTAACTACTACAAGTCAGCCAAATATTTTCGAAAGGTGTCATTTAAGCCCCTAGACTTTTAAATCCCAGCTTTCTTTAAAAGTTCAATTTAGTCCCTAAACTTTATTTTGTCACGTTATTCTTTAAATTTCAAAAATACTGAATTAGGTTAATTTTCTTTTGGCTTGACCAGACATTCGGTGATTCAGAAGATTGACGTGACATTTTGCTCTATTTTTCAAACTCGTGATTCGAGGTAGACTCACCCCCACTAATTAGTTTAAATTATAATAACATGTATTATGTAAATTTACGTGATTAATATGCTTTGATGCATAAGACGAGACGACAATATCTCTTATGAGATAAAATGAGAAGTGATGATGTTATGCATAACTTACATGCTTTAATGCATGAGACAAGACTATCCACACCTGTGATTTTTAAAAAGCCTATTATATGATGATGATATCACTGTATGATTGCACAAGTATGTGTTCAATTATTCTGTAAATTAATTATTGGCGACGAGTCTATTAAGTGTTTCTTCAAAATACTCATTCTATTATTTTTAACAGCTTTTGCAGATTTTGTAGATGTTGGCGAATGAAGGGCAGCGATGGCATATTAATAATGATGCTATTTTTTTAAAGTCAAGTTTTATGAATATTTCCAATTTAATTATTTATCGTTACTTTCCTTTGAAAATTTGAGATTTAAAGTTTTAGGAATGTGCTGGAATTCATATGATTTAATTTCCGTTGTATTTTTCAAATAATAAATGTGATGTTTACAAATTTGGTGATTTCCCGCAACAATTCTTTGTAAAAAAGCTAGCTTTAAAGGACGAAGTGGGTCCCTGATTTTATGGAATTTGGGGCGTTACAGCATGGTATCAGAGCGGGTCTATGTTTCTGTGGACTTGCAAAAAAAATTTAAGAGACTTTTCTAAAATAATAATAAATAATGTTTTGACAACTTTTGCCGCTGCCATCGTTCGCTCCACCAACTCCGAAGGTAATAATTTTATCATGATGTTATTTTATTTTAATTTCGGATACATGAGAACTGAAATATTTTGAGATTTAGAAGAGAAAGAATGAGAAATTTCTGTATCCAAAATAAGATGATGTGATCCAGACCACGAATGCAAGCCCGCACAAAGATCCGTTGATGATCAAAGGAGGACCGATGACCCGATTGCAAACAAAAAATGCCAACGAAGCAATGGACAAACTAGTGCAAGAAACAATGGCAAAAACAATGTTCATGTCATCAAAAGAAGCAAGTTCCATGATGGGGCCGAGCCAAAACGACGAGTGGATCAACCTCATTCAAGCCGTCGAAGAAAATTGTAAAGTTTCGAAATTCACGGCCGTAACCTATAAGTCTTACGGCTGTGAAGAGCCCACTGCTGAAAATTGAGAATTTGAAGGAAGTTGGACTTACGGCCGTAAACCTCATTGTCACGGCCGAAATGAAGCCTCGGGCTGAAAACAAGAATTTCAGAAATTAAGACTTATGGCCGTAAAAATATGTCTCACGGCCGTAATGGTTAAGCAGTAAGGTATTTACGGCCATAAATAAAGTAGTTACGGCCGTAATGGCTAAAACGCGTAAATATTAATTTTTATTTCTTTCCTTAGTTTTAGGTATTTGTTTCCTAGTATAATTAAAACTCTTTAGTCAGGTTTTGGCCCTATTTATAGGGATGTAATTTTCATTATTCGACACACAACTTTGATATTATAATTGAGAGGCTATTTTGCTTTTACAATCTTATTCTTCATTGAATAAAATCCGAACTTGCGAGTTATTCTTGTTTGTTCAAATCTCGGTGAGAATTATTATTGCTTATAATCAAGAGGTCAATATATCCCAGTGATTGTATTGGTTGCTTGGTTCAATTAATTTTAATTGGATCCATAAATCGTGGTTTCTTGGCGTTCTTGGGTCGATTTCAATATTTTGTGGGTTGCGTAGCTACAATTGCTACGTGGTTTGCATCATTTGGTATCAGAGCTTTGGCTCCAAAAATCAAGGTTATATCTTTGTTTTGTTTTCTTGAGTCTTCTTTAATCTTGTTCCTCGTGTTCTTCCAGTTCTTGAGTCTTTAATCCAAAAAGTGTCACAAAAAAATTCAATAGTCGTTATTTTCTTCGTTTGTTATCAAAATTAAATTTCGTTTGTTTCGTTATTCTCGTAGTTGAATTTTCGAGAAAAAAAAAACGAAAAATTCCAACAGCAAAAGAAAAAAAAAATTGTTATTTGATTTCAAGAATCACTTTCTTGAAACAATTTTATTTCCCATAAAAGTATCAAGTCCTATATAGAGTCGAATTCCATTCTCTAAAGGTCTTCTTCGAGATTTCCAACAAGTTGATAACTTCTCACTCGCATTCGGTTTGGGCCATTCGGGTTTTAAACTTGTTTGAGTTCGGATTCGTTCTTTGAAGCAATTGGGGTGAAATCCATTGAGTGGAAAAAGGCTAGAGAGGTGAGATCAATAGAGGGAAAAAGCCAAATTTGAGTAATACACGAACGAAATACACGTGAGGCATATAATATTTAGTTTTAGGATGTCTGAACAATCTTCTACTACAAAAAACAACGATCGAGCCAACATGATGGAGGAGATGGTACAACGGTTTGAGCGGTTGTTTGGGGATGTGTTAGGTAGGTTAGAAAGGCTTGAGCAACCTCGGGAAGTGCCTAATGCCCGAAGGCAAGGTCGGCGAGGTCGTAGAGTAGAGGGGGTTGATGAGAATGAAGAAGATAGTGATTTTGACGATGGGGCAATTGTGGATAGAGTTAGACATGGAAGAAGGGATAGAGATCTTGGTGGCGATAGAATGGATGGTAGTATGAGCAACATCAAAATGACAATTCCGTCATTCAAGGGTAGGAGTGATCCGGAATCATACCTGGAATGGGAAAAGAAGATGGAACTGATTTTCAATTGCTACACTTATTCGGAAGATAAAAAGGTTAAGGTAGCTGTACTTGAATTCTCTGATTATGCTATTACTTGGTGGGATCAATTGGTGACTTCTAGGAGGAGGAATCGCGAGAGGCCCATTAGTACTTGGGATGAATTAAAAGCTATCACGAGAAAGAGGTTTGTTCCTAGTCATTACCATCGGGAGCTTCATCAAAAATTACAAAGTCTATACCAAGGATCAAAGAGTGTGGAGGATTATCATAAGGAGATGGAGATGTTGATGATTAGAGCTAATGTAGATGAGGATAGGGAGGCTACGATGGCTCGGTTTTTGAATGGGTTGAATAGGGATATAGCTAATGTGGTTGAACTACAACATTATTTGGAGATGGAAGATATGTTGCACATGGCTATAAAGGTGGAGAAGCAATTAAAGAAAAAGGGAACAGCAAGGTATCAATCAGGTTCTAATTCTTCTTGGAAACCGAAGTGGGAAAATAAAGGAGATGGGGTTGTTTCTAAAGGGAAGTTTGAGGCACCAAAGGGGAAGTTTGAGGCACCAAAAGGGAAAGAGGAACATGCTAGCAAAATCGCACCTAAAGGGGAACCTCAACCATCTAGGAGTAGAGATTATTCAATGCTTCAAATGTTTAGGGAGAGGACATGTGGCATCTCAATGTCCTAATAGGCGAGTGATACTTGTAGCGACCAAGAATTTTTACGCAATTGAATAATTATTTTATATTTAGAAAATCGTGTCGCTACTATCTCACATATTATTTTGAAGTAACGCCGCGACGTGTTCGTCTAGCCAAGTCGAGAAAATATCAAGTATGTTCGATTTTGAATTAAATGTCCGAATTTCTAAAAGTATATTATTTTATTCATAGTATTATTTTCAAAATCATTTTAGATTCCAATTTTCCTTATTGAATTATTTTAGTCCAAAATCTCAACATTTATTTATTCTCAAACTTATTATTTTCAGTCCAAAATATATCTGTTTTCAATACGTTTCTTGATCGAAATTAGTCAAATTTGTAGTGATTTATCTTAAATTAATCCTATAATTTTCTAAACAATCCAACACTCCCACGTTTTTATCAACCTTCCATCTACTTTACAACCCATCTGCACTCATCATCCTATAGCCGAAAGTGATAGCTATACCCACTCCTTCAATTATTTTTCCTTTCTTTCTCTTTCAGTATATCATCCACGAGCAGCCTATTTCATCAACTCTACCACCAACCATATTCATCATCATCAATCAGGCCAGTTTCCTCCATTTCAACTCCATCCAATTCAATTTCCATTTTGAGCAAGTCTCATTTGCAAGATCAACAATCTCAGCCATTATCATCAATTCTGATTTCCTGCAAGCATCTTCAACATGGACACCACTAAACACCATCATTATTTATCCAACCTCTCTATTTCATTTCTGAATCGAATCTAAACATCACAACTGCTATATTGAATTCCCTCTACAAGCATCACACATCTATTATGCAAATTCCAAATACATCCATATCAGCTCCATTACTATCCAACCAACCCAATTGATCAACACACTGAAACCAATCTACCATCATCACCACAGCCTTCCTTCCACTGAATCAATACAGAACCAAGCAGCCACCATTGTCAACCACTCAACACCACAGTCCCAACACCAATCCAATCACCAGTCCTCAGCCATCAATCCAAGATCAATCACCGCCTAGACCACCTCTGCCCATCATCCACAATTCCAGCAATTACACCAAAATCACCGGTCACCACTACTATCAAAACCACCACATGCCGGCAACCAACTCCCAATACCAAGTATACCATCAAGCAGCCACATGAAATCACTCACTGCCCAACTCCAAATACCCAAATCAAACCTCAAGAAGTTTATTTCTTACCTCAACCACCATCTCTCGCCGGAAATCGCCTCTTCAAGCCCCGACCCTTGCTTCGATTTCACGCCCTTTCCTCGCACAATAAATACACCAATCAACCCAGAAACTTAGTCTTCTACAACCCAACATGATCACCACTCATCGCCGCACTTGGCGCCGGTACTGCGCCGGCTTAGCACCGGTAGTGTTCCGCCTTTCCACCGCCGGTCGCTTCCCTGTCTTCTCCTCTGTTGGTCGTGAGAGAGAGTGTTGAGAGAGAATGAGTTGAGTGGTGAGAGAGAGTTAGATCTGAGGATATATTTTAATATATTTCGAAAATTACAGTTTAGCCCCAAGTTTGAAAAGTGATCATTTCAGTCCCTGAAGTTTTAAAATGTTTTAAATCAGTCCTTTTAGTTTTAAACTTATCGATTTCAACCCTTAAGTTTTAAATGAGTTTTAATCAGCCTTTCATTTTCAAAATATATTATTTCAGCACTATAATAATATTTATTTGAGCTTCGACCCAACTTTTGGAAAAATTGCATTTTAGTCCCTCAACTTCCAAAAATGTTCAATTTGGTCCCTCATCTTCCAAAACGTTATTTTTGTCCCTAACTATCAAACTCATTTTATTTCAGTCCCGGTAAATTAATTTATTTGATTTTAAGCCAAGTTTCAAAGATTTACATTTTAGTCCCTGAACTATCAAAAATATTCATTTCAGTCCCTCAACTTTCAAAACATCAATTTCAATCCTCAAAGTATAAATTATCATTTTAAACTATATATTTCAAAAGACTAAGTGACTTATTGGCTAAGACGAAGCGTACGGAGAATTTAAAGAATAGAGGTCATTTCCCGCTCAACTTTGCACTCGTCGGATGTGAGGTAGGCTCTCACCTATTAATTGATTTAAATTATGATTGCATATGAATGTTATGTGATTTGTGAAGAGTTATTTTTATGAAAGGAAATGAAAATGTATTTTCGTAGAAAGAACAATGGGTAGACTCGCCCCTATTAATTGATTTAAATTATGATTGCATATGAATGTTAAGTGACTTGTGGAAGTCAATTTTATGAAAAGAAAACTTGGAAAGTCCAATGAGTAGAGGGCTGTATCCCATGAGGAACGGGAACGCTACAAAAAGTGGAAAGACCATGAGTATGTTTTTGAAGAATATGAAAAGAAAGAGAATGTATTTCCTTTTTTTGGAAAAGATTTTTAGTAGACGGCCGTATCCCTTGAGGACCGGGAACGCTACAAAAGTAGAAAGATTTTGAGTAAGTGGGCGGGGGTGATACCGTGAAGGAACCCTGGCGAGCTACTACAATTATGAGTAAGTGGGCGGGGGTGATACCGTGAAGGAACCCTGGCGAGCAACTACAATTATGAGTATGCGGGCAAGATTGGGACAAGGCCCCAGCGAGGGAGCCCAATCCGCTACCCCATACAATGTTTTTAAAGAGTATATGATTTATGAAAAGAAGAGACTATCCACACTCTATGTTTTTATGTTTTTAAAGAGCCTGCATTTATGTGTTCAATTATCTTGTAAGTTAATTAATTGGCGATGAGTCTACTGAGTATTTCCCCCATGAAATGCTCACCCCTACTTTTCAACAGTTTTGCAGATTCCGGAGATGGTGGCAAGCGATGAATGATGGTGGCAATAAATGTTAAATGGTTGAAAGTATGATTTTAATGGTTTCCGTATTTCCAAACATTGAATAATTTGAGAAGTTCAATTTTATGAGAAATTATGACATTGTCAACTGCTTTATAATATTAATGGTTCGATTTACTATTTCGAGTTGTTTTTCATAAAGGTTTTAAATTTTATCCGCCATTACAGTTTATTTAATGTTGGCAAAAATGAATTTCAATTATTTCTTCCGCAAAAATATTAATTGAAATTTTAGAAAAGATTAGAAAGGTGGTGAACTGGGTATACGGAACTCGGGGCGCTACAATACTTGTGCGGAAGGATGGAATCATGGAGAGTGATAGTGAGGAAGAGGATTATAGCGATATGCCAGCGTTAGAGGAAGTATGTGATGATGAGGATGTGTTATCCGCGGAGCATGGTGAGTTATTAGTGGCAAGGCGAGCTCTTAGTGCTCAAATCAACACGGATGATTTGGAACAACAACGGGAGAACATATTCCATACACGATGTCGCATTAATAACAAGGTATGTAGTATGATTATTGATGGTGGTAGTTGCACTAACGTCGCTAGTACTACGCTTGTTGAAAAATTAGGATTACCTTTGTTAAAACATCCTAAACCTTATAGGCTTCAATGGTTAAATGATAGTGGAGAAATTAAGGTGAATAGGAGGGTGTTGGTAAGTTTTTCTATTGGTAGCTATGTGGATGATGTTCTGTGTGATGTGGTTCCTATGCATGCCAGCCACATTTTGTTGGGCAGGCCTTGACAATATGATAGGAAGGTGATGCATGATGGGTATAAAAATAGGTATAGCTTTACCAAAGGGGGAAAAACCATTACACTTGCACCATTGACGCCGTCACAAGTGTATGAAGATCAAATAAAGTTGAAAAATGATGGAAAAAAAACAGTGAGGGAAAATGAGAGGAAGAGAGTTGAGGCCACGACCTCAGAAAAAGGAGAGGAAAAGAGAGTTGGAGCCACGACTCCAGAAAAAGGAGAGGCGAGAGAAAAAAGGAGTGTTGGGGTACATACCTCAGAAAAAGGAGAGGGAGCGAAGAGTGCCAGAAAAAAAAATGAGTTTTTACACAAAAAGTAGTGAAGTCAAGAAAGCATTTATGGAAAAACGACCAATGGTCCTTTTATTGTACAAGGAATCATTCCTTGCATTTGATGAAATTAACAAATCCCTCCCTAGTTTGGCTATTTCTTTATTGCAGGAGTTCGAGGATGTGTTTCCAGATGACATACCTAGTGGGTTACCACCCATTCGAGGTATTGAGCATCAGATTGATTTTGTACCTGGAGCAGTCATTCCAAACCGTCCAGCTTATAGGAGTAATCCCGAGGAGACGAAGGAGCTTCAAAGGCAAGTGGAGGAATTAATGAGTAAGGGGTACATAAGGGAGAGCATGAGTCCATGTGTCGTACCTGTGTTACTTGTACCTAAAAAGGACGGGACTTGGAGAATGTGTGTTGATTGTAGGGCCATCAACAACATAACGGTAAAGTATCGTCATCCTATTCCTAGGTTAGATGATATGTTGGATGAATTGCATGGCTCTAGCATATTTAGTAAAATTGACCTTAAGAGTGGTTATCATCAAATTCGAATGAAAGAAGGAGATGAGTGGAAAACTGCTTTTAAAACTAAGTATGGCCTGTATGAATGGTTAGTAATGCCTTTTGGACTTACTAATGCACCTAGCACATTTATGCCTTTAATGAATCATGTTTTACGTGCATTTATAGGTAAATTCGTTGTAGTTTACTTCGATGATATCTTGATATATAGTAAAACTTTGAATGAGCATGTGGAGCATGTTAGGTGTGTGCTTGTGGTTTTGAGGCAAGAACAACTTTTTGCTAATTTTAAAAAGTGTAATTTTTGCATGGAAAAAGTTGTGTTTCTTGGCTATGTGGTTAGTGCTAAGAGAATAGAAGTAGATGAAGAGAAAGTCAAAGCTATTAAAGAATGGCCAACACCTAAAAGCATAACTGAGGTTAGAAGTTTTCATGGCTTGGCTAGTTTTTATAGGCGCTTTGTTAAAGATTTTAGCACGATTTCCGCACCACTCACAGAAATTGTCAAAAAAAGTGTAAGGTTTAAATGGGGAGTAGAACAGGAGCATGCATTTGAGACTATTAAAAATATGTTGTGTAAAGCACCGGTTTTATCACTTCCTAACTTTGACAAGGCATTTGAGATTGAATGTGATGCCTCAGGGCTAGGCATTGGAGCTGTTTTAATGCAGGATCGGAGGCCAATAGCCTATTTTAGCGAAAAGCTAAAGGGGGCTGCTCTTAATTACCCCACATATGATAAGGAGTTATACTCACTTGTGTGCGCTTTGGAGACATGGCAACATTACTTGTGGCCACGGGAGTTCGTGATTCACACCGATCATGAGTCCTTGAAGCATTTGAGGGGTCAAGCTAAGTTGAGTAAGAGACGTGCAAGGTGGGTAGAGTTCATCGAAACATTTCCCTATGTCATTCGGTACAAATAAGGTAAGGAAAATGTGGTGGCAGATGCATTGTCTCGAAGGTATGTTCTTTTAAATTCTTTAAATTCTAAATTGCTTGGATTTGAATACATTAAAGACATGTATGCTAATGATCTGGACTTTTCTAATATTTATGAATCATGTGGTAAAGGGGCTGTGGATAGGTTCTTTAAACATGATGATTATTTATTTCGAGAAAATAAATTGTGCGTCCCTAGGTGTTCAATGAGAGAGTTACTTGTGAGAGAGGCTCATAGTGGAGGCTTAATGGGTCATTTTGGGGTTAAAAAGACTATCGAAATCCTAAGCGAACATTTCTATTGGCCTAAGATGAAGATTGATGTGGTTCGGGTTTGTAATAGATGCATTACTTGCAAGAAGGCTAAATCTAGGATTAAACCCCATGGATTATATATGCCTTTACCTGTACCTAGTGAACCTTGGGTCGATATCTCTATAGATTTTGTTTTGGGATTACCTAGAACTAAGAGGGGAAGAGATTCTATCTTTGTGGTAGTAGATCGCTTTAGCAAAATGGCACATTTCATACCATGCCACAAAACTGATGATGCTACAAACATAGTTGAAATTTTCTTTAGGGAAGTCGTGCGCTTACATGAGATTCCTAAAAGTATCGTATGTTAAATTCCTTAGTCATTTTTGGAGAGTCTTGTGGAACAAGCTAGGAACAAAACTAATTTTCTCTACAACTTGTCACCCACAGACCGATGGACAGACCAAGGTAGTAATAGGACAATGATTCAATTATTGCGCACAATAATCAATAAAAATTTGAAAAATTGGGAAGAGTGTTTACCATTTATTGAATTTGCATTTAATAGGGCTATACATTCTACTACTTCTTGTTCACCATTTGAAATCGTTCATGGTTTTAATCCGCTAACACCATTGGATTTAATTCCTTTACCTGTGAATGAACGTAGTAGTTTAGATGGAAAGAAAAAGACTGAGATGGTTAAATCACTCCACGAAAAGGTGAGGTTGGCGATTGAAAAGAAAAATGAACATTATGCATCGCAGGCTAACAAAGGGAGAAAATGCGTCATATTTGAACCCGGTGATTGGGTTTGGGTACACTTGAGGAAGGAGCGGTTTCCAGAACAACGCAAATCAAAGTTACAACCGCGAGGGGATGGTCCATTCCAAGTGATTGAAAGGATCAACAACAATGCCTATAAACTCGATCTTCCTGATGAGTATAATGTGTCGGCTTCATTTAATGTTTCTGATCTATCTCCATTTGATGCAGGTACAGATTCGAGGTCGAATCCTTTCAAAGAGGGAGGGGATGATGTGATCCAGACCACGAATGCAAGCCCACACAAAGATCCGTTGATGATCAAAGGAGGACCGATGACCCGATTGCAAACAAAAAGGTCCAACGAAGCAATGGACAAACTAGTGCAAGAAACAATGGCAAAAACAATGTTCGTGTCATCAAAAGAAGCAAGTCCCATGTTGGGGCCGAGCTAAAACGACGAGTGGATCAACCTCATTCAAGCCGTCGAAGAAAATTGTAAAGTTTCGAAATTCACGGCCGTAACCTATAAGTCTTATGGCCGTATAGAGCCCACTGCTGAAAATTGAGAATTTGAAGGAAGTTGGACTTACGGCCGTAAACCTCATTGTCACGGCCGTAATGAAGCCTCGGGCTGAAAACAAGAATTTCAGAAATTAAGACTTACGGCCGTAAAATATGTCTCATGGCCGTAATGGTTAAGCAGTAAGGTATTTACGGCCGTAAATAAAGTAGTTACGGCCGTAACGGCTAAAATGCATAAATATTAATTTTTATTTCTTTCCTTATTTTTAGGTATTTGTTTCCTAGTATAATTAAAACTCTTTAGTCAGGTTTTGACCCTATTTATAGGATGTAATTTTCATTATTCGACACACAACTTTGATATTATAACTGAGAGGCTATTTTGCTTTTACAATCTTATTCTTTATTGAATGAAATCCGAACTTGCGAGTTATTCTTATTTGTTCAAATCTCGGTGAGAATTATTATTGCTTGTGATCAAGAGGTCAATATATCCTAGTGATTGTATTGGTTGCTTGGTTCAATTAATTTTAATTGGATCCATAAATCGTGGTTTCTTGGCGTTCTTGGGTCGATTTCAATATTGTGTGGGTTGCGTAGCTACAATTGCTACGTGGTTTGCATCATAAGAAAACGAGTTTGATCATAATTTGAAACAGTTTTTTTAAATTTTTATGTCCTCGTAATTTTTAACTAAGAGAGAGGATAAACCCCACCTAATTGGACTTTGCATAATTAGTTTAGGACATGGCGTCCATTAGTAGAAATGCACTTAGTGACGTAGAACAAGCCATTAGAGATTATGATCGTTTCAAGCCTAGACCTGAATGGACTGTAGCCCAACATGTTAGGCAACTGAATTATTTACATGAACTGGCCTTACAACGTGGCTACGTGACCAACGATTACCAATCAATCAACCATATGATCTCATCCTTTCCAAATGATACACGAGACGTGGCTCGCATGATATACATGGATGTGAATACATCCATTAATGTGGACCTCGAATAGAACTCCTTCTACGGGAGACTTGTGGCGTATTGGACCATGTACCACAAGGACATCCTTGGGTTTACATCTGGTGAGGCTCCAACACTCGAGCTAGAGTCAGGGCAAGCGAATTAATTGGTACTTGAGGGAGATCCGGAGGAAGAACCTGAAGAAGACTCGAAAGAAGAAGAACTCGAAAAAGACCTAGAAGAAGAAGAACCTGAGGAAAGACTAGAGGAAGATGTTGATTCTGTACCAAGAGAGATCTCGGATTCTAGGTCAGGCATTTACCCATTGGAGTAATAGAGAGTTAGGTATAGACTAAGCCTTTAATTTTGATTCAGCGTCACGAACCAGGACTCCAGCTCAACAGGAGGCTGTAACATGGGCTGATTTCTAAGAATAGATCAGAGATAAGTTCTTTCCTCAAGCTCTTTGGGATGCTAAGGAGACGGAATTCCTTCGCCTTGGTCAGGGAGAAATGGATATTTTGGAGTATGAGAGAAAGTTCGAGGAGTTATCCCGCTATGCTCCTCATCTGGTTAAAACATAAGAGAAGAAAGCTTGTCGCTTCGAGCGGGGGTTACGCTCAAATATTCATCAGATTGTTAACTCCCAACGAGCTCCCTACCTATATGGAGGTAGTGAAGAAAGCTCAAGCCGTGGCGTATGCTGGTGTTGGATATGAAGGACAGGGTTCTCAGAATGAGTAGGGAAAAAGGTATTGGCATGGTTCAAATCATAATCAGAACATAAATCAAACATCCAACAAGAGGCAGAACACAAGGCTGGCCAAAGGTCAAGTGATTAACTACATGCCACCATGTCCCAAGTGCCAGAAGATGCATAAAAGAGAATGACTTTTGGGCAAAGGAGTCTATTTTAAGTGTGGTCAGCCGAACCACTTTGCATATGATTGTCGTGCTACACCAGCTGAAGGTTCCTACTAGAAGAGGAAAGTAGATTAGAACAAAAAAGGGAATGCTAGAGCATTCTCCATGACACATGAGGACGCCAATCTAGATTCTGATGGGAACACGGGTATGCTATTGCTTGTACTATTGTATGTGTTTTAATCGACTTCAACTCGTAGATAGAATGGAACTAGTGACTATTAGGAAATTGACCTTGATGATTTAGTTTTGGAAACATATTTTTGGTCCATTCGAGATACTGGAAAAAACGGAGAATGTGACTTATTATTTAGACCGAACCATGTGTTGAAACTTCAATCATTTAGCACTCGACCAGACTTGACATATGATGTGGCACATGTGTGTACCCTAGAGAGAGAAGTCTATGTCTTTAGAAACCAAAAAGTTCCTTTAGTCAAAGTCCAATACGGAAGACACTATAGTAGTGAAGCTACCTGGGAAAATGAAAAATTCTTGCCAAGTATCCAGATATTATAGACCAAGAAAGTTCAAAATTTCGAGGACGAAATTATTTGAAGGGGGTAGGGTTGTAGCGACCGAGAATTTTCGTGACTTATTTAAATAAATATTATTTAAAATGTGTCACTACGACTTTGCCCATTCAGTTTAAAAACACTTATTCATCTAGCCATTTAAGTGAAATTAAATTTATTTAAAAACCTTAGTCCGGTTTCAATTTTATTGAAAGTACCCTATTTTCATTATTTATTTTTAAAGTCCAAAATTTAACTAATTTGAGTCCAAACCATTTTAATCCAATCCAATTCCTTATGCCCAAATATTATTACCAATCATTCAAGCCCATTTAAAACCCAATCAATTATTTCTTGGCCTAAAACCTTGACAGCATCATTCACGTTTCCTTTGTTTGACAAGTCCTATTTCCAAAATTATTTCACCAATCTTCACCCCACCTTCCATCCTACAATTGACTCAGAATTTCAACTGATTTCCTCCATCACAGAATTTTAACCAAAGTTACCATGTCAACACCACAATCAACCATAATATAATCCTTATCCCTTCCGCCTCACAAATTCACGCAGAGCATATAGCTCCTCCACACTCACCACCTTCTTTCATTATAATCTTCTCTTCCCATAACTCTCACAATCTTCCCCAAATCAAAGATTTATACAATGTCTACTATCACAACTCAAACATATTACACCTCTTTACCTCACATTCATGCACAGACACCACAAAGAAATTCAGCAATTAAATTCTAGTAAGAACTCAGGCTCTCTAACTAGTTATCTTCAAGTTTAAAATTCACATATTGATGTTAGAATATAAATTTCTAATCGTCAATAATGTGAGAATGCACACAAACAAAATCACAATCCCCAATTCAACACCACATCATCAGCCGAACCCAATTTCGAACCGTCCATAACCAGTAGCCACTGTGTTTGCCCAAACCAGAACTCAAACTCCCATAGCCGAACCCCTTGCTGACTACAAATAGCTAATTCACCACCTACTGCCCGTTTGAACCGTAAGCAACCACTAGCCAAACACTAACCACCCCCACATTGCCTCCCACATTACTAATCAAATGCCACCAACTCGAACACCACCAAATTAATTACCCAACTGAACCCAATTTCACAACCACTCAAGTCGCAACCACGTCGTCTCCTAAACCCCGCGACCACCACTTCCTGCCTCACCTTTCCTCCAAAAAATCCCCAACTTAAAACCAAATTGAACCCAAAACCAAGAATAAACTTTACCTAATAAATTACCTCAACTTCCTCCTATTTTGGTTGGAAAAAACCACAACCCCAAACTCGAACTACTTGCCTCGGATTGCCTTAGGTCTTAACACCAAATTAGCCCCCAAATCTTTTTCAGTCGTCATCCCTTTACCCATCTTCGTAGGCTCCACGTGATGGCTGCATCTCCACCACGTAACGACGGCGAAAGGGCTAGCAGTACCTGTACCAAGAGGGCTATTGTTCCCCCTCTCTTCTCTCCTCCTCTATCGGTTTTAGAGAGAAAGAAATGAGGTATATAGATATATTTTTATAATTTTAATTTTTGAAATATTATCCTTTAGTCCCTGTGTTTTGAAAAGTATTTATTTCAATCCTTTTCGTTTTAAACGTTTTAATTCCAGTTCCAAAAGATTGAGCCTTCTAACATATCAGCTACTAAATTCTTTAACTCTTACAAGTCAGCCAAATATTTTCGAAAGGTGTCATTTCAGCCCCTAGACTTTTAAATCCCAGCTTTCTTTAAAATTTCAATTTAGTCTCTAAACTTCATTTTGTCAATTTAATCTTTAAATTTCAAAAGTACTAAATTAGTTTAATTTTCTTTTTGCTTGACGAAACATTCAATGATTTAGAAGATTGACATTACATTTCCTCTCTATTTTTCCAAAACGTGATTCGAGGTAGACTCATCCCTACTAATTAGTTTAAATTTTAATTGCATGTATTATGTAAATTTACGAGATTTATATGCTTTGATGCATGAGACGAGACGAGAATATCTCTTATGAGATAAAATGAGAAATGATGTTGTTATGCATAACTTACATGCTTTAATGCATGAGGCGGGACTACCCACACCCTGTGATTTTTAAAAAACCTATTATATGATGATGATGATGATGATGATGATGATGATGTCACTAAATGATTGCATAAGTATGTGTTCAATTATTCTGTAAATTAATTATTGGGGACGAGTCTACTAAGTGTTTCTTCGAAATATTCATTCCGTTATTATTAACAGCTTTTGTAGATTTTGAAGATGTTAGCGAATGAAGGGCAGTGATTAGAAATTAATAATGATGCTATTTTTTGTCAAGTTTTATGAATATTTCCAATTTAATTATTTATTGTTCCTTTCCTTTGAAAAATTGAGATTTAAAGTTTTATGAATGCTCCAGAATTCATATGATTTAGTTTTCGCTGTAGTTTTCAAATAATAAATGTGATGTTTACAAATTTAGTTATTTTCCGCAACTATTTTTGTTAAAAAGTTAGCTTTAAAGGATGAAGTGGTGTCCTAAGTTTTACGGAATCCAGGGCGTTACACCTAGCCTCAGTAGTTTGATGCCCAACTCATGCACCCTCTCCCACCTTAGCATGTACACCCTCATCCTCAGTACCACCACCACCAACCCCTGGTGCATGTCTACCTACTGCTGCTGGATCCTTAAGTACCCGTATTCCTGGACGAGTCACAACATACCCTATCTTGGCCAAAGTGGCAACCCCAAAGTCTGGTTAGAGTGAACTGACTAAAGAAATTCGCCCTCAAAACCCATACCCTTGTGGCTAAGGATCGCCATAACCACTCTCCTGTAAAGTAACCTACTACTACGGGTCCTTGCACTCTCCAAAAAACCCTCCAAAATAAGGTTTATCAAGTGAACCTATAGCGACCCAGAATTTTTACGCAAAATTAATAATTATTTTAATATTTAGAAAATTGTGTCGCTACTATTTCACCCATTGTTTTGAAGTTAACGCCGCGACGAATTCGTCTAGCCAAGTCAAGAAATATCGAATTTGTTCGATTTTAAATTAAAATTCGAATTTCTAAAATTATGTTATTTTAATTATTTATTCAAAGTATTATTTTCAAAATCATTTTTGAATTCCAAATTTATTAAAATATCTCAATTTTCCTTATTCAAATTATTTCAAGTCCAAATACGTAATTCAATTTTTATCTCAATTTTCAAATTTATTTTCAGTCCAAAATATATCAGTTTTAAATACAATTTCAAATCAAAGTTAGTCAAATTTTTAGTTAAATTAATTCTATTTAACTAAACCAAATTTTCCCCACATGTTTTCTTCTTTACACCAAAACATCATCATTTTCTAAAGAATCTTACACAATTGTCCATTTCATATTCCACCTAATTCTACACTATCCTATTCTATAATACCTAATCAATACATATATTTCTCTTATCCCCCATCACAACTCACGTTGTCCACATTTTGTTTCCTTCTTAATTATTCTTTCTATCTCATTGTGTACAATCAACAAGCATCTCCACACATGGACAATTGGAACACCTCAAAGCATCATCATTATCATCACCAATTCCACTCAATGATTCCCTCCACTTTCCACCCCATCTCATACCTAACTCTCCACTATACTTTCTTCAATTTAAGTCACTTTCTCCAGCTTTCCTCCATCAACATCATCACACACACGTATTATTTTCAATACCATCACTGCCATTGTTCCACTTTCACAAATCAAACCACCAAGCTTTATCTAATTCAAGCCACAACCAATTCCATTTTATCAATATGCACAACCCAATATCATCACCACAATTCAGCCACCACTAGAATTCACATCTCGATCCATTTCAGCCTCCTCCCTACACCACTGCAGTATACCTCCGCCCCAAAGCAGCCACTGATCAACCATAGCCCAATTATCCACAACCAAGAACCACCACCCAACCAGCCTGATCAAGAACAGCCCTCACCATCACTCTGTTAAACACTCAATTCACCAAAGCTGTCGATCCACCATCATCGTATTGGCATCAACCTGCAGCTCCATCACCCAAGAAATCTGTATCATCACCTTCACTGCCATTCTTGCTCACTGCACAAAACCAAGAACCTCATGAATGCCAAATTTAATACCCAAATCACCACCACCCCGGCCAAGATCAAACACCCTGCATCATCTTCATCAATCAACCACAATGCCATTTCTTTCAACATCCACCACTGCCTCATTCAAATTTAATTCACCACCTCCTCAATCCAGCCACCACCGTACCTAGCTACAACCATCAGACGACATCACCACCTCCGACCACCACTACTCAACTCTAAATCACCAAATGAACAACACCACAGCCCATAATCGCCAACCACCGGAGCCACTTCCACTGCCAATCTCAAAATCCCCATCAATCGAACCTCAAATCAAACCAAAAACCAAGAAATAAACCAAGCCCAAGACTTACCTTCGAACGCCGTTTCTCCGACCGGAGTATCATCGCGAACCCAGTTTCGTTTTTGACCACGGTTTTGCACCCAACCTCGCATATGAACCCCAAATCAGAACTCCCACACTTTGCCCGTCCTTCGCCTCACCTAGCGCCGGCGAATCGCCGGTTAGAAACCGGATTTCCCTCTCTTTGTCGCCTCCGTCTCTCGCCTCTTTCGCCTGTCTCTCTCTCTGTTTAAAATCTACAGACGAAATAATAGAGAGATAAAAGAAATCTGATTTAATAACTTTTCGAAGTTTCAGCTTAGTCCCTGAAGTTTTAAACTTATCAATTCAGTCCCTACTGTTTTAAAATGATTTACTTCAGCCCTTTAACTTTAAACTCTTTTATTTCAGTACCTGCTGATTTATTTTAAGCCCAAGTTTTAAAAATATTCATTTTAGTCCCTGAACTTTGAAAATATTCATTTTAGTCCCTCAACTTTCAAAACATCAATTTTAGTCCTCAAATTATAATTTATCATTTTGAACTATATATTCGATATACTAAAGTGACTTATTGGCTAAGACGAAGCGTACGGAGAATTTAAAGAAATTGAAGTCATTCCCGCTCAACTTTGCACTCGTCGGATTTGAGGTAGACTCGCACTTATTAATTGATTTAAATTATGATTTCATATAAATGTCATGTGACTTGTGAAGAGTTATTTTTATGAAAGGAAATGAAAATGTATTTTCATGGAAAGAACAATGTGTAGACTCGCACTTATTAATTGATTTAAATTATGATTTCATATAAATGTCATGTGACTTGTGAAAGTCAATTTTCAAGAGAATTAAGTATGTTTTATGAAAGGTAAATATACCTTATGTTTTTATGAAAAGTAAGTATACCCTATGTTTTTACGATAATGTTTTATATGTTTTGGATCATTGCTATGCACATAAGAATTCTTGCCACGAAGTTCGGTAAAATTCTTGTGTCTCCATAAGTTTATGAGGATTTACCACCTAAGTTCGGTAAAGTTCCTGTCTTTCCATATGTTTATGAGGATTTACCACCTAAGTTCGGTAAAATTCCTGTCTCATATGTTTATGAGGATTTCGATCCTATCTTATGTTATGATGGAAATGATCCCTATGAATTTCAAGAATTATGTTTTGGTATACTTACTGTTATTATGATTTTACTACATAAGAATTCTTGCCACCTAAGTTCGGTAAAATTCTTATGTTTATGAGGATTTCGATCTTATCCTATGTTATGATGAAAACTTACTGTTATTATGATTTTACTGCATAAGAATTCTTGCCACCTAAGTTCGGTAAAGTTCTTGTGTCTCCCTATGTTTATGAGGATTTCAATCCTATCTTATGTTATACTTTCAAAAGAAATTATGCTTGGCATAGTTAAAATGTTTTTATAAGTATATGGTTTTCAAAGAGCTGTTTTCAAAGAGCTATTTTCAAAGAGCCTATGATTTGCAAAATATGTTCCGTGCTGTAATGCACAATATGAGTTTTATCAAGAGCAGTTTTATAAAGAAGCTCTATCAATGCCCGTTTTATAAAGAGCCGGGATTTATGTGTTTAAATCATCTTATAAATTAAATTAATTTGCGATGAGTCTACTGAGTATTTCCCCCATGAAATACTCACCCTACTTTTTAACAGTTTTGCAGATTTCGGAGACGGTGGTGAGCGATGAATGATGGTGGCAATAATTGTTAAACGGTAGAAAGTTTGACGTTAATGGTTTCCGTATTTTCCAAACAATCGAATAATTTAGAGAAGTTCATTTATTGAGAAATTATGACATTGACAATTTCTTTACAATATTAATGGTTCGATTTACTATTTCAAATGGTTTCATAAATGTTTTCGATTTTATCGGCCATTACAGTTTATTTAATGTTGCCAAAAATGAATTTCAATTATTTCTTCCGCAAAAATATTATTCGAAAAATTTAGACAGAAAATGACGTAGTGAATCGGGTATACGGAACTCGGGGCGCTACAGAACCTACCTCTCCTTACAAACTTTCTCTAAAAGACAAAAATCCTCAGCCTGAAGTGTCGTGTGCTTATAACCATGAGGCTTAATCAAATGAGTAAACATGAGGTGTAAGAGCCTCCTATGAAAATAGAGTTCCGATGCAAGTTCAAAAATATCCTTAAGTGTTGGATTCTCTAACACATGCCGACATACCTTAACCTTATCAAAGGAAGGATCATAAATCTCACCACCTTCCTCCATCCCAAATACCTTCCTAATCTTCAAGGCACCAACCCAAAAAGTTTTCCATTTCACCATTGTTTTAAAAACTCATCACCTCGAGCCACTCGCTCACCCTTGATCTCATCATCTCATCCACTTTTCACCTTAGCATTCGCATAAAACATTTGAATCAACCTATCACACACCTTCTCCCCATTCTCCAAGAACTTAAACTAATTAAAATGTTCAAAATATGATAAATACTCAAATTGAAATGAACGAAGGAAATAAATTTTAACACTCTCCCCTGCACAAATGATAACTTCTTGAGTACAAGAGATTGAGATTGACACTCGACACTTAGAAAGAAAGTATTAGGAAAGTGGTTAATTAATCAAGTTCACTATCACTCAAATCATTAAGTTCCACAACTTTTCCCTTGCCTCTACCTCTACCCCAACTCCTAGAAAAGGAAGCAGAAGCCCTACCTTTAGAAATCGCTCACCTTGCACGTTGTGGAGGCCTCAGGTTTGGAGGCAATGTTTGGTCCTCGGTTTCAAAGATGGAATTTTCTCTTCTGTGGACTAAGAATCAACAGAAGAGTTGTCGTTTTTCTCTATTGATTTGACAATAGACTCAGATATTTCAGTAGATTTAGATGAAGATTCAAAACTACTAAGAGATTCCTCAAGATAAATTCTTTTCCTCTAGTTTTACTAGTAGCTGCCTGCTTGATTCTCATTTTGATGAAATTCTAAGGGAAAAACATTGAAATCAAAGTTTGAATAAGTTTGGGAGCGTTTTGGAGAAAATAAATTTAATGAGGATGCGTGAAAGTGTTATAAAATAATGGATGAAACCTTATAAATTTGTGATCATGTATCGATACACTGAAATCATGAAAAGTTTCTTCTTACCTCTACGCATCGATACATTAAGTGTATATTTATCGATACATTAAGCAGTTTACTATCAAAATTTAATTTTTATATTTGTCTTAAAAGAAATTAATCTCATGTTTTTGTATAAAGGTTAATGGTCAAGTCTCACATGAGTTCATCCTGACCCATAAAATCAACTATCTCCATAAATCGATTAACTTGATTGGTACGACATCAAGCTCATCAAATCCCTTTTGATGGTAGAGTGCTTATAGAAAGATTTTGATCCTTGAAACCTCCGCTATTCGAAGATACTAAAGCTTCGATTGAAGCTGAAAATTGGATCAGAACAATTGAACAAATGTTTATGTATGCACATACGCCTAATGAAGAAAAGTTGAATTATGCTACATTCATGTTAAGAGGAAGTGTTGGTTATTGGTGGGATACTTTAACTCCACTAGAAGGAGCTGGGACTTTTAGTTGGGAACAATTCTGTGAAAAGTTTTGCAATAAATATTTTCCAGCTTCAGTGCAAAACCAGAAACTCAATGAAGTTATTAAACTCAAGCAAGGATATATGACGACGATTGAGTATATGAAGAAATTTGAAGAATTTCCCAGATTCACTGAGCATATGGTTAATCAACCTTGACAAAAAATTTGTTGGACAATAGATTTTTCCGTAAATTGTATATATTCGAAACAACTTGATAACTAATAGAAGTTCAAAAATAAACTTCTGAATCTGTATGTATTGATACAATGTATCGATACATGTAGGAGTGCCTTTAAAGACTAATTTACAATCTACATATTTGTACCTTGTTTTAATATTCAAGATTTTCTCTTTAAATAAAAGATACCTTCCGAAATTCTACAATATGCAAGGTTGACTATACCTTCTGTGTATATCGATACATGTATACATACCTGATAAGTGTATTTTATACTCTTATTTCTATCCTAAAAGTAGGATTTTATATGTTCATTTTAGAATAATTGCTATATATTTTGTTATTATTTGTTTGTATTTCAGAAATATCCCAAAGTCAAGATATCAAATGATTTGAAGCCAAAATTAAGTCAATCGGATGATAAAAGTGCTAAACTGTGCAAATGAAGAGTTGGTGATGTCAATTGAGGGGAAAACTAGAAGAAAGAATCAAATTGAAAGAAATAAAAAATTCAGGGACTTAATTGCATCAATTGGAAGATGGAGGACTTGTTGTGCAATAAAACTATGAGGGCCAACTTAAATGAAATAAAAAGATGAAAATTGCACGTCACTCGGACAATTGAGTGATCGCATGAAGTTGAGGTGCGCAATCGCGTGAACATGTTAGTAATAGGCAGAACTAAAAAGCAACAACCGCGTGATCGCATAAAATTCTACCGCACGATCGCATGGTCAAAATCCGGGCCGCGCAGCTGGGCTTTTTAGTGAATTTCAACAGAATATTCATCTCTTTTGACCTAAATTTAGAGACACGTTATAAATACCAAACATAAAGCACTTTGTTTTTTTTTTGGGGGGGGGGTTCCAACATGTTGAATTCATACCAAAACGAATTTTTGAGGGATTCATGCGATGCCAAGATTATGGTTTTGAGGAATTCATACCAAAATGAATTTACTGTCATGTATTTAGGCTAAGTTCTTAGTGTTAGAATTGTGATGAAGTTTTGACTTTCTGCATCCATGTTTTAATCAATTATTCATTTTATGCAATTTATGGTTTTAATGCAATTGACATGTGCTTTAAATTATCATGCAATATTTTGGCCAATTATTGTTTGACTGTGGTGATAGTTTTCTATGTTGGAAAGAGTAGGAGATTATTAGACTTTTGTTAATTGCTGCAAAGTTCAATAGGGGATAGAAATATAACCATATGCTATGTATAATCCTTGAAAGTGTTTATAAAATTTAATGTTTTTCTAATGTTTGATTTTTCATAGAAATATAGTCAATTCACATTTAGGAAAAGGTTTTTATGCATCGCTCGGAAGAAAACTTAAGTAACTTTAGGAACAAGAATTTTCAATACCATGAATTGTATTTAAATAATTTGGTTAAAATATGGATGATGGAGTCAAAATGGATTCATAATTCTAACGCACTTGTTTTTCATAGTTTTTAAATCCAAACTTTTCATTTATTTTTAGTTTAATCATTAGTTTAATTTTTCAATAAAGATTCTCAAACCAAAGCAAATTTTCTAGTTCCAGTTAAGGTTTTTAGTCTAAAATACAATTTACTCAATTCCTGTGGGTACGATATCACAACTCAAAGTCCACTTTATTACTTGTGCGATCTACACACTTGCGGTCAGCAACAATACCTATTTCTAAACAGAGAACTGAGGCTATATGTGTATGTAGATATTGTTTTGGATCCACCTTCCTTTTTGAAAAAGAATAGCTTCTGTTAGAACTTTCTACTTTAGTAAGTATTTCTGAAGCGTTAACTTTGGAATTTAAACTTATCACAAACCATCCCACTAGTGAATAGCTGTTGAATTACATTCCTATTCTGAAGAATTGATTTTGATCATTGCATCTACTTGTATCGATACTTTGTATCGATATCAGCAAAATGTAGTTAATTCTTGCTGTTGACCACAAAATCTGGTAGGTCCTTGGATCAACACGTCTCAGCTCCTCCCTCTTGAACACGTGGATCTCCTACGCACTAGGACAAACAATCAACTTGCAAAGGGGGCTGAGGTGGCTCCCGTTTGCACTCCGATGCCTAAGTCAATACTCATTTCAAGTAAATACAAATTGGGTGCGGGAAATATAAGTGTGTAAAAGAGAGAAAAGGGAGTGAGATGTTATATATCAATTTTCTAGCCTTTTTCTTGGAGACAAATGTGTTCTATTTATATCTAAAAATCATATGTTGGGATCACGACATGTGTTAGACTTTACATGTGGCTTCACCCTAACCGCTGGTCAGGTTAACCATTTAATTGGTCATAATCATTACATCCTATTATAGGGTTACGGCTGACATCCCATCCATGGTAAAGGCAGTGTCCCATCTAGTTGCAACTTGTTTCCAATTCCTACTTTGCTGACATTATTTTCCAACGAACAGCCAATTCTAGGAACATATTTCGGATGTCACCGCCTAGAAAAAGTGGTTTGGCTAGAGGGGTTCGGCTTTCAGTCTTCCTCGACCGTGCAATAACTTGTAAGGTTGTGGGTCTACTAGGTGACTGGCAGGTCTTACTAGTAGTGTATCAAGTTTAATTTAGGCATGGTCGTAACACTAGTCCCTCAGATATGGTTGGTTCATTCATGTGCAAACCATATTTGCTGAATATTGATATGTGGATTTATCTTTGTTGGGTCAGTGCTTGAACCTTCATTCCAAAGGTTGTGTACCCCCCAAGTTCCGGGGGTGGCTCGACCGAAGCAGATGTGGTAGGGTGGCATAACTGGAGTCTCAAAATAATATAGGATATAAAGATCCTTCTGCAAATAATCGATTATTTTTAGTTTTGGGGGGTTGCCCCTTGAGTTTCTAGTAATTATAGCGCGTGTGTTGTTCTCATGAATATAGACGATTTTCTTTCTTTCAAATTCTTACCATTTGGCGCTTCATTTAGCCTATCAATAAAGGCTCCTTGCCCAACATTCACATGTGGAGGGCCAGGGTTAATCCAGATTTTGTCATCTAACGATCAAGATCTGCAGCCTAATTTTATAAAACCCTTGTCTTCCTTTGCTTCTCCCTTTTCACCTTTTCTAATCCGAAAAAAATCTTAGAAACTTGCTTTAAATCCTTCTTTGCTTCTTCACTGCAAGCCTTTTGACATTTTGTCAAGAGTTGTTGTCCATTGCTACTCACCCTGCCACATCGCTCATTCAAAGAATTCCCGCCTCTTGACATGTAGGTAACTCCTTATTTATGTTTGTGTGCTTCTCTCCTCCTCTTTTTTTATTTTATTTTTCGGAGTGCGTAGGGTGCAATTCTTTTTGCGTGTTGCACCCGTGGGTAAGCTTGGTTTTGGGGGAAGATGGAGTGATGTGATCCGAAGTAGGAGACCAAAGGAGAAGTCGACCTATGGGCAATGTGACAGTGATCTACGAGGGAAACGGCACAAGTTTCATGCTGGAGTCGAGCCGAGAAGGCGAAAGGATCAAGCCGAGACAAATAATCAAGAAATTGTGCAGAAAGACACTTACGGCCGTAAGAAGAAACTTCACGGCCGTAAAACTCAAGTTCACGACCGTAAAACTCAAATCCTCACGGCCGTAACTCCGCCTCGGGTTTGAATTCAGAATTACAACATTTTATAGTTACGGCCGTAATGAAAATGGTCACGGCCGTAAGACTTATGCAGAAGGACATTTACGGCCGTAAATCATTTCTCACGGCCGTAACATCTAATTTTCCAGATTTCGCGTATTTTAATTTAATTCCGTTTTTAAATTATTTACTTCCATATTTTGGGCCCAAATTAGCGGCTAACCCTAGTTAGGTCAATTGTTACATTATATTACCTTGTATTTCATTATGGAACAACAACTTTTGAATTATTGAATGAATGTGAGATTTTCTCTCTCTAAAAGGAGGATTCCTTTTTTTTTCTTGTTCTTGAAGAACAATTCATAGAACTTATCAAATATTTTCTTGAATATTTGTGGCGTTCCAATCAGAAACTTATCAAGGAATTTGGCATCCCTTGTGGCGTCTCGAAAACCTCGGTTCTTCAATCCGCATCGTCAATTTATTGCGTCGTGATTGTTGGGTCCAGGTCCTATCGTCAATCTTATTTTAATTTCCGTCTATTTATTCGTGTTCTTGTTATTTTTCGTGTCAGATCTGATTTAGATCTTTCCTAGGGTTTTAAATTTCGTTATTCCGCGCGTTCGACGAGATTCCCCGACTGGGATCGCGTCATCTGGTATCAGAGCTTGGATCTATTTCAGATTCTTGCGTTTCTTGATTTTTCTTGATTTTTTTCTTGTTCTTCGCGTTCTTCGTGTCAGTCATATATTTTTCCAGTTTGATCCATAAGAGTCAGTCCCAAAAATTCAAAAGTGTTATTCTTCTTCGTTTTTCGTCCAAATTCAGTTCCGTTTTTTCTGCCATACTCGTAGTCAAATTCTCTGGCAGATTATAAAAAAAAAAAATCCGAAAATTCCAAATATTTCCTAAATATTCCGAATTCGTTTCTGTAAGGACTAATAATGTCTAGCAGACGGGATTCATCATCTTCATCAGTTGGGGACAACCAGGGAATTTATAAAAGGGAACCAGCAGCTCCGTCAACGAGCCACAACAAACGACCGGAAGGTATGAATAGAGTGAATAAAAATGATGTAGGTGTGATGGAGACGATACATGAGCAGTTTGAGAAGTTGATGACTAGGATGGATAGGCAGGAGGAAACTATTAACAAGTTGCGTAGGGAACAAACTCGTGCGGGTCCTAGAGTTAGGAGGGAAGACCGGAGGGATCATAGGGGGAGATATAATCAAAGGGTTGGATATGAGTTTGATGATGAAGAGTTTGCGAGTGAAGGAAGTAGTACCCAATCATCTGTGGATAGTGTAAGGAGGAGAAGGGGTAGAGGAGATAGGAATGAGAGGGCAAATAATAGAAGAGATCGTGGTGATCGGGATGAGATAGATGATAATCTGGGTAAAATAAAAATGTCTATTCCACCTTTTCATGGGAGGAGTGATCCGGAGGCTTACCTAGATTGGGAGAAGAAGGTAGAATTGATGTTTGATTGCCACAATTATTCTGAAGGAAAGAAGGTGAAACTAGCGGTTGTTGAGTTCACCGATTATGCCATTAATTGGTGGGATCAGTTGGTGAAGGATCGGAGGAGGAATGGTGAAGGACCGGTGGATACATGGCGTGAGATGAAAACCATCATGAGGAAGAGGTTTGTCCCAAGCCACTATCATAGGGATATCTATCAAAGGTTGCAGGGGCTCACGCAGGGTTCTAGAAGTGTAGAGGAATATCATAGGGACATGGAGGTCGCCATGATTAGGGCCAACGTGGTGGAGGATCGGGAAGCTACAATGGCTAGATTTTTGAGTGGGCTGAACAGGGATATTGCCAACATTGTTGAGTTACAACATTATGTGGAACTGGAAGACATGGTTCACATGGCAATGAAGGTAGAAAGGCAATTAAGGCGGAAGGGGACATCTAAGCAATCACCAGGAACTTATCCTACATCACAACCGAGGAAGGATCACAATGATGAGCACGTCCCGAAGGGAAAGGAGGAACTTCCAACTAAAGGTAAAAATATTTCTGACTCTCAACCTACTAGGGATAGAAATATTAAGTGCTTTAAGTGTTTGGGGTCGGGCCATATAGCATCACAGTGTCCAAATAAAAAAGTAATGCTTTTGCGTGATAATGGTGAAATTAGTTCTGAGGATGAATTTAAGGGAATGCCTAAGTTAGTGGATATTGGGACTAGTAGTAGCGATGAAGAGGGGTTAACTTATGCGGTGAAAGGGTCCCTTGTGAATAGACGTGTCCTAAGTTCTCGAACTAAGATGGTTGAGATTGATGAACAGCGGGATAATCTTTTCCACACTAGGTGTTTGGTAGGGAAAAAGGTTTGTGGGATGGTAATTGACGGGGGAAGTTGTACTAATGTGGTTAGTACATTATTGGTGGAGAAGTTGGGATTGCCTAAGGTGAAACACCCCAACCCCTATAAATTACAGTGGTTAACCGAGTCGGGAGAACTTAAGGTGAACAAGCAGGTTAATATTAAATTCACCATTGGGGGTTATAGAGATGAGGTGGTGTGTGATGTGGTCCCTATGAATGTTGGGCATATTTTATTGGGAAGACCATGGCAACATGATAGGAGAGTGGTGCATGATGGGTTCAAAAATAGATATTCTTTTGTGAAGGGTGGAAAAAGGATCACTCTTGCTCCGCTAACACCTAAAGAGGTCCAAGAGGACCAATTGAAAATAAAGAGCGAGTTTGAGGAAAAAAATAAGAGAGTTGAGGCCACGACCTCAGAAAAAGGAGAGGGTGTGAAAATTGAAAACAAGAGGGTTGAGGCCACGACCTCAGAAAAAGGTGAGCTTGAGAGTACAAAGAAAAAGAAAAGAGAGTCCACCACAAAAATGAGCTTATTTGCATTTGCTAACACATCCCTCCCTAGTTTGGCTAATTCTGTTTTGCAGGTACTACAACCAAATTACAAAACTAAGGCCAAAAGGAAAATTAATTGCCGGACAGGACAACCCCAAGGGTTGATGTATAGCACCAAACAGGAACAGGTCCCTCGAACCAACGAAAGAAAGAGTTACATAAAGGAGAGGCCATATACGGATTCGAGGTCGAATCCTTTCCAAGAAAGGGGGGATGATGTGATCCGAAGTAGGAGACCAAAGGAGAAGTCGACCTATGGGCAATGTGACAGTGATCTACGAGGGAAACGGCACAAGTTTCATGATGGAGTCGAGCCGAGAAGGCGAAAGGATCAAGCCGAGACAAATAATCAAGAAATTGTGCAGAAAGACACTTACGGCCGTAAGAAGAAACTTCACGGCCGTAAAACTCAAGTTCACGACCGTAAAACTCAAATCCTCACGGCCGTAACTCCGCCTCGGGTTTGAATTCAGAATTACAACATTTTATAGTTACGGCCGTAATGAAAATGGTCACGGCCGTAAGACTTATGCAGAAGGACATTTACGGCCGTAAATCATTTCTCACGGCCGTAACATCTAATTTTCCAGATTTCGCGTATTTTAATTTAATTCCGTTTTTAAATTATTTACTTCCATATTTTGGGCCCAAATTAGCGGCTAACCCTAGTTAGGTCAATTGTTACATTATATTACCTTGTATTTCATTATGGAACAACAACTTTTGAATTATTGAATGAATGTGAGATTTTCTCTCTCTAAAAGGAGGATTCCTTTTTTTTTCTTGTTCTTGAAGAACAATTCATAGAACTTATCAAATATTTTCTTGAATATTTGTGGCGTTCCAATCAGAAACTTATCAAGGAATTTGGCATCCCTTGTGGCGTCTCGAAAACCTCGGTTCTTCAATCCGCATCGTCAATTTATTGCGTCGTGATTGTTGGGTCCAGGTCCTATCGTCAATCTTATTTTAATTTCCGTCTATTTATTCGTGTTCTTGTTATTTTTCGTGTCAGATCTGATTTAGATCTTTCCTAGGGTTTTAAATTTCGTTATTCCGCGCGTTCGACGAGATTCCCCGACTCGGATCGCGTCATGGAGGGATCTGGGGAAATGGATCTGAAGTAGCTGATGGCGGTGGTTGACCCCATAAGGGGTTTTTGTCCTTTGTCCTGCTTAGTGTTTAGTTCCCGTCTTTTTAGGGAACGTAGGAAGAAAAGAGAACGATGGTTCTGCATTGTAATAACTTTAAGTGATTCTGACAGTGAAGAAGAGTCATCCCAACCATACATGGCCAACTTATCAACTGAAGAAGAGGCATCATTACGTGAGATTCGTAGTAAGAAGGAAAGAGATTTGAGAGGGAAGGAGGTGGCGAGTACCTCATCCGGGGCACGAGAATCTGATTTAGGGGTGCGAGCCCCTTTTAGGGCTCACAGGGAGAAACTGACCCTAACTGGAGAGGAGATTACCTAGGTAGAGCATTGGGTGGATTATGTTAATAAGGTTTCGGGTTACCATGTGGAACCCCAACCTCAGCCAGAGCAGTGGGAGTTGAATGAAGTTAGGACAGAGGTGAGGGGGAATGGTATTTTCGAATTGTCGTTGGTGTATAGGATGCCTCGGGAGATAAGGGTCATACACCCGAGCCCATCGTGCCGGCCTTGTTGCCCTCAGTCCGGAGCATCCAATTTCTCTTCAGATCATCCATACTCTATATGCGCTGAAGAAATCCGCCAGGAGGGAGAAAGACAAGAGATCGGACTTGAGGGATTGGTACTATTTAACTTCCCGGGTGCAATACCCTTTCATCATCACAGGACATCCGACCTTCCTCAAAAATTGGAGGACCCAGTGGTTCTGGGTGGCAGTAACTGGCAATGCACTCCTTCGAATCCAGTTCCTGAAATAATGATTCCTCAAACCCTTTCTTTCCCTCGCAAGTCCTTATGCTTTCTTGTGGGTGTTCAACTACTCTAAACCCTGCATTCTTCTATCTCAGTTACTTATACTTCCTTTCGATTTTGCAAGTCAAACATACACCCACCAACTTCCTGACGAGGACTTTGAGGTTGTGAAAAAGCTATTCGAATACCGCAGTGATTTCCACAGAATCATAACCTCCAAGAGGCTCTTTGTAAAGCACCGTTTAATGCGAGATATGGGTATGTTTACACCTTTTTTTTTTGACTCGACGTATTCCTTAGAGGGTCGAGGGAATTTCCTAAGATATCTCTGAAGGGACTAAAGGCCAAGAGAATCCCTCCCATTTTGGCTGCAGGAAGTGAAGAGGAGAGGAAGCAAAGATATGTCTTCACGGGCTTTCATCTGGAGGTGACCAAAAAGACCGCCTAAGCCTCAACATTTGAAGACTCCTATGCTCCCAAGCCACTTGGTCCATCATCCCTTCCAGCCTCATTTGCCTCAGTACAGCTTGGATCACAACTTCTCGCTACAAAGAAGGAACATGGCCACAAATAGACTGAGGGGCAGGAGAAGAAGAAGAAAGCTAGGAAAAAGGAGCAAGTGAGGCCTCCACAGGCTTTTTCTGAAGAGGTGGGTGGTGATGAAGACGAAGTGATGGAGGTGTCCGTCGAGGAATACGCGCCTTTGAAGAGATTGAGGAGGGGTGTTAAGGTCGGCCCTAGGAAGTGGAGGTTCCTGCAGGCATTCCCTCTGTTCACCTATCCGAATCAAACGAAGGTGCTGAGGCATTACATGTGTCCTCTCCCGGCCATGTGGAGAGGACTGACCAGGAGATTTCTTTGGAGGTGGCTCGAATAAAAGAGGGTTTGGTCCCTAGGCCATCCATTTTGGACTCTGATGGTTTGGCGTCCCTTCCGGTGTATGCCACTAAAGCAGCCATTGCAATGGATAGCTATTGGACAGAAGGGTGGTAATCATTTGCTTCCAAGAGCTCCCACAGTCAGATGCTGCTTGCCATCAAGGCCCTGAGTGCTAGGACCCTGGCCTTAGCAGATGATATGGATGGGCCGGTTAAGGACCTTGAACATAGGGAGGCGAGTAAAAAAATAGCTCTGCGCAATGTGGACGACATGGTGCAAGAGCTCTCTCCTCCGCCTGAAAGTCTCTCCATGAGGAGAAGAACTCATCCAGAGCTCTTAAGAAGATAACGAGCAATTGAAGGAAGACCTCCATTCCTCAGAGGCAGATGTGGCCAACCTCTGTAAAATGTATGACAACGCTTGTCGAGCCCAAGCAGTTACTGTCGAGGCCCTAGCAGAATCTAATGCTCTGAAGGGCAAGCTTTTTGATGAGGTCGCTAATCTGAAGAAGACATTGGAGAGGAAAGGGAGATACGGATAAAGGATGCAGGTTCTTTGGTCTTGTTGGAAGAAAAGCTCAGGCTTCTGGAGCACAGTGTGGAGGCCAAAGTTGCCAAGGGTATTCAGAACTTTAAGGATACCTTCAAGAATACTGAAGAGTATGGGCTCATGCAACGGATCTTTAGCAACATTGGTGCCCAGATGGCTTTAGGGGACGTAAAAGAAGAGTTTCCCTATCTGGATCTTTCCAAAATCGAGGCTTTGTATCCTGAGCCAGAAGACACTGAAGAAGGTGGTTCTATTGTTGATCCTGCCAATCCCTGCCAGGTTATGTCCGGTGGAAATGCTGGAGATGAAGCCCCGCCTTCTTTACCCTTTTTTATTTTTTTTTATTTTTTTATTTTAAACGACTTACCCTCGAATAATGTAATTTCTTTATTAATTCAAGGTTTTTGTGAAATTTAACATTCACCGCCTCCATTTGTATGAATTTTCATGTACGAATTCGTATGTTTTGAATATTTTGTGAGATTCAAAATTCTCCACCTTCGTTTGTATGGATTTTCATGTATGAATTCTATGAATTCGTATGATAGTCCCTCAGAGTTAGTCAATTCAAAACATTTATGTTCACTGATTAGGTCTGACTGATAAGTGTTTGTTTTGAACTACACCACGATCCCTAGTGTGTGTCATTTTATCAAGTTAGCTCTTTTGATAGAGTGCCACAGACGTTGGTGGCTTGTCACCTTTGGCAGAGGCGCGATAAATGCTGAATAGGTTCATAAGAGTCCCTTGCGTAGAAGGTCTAAGCATAGTAATCCTATATTTCACTGTTGTTTGTTTAGCATAAGAAAATATATGTTTTACAGAAGACAAAGGCATTCGTCTTTTCATCGAGGCGCCTTGATGCTTCGCTTTCGTTTTGGTTTTAACCAGGCAATGCCGGTGAGTCTACTTGGTTTGAATTTCAATAAGGTAGAACTTCATTACATAATTGTCATTGAGTCATGCGAGGATATTAGGTACTAAGGGGAAGTTTCCTTTATTGAAAATAGCGACGAAGATGATCTGTGTTCCAAGGATTAGGTATGGGAACTCCAAATAGATCTTCTATCTTGTAAGTGCCAGGTACCACTTCATCAATGATTTTATAAGGCTCCTCCTAATTAGGGCCCAGAGTCCCCACTCTTGGTTCCTGGGTTAAAGGAAGGACCTTCTTGAGGACCAAGTCCCCGATCCTAAAGAACCGTTTCTTTACACTCTTGTTATAGTAGCAGGCCATCTTTTCTTAGTTGCGAGCAAACACAACCTGTGAGTCACTCCTTCGTTCTAGGAGAAAATTCAAGTTTGTCCTTTGAACTTCTTCATTTATCGCCTCATCATAATGAATTTGACAAAGGGAAGGTACTCTAATTTCCAACGGGCATACTGTCTCGGATCCATACGTCATGGAGAATGAGGTTTCCCCTGTTGCAATGTGAGAGGTAGTTTAAAGTGCCCATAAGACTTGTGGGAGTTCATCTACCTATGCACCCTTCTTTTATTCCAACCTCCTTTTCAGAGTGTTTTTTATGGTTTTGTTCACAACCTCGACCTGCCTATTTTCCCGTGGATGGTGTGGAGATGAAAATAATTTGCAGATTCCCAAATCATCACACAACACATCAATCCTTTTGTTTTTAAACTGCTTCGCATTGTCACTCACCAAAGAGTGCGGAACCCCGAACCTACATATAATGTTCTTCCAGATGAACTTGGAAGTGTTAGCTTATGTGATCCTCATTAGGGGTTCCTCCTTAACCCATTTGGTGTAGTCTATTGCAACAATTGCGAAACAATTGTTACCAGTTCCTCAGGGCATAAGATCGATAATATCGATTCCCTGCTTCGCAAAGGGCCAGGGGCTAGTTAGCTCGTGATATGGCTGATGTGGTATGTTAGCATTCCTTTGACATTTGTCGCATCTTCGAAAAAAGTCATGAGAATATTTTTGCATAGTTGGCCAGAAATACCCCTGTTTCAGGGCTTTCCGAGCCAAAGATAACGCTCCAGCATGGTTTCCAAAAATGCCCTCATGAATTTCCCTCATTATATATTGTCCGTCCTCCGGTCCAACACGTCATAGCAAAGGAGAGGTGTAGCTCCGCTTATAGAGTAAACCATCAAGAAGGACAAGATTGGCAGCATACCTATGTAGTTTTCTGAGCTTCTTCTGACTCTTCTGGTAAAGTTTGATATTTTAAGTAGGCCAGAATGGGAGTCATCCAAGAACCCTCTTCTTCTATCACCAACACCTCTGCCCCCAGCTCAATGGAGGAGACCGATAGATGTTCAATTGGTACCATATTGAGGAGCTCAGCGTCCTTGCTGCTTGCCAGTTTAGACAAGGCATCTGCGTTAGAATTCTTAGTTCTAGGAATGTGAAGTAATTCGATCTTTTCGAAATGGGCTGCTAAATCTTTCACTTTCCTCAAGTATTCAATCATAGCTGGCTCTTTAGCAGAAAACTGCCCGTTAACTTGGCTTACAACAAGCTGCGAGTCACTGTTCACCCCAACGACTTGATTTTTAGAGCTATTGCAAGCCTTAGTCCAGCCAAGAGTACTTCGTATTCTGCTACATTGTTCGAAGCTTTAAAGTCAAAGCTAACCGCACTGTGCGACTTATGCCACTCCAGGCTTATCAATATTACTCCTGCCCCCGATCTTCCTTCAGTGGAGGACCCATCAACGAACAACCTCCACTTAAGGTTGTTACCCATGTTCTCAATAATCTCAACCTCGGGTGGATGCATGAACACAACTATGAAATTTGCTAACGCTTGGCCCTTTACAGCTGTCTAAGGTACATAATGGAGGTCGTACTGACTTATTTCTATCGCCCCCTTCATTAACCTTCTGGACACATCTGGTTTCTGTAAGAATTTTCTCATAGGGAAATATGTGAGTACTCGGATTAAGTGTGGCTGAAAGTAGGGACGGAGTTTATGAGCCGTTGTGATTAAAGCTAAACTGAGTTTTTCCATGTCTGGGTAGTGCGTTTCGGGGTCCAGCATGGCTTTAGTCACATAATATATCGAAATTTGACTCCCATTCTCTTCTCTAATCAACACAGAGCTAACAACCTCCTTGGAAATGGCTAAATAACGAAAAAGCGGTTCGTCGACCTTTGGTTTGGACAGTAGAGGGGCCCGCCCCAAGAATGCTTTCAGTTTGAAAAAAAGCTTGCTCACATTCCTTTGTCCATTGGAACCGTCTTCCTCCTTTTAAGACCTTAAAAAATTGTAAGCACTTGTCATTGGACTTGGAGACGAATCGACTTAAAGCAGCAACCCTTCCGGTTAAGCTTTGTACTTCTTTAGGGTTTTGAGGCGAGATATCAAACAAAGCTTTAATCTTATCCAAATTGGCTTCAATTCCCCTCCTGTTCACCATGAAACTAAGAAACTTTTCAGATGCTACCCTAATGCCGCACTTCACATGATTAAGCCTCATCTGGTATTTTCTTAATATATCGAAAGTATCTGATAAATGGTCATCATTTTCTGAGGCGACCATACTTTTGACTAGCATGTCGTCCACATATACTTCCATGGTATTTCTGAGTTGCTTTGAGAATATTTGATTCACTAACCTTTGGTAGGTGGCCCCTGCATTTTTCAACCCGAATGGCATGGCCCTATAACAATAGAGTCCCCTGTCTATAATAAACGAGGTGTGCTCCTCATCTGATTTATGCATGGGGATTTGATTGTATCCCGAGTATGCTTCCATAAAGCTCAGCATCTCATGACCCGCCGTGGAGTCAACTAATTGATCAATCCGAGGTAGCGAAAATCTTTTTTTTGGACATGCTTGGTTTAAATTTGAAAAATCAATACATACCCGCAGCTTTCCACTTTCCTTGGGGACCAAAACAGGGTTTGACACCCACTTCGGATAACGGGATTCTCTGATGAAATTATTTTTCAATAGCTTCGTCACCTCCTCTTTCAAGGCTTCATATTTCTCCGAGCTTATTGGCCTCCTCTTCTGCCTATGCCCAAGAAGTCTTGGGTCAAGTTGGAGCCTGTGACATGCTATCTTAGGGTCAATTCCAATCATGTCTTTGTGTTTCCAAGTGAACACATCAAGGTTTTGGAGCAAAAAACTTTTCAGCTGCTCTTTGTATTGAACCGATGAATCCTGCCCAATCTGTAACTCCTTTATTGGGTCGTTTGGATCAACACAGAAGCATTCCAACCTTTCGGCAGGGGTAGAGCAACTATCGCCTGTCATTCTGGGATCTAGATCTGCCAGATCTTCCTCCTATGCCATTGTGACATCTTCACCTTCGGAGAGTCCTGCACCCAATTTTTCAGGGTCTAGAACAGTCTCGACCATTGCCACATTGCTATCATATTGACGGTTCATTCTTGGAACTTTTGGATTGTGTTTGTGTAACAGGACCTTGATTCCGTTTAACTCCCCCTAATAGTAGCTATGCCATGTTTGATTGGGAATTTCATGCAAATGTACTTTGTGTGAGTTACAGCCCCCAGGTCAATCAAGCCCGGCCTCCCAATTGAGCCATGGTATGAGGAGATTTTGTCCACAATTAAAAACTCCATTGGCATCCTAGAAAGAGTCAAAGCCTGTCCTACCTCGGTCATAAGGATTATGGATCCTCTGGGAGTAATGCTATCCCCCGTGAACCCATATATAGGATCTGGGATTGGAAAGAGCGGGGTGCTTGTAACAACTCGAAAATTTCTTGTAACAACCTGAGAATTTCGTACCTTAGTTCATTTATTGAGGGAGTCGGAATCAAGTATTTTCTTAGAAAAGAGCCAATTTCATGTTTCATATGATGATATAGTATAGAAATTATAAGAAAAGGGGATAAATGGACCTTTATTGTAATTATTGGAGATTAAGTTGGCATAAAAGAAAGTTATATATGAGGTTTGAGCTTAATCAGATTGATTATCATAGTTGAGGACTAGGCTGGAAATTTTAGAAATTCCTATTGATTACAGTTTTGTCATTATGATAAACACGAATTTGGGATTATTTTGTGGATTATGTAGTTATCTTTGGCCACTGTAAGTTATACCATTTTATAGCTCATAATGAGATCTAAGTATTGATATCAAGTTTGATCGCATTTGAGTTCGGGAAGTGCCTAAAAAGTCAAGGTAAAGTAGTTGGAATGCTGAAAATCCTCAAAATTTTCCAAAGTATAAATTGGTTTTCAAGCAGTCATTTTTGGATATGTAGAATGGGCGGTATAATGATTCGCTTTCTTTGCATGTGTAACCGTTATGAAGTTTGAAGTGTGAAATTTACAACAATATAAAGATTGGGCAAAACAGAGCTCGTCTTGACCTTCAAATATTGACCCGAAAGTGGCAACTTAAGATGGAAAAATCTAGAAATTTTATTAATAAAATAATGGAAAAATGGACACTTGGCATTCCCATATTATTACCTTGAGGGCATGTTTGGCACATCAATTTATTTTGGTGAGAAGTAATTATTTACCAAAAGTTTTAGGGCTTGGATGATAGAAAAGAAAGCTTTGAGGACTTAGTTTCAATTTATAAGGTCTAAATTACATAGGATAAGAAGTATGGGGGTTTATTTGACATATACATTATATATACCCAATTATATGAACTTTAGCCCCAATTCTTCTTCTTTTCTCTGTGGAGACAAGAGAGAACCTGAGAGAGAAGCTGCTCGATGAAAAATGGGGAAGAAGATGGAAGAAGGGAAAATTTTCTGCTGGACGAGGCTATCAGAAGCCTGGACAGAGGCATAACGAGAGGTTTCTAGTAGCCTTTCGTAGTTCTGGGCAGATTGGTCTAAACTGCGAAATCCTCATTTTTGGATGGATTTTCTAGGTAAAACTTGGACTAAGAAGTAAGATTTTAGTATATTGAAATTACTCTGACACTTGATTAAATGATTCTAGGTGTATTGACTCAAAATCATCTTATCTAAGTTAGAGGTGAGTGAAACTTGATATGTGTAATATTGTGTTAAGTTTTTCGTATAGTGTTGGAGTATTATTCTTAAAATTACAGAATTTAATATGTTCTTTATTGATTATATTGATTTGCTAAACTATGTTTCAAGATTTAATGTTAAGAACATAAATGTCTTCTAAGTGTTTGACGAAATGTGAGTAAAGCATTTATGTGTTTTCTTGCAATTTTTGTTATGTAAAGTTTAGTTACTGCAGTAAAATAATATCCTTGACTGATTAGAGTTATATAATTATGATTATTTAATACTTAATGTTGGATTTCATGCTTCTCCTTAACTTTTTTACTTAGTCCTAATCTAAAGTTAATTTTTGTTCAATAGCTTATGTTTCTTTTGGGATCTAAAGAGCTAATGCAATAATTTTGTGTTTTATTTAATTGCATGTTGGATCCTTGATTTCTATGAGGGTTATCATCACCAAGACAATATTGCATGTGTATAAAATGAAGTAAAACAAGCTCTAAACTTCAAAAGTGACTTAATTTACCTTAATCTAGAATTTTCAAATTCTTGAATAATGTTAGTGATATAGTTTAAAGTTAATTTCAGATTCTTGAATTCTTGAATAATGTTACTGATGCGTGTCTAATGCACCAAAATAATAAATAATTCCTTACTCGCTAAATATTAATTAATAATGTAGTAGTGAGAGTAAGGGTCGATCCCACGAGGAACGGAAACTAATTTTAGTTGTTCGATCAATTAGAATGGAATGGGGGTTTGTTGTTTGAATTGTTTGAATGAAAAATATGCATAAAAATAAATAATTAAATATGACTAGAGAATTAATATGAGAAGAAATCTTGTTCTCGGGTTCGGTTGTGCCCTCAATTAATGTTATATCTTTCCTTGTAACGTGTTTCTATCCCTAATTCAATTATCAATCATAAATAATCAACAAGCTCTGATTATCTAAATTCTTCCTTATGTGTATTGATTCAAAACAAGCTCTTCGAACCAATTCTAGCCACAGACAATCCTAAACAAGCTCTTAGGATTTAATACACGACTAATATGAAAATCTAGAAGAATAGATTGAATTGGATCGTTAATTACACAAGATCGAATTAATCAATCCAAGTTGAATTATTACTAAACCTGTAAGAGATTTATTTTCTACTAAAGTAAAGATTCAATGACAATTACAGATCAAGAATCTAAACATAGCATATTCATGAATCCAAAGATCAATAATCCAATTGGCCAAATTAAACTATTAATCAAATAAACTCAATTGAACATTCAAAACATAATAATCCAACAATTGAAATAAAGGAATAAATTTACGCTACTAATTTGTAGGAAAATAAAATAACATAATCAAGTTAACACAACTTCCCCTCTGAACAAGATATGGAATTTAGCCTAGCATGGTTGTGGTAGATTCTTCAAGTTGTTTCATGAATTCCATTGTTGTTAATGTTCTTTGGCTTGAAAATCTCTCAAGAATGCTCTATATTTTTCTCTCAATTTTCTTCAATGTGTAGCCTCTTTCACAATATTTTTTCACCTTTAATACTCCCAAAATCGTGCCCTATCTTTATCCCAAAGATATACCAAAGATAGACCTTGAATCAGATAAGGAAATCCCTTGGAGAGCAAGTTACGGCCGTAACTTTCCTTATTACGGCCGTAATTTGGATTCTAAAAATTTTCGGAATTTGGAAGTTACGGCCGTAACTTTGTAATTTACGGCCGTAAGTGCATTTCTGCCGAGAAGCGCCTGTATTCGATGTTTTGGTCATAACTTTCCCTGCCGAAGTCCGATTGTGGTGATTCAAGTTGCGTTGAAAAGAAAACTCAAATATCTACAATTCTTATTGAAATAGCTCTTCCTAAATTCTAAAGTCTTCTATGAAAAAATTGAGCTTCAATCTATAACTAAAATTCATGATCACAATCCTAGCGGGTTTTTGATTTCTAACTTCATCCCAAACCTTCTTTGACCATAATTTTTGCATCTAATCTTCTTCCCACATGCCATTATTGATTTGGAGCTCTTTGAATATGCCCTTGAACTTACTTCTTGATTTCTGGTATTTCTTTGGTCATGTTTCCTTTCTTTTTGTTCTTTGCGATCATGTATAACACAATAAATGAAAATGCATTAAACGATACTTCAATAGGATCAAACCAATAAAAAAAATAAGATAATAAGTGAATTAAATACGTGCTAATAAAGCACTTATCAGTTACTTACATATTTTAAAGTTATATTCAGATTCTTGAAACTGTTTATTTAGAGTACTTTAAAGTAATGTTTTAGATTCTTAAATAATGTTGATTTGATACTTTAAAGGAGATTTTCAGATTTTTGAATGATGATATTTGGGGAATTTAAAGTTAAATTCAGATTCTTAAATGAAGATAATTGAGTATTTTAAGTTATTTTCAGACTTTGGATGAATTCATTAGCACTTTGTTACAATTACATCTTTAAGTAGATGTGTCAAAGTTTATTTTTAGATTCTTTAAATTATTTCCAGCAACTTGTAAGTTTCTTGATCTTTATAACTTGTCTAAATTTAAGTTTACTCTGATTCACTTTAAATTTAACAAGTTTTTCCAATTGAATGGTAGTTTCTATTTAATTATGTGAAGCACATGTGAGCTTAATTGATATACTTAGTAGTTAAAGCTCCTATTATGTTAAGTTCAAAGAATTCTATCTTGCATGCAAAGACTTGAGCAAGATTAATGTGCTTTCATGTTGAACAATTAAAGTAAATGGAAGTTTTGACTTCATAAGCATCAGATGTTGAGATATAACTCTCATGCAAAATGTATTCATATTTCACTCTCTAAGCATGCAGTTAGGTTCAAAAGTATACCAAAGAATGTGCATGAATAAGAATAGAACTCTAAGATGTTAAGTATTCACCAGTTTGGGATTCTAGATGCCCAAGGGAATGATTCCCGTATTGTACCAGAAGGGTAATAGATTTGTGCCGGAAGGGTATTCGATCTTATATTTACCAGAATTGTACCGAAAGGGTACTAGATTTGTGCCGGAAGGGTATCAGATCTTATATTTATCAGAATTGTACCGAAAGGGTATCAGATCTTATATTTATCAGAATTGTACCGGAAGGGTACTAGATTTGTGCCGGAAGGGTATCAGATCTTATATTTATCATAATTGTACCGGAAAGTAGATTTGTGTCGGAAGGGTATCAAATCTTATATTGAGGGCTCTGTGAATACTTACTTTTAGAGTAGGGGCCCAAAGAAATTAATAAATAAAGTTAGAGAGTCCATGCATTACATCATGACATGCATATTCTTTTGACTACATTATGTAATTTGAGAATGATATGTAATATGTGAATTGAAGTATTCTTATGTTGAGATTTCATGAGACAAGATGTTTTATATGGTACAGGATACTTGAGATGATTTTGGACAGATTTATGTGAATTACTTATTCTCCTCAAAGTTAAGAGGTAAAGTGTAATTTGAGAATGATATGTAATACCCGAATTCATGTATTCTTATGTTGAGATTTCATGAGACAAGATGTTTTATATGATAAAAGATACTTGAGATAAATTCTGGACAGATTTATGTGAATTACTTATTCTCCTCAAAGTTAAGAGGTAAAGTGATGTGATCCGGACCAGGCATCGAAGGGCGAAGTCGAGCCATCGGCAATATGACAATGATCTACGTGCAAAACGGAGTAAGTTTCATGTTGGAGTCGAGCCGAGAAGGCGAAAGGATCAGGCCGAGGCAAATAATCAAGAAATTGTGCAGAAAGACACTTACGGCCGTACGAATAAACTTCACGGCCGTAAAACTCAAATTCACGGTCGTAAATAAAAATCCTCACGGCCGTAACTCCGCCTCGGGTTTAAATAAAGAATTGCAGAAATTGTCACTCACGGCCGCAAATCTCTCAGTCACGGCCGTAAATCAACAAAAGGGGAACACTTACGGCCGTAAGAGTTGCAACACGGCCGTAACCTGCATTCTGTTTCAGATTCACGCGTTATTTTTAAATTCCATTTTTAATTATTTATTTTCCTATTTTAGTATTTTAGGTCAATAAGGATTCTGTTTTGAGCCCAATTAGCGGCAAACCCTAGTTTAGGTTTTCTTGCTTATTTATATTTCTTTTGATCATTGTAAACATTAGACAAGTTTGAGTTGATTAATAAAAATTTGAGTTGAGAGAGTTTTCTCCAATTAAAAGGTTGAGGAGTCCCTTTTGTGTTCTTCAAGAACAAATCCGACTTATCAAATATTGTGAAAATATTTGTGGCGTTGTACTTATCAAATATTCGCGAGAATATTTGTGGCGTGTCCGATTAGAATCTTATCAAGGAAATTAACAAGTCCTTGTGGTGTTTCGAAAACCTTGGATCTCGATTCCGCATCGTCAATTTCTTGCGTCATGAATCTTGGGTCAAGGTCCTATCGTCAATCTATCTTTTAATTTCTGTTCATTTATTCGTGTTCTTGTTATTTTCGAGTCAGATCTGATTTAGATCTTTCCTAGGGTTTTAGATTTCGTTATTCCGCGTTGTTCGACGAGATTCCCCGACCAGGATCACGTCATCTGGTATCAGAGCTTGGATCTATTTCAGATTCTTGCGTGTCTTGATTTTCTTGATTCTTTTCGTGTTCTTCGCGTTCTTCGTGTCAGTCATATATTTTTCCAGTTTGATCCATAAGAGTCAGTCCCAAAAATTCAAAAGTGTTTTTCTTATTCGTTTCTCGTCCAAATCCAATTCCGTTTTTTCTGCCATACTTGTAGTCAAATTTTCTGGCAGATTAAAAAAAAATCGAATTTTCCGAGAATTTTCTAATTTTTTTTACTTTTCGTATCTTCCATAAATTCCTTGATTGTTGATCCTTGGTTTGTTCTTGGGTGAAATTTGAAGGGATTAAGTGTGATACACGAGTGAAAATAAACACGTGAGGAATATTTGATTCTTTTGAGAACTAACAATGTCTCGCAGGGAGAAATCTTCATCATCTTCCTCATCAGGTAACAAAAAGAATCTAAAGTTGTTGGAGGTCATGCAGGAACAAGTTGAGAAGTTAATGGCTAAGATGGATAGGAGGGAAGCAATTATTTCCCAACTACGAAAGGAGCAATCTAGGACGGATTCTAAAGCTAGAAGGCGTGAATGTCATGCTAGGTTTAGAGATGGGTGGATGACAGGTCATTGAGGGGAAAGGAAGAAGCAAAGTCACATCGATCAAAGAGGGAGAGTAGTGATCATGTTCACAAAAGGAGGGAGGAACCGACAACCAAAGGTAAAAATAATTCTGATTCCAAGGCTCTCAAGGGTAAAAATATTAAGTGCTTTAAATGTTTGGAACGGGGTCACATTGCACTTGATTGTCCACGTAAGAAGGTTAGGTGTGATAGTGAAGGGTCGAAAAATGTTGTGGTGGGTGAGTCAATTATTGATAGGCATGTTCTTAGCGCTAAGCGTAAGGCGAATGTTTTGGAAAATGTGGATGGGCAAAGGGATAATATTTTTCGCACTAGATGCTTAGTGGATAAAAAAGTTTGTAGCTTGGTGATTGATGGGGGAAGTTGTACTAATGTAGTTAGTACAATGTTGGTGGAAAAATTAGGCTTACCTTTAACGAAACATCCAGCGCCTTATAAATTACAATGGTTGACTGAGTCAAGGGAAGTTAAGGTGAAGAGACAGGCCTTAGTGGCATTTTCTTTGGGTGGGTATTCGGATGAGGTAATTTGTGATGTGGTGCCAATGCAAATTAGTCATATACTGTTGGGGAGACCTTGGCAACATGAAAGGGCTGTGCTACATGATGGGTATACGAATAGATACAGCTTGGTAAAAGGGGAAAAAAGTTTACTCTAATGCCACTATCTCCAACTGAAGCCCTGAAAGATCAATTGAAAGTGAAAAGTGAGTTTGAGGGGAAAAATAAGAGAGTTGAGGCCACGACCTCAGAAAAAGGAGAGGGAGTGGAAATTAAAAATAAGAGCGTTGAGGCTACGACCTCAGAAAAAGGAGAGGGAGTGAAAAGTAAAGAAAAGAGGGTTGAGGTTCAAACCTCAGAAAAAGGAGAGACTGAGTGCAAAAATCAAAAGAAAAGAGAGTCTACCACAAAAATGAGTTTATTTGCACTTACTCACACTAACACACCCCTCCCCAGTTCTTTAAATTCTGTTTTACAGGTACCGAAGTCAAACCATGAACTTAAGGCGGGAAAGATATCCCTTGGAAAAAATGAGCAGCCTAAAAGTCTAAAGGAGTGCACGAAATTTAAAAATGATCATCGAGCCCAGGAAAGCAGGAGGAATTTGAAAAGCCGACCTAAAATGGATTCGAGGTCGAATCCTTTTCAAGAGAGGGAGTATGATGTGATCCGGACCAGGCATCGAAGGGCGAAGTCGAGCCATCGGCAATATGACAATGATCTACGTGCAAAACGGAGTAAGTTTCATGTTGGAGTCGAGCCGAGAAGGCGAAAGGATCAAGCCGAGGCAAATAATCAAGAAATTGTGCAGAAAGACACTTACGGCCGTACGAATAAACTTCACGGCCGTAAAACTCAAATTCACGGCCGTAAATAAAAATCCTCACGGCCGTAACTCCGCCTCGGGTTTAAATAAAGAATTGCAGAAATTGTCACTCACGGCCGCAAATCTCTCAGTCACGGCCGTAAATCAACAAAAGGGGAACTCTTACGGTCGTAAGAGTTGCAACACGGCCGTAACCTGCATTCTGTTTCAGATTCACGCGTTATTTTTAAATTCCATTTTTAATTATTTATTTTCCTATTTTAGTATTTTAGGTCAATAAGGATTCTGTTTTGAGCCCAATTAGCGGCAAACCCTAGTTTAGGTTTTCTTGCTTATTTATATTTCTTTTGATCATTGTAAACATTAGACAAGTTTGAGTTGATTAATAAAAATTTGAGTTGAGAGAGTTTTCTCCAATTAAAAGGTTGAGGAGTCCCTTTTGTGTTCTTCAAGAACAAATCCGACTTATCAAATATTGTGAAAATATTTGTGGCGTTGTACTTATCAAATATTCGCGAGAATATTTGTGGCGTGTCCGATTAGAATCTTATCAAGGAAATTGACAAATCCTTGTGGTGTTTCGAAAACCTTGGATCTCGATTCCGCATCGTCAATTTCTTGCGTCGTGAATCTTGGGTCAAGGTCCTATCGTCAATCTATCTTTTAATTTCTGTTCATTTATTCGTGTTCTTGTTATTTTCGAGTCAGATCTGATTTAGATCTTTCCTAGGGTTTTAGATTTCGTTATTCCGCGTTGTTCGACGAGATTCCCCGACCGGGATCTCATCATAAAGTGTATGATTTATATTCATTCTTAAGTAAGTGAAAGTTTGACAAGAAAATATTGAGAATGATATAAACTTATATGACTTTATACACTCTATGTTAAAATTAATCTCTTATTAGTATCAAGTTTTATTCACTGGACCATGCAGTTCATAGTTGTTTATTGTCTCTTTTTATAGGCACTGGAGCATTAGTTTTTATATTGTGGATTCCCTATGGAGGATGTCGTCCGAGAATCAAGAGTACTTATTGGTAACCAAAAGAGAGGAAAGATTAAGCCTTTTGTACTTAAAACTATTTTAGAATGAAATTTTATTATTTTAGTGTTTAAGAGTTAAATTCTATTTGGGGCTCGATTTTGAGATGTATAAATAGATTCTTATGAAAAGAAATGAGCCTTGTATTTTAAAATTTCGCTTGATGTTTAAATATTATTTTTATGAAGTATTGAGATTGTTTTTAATGTTATTGTGAAAATGAAAAAATTAAAGTAGGAATGATGATCCTAAATGTTTAACAGGGTAAACTCAATTTTTTAGAAAATTTTAAAATGGTTCTAAACAAGTTTAGAAAGAGTTTTTAGCAAATATATTAAATCTGCCTTGTTTCTGAAAATACGCTATTAGTAGCCTCCTGCAGTTATATTTTCAATACAGTATTAGACTATTAGAAGTCTCCTGCAGCTTGGTTTCTAATCCAGTGCAAGGCTATTAGAAACCTTCTGAAATCTTCTTTCTCTGTTCAAAGGCAATTGAATAAGTAAAGAGTTTATGTGTACAACTCATTGTATAAATAGTCTATGTATATATTACTTTAAAAAAAATAGCCTGAATTTTGGGGTTGTGACAGTGCTAATCCTCATGTCGTCAAACGTCACCTCGTAAATCACATTTACCGAGGCACCATCATCCACTAGCAACCGGGATAGACCATTCCGAGCTACCACCACCCGGATTACTAACGCATCATTATGCGTAAAATGCACCCCAATCGTATCATCTAGGGTGAATGTGATGGGTTCTGTCTTGGAACTCCCAGCAAGCTGTGAATTGATGTGATAGTTCACATTGGCGGGCTCTTTGGCCTCTCTGATGTATCGTTTTTGGGAGTTGTTTGTACTTCTGTCCGGATGGGGGCCTCCAAATATCTTGTCGATCTCGTAAATTGGTGGGTCATTTACAGGCAGAGGTGGCTCTCTCATATTTTTATCATGCGCAAGGGGCTTATTCCGGTCACGGCTTCGATCCTTCTAATGGCTGTCATTCCTCCCTCTTGGGTGGTTCTTCCAGGGGTCTCGCCTGTCAGCTCACCCAAACTTTTGGTCATTTGGCCTATATGGTTTCCCTCTGTTTGGAGCAAAGTTGCCAACCTTTCTTTCATTGGCCTTCTGGTCAGCTAGCATGTGGATTTCTTTGCAATCCTCCGTTGCATGCCCATAATGTCTATGGTAGGCGTAATATGCCCCACTCATGGGTTGTTTTCCACTTCGGCTTCCACCTACTCCTTCAAGAGCAATAGTGGGATTTGTTAAAGGTATTGCGAAGTGTAGATTGGGAATGGCTTTCGTGATCTCAGTGGCGTAACTGGACCCAGTCCCCGAAAGTGGGCGTAGGATACCTCTATGGTGATTGCCGAACCGGTCTCTATTGCCTCCTTTTCTTTGACCAGCTCCAAGCGGGTACCCAGTATTGTATCTCTCCTGAGGATGATTATCTCTAACTCTCTCCATTTCTTCCGAGACAATTTTCTCCTTCATTAAATCTACAAGGGTGTTGTAGTCTCTTGGCTTCCTGCTTCGGACATTTCTCCAAAACATGGTGGTCATGTCTAGACCTTCTTTTAAGGCAGAAAACCTTTCCGCCTCCATGATGTTCTCACAACTATGCATTTCTTCCGTGAATCGGGCTAAGTAGCCTTTTAAAGATTCATCCCTCCCCTGCCTCAAATCTTCAAGGCGTTGGAGGGGGAGTTGACCTGGCCTGGAGGAGACGAAGCCGTTATTGAAGGCTGTTTTCAAATCTCTCCAACTGTAGATGCTGCTAGGAGAGAGTTTTTTGTACCACCGTATTGCACCTCCCTCAAGTGTCAAGGCAAAGGCTTTGCATTTTAGTGCTGGAGTGGCTCCGGCTATTTCCATTCTGACACGGTAGTTTAATAGGTCAGGGTCACCTCTCCCGGAGTACTTCGTTATCTCCGACATTTCAAAGTCAGGGGGCACTGGGAACCTCCGAATGCCTTCCGTAAAATGGCTTATTTACTTGTCGTTGTCCAACTCATACGACGGTAATTCATTGTTCTCGCCATGATCGAAATCCACCGCACCATGATATCGGTCATGGGGTGGCTGAATATGACTTCGCCTCCGTGGTGATAAAACTTGGCTATAATTTGGCCTTTGATAAGTCGGTGAGTCCCCTTGGGTTCGGGAGAGAGTCGCTTCTGCTCTTCTCTCCCGCCTATTTCTAGGATCATGTGTGGGGCACAATTCTGCCACTCCTGCTTCACACCTATCTCTAGGCATTCGGCACCGCGAAAGAACTTCTTCAACCCTTAATTCCCACCTATTTTTAGGCACTTACGTCTGATGCCGAGCTTGTTCAGCCCGGTCTCCTCATTTGCCCCTAAATAATCCCCCTATCCGGCTAAAGATGCTGCCCTACTTTGAGGGTGAGGTCTCTCCTTGATAGTTAGGTGGTCGACCTTGTTCTTCTCGTGCTGCATGCACTGGATCCTCTTCGTTGTAGCGAACAGAGTCCACCTCGACATACACCTGCAGTTCTTGGTAATAATACGATGCAGTGGCTGGTCAGATGGTGAGTAATGTGGTTGTGAGTTGCGGTGGCATAATTGGTTCATTTACTGCATACCATCTAGCCATGTAGGCGTTCATCACAGTGGTTTGTTCTATTTGCTGTTTCTACATTTCCAACATCTAGGCAGCCATGTGAGTCATATATCGTAGCATGCGACGGTTTCGGTGCCGGGGTGGAGGGTTAGGTTGGGGAACCCCCTCATTAGCGTCCTCATGAGGTCCCTGGGGGGCATTCTCGTCGCCGTGTTGTTCTTCCCTCCTTCAAGGGTTAACATCATTACCACTCTCATTCATAGCTATAGGGATTTTTGCACTGTTCTTTCTTCAAGGATAGATGAACTTATATTTCAAAGTTTTAAGTCTTTTTCAAGGTTTGTAAACTTATATTTCGAAGTTTTAAGCCTTTTTCAAGGTTTCTTGTGACTCTCCACTCTTTTTCAAGAGGTTCTTCACCTTTTTCGAGGTTTTGTGTAGCCTTTTACCATGTGATTTCGTGGCTAGAAATGTGGTTTCCTACAAACAGTGTCAAAATGTTGACCACAAAATCTGGTAGGACCTTGGATCAACACGTCTCAGCTCCTCCCTCTTAAACACGTAGATCTCCTGCGCACTAGGACAAACAATCAGCTTGCAAAGGGGGCCGAGGTGGGTCCCGTTTGCACTCCGTTGCTTAAGTCAATACTCATTTCAAGTAAATACAAACTAGGTGCGGGAAATATAAATATGTAAAAGGGAGAAAAGGGAGTGAGATGTTATATATCAGTTTTCTAGCCTTTTTCTTGGAGACAAATGTGTTCTATTTATATCTAAAAATCCTATGTTAGGATCACGACACGTGTTAGACTTTACACGTGGCTTCACCCTAACCGCTGGTCAGGTTAACAATTTAATTGGTCATAATCATTACATCCTATTATAGGGTTACGGCTGACATCCCATCCATGGTAAAGGCAGTGTCCCATCTAGTTGCAAATTGTTTCCAATTCCTACTTTGCTGACATTATTGTCCAATGAACTGCCGGTTCTAGGAACACACCTCTGATGTCACCACCTAGAAAAAGTGGTCCGGCTAGAGGGGTTCAGCTTTCAGTTTGCCTCGGCCATGCAATAACTTGTAAGCTTGTGGGTCCACTAGGCGACTGGCAAGTCTTAATAGCAGTGTATCAAGTTTAATTTAGGTGTGATCGTAACACCTGCAATTTAAAATTTGCGCCAAAGTTCGTTAGGAAAATTTAACTATTATGTATTGATACATATACTCAAAATGCTAAACAACGATGTACAAACAAAAGTTTATTTATATAAACTTAGTTGCCGTTTACACATTTGACACGGAACCTACGTGGACCCAAAATTGTTGTCCCGCGCCTATTTTTTTAAAAAAAAAACTTACATATTGGTTACATTATACTCATCTATATATAACAACTCGAAGGTATATGCATCATAATATTACACTATCACTTTAGTGCATTCATAAGGATACAGAGTTGAGAATTCCAGCAAATAACTCCGTATCTCAAGCTAGGTAGTGAAAATATGCATGGTACCGTCAAGAGTAAGCTTCCACCCTTTTAATTTTGCTTTAATTTCCATTCGTTCATGCATCTGAATTTTTTTAAAACATGGAAAATATGAATACAAAGATTATTCAGCAAGTAACAGTTTAGTTTGTGAAAACATGATTTTAGGTTGGCCCGTGTTACAAATCAAGTATTATCCCGAGCATGCTTTAGAATCACAAAGGGTACACAACCCCAATTAAAATATTTCTCACGATATGTCATAAGGAATTGACCTTGACATTCATATATTTCCATGACACATAGCCATCACCTTTTGGTGTAAATAAGAGTAGGATAATATAATGATTGTAACAATGCAATAAAATCTTTGAATGTAACACAATCAATAACCAGTTAAGGGCACGAAGTAACATTTAAGACCAATTCAGAATGAATGTTACTTACCTTCCTGTGAACTTGAAAATTATAACAAAGAAACCAAGATCAACTTTCTGTATTTTGAAAATAAAACAATGTATCGATACATGTTCTTTATGTACCAATACATTGTATCGATACTTAGGATACTGCTTCTGCAACACATCCTGATTCATTTAACAAATTTCTACCTTTGTGCACTTTAATACCTCAGGATCATTATAGGAGCAAATAGAATCATGTTAGGGTATTAAAATGATCTGATTGTACACTAATACGAATCAAAGGGCGAGATTACATTTCTATCTTTTTGAAGCCTAGCCTAAATCTGAGCTTCGATAAGTTTTTCAGAGAGTTTAAGGTTTAGGAATATACATATTTCATGAAGAAACAACAACCCTCTATTTATATACGTTTCTAGGGATCAAGATGAACCTATAAAAATTATTTTTGTCCTCCCTAGCTAATGATTATCCTATGCCTAGACTTAGGAGTCACCTAAGCTATATATTGAATGTGTTCTCATGCATGAAGGCCTTACTTTCATGTCAACCAAGTGTCATGTTGCGATTGATTGTTATTTTATGAAATTTGAGCTTCAGACGCATGTAACCTAGCTAATACGTCTGCATCTATCAATACATGAAAAGTATCGATACATGAATATAGGGTTTTAGCTTTTGAATTCTTAAGAATTTGGGAAAATTATGATTCGTTACAAAATTGATCGCTTCATCAAGGGAATAAAACTTGAATTAAGTAGAGATGTTTTGATGTTATCCTCGAGCACAGCCACTTTCTCAAGCATTGTAGAAAGAGCCTTAATAGTAGAGTAGGCTGAAACCCAAATTATGAGAGCCTGGGAAGTTCACAGTCAAAATCCTCAAAGACCGATGCGTCGATGGAATTCTCAAAACACCATAAATACTAGTAATAGATTTTCAAGACCACTTCATCTACAGTCTATAATCAGAAAGCTAGATATGAAAAACTCAGAAGCTAACCCAATTTTATGCTCAACTTGTGGAAAACCACATAGAGGTCCTCGTCAAACCTAGTTGGGATTATGTTATGACTATGGAGAAAAGGCCATTTAGTGTGTGATTGCCCTAAACAGAAAGGTAATCAAACCAAACCTTTACCACAATCTGGCCAAGTATATGCTGTTGTCCAACCTGAAACATCGGAGAATAACAAAGTCATTACACGTACAACCTACCTTTTTACTAAACTAGCTTATACCTTGTTCGACTCTAGCGCAACTCATTCGTTTGTATCTACACAATTTGTGCACTGTCATCAAATACCAATTGAAAAATAACCTGTAATGTGTGAAATCACTTTACCCGATGGAAAGATATAGCAAAATCAAATTCATGTACCGAAAGCCCAAGTCCAAATTAAGAATAGTAACTACCACATTGAGCTTATTGTATTTGATATCAAAGATTTCAATGTCATTTTAGGAATTGATTGGTTATCCAATCACGGGGTAATCGTGAATTGTAAAACTAAGTCTTTGTGTTTTCCTAAAAATGGACAAGTATCATCCCGTCTTCGGTAAAAACCTCAAAAATAACCATTTCTTCAGCCAAAGCTCTTAATTTGATATCCTAAGGGCATGTTGGATACTGGATTAATTTATATAATGGAAAAATGGAAAAACTTCATGAACAATCCATGGTTTCCATTGTTCAAGACTTCCTTGTTGTTTTTTCAAAAGATCTACCTGGACTACCCCAGAGAGGGAAATTGAATTTAACATTGAAATTATTTCGGGTATTCATCCCATATCCAAAACTCAATATTGTATGGTCCCTATGAAATTAAAAGAACTGCGAACTCAATTGGATGAATTGCTAGAAAAATGATTTATTAGGCTAAGTACATCTCCTTGGGGTGCATCAATGTTGTTTGTGAAAAAGAAAGATGGGTAATTGCATTTGTGCATGATTATCGTGAGTTAAACAAAGTTACCATCAAGAATAAGTATCTTCCTAAAATCGATGATTTATTGGATCAACTATCTTCCCAAAAATTGATCTACGGTCAGGTTATCATCACCTAAATATTAAGATTGAGGATATTCTGAAACTTTTAGAATTCGGTATGGATATTTCGAGTTTTTTTGGTGATACCATTCGGATTGATAATGTCGTTCTGATGGATAAATTTGTCATCGTATTCATAGATGATATTTTAATTTATTCAAAGGATCATAAACAACATGCAGAACATTTGAGAATGGTATTAGAAATCCTACAAGAAAAGAGCTTTATGCTAAATTCTCTAAATGTGAATTCTGGCTAGACAAGGTAATCTATTTTGGACATGAGATATCGAAAGAAGGAATTTTCGTAGATCCTAGTAAAATTGAAGCAATATCTCAATGGAATCAACCCAATAAACCGACATAAGTACGTAGTTTTCTTGGATTAGCTGGATATTATCGAAGATTTGTTCAAGATTTCTCCAAGATAGCAACTCCTTTAACTAGATTGACATGAAAGAATGTGTTTTTCAAATGGATGGAGGAATGTGAGAAAAGCTTTCAGGAATCAAAAAAGAAATTGACTACAGCTCTAATATTAACAATTCCATAGGGAGATTAATATACTGTGATGCTAAGAATGGCTTCAGATGCATATTAATGCAACAAGAAAAGGTGATAGCTTAAGCTTCTCGTCAATTAGAACCATATGGATAGAACTATCCAGTACATGTTTTGGAACTTTCTGCTGTAATTTTTGCCCTAAAGATTTGGCGACACAATTTATATGGCGAGCATTGTGAAATTTATACAGATCATAAAAGTCTCAAATACTTTTTTACTCATAAAGAGTTACTTATGAGATAAAGGAGATGGTTGGAATTAGTAAAATACTATGATTGTGGGATCAACTATCATCCAGGAAAAGATAATATGGTAACTGATGCTTTAAACCGAAAGACACCCACTAAGAGAAATCGATCCAGGGAACTTTAAAAAGATATCGAGAAGTCACAACTTGGGATTTTGGATCCATGAAGTGTTCAATCATATACTTTAATAGTGCAACCCATTTTATTTGATTTGATAAGAGAAGCCCAAAAGACAGATTCTTTTGCGGAGAAATTGCGGATTAGGATAAATCAAGGATTCCCATATTTTAGTTTTTTGGATGAAGGAGTTATAACATGTCAAATGCGAATCTATGTCCCATTTGAAACTATAGAAAAGATTCTGGAAGAAGCACACAACACCACACATTTGATTCATCCTGAACGTATAAAAATGTGTTAGGATATTCAAACTCGGTATTGGTAACCTAAAATGAGAAAATAAATTGTTGGATTTGTTGCTCGATGTTTAACTCTTCAACAAATAAAAGTAGAACATTTACGACCAGTACGTACTTCACAACTATTATCAATACCTGAGTGGAAATAGGATAAGATTACTATAGATTTTGTCACTGGTTTACCTAGGGTATCTAAAGGATACGATGCAAACTGGGTAATCGTGGATAGACTTACCAAATCAACTCATTTTCTTCTAGTTTTGCAAATTTGTATGTCAATGAGATTGATCAATTACATGGTATACCTTTGTCCATCTCCTCAGATCGTGATCCTCAGTTCTATCGCGAATTTAGCAAAAGTTGCATAAGGAATTGGGAACAAGGTTACATTTTAGTACCACCTTTCATCCACAAATAGATGGACAATTTGAACAAAAGATTCAAACATTGGAAGACATACTAAGACTAAGAGCATGTGTGTTAGAGTTTGAACAAAGTTGGGATCACTTCATACCTTTGATCGAATTTTCCTACAATAATAGCTACCATGCATCAGTAGGGATGCCACCATATGAAGCCGTGTACAGAAGAAAGTGTCAATCATTCTTGAGTTGGAATGAAACCGAAGAACGTTTGTTAATAAATTTTGATATGCTACAAGAAATATTAAAAGTGGTGAAAACGATCAAGATCCGAATGAAGATAGCATAAGATCGGCAAAAGAGCTATACAGAAAAAAGAAGAAGATCACTTGAATTTGCAATAGGCAATCAAGTGTTCGTAAAGATCTCTCAAATCAAACGATTGTTCAATTTTGGGAAGAGAGGAAAGTTAACTCCACGATATATTGGGCATTTCCCCATTTAGAAAACTTTTGTGAAGTGGCATATAAATTGGAATTTCCAGAATAGTTACAAAGGATGCACAATGTCTTTCATAGCTTGACCCTTAGGAAATACATCCCAGATCCATCTCATGTCTTGAAAGACATTCCAAACGACATGCAACCGGATTTGACCTTGAAGAAAAACCTGTTCAAATTCTAATGAGAGAAGTTAAAAAGCTTCAAAACAAAAATATTCCTTTAGTACGGGTTTTATGGAGAAGTGAAGCAATCGAGGAAGAAATTTGGGAAAGAGAAGATGAAATGAAGAAGAAATATCCCTATCTCTTCTTGTAGGTAATTTCAAGGATGAAATTCTTTTAGGAGGAGAAGATTGTAATGATCCACAAATTTTCCCCAATTTTCAAGAAATTTAGGTGTCGTTCTGTTTGTATTTTATGTTGTATTTTCATTTTCGAAAATTTTTTATGTTTCCTGTTTTATTTTAGTTTTTAAATTTGCTGAAAACGCGTTTGGTTTGTCATTTCTGAAAACTATTTTTGAAAATGAAAAGCTGAAAAACATGTTCTGTTTGAAATTTTACAGAATATTGCTTTAAACCATTTTTAATTAATTTTCTTACAGAATACTACTGGCTCAAACTCAAATTTCCTTTCACAATACACTGAAAATATGGTTTACCTGTAACACACTAATGTGAGCATTAAGAGTCTATATTAACACAGCTTGGTCAGGTCTGGGATTTGAGGAAGTTTTGGTTCTATTAAAATTCAGAAAATGCAAGTTCTTTCAAAACCACCTGAGTCCATTTATTAAGGCATTTTTTGAAATATAACAACAAGAATTCTCACTTAATTTTATTTTTTTTGTAATGTTGATATTGAATTCAATAAGACTTTATTTAGGCCCAGTTCCAAGTTAGGATAATTCTAAAAAAAAAAAAAAAAATTATTTAGGCTTAGTTTCAAGTTAGGATAATTCTCGGAAAAAAAAAACAACAAGAGGAGGAGGAGGAAGAAGAACTTTATTTTAAGCTTAGTTTCAAATTAGGATAATTCATGTAAAAAAAATATCAAAACGCGTTTTCCGCGTTTTGAACATTTTTAGTTGAAATACACACAAAACGCCCAAAACGAGGTTTCGGACATTTCGCGTTTTGTGTACAAATTTTTTTTTTCCAAAATACGTTTTCGAAAATAGTAAAGAGAACACGTTTTTAGTGTTTTCGAAAATAAAAACAGAAAATGACCTCAAAACAGGAAAGAGAACAGGGCCTTAACTTTTTTATGGAAACCTTAATTCATGTATCGATACATGTTTTAGCTAGGGTTTACACGTGGAAGCTATAATTGCTTGATTTCATCCAATTAACTTAAAGCACGTGTCAAACATGAAGAGGTCGTGTTCATGCAGGTGAACATAACTTATAGCATTGGTGAGTCCCTTAACCTGAAGGAGCTCATCATTGCCCTAAAAAGCAAATTTTTTAATCCATTAAAATTTGATCTTGGCATGAACTTGTGCTATAAATATAGGAACACTTCTGGATTCCAAGCACACTTAAACTACTCTGAAAACCCCAGTTTAAAAATGTAATGGGAAAAAAATGCTGAATCAATCCAGCTTCAAAGTTCTAAAGGTAATTTGAATTTTTGATTTTCTGTTTGGTATAGAACGTGTTAGGATCTTGTTATGATCCTAATATGTTCTACAACCCGTGTAAAATGATTTTGGATCATTTAACAAAAAAAAATGAGATTTTAAAGAATCAAAGATCAATTATAGAAACCGATCCTTATGTATCAATACATGAAGAATAAGTATCTGAACAGGTATCGATACATTAACCTATTTTTAAGAAAACAAAAGTTTATTTTTTGATTTCTTTGTCATTTTTCAGGTCTCAATCAAGGTAAGTAACATTGCATCTTGTGTAAATGTTCATAAATGCTACTTCATCCAATTATCTTGAATTTCATAACTTGTTCATATCTCTTTAAAAGTTTTCTTGCATTATTACTTTCACTATGTTATCCCGCTTAATATTGCGCCTCATTCATGCGATTATCATGATATTTCATAACTTGTTCATATCACGTTAAAAGTTTTCTTTCATTATTATAGTCATTATGTTATCCTACTTGATATTACGCCTCACGGCGCTTGTTTCGATATACGTGTCATGCTATAGTTACACTTGAATTACGGGGAATTTTCCCTACTTGAAATACATATTGATCGGTATGATTACCCAATCACATCATTTAAGAATATGGGCTATGTGCTAAAAGACCTATAGGTCGGTCCAATCAAGATTTACATGTTGGCCAATGTGCCCGACCTCATCTTGGACCCTTTCTATCGCAAGTTCAAGGGTCGGGCCATATGCCCGAGTTTTATTCCAAATATAAGGTCGGGTGTAAACCGACCTCACTACCATTAATATTGACTTTTGATCTTGAGATCGGTCCATCTCGACCTTACTTTACTAGAGGCCCATCACGGATCATCCTTGGTCTATGGGCTTCGTAAATGGGCCTAGCCTAAACATCAATAAATCGGGCAAGCTGCTTCTTAGAAAGGAAATTCCAATCACTATAAGGATTCTTTCCCTGAAAAGTAAGTTTCTTCGATGAGGACTCATTCTCCTAATAGGAGAAGATGATAAGATTTTAGGCCTATAAATACAGTTCCTTTTCTTCCAGCATTGATTTATTATTATCAACACAATTACCAGCTTTATATTCTCTCTCTACATTTTCTCCTGAAAACTAATTCTTACACCGGAGGGGCGATGCGAAGAATCCTCATCGCCTTTTTTGCAGGTTAAAGGCAAATCAATCCATCTTTTCCAGTGATCAAGCAACTTCATATCTTGCCACGTCAAGGTTAGAAAATTTTATAGCATTAATTGGTGCCTTCTATGGGAAAAGATACTATTGGTCATGATTAATAGACGTCAAACTCACCCCTCCACTTCAACGACACAACCTCTTCTAGCTAGTACATCCGACTAAGGGAGATAATCCCCCACCTCTTGAAGATGTTCAGGATGGACAACATCCAGAAATCATGTCAGATAACGAACCTTTTAGTTGGGAAGCCTTCAATGAACTACAGCGATAGCTCCATGACCTTTACCAAATTCTTCAATAACAAGTCCAACATTAGGCAATACCCGGGATGAACACTCCCGAGTTCATACCAAGGAATGATCAAAGACTTGCCAATCCTTTGGATATCAATTCTCCAGGAATCAGGGGAATTAATCCTATCAAAAAAGGGTCGGAAAACATAACACAACGAGAATTTTCCAGAATCAATCAGGAAGGTATTGCTGACGGGATAAGACAGAATACGGAAGCTCAAGCCTCTTTTACGAGAAGACCCCCTTTTATCCCAGAGATAACAGCGTTCCCCTTGCCAGAATGATTCAAGTACCCTCGGATAAAAGAGTATGATGGAACCACAGATCCCAACAACCACCTAAACACATACATTTGATGTCATGGACATGCAGAATGCTCCCGATTAAATATGCAAGCCTTCCCTTAGACCTTGACCAATGTAGCTTAGGATTGTTCTTGTTCTCTAACCGCAAGTGCACGGGTCACGCAAGTAATAAAGTGGACGTAAGTCCGTGTATCATTCCCTCGGGGATTGTGCAAATTGTATTTTAGACTATTAACCTTAACCGAAACGAGAAAAGCTTTGAATTTGAGAATTTTGAATTAAATTAAACTAGTTAAAACAAACGATTTGAATTAAAGAAAATATGAAAATAGCATGCTGGAATTGAGAATCCACATTAATTCCATCAATTATGCATTAATCCAATTGTCAAACAATGATTCTTGGGATTTTAAAAATCCATATTCCAAATTTTCTTAGAACTCCCTTTCGGACAATTATTAACACCTTTTCCTATACACGACTCGACTATATTTCTATGAGGAATATGAATTATAGAAAAGCATTAACAGATTTGTAAATACTATTGCAGATAACACAAAGCAAGGGGTATATCCTATCGGACTTTGTGGCAATTGCAACTTGTCTAATGAAATCCTAATCTTTTGAACTTAAGAAATCATCACATCAATCATATAATAATTGGCCAGAAAATCTTATGACAATATAAGCATGAATCAGATTGATACATAAAATTAGGAAATTAATGCTTCATCGCAATTCTAACATTAAAAACCTAGCCTAAAAACATAATTGAATATAAATCACAAGAAGAATGGATAGATGTCACCCTATTCATGCTCTTGATCTTCGTTCTTCAATTGTGCCTTCGACTATGCATGGATCCCTCGGCAATTTGACAACGTTTTGGCATCAATTTCACAAGTTGGGAACCTCTAATTTCCTGCCTCAAGTCATGTATTTATAAGTTGCCTCAAGCCTAGGTTACTTGGAGAGAAAGAATGCTAAATTCTACGAAAAGCCCAAGTAAGCCCAGAAAATAATCCATGCGATCGAACAGGCTTCCGTAGAACCATTCTGACCATTTTTTAACAGGTCATGCGTGCCAATATAATTCCATGCAATCAGCAGGCTTCCAGATGAATTGAAATTTCTTCTTTTGAAGTGCTTTAGGTTGGTCCTAATAGTTTTATTGCACATCAGGTCCTTCAACTTTCGATTGTTGTAATTTGGCCCCTAAACTTCTAATTTCTTCCAAGTTTGATTTCTTCTTTGAGTATTCTTCCAATTGATCCCTTTATCTACTTCATCCATTCTTTATTTTCACACTTTGACACTTTTATCATCCAATTGCTTGATTTTTTCTTCAATTCCATTATTTTCTTGACTTTGGGGTTATTCCTAAAATATAAACAAATACTAACAAAATAAATGACAAATATTGTTAAACAAACAAATAAAATCCTACTTTTAAGATAGAAATAAGTGTATAAAATACACTTATCAGTTCTCTACCATACCATTAGGATCAATATCATCTTTCTGATCTTATAGACAAATTCACAGCATTTTCGCAAGTAGCAAAAGGATAAATAAGATTGCCGGTTCCCTTATCCAATTAAGGTAAGGACCCAACAAGATTCGTAGTATTACTAAACTTGAAAGCCAAGAGGTACCATACATTGATCTAGTGTAGTTTGTTACTAGGAGTTGATTTTTGACTATGGTATGTAATGCATTAGTTGATTTGGCTTTTTGATTGAATTGTAAGGGAGAAAGTACTCCTATTTAATTGAGTTTTTGCATGTTAGATCTTGACTTAGTTGCATGTGTAGTAGGCATATTAGTTTGGAGGTTAGGCTCTTCGTCCCCCTCGATTAGGTGTAATGTTTTCTTTTTAATAAAAGGGTAGGGGAATCCAAACCCCCCCCCCCTCACGGGTGGAGGTGGAGGAACTAACACCACGCCAAAGCTCGTGCGTGAATTTCTCAAAAAAAAAAAAGGCAAGGACCCAGTGAAACACTATGTGAGTTCATGACCCGCTTCAACAGTGAAAGTCTTCAAATTCCCGATCACCAACTTCAGCTCTAACCCTAGCCATAAGGATTCAGGAGTTTAGAATGTCCTTGTCTAAGAATTCACCTACGAATGTAACCAAACTTCTCAGAAGAGCAGAAAAATACATAAACATGGAAGAAACCCTGTTGTCAATGAGGGCTCAGCATCAAAATCATAAGTCAACAACAATGCAATCTTCAGAACCAGCCAAGCAGGGAAATAAAAGGTCTAGACAGAAAGATAGCAGAAATTTTTTGCTACCTAGTATGAAGAATTCTTATGGACATCAAGAACCCGTTCCACTCAATGCTCAGCGATCTCACATTCTTATGGAGATTCGAGATCGAGAAGACTTGTGCTTGCCCAATCGCCATAAGTACTGTAATTTTCATATAAGCCTAGGCCATACCACTAATGAATGCAGAATACTTCAAAAAGAAATAGAAGCTCTCATAAAACTGGGATTTCTGGGACATTATGTGAAGAAAGACGACAAAGATCCCCAAAATCACGAGAAAAAGGAAGAGATGAACATGTCTGCTAGTAAAATAAATTTTATTGTCGGAGATATAGCTTCAAGGGGTGATTCGAATAATGCCAGAAAAATTATGTTTGTACATTGGGAAGTAAAGAGGTCGGATCGGCTAGTTATGACCTCAAAATATCAACCAACATCAGTTTCAATAACTCCAACGTGGAAGGAATTTTGTATCCTTATGATGACGCAGTCGTGATCAGTTCCATGATCACAAATTTTGATGTAAAAAGAATACTCATGGACAATGGAAGCGCAACCAATGTTCTTTCCTTGGAAGCCTTAGATAAGATGCAGCTTCGAAAGGATTGGCTTCAGCTGGACATTACTCCATTGACTGGTTTTGGTAGAGGAACAATGAAACCAAAAGGTTTGATAGATCTTCCAACTTCTCTGGGATCGGGTGAAAAACAGGTTACGAGAATGACTCTGTTTCATGTTGTAAAGACTCCGATTTCCTATAATGCTATCTTGGGAAGACCTTTTCTGAATAGTATAAGAGTAATTGTATCAACATACCACTTGGCAGTCATGTTCCCCACTCCTGCAGGTATTGTGATAGTACGGGTTAATCAAGCAATGTCTAGGAGTTGTTACGTCAACTGCATTGGAAAGGGGAAGACATAATTGATGTCGGTAGAACCTTCCACAGAAGAACGCATGTCACTAGTGGAAGAATTGGAAGATGTTCTTATCTCAGAGGCCAAAACTTTAACTATTGGAAAAGAACTTCCCAAATTTATGAAGGAAGAACTATCACTGTGCTTGAAGAGGAATCTCAATGTTTTTGCATGGAGCGCAGAAGACATGCCCGGGATTGATCCTGCACTTGTTGTACATAGACTTAACATCCAACCCGGTAAGAAGCCTGTAAAACAACGAAGAAGACAGTTCACAACCAAAAGGAGGCAAATAATCAAGGAAGAAGTCAATAAACATTTGAAAGCAGGATTCATCAAAGAGGTGAAGTATCCAGAATGGTTAGCCAACGTTGTCTTGGTGAAGAAGGCAAATGGTAAATGGGGAGTCTGCATTGATTTCATAGATCTAAACAAAGCAAGCCCCAAATACAGCTATCCTCTTCCTCGGATAGATAGATTGGTTGATTCCACATCAGGTTCCAAATTATAGATCTTCCTTGATTCATTTTTGGGATATCATCAGATCAAAATGGCCGAAGAAGACCAAGAGAAAACATCTTTCATGGCTGATGAAGGAATATACTACTACAAGGTCATGCCTTTCGGGCTAAAGAATGCATAGGCTACCAACCAAAGGCTTGTGAACATTGTCTTCTCCAAACACATAGGACAGAACATCAAAGTCTATGTTGATGACATTGTGGTGAAGAGCTCGAGAAAGAAAGATCATGTGGTAGATCTAGAAGACATATTCTCTACATTCTGCCAACACCGTATGAAGCTGAATCTACAAAGTACGCTTTTGGGGTAAGCTCAGGCAAATTTTTGGGATTCATGATCACCTAGTTGGGCATTGAAGTAACCTCGATAAAATCATAACCCTCACATCTATGGAACCTCCCAAAAGCATAAGGGTAGTCCAAAAACTCACAAGAAGAGTAGCAGCACTGGGTCGTTTAATGTCAAGGGCAATAGGTAAATGTTTTTCTTTCTTCAAATCTCTCAAAGGGAATAAGGAATTCAAGTAGGACGAAGAATGCAAGGCTTCTTTCAGAAAGCTCAAAGAATACTTGGGTTCACCATCGATACGGGTAAAGGAAATTTGGGAGACAACCTTCTTCTATATCCAGCAGTATCCGAACATGTAGTAAGCGTTTTTTTAGTCGAGGAAGGGAAGATTCAAAAACCAGTGTACTGCATCAGCAAGATGTTACTAGACACAAAAACTCCATACACTCTTGCGGAACAACTGTCACTTGCATTAGTCACAGCAGTTAGAAAATTGAGGCCTTACTTTCGAGCTCATGTCATAACAGTCCTCACAAATCAAGCGTTAAAATAGATCTTGCAAAAATCGAACGTCTCTTGTTGTAGCGACCGAGAATTTTCTATGACTTATTTAAATAAATATTATTTTAAAAATGTGTCGCTACGACTTTATCCATTTATTTTAAAACACGTGTTCGTCTAGCCAACGAAGTAAAATTTTATTTTAAATTTATCTTAGTCAAATTCCAGTCCCATTAAAGTGAATCATCTTCATTATTTATTCCCAAGTCCAGATTTCAATTTTTTAATAGATTATCCAAATTATTTTGATTTTATGTCCCAGTCCATTATTTATTTTAAAATTTAATTTTCAATTTGTGGGATTCAAATTATTTTAAGTCCAAATTTCAACTGTTTTAATCCAATCCAACATCTCGAGCCCAAATGTTTTACCGATCATTCAAGCCCTTTTAACAATCCAATCAATAAATTCTTGGCCCAACTAAATCAACAACTTATTTTCCAAGTATTTCCTTACACAACCATATTCACTTCCCAAAATTCTCACAATTTTCCATAAACCAAGATTTAACCTAAACTACCATGTTTAACACCTAAATCAACTATTAATTTGATTCCTATCCCTTGCATTCACGACACCCAGACCTCCAGTAGGTATAATTTTCTCTCAATTTTTTTTACCATAGCCGAAGCTGGTTATCTGCATCCACCACCGACAGCCATCTTCACCACCGGCCAATCCCAGCACCGGAGCGACCAACTCCAACAATCAGCAAAACCAAACCCCAATCCACCATCACCAAATCATAACAAAATCCCACGAAAATCAAACCAATTTACTCAACATATTCATCTTCTTGGTGCCATTACTCAAGCCCTCGATCTTCCGAGCCAGATTGCCGAACCCAAATTCACAAACACACGACACCATTCACTACATGACTAGACTGCCTTCTTCATCATCACCATGCCAACCGGACCAAGCTTCTGTCTCCCAACCATAACCGAATTTCATGGCCAGACTCAACACAAACCAATGGTAAACCAGCCACGGCCTCAATCGGTTTCTTAACCAAAGTCGTTGCCTCCACCACCGTTATCACCCACACCGCCGCCACAGTCAGCCTCGAACCATGAACAACTCCAAAGCCGCTGCCAAACAAAACCACCCCCTCCAGACATGTAGCGACCAAGAATTTTTACGCGATTAATAATTATTTTAATAGAAAATCGTGTCGCTACTATTTCACCCATTTTTATTAAGTTAACGCCACGACGTATTTGTATAGCCAAGTCAAGAAATAATCGAGATCGTTCGATTTTAAATTAAATTCCGAATTTCTAAAAATATCTCCATTCTCTTGATTTAAAGTATATTAAGTCTAAGTACTTAATTCAATGTTATCCCAATATTTATTTGTACAAAAATTACTTTTATTATTTAAATTAAGAAAATATATGCAAGCATGAGAGGTTCCATTATATATAATAATTATGAGAATCTTAATTTAATAAATATGGAAAAGTATATAAATGGTTGATAGATTCCATTATATGTAATCATGAAGAGCATAATATTTGTATAAATATGGAAAAGTATATGAATGAATTATATACTCCATTATATATAATCATGAAGAGCATAATATTTGTATAAATATGGAAAAGTATATGAATGATTGATAAGACTCCATTATATGTAATCATGAAGAGCATAATATTTGTATAAATATGGAAAAGTATATGAATGATTTATATACTCCATTATATATAATCATGAAGAGCATATTATTTGTATAAATATGGAAAAGTATATGAATGGTGCTTTACTTTAAGAAAATGATGTGTTAAAATTAATAGAATTGAATGATTATGTTTACAATATGCCAACTTTATACATCTATTTAAACCCATCTCTTTTACACACAACTCTACACATATACACTTATTTCCAATCTCTTGACAAAATCCACAAGTAAGAGAAATTCAAGGTGGTCAAGAAAGTTTTGGTCCATTTACTACTACACTTCATTTTAATCTTTTAAAAGGTAAGTATATCTTATGTTTTTATGAAAAGTAAGTATGTTTTTATGAAAGGTAAATACACCTTATGTTTTTATGAAAAGTAAGTATGTTTTTATGACAAGTAAGTATATCTTATGTTTTTATGAAAAGTAAGTATGTTTTTATGAAAGGTAAATACACCTTATGTTTTTATGAAAAGTAAGTATGTTTTTATGACAAGTAAGTATATCTTATATTTTTATGAAAAGTAAGTATGTTTTTATGAAAGGTAAATACACCTTATGTTTTTATGAAAAGTAAGTATGTTTTTATGACAAGTAAGTATATCTTATGTTTTTATGAAAAGTAAGTATGTTTTTATGAAAGGTAAATACACCTTATGTTTTTATGAAAAGTAAGTATGTTTTTATGACAAGTAAGTATATCTTATATTTTTATGAAAAGTAAGTATGTTTTTATGAAAGGTAAATACACCTTATGTTTTTATGAAAAGTAAGTATGTTTTTATGACAAGTAAGTATATCTTATGTTTTTATGAAAAGTAAGTATGTTTTTATGAAAGGTAAATACACCTTATGTTTTTATGAAAAGTAAGTATGTTTTTATGACAAGTAAGTATATCTTATGTTTTTATGAAAATGTTTGGATCATTGCTATGAAATCAATCTCACAAAATTGTTATGGGTTCCATATGATATGTTTATGATTATGCTAAGGGGACCGGAGTTTAGTAGCGCTACACATAAGAATTCTTGCCATTTAAGTTCGGTAAAATTCTTGTGTCTCCCTATGTTTATGAATATTTCAATCCTATCCTATGTTATGATGAAAATGATCCATATGCATTCAAAAGAAAATTTATGCTTGGTATACTTACTGGGATTTTATAAATCTCACTCCACGATATTTACCATTTTCAGATAATTGAAGGTTCGAGGCGGTCAACATGGAAGTGGCAAAAGTGGTTAAGATTGATGAGATAATTATGTTGAACTTTATGTAAGAAAATTATGTTCTATTTTTATTCACAAATAAAATTATGGGATTCTAATTATTCTTTTGAATAATTTTACATTACTATTTAAGTCTCGATAATATGATATGAGTCACTTTTTGTGGCACTCGAATGGTCGAGAATTCGGGTCGTCACAGTTGGTATCAGAGAAAAGAGTTTTAAAAACGATTCTGTAGATTTTTGAAATTTTATTTCTTTAAAAAAAAAAAAAAAAAATCACTATTCACGTGAACAGTAAAACGACGTGCTATTCATGATGAACAGTGAACGAAATCACTATTCATTATAAAAAAAAAAGTTGAATTTTCACATGTCAAGTATGGTTATGATTTTGAAAAGCATGATGAAATTTGATGTGCGAATTTCAAGGACAAAATTCAATTTAAGCAAGGGAGTTTGTAATGTCCTGAAAATTTTATGGAATATAATTAGTTAGTGATATGATGTTTATATTGATGTCTTTGATAAATTTCTAGAAGTTCGGGGACTAAAGGAAAAATAAGATTTGACGATAAATTTTATTTGGGTTAAGTTATTAATTATTGATGGGGAGATAATTACTATATCGATATTGGATTTGTTTTGAAGACTGTGATTAATTAGGAATTATGATTCAAGAAAATGTTGATTTGGATACAACCACATTAAATTATTGTTGATTAAAGGAAAATAAGATTATATGAAATATTTTAACTCATCACTCTACTATGTCACTCTCCACGTATTGACTCCTCGAACCAGGTATGTTATATGCTTTGCAAGTCATTTACGATTTTATTAAGACATGTTAAGTATGAAATCTTCATATGTTATGAATCTTTATGTGTTACACATAATATACATGTCAAGTATGATATAAATTGATAGAAGACTCAATTTTTTTTATTCTTTTCAATGTAGAATCATGAGACAGAGAGGATATTTATATGAATTTTGGTGCATATTAAGCTTAGTAAGATTGACTCAATTAGAAATTAAGTTGGGTTGTAACTTTTGCCCAAAATATATGGAATAATATATTAAACAAACAAAATTGATAATGAATTCGTACAATAATTTATCCCTTTATCACTACCTTTGTGTAAAAACAAGGGAAAAACTGTGGATGGTTATTAGTACTTCCTCTTCAAGTTTCAATTTTCGGTTCAATAATTTATCCCTTTATCACTACCTTTGCTTAAAAGCAAGGAAAAACTGTGGATGATTATTGGTACCACTCTTCAAGTTTCAATTCTGAAAAAAAAAAAAAAAATCAGAAAGAAAAGAAAGAAAGAGAACGGGTGTTGAGCATAATGGGAATAATATGACTTAAGAATGATTTTCAAAATAATTGTTGTCCTCGAGTTTAGAAATGATAAACCTTAAATGGACTTTGCATAATTGATTTTAGACATGGCATTAAGTATGAGAAGTCAACAGAAATGATTAGAAATATGTTCAGATTATCTATCATTTAGATTTAATGAGAAATAGCGAGCCAATTTTATGAATTTTTATGAGATGTTAAGATTATAAGTGATATGATTTTAATGAGACTTTTATGAGAAGCATTATGAAGTTAGAGATTTAAAGATTTGGTTATTGGGAATTAAGTAATGGATATTATGTTGAGTAAGTGAATTATGCCTCTATATTGAAGAGAAATTTATTATGAACTTTGGCCTTGTGATTAAATTTTGGGAATATGATTTATGACTTATAAATATAAGTATGAGTAATCTTTTGAGCCAATTAAGGTATTGAAGGAAGTGATATTGTGATATTGACGACTATGATTTGAAATTTCTATGTTGAGGAATTATGAATTGATTTTCTGGAATATTTTTTTATGATATTGAAGTTTGATGAAATTGTGGTCAATTTTTAGATCGTTGTGATCAAATGTGGAATTATTTATTATTGTGAGTTATGAAGTATGCTTACGGTTTGAATAAGTCCAAATTTCAAAGGAAACTCTGCTTAGAATTTTATCGTTTGGAATTAAGAGCATAGTATGGTATGCAATCACTAAGAGAATTGAGGTTAGACATGCAAATTCATTTACATCACAAACGAGATTTAGTAGATGATAACAGAGATATTTATTATTTTCTCGTAAGGAGAACACACAAGAGTCACATTGGAAAGAAATACATGAAACACGCAAAATCAAAAGAAAGCAACATGGGAAATTCCTCAAATTGAGAGATGTGTTTCCGGAGTAGCCGTATCCTACCACCTCTGACCTTTTGAGGAAATAAAGAAACCTTCAAAGAGGTGTGTTTCGAGAGTAAGAATACTCCGTAATCTACCACCTGGAACCTTTGAGGTACACACAAGATTTAAACATTAAGGAAATCCTAGGAAATTAGAGGGGTGTCTCGAGAGTAAGAATACTCCGTACTCTACCCCCACCTATTCTAAGATTCATAAAGTTAAGTTTACATTAACCGGACTCCATTTTCGCTTGATTCCCCTTCCTTGCGACCAATCTATCTTAACCCCTGCTGGATCTTGTATTGAGATATATGACTGCAGCTTATCCAGTAGTTCATCAATAGTAGGAGCAGAAATAAGGAGCCTTCTGGAAAATGGAGAGATGAATCCCTGTTCCACAGCATAATCAAGAAAGGTTAACAAGCCATCAAAGAAATTGTTAACATTCAGAAGCCCAATAGGCTTAGTATGGAGATCTAGTTGAGCCCACGAGGTAATGTTAAAGATTTCTTCTAAGGTACCAAAACCTCCGGGCAGGGCTATAAAGGCATCAGAACCATATAGCATACAAGTTATGCGTTCATGGATGGATAATGTTTGAACTTCATGCCCTCGTGTTTTGCCTGCAACATCTACCAAAGGGACAGGTATGACACCGATTACTTTTGATTTCTCTGCAAGAGCAGATTGGGAAACACAACCCATTAGACCACTGCTACCACCCCCATACACAAGAGTGATACCTTTTTCCCCCAGTTTCTTTCCAAGATCTACGGCCGCTTCTAGATAACTGAAGCCTTTCCCCACTTTTGATCCACAAAATACACAAATAGTTTTGATCTGTCGAAGTTTTGGTGCTTCCATCTTTGATAGTATAGAAGAGAAAACTTACGAAGAAGATGTGATTTTGGGATGCCTGAACTATGAAATATGTTTGGCTATTTAAAGCCGAAAAAATTTACTGTTTTTGATTGATTATGAAAAAGTAAAGATTTACTTTTGTCAAAATCGGCCAACTTTTGACTGTTTTACCAAAGATATCACCTTTCGGTGATTTATTTCCAGCTTTATCAAAACTCGAGAAAGGAAAATATATTTTATTTCCAAAACGCGTGAAAGAAAACAGCAAAATATTTTAAATGTGTATCAAGAGATTTACCTTATATCATTGTTGAACTGCCAGAAGCCTCATTTTGTAAAACAGACTGGCAAACAGGATCTTTTGCTATTATATTTTGGAGACTATAACGATTTTTGTCCTCGTTAAACTGAGCGTATAAGGAGAGAAGTTCACGTTGCACATAACCACTTGGGTGCGTCTCAAGAGTCAGTCGAATATCATCCAAAGACTCCTTACTCAGTCCACCCTTTATGAATTTGATTTTATCATCCCGATTAGTAGAAGAATATCCTACTGTTTTGCAACGAGTATCACAGTTCCAACGAGCACATTTGTAGCAACCATTCAGCCTTTTTGCTCTTCGTTTCTTTGCGAAGGTGCTTTTGCCTAAACCAGGCATGTGCTTTGGAAATGTCATAGGTAATTCACCAGATAGTCGAACCTTTGCTTCGATCAACCAGCGAACATCTTCTGAAACACCATGAGCCATCAGCAACCTCAATCTTTCGAGTCTTATTTGATAAATTTTCCTCAGATCATTCATTGGAAGACTGGAATAATACTTGTGAATGTTTGTAAGAATGATATCCATGTTTTTGATGGATCTAACCTCTTCCCAGCATGAACTATTTAAAAGCATTAAGGATCGGAGGGAATCCGCGTGATATTGATTCCAGCAAGAAAGCGCGGAATAGAATAATGGAAAAGAGGGAACAAGAGTTTATACGCCGTTTACTTTCTTGATAAAAGGAAGATTTGATGATGACGGGATTTGAGATATGGAATATTTTCTTGGATTTTGGGTACTGATATTTTGATATAATAATCAAGGTATAGAAATAATACGGGGATACGTGAAAGTGAAATAAGGACTGTATTGAATCAGGATTAATAAGTTTGTGCAAGTGAAAGGAATACCTTACGGGAAATGTTATGATATTTGAGTTAAGAATTTTAATTATTTGGGAGATATTTGTTTATTGAATTTTGCAGAAATTTTGGGTTACAAATATTGGAAAGATAAACTGATGATTATGTTGATATGTGAATAACATGTTTGAGTATATTACATAGAGAATATTCAGGTAATCGTTTTAATTATTTTGGGATATTTGGTGATAAGAAGAAATGACAAATTATTATGGTATGATATGTTAGTAAAGATTTATTGAAATTTTAGAGATATTAATACGAATATTTGAGGTCACATGATACGATGATAAATGACAAGTTACATGAATACTACAAGATATGATGAAATATCACATACGATTGGGAATTTTCATTTTGATTCAGAAGAATTTATGAGTAGACATATGTCTATTATTGATAGAAAAGTCCATGTCTTAAGAAAACAAATTGATGCATTTAGTCAAAGTCCAGTGGGTTAAATATGGTTGGGTTAAATATGGTAGCGATGATGCTACATAAGAAGAAGAAGAAGAGATTTTGATTAAGTGTTCAGAAATCATAAGATCAAGTAAGATTAATTTCGAGGACGAAATTATTTTAAGGGGGTAAGTTTGTAGCGACCAAGAATTTTTACGCGATTAATAATTATTTTAATAGAAAATCGTGTCGCTACTATTTCACCCATTTTTATTAAGTTAACGCCACGACGTATTTGTATAGCCAAGTCAAGAAATAATCGAGATCGTTCGATTTTAAATTAAATTCCGAATTTCTAAAAATATCTCCATTCTCTTGATTTAAAGTATATTAAGTCTAAGTACTTAATTCAATGTTATCCCAATATTTATTTGTACAAAAATTACTTTTATTATTTAAATTAAGAAAATATATGCAAGCATGAGAGGTTCCATTATATATAATAATTATGAGAATCTTAATTTAATAAATATGGAAAAGTATATAAATGGTTGATAGATTCCATTATATGTAATCATGAAGAGCATAATATTTGTATAAATATGGAAAAGTATATGAATGAATTATATACTCCATTATATATAATCATGAAGAGCATAATATTTGTATAAATATGGAAAAGTATATGAATGATTGATAAGACTCCATTATATGTAATCATGAAGAGCATAATATTTGTATAAATATGGAAAAGTATATGAATGATTTATATACTCCATTATATATAATCATGAAGAGCATATTATTTGTATAAATATGGAAAAGTATATGAATGGTGCTTTACTTTAAGAAAATGATGTGTTAAAATTAATAGAATTGAATGATTATGTTTACAATATGCCAACTTTATACATCTATTTAAACCCATCTCTTTTACACACAACTCTACACATATACACTTATTTCCAATCTCTTGACAAAATCCACAAGTAAGAGAAATTCAAGGTGGTCAAGAAAGTTTTGGTCCATTTACTACTACACTTCATTTTAATCTTTTAAAAGGTAAGTATATCTTATGTTTTTATGAAAAGTAAGTATGTTTTTATGAAAGGTAAATACACCTTATGTTTTTATGAAAAGTAAGTATGTTTTTATGACAAGTAAGTATATCTTATGTTTTTATGAAAAGTAAGTATGTTTTTATGAAAGGTAAATACACCTTATGTTTTTATGAAAAGTAAGTATGTTTTTATGACAAGTAAGTATATCTTATATTTTTATGAAAAGTAAGTATGTTTTTATGAAAGGTAAATACACCTTATGTTTTTATGAAAAGTAAGTATGTTTTTATGACAAGTAAGTATATCTTATGTTTTTATGAAAAGTAAGTATGTTTTTATGAAAGGTAAATACACCTTATGTTTTTATGAAAAGTAAGTATGTTTTTATGACAAGTAAGTATATCTTATATTTTTATGAAAAGTAAGTATGTTTTTATGAAAGGTAAATACACCTTATGTTTTTATGAAAAGTAAGTATGTTTTTATGACAAGTAAGTATATCTTATGTTTTTATGAAAAGTAAGTATGTTTTTATGAAAGGTAAATACACCTTATGTTTTTATGAAAAGTAAGTATGTTTTTATGACAAGTAAGTATATCTTATGTTTTTATGAAAATGTTTGGATCATTGCTATGAAATCAATCTCACAAGATTGTTATGGGTTCCATATGATATGTTTATGATTATGCTAAGGGGACCGGAGTTTAGTAGCGCTACACATAAGAATTCTTGCCATTTAAGTTCGGTAAAATTCTTGTGTCTCCCTATGTTTATGAATATTTCAATCCTATCCTATGTTATGATGAAAATGATCCATATGCATTCAAAAGAAAATTTATGCTTGGTATACTTACTGGCATTTTATAAATCTCACTCCACGATATTTACCATTTTCAGATAATTGAAGGTTCGAGGCGGTCAACATGGAAGTGGCAAAAGTGGTTAAGATTGATGAGATAATTATGTTGAACTTTATGCAAGAAAATTATGTTCTATTTTTATTCACAAATAAAATTATGGGATTCTAATTATTCTTTTGAATAATTTTACATTACTATTTAAGTCTCGATAATATGATATGAGTCACTTTTTGTGGCACTCGAATGGTCGAGAATTCGGGTCGTCACAAGACACCTCATAACGCCACCGCAACCACATGAACCCCAAACACCGACTGCAATACCCCTGCCCAACTACAAATCCCCATCAATCATCCAAAATCGAACTCCAAACCAAGAAATAGAAGAAGCCCAGAACATTACCTCTACCTTCGACCCTTTTTCTTGCCGGATTTTCTGGCGAAAATCCATCCACACCGCAACCTCCAATTCTCGGTTTAAGCCAAGAAATCGAGCCTATTTTCTATTTTTTTTCAACGCCCCTTGCTAATCACGTCATGGTGGTCTAGCCGTTGTGGATCTCCGGCGATTGACGCCGGCGATTGGCGCCGGTGATGGGTGCGACCAGGGTGGTCGCACCTTTGCTCCCAGCTCTCTCTCTTTCACGTGAAAGAGGGAGAGATATAATATATGTATATATATATTTTGAGTTCTTTTTCTTTAGTCCTCAAAGTTTTGAATAGTTTAATTCCAGCCCTTTTAGCTTAAAATGTTTTAACTCAGCCTCTGCTGTTTTAAAGTTACTGATTTCCGCCCCAAAGTTTGAAAAGTGATCATTTCAGTCCCTCAAGCCTCAAAATCATTCAATTCGGTCCTTACCATGTTTAAGATATTTTATTTCAGCCACTACTCTTAAATTAAGTTATTTCAGTCCTTTAGTTTTAAAATATTTTAATTCAGCCCTTTAGGTTTTTTTAAAAAAATATATATATATTATTTCTATCCTTTAAGTTTTGTAATGTTTTATTTGACTCTTAAGCTTTGAAAATAATTTACCTTAGCCCCAACTATTTCAAAAATGAAAATAATTAGTCCCATATATATTTAAATTATATAAGTCAGCCCACTAATATTCGAAAAGTCTATTTTAACCCCTAAACTTTATTTATTCACTTTAATAGTTTAATTTTTTGAAATACTAAATTAATTTAATTTTTCTTTTGGCTAGACGATACACTTGGTGATTTAGAAGATTGACGTGACTTTCCAGCTTTATTTCAAACTCGTGATTTAAGGTAGACTCGCCCCCACTAATTAGTTTAAATTATAATTTATGTATCTTATGTGAAATTACGTGATTTGTATGCTTTGATGCATGAGACGAGAAAAGAATATCTCTTATGAGATAAATGAGAAATGATGATGTTATGCATAACTTACTTGCTTAAATGCATGAGATGAGACTACCCACACCCTATGATTTTAAAGAGCCTTTGATTTTATTAAAATAGCCTATGATGATGATGATGATGTCACTGTATGATTACATAATTACATGTTAAGTTATTCTATAAATTAATTATTGGCGATGAGTCTACTGAGTATTTCTTTCGAAATGCTCATTCCATTTTAACAGCTTTTGCAGATTTCGGAGATGGCGGGGAATGAAAGGGGCAGCTTTGGCAAATCGAATAAAAGATGATGTTTATTTGACAAACTTTCTGAATGTTACTCGTTAAACTATTTATCGTTAATTTTATTTAAATAATTGAGACACAAATTTTTACGAATTGTTCTATATTTAATTTAATTAAGTTTCCACTGAAGTTTTCAAATGATGAATGTGATGCTTTGAATTAAATTTATTTTCCGCAATAAAGTCAATTTTAAAGGACGAAGTGGCGTCCCGGGCTCCGCGGAATTCGGGGCGTTACACTTGTCACCTCCTCAAGTGGTCAATCGAGCTCAAGGAGTATGACATTGAATTCAACCCCTAACCTTCCATAAATGCACATGTCTTTGTTGATTTCATCACCAAACTCGCCCCAAGACCTCGAGGGCCATAAGGTCATGACTGGAAAGAAGATTGTAACGCCCCGGGTTCTAAACACTTGGAACGTCACGTCATCCTTTAAACTCACTTTCAAGAATAATGATTATGCGAAAAATAACTGAAATTCAATTGCGTTATTTTATAAAAACTGACTCCAATAGTCAACACTTCAAATTTGAAATTAAAATTGGGCAGAAGAAAATTTAAAAATTCAACTTCATTTAAAAACTCAATAGACAATAATTCAAATGTTCAAAAATAACTTGGATAATAATAAGAAATTTGAAATCTCAAAATAAATGTGATTAACTTATTATTTCAAAACATTTTTAATAAATGTTCAATAGCCACCATCGCATGCTCCATCGCCAACTCCGTAATCTGAAAATTTGTAAGTTTAAAAAAAGAGTGAGCATTTCATAGAAATACTCAGTAGGCTCAGGGCAAAATTAAATAAACTATCTGGAGACAAGTAATTCTCATGTCCTTAGGCAAGTAATCTCATGTCCAAAGACAAATAATTCTCATAAATCACATAATAACATGTAGGAATTTACAATAATAATTTACTTAATATTGCGTAACTTTAAAAGAAAAAGGTTTTTGAAGTATGAACCTACCTTGAAAGTATTCTAGAGTTTGTTGAGCGGGAATAACGTCAATCTTCTAAACATCCAAATGCCTCGTCTAACCAATATATAAAACAAATATTAAACTAGTATTTTGGAATTCAAAGGTTTTAAAAACGAAAGAGTTTTCAAAAGAAGATTAAAAGTTTAGGGTTTAAATTTAAAATCAAACATAGTTGGGATTTAAAAAGAGTTCGGACCAAAATAAATAATTTTGAAAGTTATTTGGCTAGCTCGTATGTTTTAAATATCTTTAGAGACTGACTATTAAATCTAGTGAAATTTGGGGTTAAAAATAAGATATTTTAAAACTGCAGGGACTGAATTAAATGATTTTAAAACTAGGGGACAGAATTAAATGATTTTAAAACTAGGGGGACTGAATAAAATAACTCTGGAACATGGGGTCTAAAAATAAAGTGTTTTAAAACTAGAGGAACTGAAATAAATACTTTTGAAACTTGAGGGCTCAAGGAATAAATTTTCATAAAATTTCTTTAAAACCAAATAACTCCTCTCTCTCCTACAATATGAACCAAAAAGAGGAGAGGTGCGAGAGATGGTGATCGACGATGTCTTTGGCAAGGCTGTCGGCGTCCTTTCGTCGGCGTTATACCAGCGATACGGCCGCCATCATGTGGCGGCGATGGGTCAATGGAGGGGTGGTGAAAGGAGCTGAATTTGGGCAATTTCTTGGGGGAAAATCGAGGCTATTAGGTTGCTATTTGGAGCTGCGATTCTGGCCGTACTTCGGTTGAAGCGGGCGGCGGTCAAGGTGAATTTATGGGTTAATTTATTTTTGGTTTTGGCTTGTGTTTGGATTTGCTTTTTGGATGGAGATTGGGATTGAGTGTTGGGTGAGGTGCTCAGTTATGGTGATTTCAATCAATTGGAGGTTCGATCCATGGAGGGTGTTTTGGCAGATTTTTGGCTTTGAAGAGACTCGGCTATTTGGACTTTCGACCGTGTCTGTGGTTCTTGCAGTTGGAGACATGGAGATTCGGTTTATGGTGCGACCTTGACTCGGTGGAATTGGGGATGGCTCGTTTATGGTTTAAGTTTGTGATGTTGGCATTGGCGGTGGCAGCGGTGAAGGGGCAGTGAGCTCAGTTCATAGGAAGTGATGGTGGTGAATTCTTTGGCTTCGGTTACATGGTGTTGGGGTTATTGGAGAAAGGCAATGGTATTGATTGTGAAAATTGGTTTGATTGTGATTTTGTGCATGAATTGGAATAGGGGAATATATGTATATTTATAGATTTGGTATGGAAAGTGTTGTAGTTGAATAGAATTGTGAAACGTTGGATATGGAAAATATTAGATTTCGAATAGGATTGTGAAAACTTGGGATACAAGAGTATGATTACGACTAAAATAAAATACCTTAATAATTATTTAAGATATAAAACTTGCATGCAAAATAAAATTGGATAACAATAAAATTGAACTTCGAAATTTTAGACTTAAAATAATTTGGATTTAAAATAAATAATAATTTTGGATTTAAATCGAATTTTGGATTTGGACAATATTTAAAAATATGAAATTGGACTAGGAATCGAATTGGACTCAAATTATATTTTATTGGCTCGAAATAATCAACATGGCTAGACAAACACGATTTAATTTAAAAATAGGTGAAATTATAGTGACACGATTTTTAGAAATTAAATATTTATTTTATAATCAACTGAAATATTCTCGGTTGCTACAAAGATGGTTGGACTTTGCAAGTAGATGTAGCGTCAAACGCTACAGGCTCGGGGTTGGAATCATACTAAGAAAGGATGGTGGTACAATGGAAATTTAGTGAACAATAAGATTCAACTTCCCGACCACTAACAATGACGCAAAATATGAGGCTTTCATCACTAGGCTTCAGGCCGCACATCATCTTATGGTCGAGCATGTCAAGGTAATGAGTGACTCGTAGTTGGTAGTAGAGATGGTTAATGGAACCTTCGAAGCAAAGGATGAGAAGATGTCATCTTACAGAATGATAGTTCTTGACCTGCAAAGGAAGTTTAGATCTTCCAGCATAGACAAAGTACCCAGATCGACCAATCACAAAGCTGACGCCCTGTCAAGACTTACTTTTCTAATTTGGATAACTTAGAACAAACCGTGTTTGCGCAAACACTTCATGGACCCAGCATTGCACCTCAACCTGATGTAATGGATACCTCGAAGAATGAGCCCTGCTGGATGGATCCGATTATTGAATACTTGACATCAGGAAGATTTCTAAGAGACAAAGTAGAGGCAAGAAGAATCAAAGCAAGAGCCCAAGGTATACCATCTTGCAGAACACTTTGTTTCGCTGAAGTTTCACACTTCCCCACCTTCAATGTTTGACTCTGAAAGAAAATGCACTTGCTATGGCCGAGGTTCACGAAGGACTTTGTGGAGGCCACCAGGGAGCAAGGACTCTGGTAACAAAATTGGTGAGATACAGTTATTACTGGTCAAACATGAAGAAGGATACCCTAAATTATGTGAAGACTTGTGGCAAGTGTCAAAGGTTTGTAGCCAGATTACATCAGCCAGCAGAAGAACTCTCACCTATCATGTGCCCATACCCTTTTACACAATGGGGGAATCGACATTCTTGGGCCCTTTCCAGCAGCTCGTGGTCAAGTCAAATTCTTGGCAGTAACTATGGAATACTTTACAAAATGGGTAAAAGCAGAACCTCTTGCCATGATTTCTGAACAGAAATTGGAATCATTTGTATGGAAGTCAATTATTTTTCATTTTGGTCTTCCCAAAACATTAATCACTGACAATTGAAGACAGTTTGAGTGTCAAGCTTTTAAGTAGTTCTGAATTTGGGAATTGAACATAGGTTAACTTCGGTTTCACATCCACAGAATAATAAGTTGGCAGAAGTCATAAACAGGCTTATACTGCAAGACCTTCGCACTCACCTGGATAATGCCAAAGGAGATTGGCCTGATCTCCTTCTTGAAATCTTGTGGAGAAATCGAACAACATTTAAAACAACCACCGGGGAAACTCCATTCATGCTAGCCTTTGGTATGGAAGCAGTAGTTCTAGTAGAGGTAACAATCCTCAGTTTTCACGCAATGGCTACAAAATCCCCCGACCATAACAACGGGCAAAGAGAAAGTCTAGACCTCCTTAAAGAAGTTTGAGAAGGCATAATATTGAAAATAGCCACCTACTAGCTGGCCATGTCGAAGAAGTTCAACATCAGGGTCAAGAAGAGAGACTTTAGAGTAGGAGATCTCGTCCTATGCAGAAGTGAGGTCTTCGGTCATCAACCAGGAAAAATCGAACCTACTTGGGAAGGACCATTCGAAGTCATTCGAAGGGTCGAGGAGGGATCGTACAGTCTCAGAACTATGGACTTCAAACCTCTTCCCCGACCATGAAATGTTGAGAATCTAAAGCCCTACTACAAATAGGAAATTTTCCTTTGCAATTTAATTTTTGTCTAGTTTAGGAAGTTTTCCACCTTCTCACATTAATTAAAATAAAAATAGTTGGCAAAACGCACAACAGTCGTTAGCTGTAAATATGATAATTGTCAAGTATAAATGCACCCAGAGACCTATTCCTGATTCTGTGCATGGGGGCCAATGATCGGTATGATTTCCCGATCACGTCATTCAAGAATAAGGGCTATGGGCTAAAAGGCCTATAGGTCAGTCCAATCAAGATTTAAAGGTCGGCCCATGTGTCCAACCTCATCTTGGACCTTTCCATCACAAGTTCATGGGTCGGGCCATATGCCCGAGCTTTATTCCAAATATAAGGTCGGATGTAAACCGACCTTACTACCATTAATATTGACTTTTGATCTTGAGATTTGTCCATCTCGACCTTATTGTACCAGATGCCCATTACAGATCATCCTTGGTCTATGGGCTTCGTAAATGGGCCTAGCCCAGACATCAATAAATTAGGCAAGCCGCTTCTTAGAAAGGAAAATCCAATCACTATAAGGATTCTTTTCTTGAAAGCTAAGTTTCTTCGATAAGGACTCCTACTCCTAGTAGGAGAAGAAGATGGACTTTGAGGCCTTTAAATACAATTCCTTTTCTACCAGCCTTGATTCATTATTATCAACACAATTACCAGCTTTATATTCCCTCTCTACATTTTCTCCAGAAAACTAATTCTTACACTAAAGTGGCGACGAGGAGAATGCTCATCCCCTTTTTGGCTGGTTAAAGGCGAATCAATGTTAGAAAATTTTACAGCATCATGTATGAAATACCACGCTTGAAATGGGGGTTTACCATGCTTGATGTATTGCATGCTCGGGATAATATTTGGTTTGTGATATGGACCCTATTGAAATCATGGTTTTGAAAAGAAAACTTGTTACCAATGTATTCATGTTTTCTATGTTTTAAACTTACAGATGTTGGAAAGACAAATCTTTGAAGCTACTTCAAAAGATTGGAAGTCATCAGTGGATGAATCAACATATTTGTATATTGTGGAAACAGAAATATGAAGTTATCCCCCGAAGCATCCCACACTTTCCTGATATGAGTACATAAAGGTTAAAATGGATTTTTGCGATGCCCACACATTTGAACTTTTGTATACTGACAAGTATATTTTTACAAATATATAGTATGTTTTAAATAATGTTTTTGTAGCATGTGATTAGTTTATTAATGCGAAACCCCATATGTTTAGTTCTATGAATAAATAACAAGTATGTGAAATTATATATGTAAATTATAGGTTAAAATATACTGTTTTTATTCCATGTATCAATACATATGATTATTTATGTTTAATGAACTTTGGCGCCAATTTTAAGAATTCAGGTATTAAGAATTGTTCTACATGTATCGATATATGCAATAAAAGATGTAAATTTTGAAACTTAATATGATAAGTATAACATAACTTGGCCCAATTATGTGATACTTCATAAGAATAATCAGTCCTTTATTACTTCTTTTCTATAAACTAACTTTGCATTTCTTTAAGAATTATGCAATATATGAATTTGTAGCATGACCTTATATAACATGGTGATATTACCTTTATTTAACTATTTTGTAGCATTTATGGCACATGAACAAACAAAAAATTGATTGCAGTGATTCATTTATAAAGTCAGGATCACATGTATCGCAGTAAAGAATTCAAAAATAGCTTATTGTAAAGTTATAGAAGTTATTTGTAAAATACTCTAATTATTCAATTTAAGTATGAATATGTTTTATGTGAAGTTGAATTCAAGATTTCTTATTCAAATCTGAACGGAATGTATTGATACATATAGTGTCAAGTTTTTAAAAACTAAGTTTTTATACTATGCACTCACTCCATATTAACTTCCACTACATATTTATGTAATATGTAAAAAAGGAGAATTTTACGTGAAATTGTGTACACCACAAGAAGCATCGACGTCTAAGGAGAGACAGATGCAAGGGTATGAAGTTACCAGAGTTGTCTTCAAAGTGAGTGACATGAACATCTGAGTGACATTTATATGTGGGTATAACTGATGAACAAGAATACAGCTACATCTCTTTCCGTTTGCTCTATTACTTGCATAATCTTCCATCTTGGACTTTGAATGTCCATTCTCTCTCTCTCTCTCTCTCTCTAATTCAAAGACAAGATTCTCAAGTGGGTTTCAAAGTTGAAGATTGAACTTGCGAGAGAGGCAGACGATGGACATGAGACAAAAGTGAAGCAAAAATCATTTTCCTTTCATCGCAAATAGAAGGGACAAAAAATGAAAATACAAATTCACAACCAAAGAAATCAAACGACTCCAGAAACGCCCATCACAAACGAAATCCCCATGAGTTGTTTTGAAAATCGAAAGACCTAATGGAAAATAAAATCGCCGGAGAAGGAGCAAGAAAGAATTCATGGAGAGGAAATGAAGAAAGCGGTGGTGAGGAAAACAAGTTGCATTGAGAGGGAAGCCCTCTCGAACCCTAAAATAGGTTTTTATATGAGACTCAAAAAACGACATAAAAAGGAAAAATGAAGTTAGGAGGGAGTTCGAACAAATCTCTTTCATTTTAGCACCTATCCAATTGAGCTACGCCCAAGATTGTGTTGTTGTCTACACGAATAGTAATATAAAGACAATAAAAATAGGACGAGATACTGAAGAGTTAATCCCAAACTACTCTTTTATATATGTAGTGATGATATTTGTTGTGTGAATATCGTAAGTGCACGATATCACGAACAAGTAGTAAAGTGGACTTTTTGAGTCCGGAATGTCGATCTCACGAGGACTAATTTACTTGTTACTAACTTTGATTAATCAATTACTAAACTACAAATAAATTCAAAGATTTGGAATATTGAAATATTAAAACAGTGAAAGAAATGAAATATGAAAATAAAACAAATGAAAAGTTTGATTTTTGTTTTTGTGAATTAAAAGTGTTGGGACGCACGATTTCATCCTAGATTTCATATTCAATTTCTCATCTCATGTTTTCTTTCTAAAGTAGTATTTGATCGAACTCACGATTGTATCTAAAATTTCCCTCTCAAGTTTAAATTAGTTCTATTTAATTAGGTCAACCACATATTTCTATGTTATGTCAGAATATGCCTTAATCAAACGCATTCAATTACAAGAATTCAAAAAGATCTCAACAACCACAACCATGTATCTCTACCATTTTGTGAAATTGCCGAAATTTATCACGTGGTCTAAGATGTTAACTCACCTCTCGGATTATGAAAACCCCCACAAAAATCAATGAATTAGTGGCCAATTAATTCATGCATTAAGATTGGAAACAAATTCAATACATCAAATTAAATTATAAACACATGAGAATTGAAATTGATTAATTAAACTACGATTACACCGTTCGCCCCAACAATAGTTAGTTACACATAATTGAATAAATAAAAAGAAGAAGAATGTAAAAAGAAGAACATCACCAAATTCTACCAATAAGTTGAGAAGAGGAAGAAATTCTTGCACCAAGATCCAATCTTCAACCCAATCTTGATTTCTTCTTTGGCTTTTTGAAAATCCCCTTGATTTCTTGTGTAATGTGTATGAATAATGAATCGGGGCTACCTAGGTTAAAATATGTCTTTTTATAGTTTAGAAGTCAAGAAAGTGGTTTAAATTCTTGTTGGGCTTGAAAACAAATGGAAAAAATCAAGGAAAAAACCAAAAACTCACAAAAAAACCCTATAGGCGGGCCACCGTCGGACCGCAGGTTTCGAACTGTGGTTGGGCAGTGGGAAACAAGGCCCAAACTGGACCGCTGGTCGGCCGGATTTGCAAACTGCGGTTGGAATTCTGGTTCGTCAGCTGAACTTCAAACGCGCATAAATTTTGATCTACAACTCCGATTTGTGTACCGTTTGTTGCGTTGAACTCTAAATTCAATTATTAAACAAGCCTAGCTAGAAGACACTCGAGAAGCGCGATAAAGGAGCATTTCAAGCGCATTGAGAGAGCGCGGCGAGGCTCCGGTAAGGGGTCTCCTTTCTAATGATATATTATGGACTCGGTGAAGATATTTGTACTGAAAGTTGTGCACTGATTTCTTCATATACTCCGCACATGACTTCCTCGTTTTGCTTCGATCACTTCCAAATTCGAGTTTTTCCTAAAACAATCAAAATAAATAAACAATTAAATAATATCAAATTCTAAAATACTCACAATTGTGTAAATTTGAGATCAAAAGAAGTACGAAAAACGTACTTATCAATATTATTATTTCAAAATAATGTGGTTTGTGTTATAAAATATACATTTTGATATATAATGTGAATAACCATTATATCCCTGTAAATTTTACATATTATGATTGTGCCATTGATCACCCCTATAAATAGGGGACTTATTTTCATTCATTAATACACATCAAAATAATAAGAATTTCTCTCTTATCTCTCTCTATATTCTCTCTCTAGTTTTTAGATAGTTTTAAAACACCTTATCAGTATGAGACTCTAGTCAATTGAGTAATACGACGAGGGTATGTTCTATAGTTGCATCTAAATGATGAACTTCTGTATCAGAAACCTGATTATTAATCAAAGTTTCCCTTTCCCAAATCAAACACTTTTGGCTTTAGAAAATAACCCATATATTGTAGATCTGAAAAACTTCAAGAAAGATGGAAACTTTACACCACTATGGCTGTATAATCCAAAAAGGTTCCATACGAGGAAAGAAACATGATCTCGATATTATGCAATAAGAAAAATTGGAGAAATTGTACAATCCGAAACTTTCAAAGTAGATCTACACCAAACTATACATCCAATCGACGATCGGAGATCAGATCTGAAATCATGGCAGTGAGGCGATTCTCCGGAAACGTCGCGTGTCGACCGCGAAGTACCGACACGGCGGCGCATGAAGCGCGCGAGGCCCACGCGCAGACATCGAGGCGGCTTGTGAGGGCGCATGAGGACGAATCCGGTGATGGTCGCAACAGACAGTTTGTTCATCTCCACGTTCCGGATTTTTCCGTGCTCTTACATTTCTGTTTGGTGTAGTTTTGGACATTTTCCGGTGGTCGAACATGGCGGCTTCGTAAAAACTATTTTTGAAGCAATTCCGGCGAGATTTTGAACTTTGGACCAAAAGTAAGTTTGTTCTAAATCAAATTTCAAACCTATTGACGGTTTCGATTTACTCGCATGATCAATATATTAAAATATGGACGATTTTATCCTTGATGATACTTTAAAGTATATTAATCGTGATTTAACGAATTTGATCAATCATGATTACTGATATGATGATAAGTCATAATAGAATATATATTCTCAATAATTTAACACTACTATGTGATCAATAAGATAAATTAAAAGATTTAAAATAAGGTACAAGTAATATAATAGTTACCATGTCATGATGTATTGAGTTATTGATTAAATATAACTCATTATCGTAATGGACTGGACTATTATGAATACCTTGACTAGATTTGGAGATATGACTTGCTCATTTATGAAAGGTAATTATTTCATTATGTTGTTACCACCTATACAGTTGTTTTTATCAGCTTTAAATATACATATTACGTTACCACCTATATGGTTAGTTCTTCTACTCATATAAATTTGATATATTGTTGTTATTTGATATTTCAACAAATGGTATTAGAAGTTACCATTACCAAAAGTTAGATAATATTTTATGGTACCAAAAGTTACATTACCAAAAGGCTGTTGAATTTTAATGAAAATATTTTATCAAACGGTACCAGAAGTTACCAATATCTGTATTTAAAGGACGGATGAAAATAAATTATCCAATAAGAAAATGTTGATATATGATAAGATAATATCACATGATAGCACGGACATGGCTAATGTGAAAATAATCTTATCAGTATTATAAGATAAATATTATATGATTGAGATAAATAGATTTGATCAAAGTTCTTGCACAAGCATTTATATACTCCAGAAGAAGTACATATTTACTCCACAAGGAATAAAGATTATCATCTAAACATACTCAAATGATATTATTATTATTATTGTTCCTGAAGAAGCATAAATGAGTCATACTGAAACATATCAAGAAAAAAGATACATGCAAAACACAAAAGGGGGGAAAACATTTATGATCCTCAAAAGTAGAGATGTATATCAAGAGTAATAATACTCCGTACTCTACCACCCATAATCTTTTTGTGTGTCTCAAGAGTAAGAATACTCCGTACTCTACCACTCCTAATCTTTTTGAGGTTCACAAGATTAAGTTCAAATATTCATCAATATTAGAGGTGTGTCTCAAGAGAAAGAATACACTATACTCTACCACCCACAATATTTTGGAGATTCACAAGGATAAATTTACATTAACCGGACTCCATTTTCGCTTGGTACCCCTTCCTTGCGACCAATTAAGAAATAAGAATCCTCCTAGAAAATGGAGAGATGAATCCCTATTCCACAGTATAATCAAGAAATGTTAGTAAACCATCGAAGAAGTTGTTAACATATAATATGTTGAAATTGAAATTGAAGTGTACTATTTTTGACATATGGAAAATTGATTATTCACTAGAAGTAAATTTAAAAATGAATATTTTATTATTCACCAGAAGTGAATATGTAAATGAATATATTTAATTATTCACCCGAAGTGAATTCTAGATTTAATTATTCATCAGAAGTAAATTCTAGATTTGATTATTCACCAGAAGTGAAAGATGCAATCGGTAAATTAGCAAAACATTGTTTGATATAGCATGTTATGATATCATGAATGAGTTATGAACAATTTATATAAAGCTCATCATAAATGATATATTTGATGAAAAGATTCGAGATTGCATCAATATACTTGTGATATTCCATGAAAGGAATAAATACGCATTGCACTCTTTTTCCCTTAACTGAGGTTTTGTCCCAGAAATTTTTCCTAGCAAGGTTTTTAATGAGGCAGCAGTTGTGGCGTATTAATGAGAATTAATGAGAATAATGTTCTTTTTTTCCTTTGCTAAGGTTTTGTCCCATATGATTTTCCTAGCAAGGTTTTTTAGACATTATCACAGCTATCTATGAGCTATAATTCAGCAACACATTTTTGTATTGGAATGATATCAACAAATGAAGAAAATCATAGATATCATATGAAGAATGTTATGATATCGGCTACACAAGGAGATTCGTATATATACATATTCTAAACAAAAGATGATACCAATGTTCAAGAAGTTCATGAATACTCGATTGCACACTTCAGGGGGAGAATCATGTTGTGCTCTTTTTCCTTCGTCTAGGTTTTGTCCTATTAGGTTTTCCTGACAAGGTTTTAACGAGGCAGCAGTTGTACTCTTTTTTCTTAGTTCAGATTTTATCCCACTGGGTTTTACTGACAATGTTTTAACGATGCAGCATTTCAGAACTTCAAGATTCAGTACATGATTTGTTCTACTCGAACATTAGACTCAATAATTCATAATGGCCAATATCAAGGGAGCAGCTGTACTCTTTTTCTTTCGCTCAAGTTTTATCCGACTGAGTTTTTTTAGCAACGTTTTAACAAGATAGACAATTGCATAATGGGTCATTCAAGAGAGAGTGTTATAAAATATACATTTTGATATATAATGTGAACGATCATTATATTCTTCTAAACTTTACATATTACGATTGTGCCATTAATCACCCCTATAAAATAGGGGACTTATTTTCATTTATTAATACACACATCAAAATGATAAGAATTTCTCTCTTATCTCTCTCTATATTCTCTCTCTAGGTTTTAGATATTTTTACAACATTTTGTAATTGTAATTTTGGAGAATGTGTGGTTATGAATTAGGAACTTTTGAGTTTATGCGTAAGTTATTTTATTAGTAGAATTAATGATTAAAAATGAGTTTTGAAAAAAATGAAGTCAGACAAAATAACAAATATTTTTCAATCTTGCTACAATCACAATCCCACCTACATTGTGGGTGGGATTGTGAAAATAGAATAATCCAATATTTTTTAATGATACATTTCCACATGCGCCTAGAGGTGGACAAAATAACCGAATCAGACCAGACCAAGCCGAACCACACCGAACTAAGCGGTTTGGTTCGGTTCTACATAAAAAAAAAATAATTGTTTGGTTCTTAGAAGTAAGAACCATTTGGTTTCGGTTCTTTTTCCAGAACCAGAACCAAGAACCAAACTCAATATATATATATATATATATATATATATATATATATATATATATATATATATATATATATATATATATATATATATATATATATTATTTTTTACAAATTAGTGGATATTCATCTCACCAAAAAATTCAAATCTAAAATTATAAATGTAAAATGTACAAAAATATTATTTACTATACATTCTATCTCATTTCCTATTAGACAAAGATTTTAAATCATAAATCTAAATTCTAATTCTAATTCATTTTTCTTCTTTTCAATTATAGACACGCATTCATATTACTTTACTTGCACTCCTATAATACAGTAATCGTTACACTCCTTATTCACCATCAACGACATAGTTGTTTATTTTTTAAAATTTATGTATATATAAACTTCGGCCCAATTCGTCAATTCTCAAGAGTTAACCCAAACTCAAATGGAAAATTCCATCACTAACTCACACAGTACCACGGTAGAATGAGACTCAAAATTTCATCGTAACCTGTAACTATAAGTCTAAACAGCTTTTATATTTGATTCTCTAAGTTTCAACGGGTCGACGAGCTTCCTTCAGGAGAGTTTCTTCTTCTTTGACTTAGAATAACATGTTACTTTTTCTAAATTTTTGTTTTGTTAACTAAAAATTTCATTTTCTATTTAGTAATGATGTAGATGGATTTTAATGAAGAAGCGGTTATAAACAAGTTTTAATTTACATTTATTATTTAAAAATTCAAGTAATGATCTTAGAACCAAATCAGACCAAACCAGAATCGAGCGGTTTTATTCCAGTTTGGTTTTATATCTTTAAAAAAATTAATTGGTTTCATTAGTAAAAAAACTATCGATTTATGATTTAGTTTGATTATTCTAGAACCAGAATCAAATCGAACCACGCTACATACTTCCCCATCACGTCTACTTTGTTACCGTCTTTTTCTCTCCGCAAAACCCTCGTACGCCGTTAGCGGCGGCACAAAATTCACTATCTCGACTTCTCCTTCAGTTGTACATCCTCACCGCAATGGCGTTGAACACAGCATCATCTACCTCATCTGTCGAGTTGACAACTGACGGACCAGTCCTCAGCCTCATCAACAAACGTATCCGTGCCCTCCGAAAGAAGCAGAATCGTATACTCCAGATGGAAGACTGCCTCTCCCAGGGAAAAACCCTGAACAAAGAGCAAGAAGAAACCCTAAAATCGAAACCCTTCGTTCTTGCCGGCATCGATGAGCTTGAAAAGCTCCGTCAGCCCCTCGCCGACGCAGTGACTCAGGAAATCTCCATCGCTTATAAAAAACTGGAATCTGAAGCCCCAATAAAACAAAGCCCAGATGAGGAAACCCGAAAACCTGAGGAGCCGGTGGTGGCGGAGGAAGAGAAGTCGAGTTCTGAGGGCGTTTCTGTAATTTCTGATCTGATGAATCTGCTATATTTTGGGAGTGTGTTTGATGTGAAGACCTTGATGAGGGCTCACGATAATATGCTCACAAGGACTCATGAAAGGCATTGTTGCTTGACTTACGATTATGTTACGGATGATGATTCCACGGATCCCCTGAAAGAGCAGGATTTGGACCTGATCTCGATGCTCGGGGGTATGTTGCTATCCCGGCCTGTGGACTCAAGCTTGTCCCACAAGAATGCGCTTCAGAAGTGTGTGGAGCATGCCAAGCTATGGCTTGCCAGCTCGGATCAGCCTATTGAGTCCAACTGCAGTGTCACTTGTGAGAACACATTTCACAAAAATGCTAAACTGTCTCTAAAATGTGTCTTTAAACACACACACACACGCACACATATATGTATGTATGTATGTATGTATGAATTGCTCAGTTTTGTGTGATACTTTAGGGAATATAATAGTTCTCTCTAGGTGATTTTCATATCATGTCGAATTGCACATATTGAGCCATTAGCTTGCATATATGAAGCAACCATTAGACATGTCTGACCTTTACTGAACTTCTTTGCTGGTGTCTGCTGTGGCTAACTGATGCAGGAATGCACAAACTTAAGAAAAGAACAATAAAGTGATGGAGAAAAAAGGATCAAAGGGAAGAATTAAGAACAAGAGAAATAGTTTTATTCATATAATTCAAGTGTATTCCAATACATTGCCCTAAGCCCCTTTATATAGGGGAAGAACTTGAGACTAACTAGGAGTTAAAAATTAAATAAACTCCTGATTTAAACATATCTAATTAAAATATAACTATTAAGATCTAGATAAACTAAAATATAAAATATAAAATAAAGATAATATTAGTTAGTCTTTCGCCTTGAATAGACTTTCAACTGTTTCCTCGTTGCATCACTAACGTATGTTGATTTTTAGTTGGTATCGTGCAATTTCATTATTGCTTGTTTTTTAATGAAGAATTATATTCGTAGTTTATTTGTGACTCTATATGGAGTTGATTTCTAGATGCTGGGTTGAGGGAGAAGTTGAATAAAATCATGGCTTCAGACTACTTCACAACAAAGCCAGAGATGAAAGGTCCCGTTGAAGTTGCAGCAGCTGCTGGGAACTATACATCTTTTCAGGTGCCGGTGGATGGGTCTGTGGTGCCAGTCCAAGTAGAAGGTTTGGCTGCAGCATACAAGCAAGAGGTAAAATTTGATAATTTACAATGACATCACATCAGCTAGGATTTGATCTAGTTGCGTACAATGAAATTGTGCGTAACGTCCGTCATTGCTGCTATGATATAATATATTCTGTTTCTACATGATTTTGGGAATAATGTGGACTTAGCTCTTTATATAGCTCGTATGAAACTTGTTATTTTCTGATTTCGTACACTATTCCTGCCACTAGGTATTTCTTGTAATTTTATTTGTTACTCGCTCTCAACTTCACAGTTGAAATTTATTTTTTACTGTGTAATAGCTTTCACTGTTCTGGATGTCTAGGTTTTCATTCACCACGCTGTAGAGTTTTGCTGCTGGTACCTTGTATGAATTTGTTGTGTTTTGGCTTTATTTCTTTCCAACCATAGAATCCTCTCAGCCCATGGTATACAACCTAATTTCTCTTTCTTATAGCTAGAAAGTGTTGTCATCGATTGCTGGCCATGTGAATGAATATTCAAATTTGTTATTTTGGGGTGAACAATATCCCCCTCATCATCAAAATAAAAAACCATTAAAAAGGAAGGAAAAATTGTAAATGATGGCATCTGTGTCCTCTCACACACACACACACACACACACTACATACTTCTTCCTTCTATTATGTGACGATCCAAAATCTTGACCATTCGAGTGCCACAAAACAAAGATTTAAATCATTTTATCGAGACTTACATAGCAATAATAAAAATTTCACAACTAAATAAATAGGGTGCAACTTTAATATTCATAGTTTCGTTGAGGAATTAAAATGGAGAATATTGTTTCTGCTTAAAATTAAAACATAGAAATTGAAAGTTGTTCAGTCCAATTTTCTCATCAAGTTTAGCCACTATTGCCTCCTCCGTTTTGACCGGCTCGAACCATCAATTATCTGAAAAAAATAAATATTGTGAAGTGAGATTTTGAAAAATATCAGTAAGCATGTTAAAAATAATTATCATGAATAACATGAGGATCATAATCGACATAGGGAGACACAAGAATTTTACCTAACATAAGAGGTAAGAATTCTTATGTGTAGCGTTACTAAACTCCGGTCCCTTAGCATAATCATAATCATATCATATCATATAGGACCCATGAATAATTTCTTGAAATTGTTTCATAGTAATGATTCAAACATAAAAAAAATAAAAAATACATACCGTTAGAAGATTAAAATGGAGTGTAATAGGAAATGGACCAAAGCTTCTTGATCACCTTGAATTGCTATAATTTGTGAGTGCACGGATACCCTTGTAGTATAAAGTGTGTATACCCAGTCTAGCACCTTAGGCTATAGATAATATGTTATTGTGTGAATTTTGTGTAAAAAGTTGGAGGAAAGCAATGTGTGTATGCGTAGGGTTGTGTGAAAGTGGAAAGGGGTTTAAATAGGTGAGGTGGCCAAAATAATTATTCAATGGCCACGTTTTTGTCCATTCATATTCTTGCCCATTTAATCCACATAATAGCTCCTAATGATGACAATTAATGTAGAAACCCGTAGACCACAACCGACAAACACATACATTTCCACTAATTCAATTTATGAGAAAAAAAATTGGATCAATATAACCTTCTAAATCCTAATGTAAATGTAGTTTAATAAGGCTCTCACAAAAAAATTAACTTCCAATTTGAGTCCCTAAACTTCAATTTCTTATAGATAAATCCAAGAATTAAGTGCGGATGTTATAATCTACCCTCCTAAAATTAAATTTTGTCCTCGAAATTTACCTTGGAATTCATCGAAAAGTTGGGGGGTACTTGACTCGCATTTCAATCTCTCGCTCCCACGTGGCCTCTTCAACCTAATGATTTTGCCAATGTACTTTTACTAGTGGGATCCCTTTGTTCCTAAGGGTTTGATATGTCTGTTCCACGATTCTTATTGGTACTACTTCATAGCTCAAACCTCGTTGTAATTCAATATATTGATGATTGTAAGATTTCAAATGGGCCAATAAATCTTGGTCGCAATTTTCCCTTGGCAAATCGTAGCACTCCTTTCATAGGTGCTACTTCGAGAAACACTTTATCGCCAACTGAAAACTCTAAACCTTTTGTCTTTTTATCTGCATAACTCTTTTGTCGATCTTGTGCAATTTTCATGCTACAATGAATTTTCTCAATTGCATGCACTGTTTGCTCAATAATCTTTGGCCCTAAAATCTCTCTCCCCAACTTCATCCCAATGAATTGGGGATCTACACTTTCTCCCATACAAAGCCTCATATGGCGCCATGCTAATTGAAGAGTGATAACTGTTGTATGAGAACTCGACTAAAGGTAAATGCTTCTCCCATTGTCCACCAAACTCAATGATACATGTTCGAAGCATATCCTCAAGTGTTTGGATTGTTCTCTCAGATTGTCCATCTATCTGGGGGTAAAAAGCCGTACTAAATTTTAACTTAGTTCCCATTGCCTTGTGTAAACTTTTCCAAAAGCTCGATGTGAACCTTGAATCTCTATCAGATATTATAGAAATGGGTACACCATGTAATTTTACTATTTCATTCACATATAGCTGCGCAATTTGATCCATAGTGAACGTCATCTGAAATGGCAAGAAATGAGCCGATTTGGTGAGTCGATCTACTATGACCCAAATTGCTTCGTTGCCTTTTGCTGATCTTGGAAAACCAATCACAAAGTCCATCGTTATGTGCTCCCACTTCCATTCTGGGATTTCCAATGGTTCAAGTAACTCCGATGGTCGTTGGTGTTCGGCTTTCACTTGCTGACACACTAAACACTTTCTGACATATTCCGCTATATCCCTCTTCATACCTTCCCACCAAAATATTGCCTTCAAGTCCTTATACATCTTTGTGCCCCCTGAGTGTACTGAATAAGGTGATGAGTGAGCCTCTTCTAGAATTTCTCTTTTCAGTTCCTCAAAATTAGGTACACAGAGACGTCCTTGATAGTATAATGCTTTATATTCAGAAATGGTGAAATCCTTCCGTTTATTCGAGTTAATCTCAGACTTGATATACTCGAAGGACTGGATCGACATAGCTGCTACTCGAGCCACCACACCTGGCTGAGTGGTGATAATGAATTTCACAATCGTAGTCTTTAACTAACTCTAGCCATCTTCTCTGCCTCATATTCAACTCCTTCTGTGTGAAGATATATTTGAGGCTTTTATGGTCCGTATAAATGTCACACTTGCCTCCGTAAAGGTAGTGTCTTCAAAATTTTAGTGCATGGACCACTGCGGCAAGTTCTAGATCATGCGTGGGGTAGCTCCTTTCATGTATCTTTAATTGTCTTGATGTATTGGCGACCATTTTACCGTGCTGCATTGAGACACATCCCAGGCCTTGCTTTGAAGCATCACTATAAATCACAAAATCATCTGACCCAGTGGGTATGGTTAGCACTGGCGCGTTCACCAACTTCTGTTTTAATTTTCGAAACTTAGCTCACTATCCTTTGTTCAATCAAACGACGCATTCTTGCAATTTGATTCTTCATTTGATTTGTATACTTTAGTCCTTGAACTTCTAATTTGTTTCTTTCTTTGACTTTTCTTTCAATTTGCACAATGATTGACTTCATTAATTTTTCCTTTGCACAATTTAGTACTTTTATCATTCAATTGACTTGATTTTGCTCAAATTTCTTTGTTTTTTCGACTTTTGGACTATTTCTGAAATATAAATAAATAATAACGCAATCAATAGTAAATATTCTCAAACGAACGTATAAAATCCTACATTTAGGATAGAAATAACTTATCATAGGTATATATACAATGGAATTAGATGCCTAAGTTTTCAAACTTTTCACTCACCTACTGAGGATCCTTCCATCAGTAGCATTATCAAGTCATATTTCAGAGTAAACAATTCAAATTTATGTGTTTGATTGTGTCTGCTAAATATTCTTTTTTGTGTTTCTTGTGTAATGAGATCATGTTATCTGTCTGAATCTAATCTAATTTCCTTGCTCTGTTCTCTGGAGAGGCTTAGGCTGCGTTTTCCAGTCGTTTTCTATTTCCGAAAACGCGTTCTCTTGCGCCGTTTTCGGAAAAAATTTTCGAAAACGTTTTCAAAATTTGTAAAAGAAATGAAAAACGTGAAAATCATGTTTTCCGCGTTTTCCGAAATTTTTGCTTTGTAAGTGGAAAACGCGCGTTTTCCACTTAAAAAAAAATAAATTAAAATAATCAAAAAAATTTGAAATTTGTCAAAATTTATCACTTTTAATTACATTATTGGTCCCTGATTTTCAAAACTTGTCATTTTAATCCTCAAATTTTGAAATTTCTTTCGAAAATATCCTAATTTATTTGCAACTTAAGTCCCTCAACTTCAGATTTTGTTGCACATTAGTTCACAAATTTTACTTTTCTTTTAATTTAGTCCTTTTCGTATTTGCTTTATAGGTCATTGTCTTCAAACATGTATTACTTTTGATTTACAACTCCGAATTGCACTCTGTTTTTTGCGTAGAACTCCAAATTCAACCATCTTTCTGATGATGTATCATGTGTTTAATTATTAAACATTTCTTTTTTACTTTTGTATTGTAGACACTTATTTTGTAAGGGCATAATTAATTAACGTAAATTGATTTTTGCAAATTTTATTGAAACTTAAATTTTAAACGTTATGAGTGCTTACTAGAAGGATGTATCTATATAAAGTATTAAATGGAACGATTACTTTAGAAGGGAAAATTACTATTCAAATGTTGAACGATTACTTTAGAAGGGCAACATGAATTTTTGAACTTTTTTGGTATAACCAAATTGTGTGATAGGGGTTATTTCATTTATTTTTGTTGTGTAACTCAAAATATGATATCTTTATTTCATTTATATTTACAAACAATATGAAATAATTTTCTTCAAAATTTTAAATAGAACGCGTTTTCCAGCTTTTCATTTTCGAAAACAGTTTTCAGAAATAACAAACCAAACGCGTTTTCAGCAATTTTAAAAAAAGTCGCAGAAAATGGAAAACAGAAAATATTTTCGAAAATAAAAACAGGAAACTGAAATATAAAGAGAACGCAGCCTTATTTTTCTGTTCTCACTTTTTCCTTGTTTTCAAATGTTCTATGCAGTCAGTAGAATCACCCAGCGCACAGGCAAATGGAAATGAAGTTTTTGATGATCAATCTGATTATGAGGAACATCATTTGGTATTATATTGATTCTCCTAATGGATGGTTTTATTTTTAAAAAATTAAATAAATTAGCCTTTTAAATGGTCATTATTAATTAATTCTTTCAGTTGCAAGGAGGGGGGTCAGAAGTAGAAAACTCAGCAGAAAACCAACCTCAAATGGAGTCTGTCAACCCAGATAAAGAAGTGGAGCAAATTTCTAGGGGCGTTGAGTCAAAGGATCAACAGTATGTTCCTCGACGGTCATATCCGAGCTATAGAGGTGGACGAGGTGGGAATGGGGGTGGCCGTAGGGGAGGATATCCTAATGGTCGTGGAGGGAGAGGCAGCGGGAGGGGAGGATATCAGAATGGTCGCAGCCAATTTCATGACCAGCCGGGCAATTATTACCCCCGCAACAATCATTTCAGAGGAAGGGGTGGCCGGGGTTTTAGTGGGAATTTTGGTTACCATGCCGGTGAAGATATACATGTTCAAGAAGATTGATAAACCTTGTAATCCATTCAGGGCACGTTAGCTATGTGAAGTTCTGGACTTATTAGCTTCTTTTTGCTCTCTAATACTTGTCAATTGTTGTCCACTCCCTTACTAAACGAGTAGTTTACTTATCGATTTCCTTCTCTAGCTTTTTTTGGTGGGTGGATCAAATTTTTTTAGTGTAGGTGGATGTCTTATTCGCATAGGAATTATAATTTTGTCTTCGTAGAAATGAAATAGCAATATATGATGTGTTATTTCGTGTTATAGGATATGTCTGTTTTGGTGATGCACGTATATTTATATTCGTTATGATCTTGTGCCTTTTCTATCTATTATGAAAAGTCATGGAAATTATAGAATATTGTTTATCCAATGTCATAAAATTTTAAACCGGACTAGCCTTGGAAATTTGACAAATGGATAACATTCCATGTAAATATGCTATGTTTCTGTATAAGCTTTCTAGCGTGACAGTGCAAGTTTAATCTTTCATGTATGCTTGGATATAGTGCCATATGGTCTTAATTCTTAGGGAATCGAATCGAACCAAACCAAAAAATCGACAGTTCTTTCGGAAAATATTCAACCCCTTCTTGACAATAATGCATCTCTGTGTAAAAACTTCAGTTTTTGCTCGTAATTCTTTACCTTTTCAAGGAACTATCACATAAGTTCAACAAATCATTAAAGACAAGATAATAATTAATTGTGAGATGGAGAGTAAAAATTTATTGTTTGTTGATTATTGAAGAAATAAAGGTTGAATGCTTGACAATTGAAGGTTTGAAGTTTGAACGAAAGAACCAGTAAAAAAAAACAATTTTAATTTAGAGTTTTTTGTTTATTACTTGTGGTTATTGTAATGTTTCTATTGAGTAAATGGTCATTGTGCTGGATAACATGTATTAAGATTAAAAATAAGTATAGTTCAAAAGAGTCGTCGCCTAGGTGTTGGGCATGAAGAAAATATTCCGCATATGGACAAGGTGGAAAAAAGCATTGATAGTCAAATGGGTGAACTTAGACCCCGTTGATAATGAAAGAAATTTTTAATTTTTTTTAAATTTCATTTTCAACCGCATTTCTATGAGATCAATCACTTTTCACAATTTTCAACCACATATTTGTCCAAAACATTTTTTTTTCTTCATTTACCAAATAGGTTCATGTGAGGGTTGCATAGGGAAGGATAGGGCGATGATAAAAATAATTTTCTTTGATTAAGCTTTACCTCATTTGAATTCATATTATTAGTTTTTTTTTATATAATTGACAATTTCATGAACAAAATGACTTTTTTATAAAGTCATAATTAGAGTCAAAGTATGATAGTTGAGTATTTGGATTAAAGAAGAACAAAAAAGTATTCAAGAAGACGTGTGATGAACAGAAGTTAAAGATGAATTCAAAACCCCCAAGGATACTGATCAAAATTTGCAGTCGGAGGTTGAGACTCGATTTTCACATAGCAAACATTCAAATTAGAAAAGTACTATTTCTACAAGAATTATAGATAGTTGAGTTATCTTTCCAACGCATTTTGAATTGACTTTATCGGATATCAGGAGAAAGATATGAAAATACTGAATGTTGTTGAATCTGGACAGATTTTGTTTCGCGAATTTTAAGGTTACTACAATCCTAAACTATCTAAAACACTTGATACTATATATATCTAAATTGTATGCATGAAAATTCCGAGGTTGTTTTATTGTGCCTTACAACTTGGAAGAGGCAACGATACACGATCGAGAAGCTAGAAGAGTGAACAACAGTATTTTGGGATTTGCAGGGATAGATTGGAAGGTCTAGTGGAGTTCTCTGGACGTATCTAACTGTAAACATACATTGTCTATAGTGAGGTAACTGACTTAGTCCCGGAGTTTTTACGCACGTTGGGTTTTTCCATTATCATATTTGGTGGTTCTTTACTTGTTCTTAATTTATAATTGGGTAACACACGGAAAATTGACTTGTTTGATTAATCATCTAAAAGCAATTAATAAAGTGACATGTCATTTTTAATTGTGTTAATTCTGCACTAAGGTCGAACTAACTGGGTAATCTAAAACATTCAATTGATATCAGAGCTTATTTCGAGTCATGACCTTAATTTTTTTCTAGATAAGTAGTTCATGTTCCATCCCGCCATATTTTGATGCCATTAATTATCATTATTGGAAATTTAGGATTAGGACCTTCTTAAAGTCCATAGATGAACAAGTGTGGCGTAGTTTTAAATGGATGTTCAGAGCCATCTACTACTATTGTTGGCATAGCCACCTCCACACCCATCACTAATTGGATTAAGAATGAAAGATGCATGAAAGGAGCTACCCCACACATGATCTAGAACTTTCCGCAGTGGTCCATGCACTAAAAATTTGGAGACACTACCTTTACGGAGGCAAGTGTGACATTTATACGGACCATAAAAGCCTCAAATATATCTTCACACAGAAGGAGTTGAATATGAGGCAGAGAAGATGGCTAGATTTAGTTAAAGACTATGATTGTGAAATTCATTATCACCCTGGCAAAGCAAATGTAGTTGTTGATGCCTTAAGTCGTAAAGTTTCAAGTCAGTTAGCCATGTTGACAATGCAAGAACCATTATGGAGAGAAATTGAGTCTTGAAGTTGTCACCACTCAGCCAGGTGTGTCGCTCGAGTAGCAGCTATGTCGATTCGACCCACACTACGTGTAACGCCCCGGATTCCGCGGAGCTCGGGACGCCACTTCGTCGTCCTTTAAATCTGATTTTATTGCGGAAAAAATTTTAAACATCATATTTATTATTTGAAACCTTTGAAACAATATTTTGCGGAAAATAATTGAATTTTTGTAAACATCACAATCATTATTTAAAAGCTAAAGCGGAAACTAAATTTTATAAAGTTTGACCCAAAAGGTCAACAATTCGAAAATAATTTGGAAATAAACTTGGAACAAACATTTAGAGGAAAATAAATTTAATAACTAAAATCTTAATTCACATGACTTCATAAACTTGGCTCAAACGGCCAAAATGTTTGAATATAAATTTAACTTGGATATAATAAAATAAAATTTTAATTTCGAATAAAACATTCTAAAGTCTCATTAATAGCCACCATCGTACGCCTCGCCGCCGACTCCGTCATCTGCAAAATTTGTTTTGGAAAACGTGAGTATTTCATAGAAATACTCAGTAGACACGCGCACAATAATCATTTAACATCATAAATTAAAACACATAATCATGATATTCAAGTCTCAGGTGTCTAACGATCACCAGTATTCTCATGAACATACAAGTTCAAATCTCATGCATTTAAGCAAGTAAATTCTCGTAACATAGTCTCATGCTTAGAAAAACAAGTAATTCTCATGAACACAATCATACATGCTAAACTTATAATCCAAATAATTATTGATGCGCACTTTTGAAAAACGTAAATTTGTAGATTAGAGTCTACCTTAATTTCTCGAGTATTGAGCAAACGGGAAAATACTTCTAATTCTCTCGCGCCTCGTCCAGTATAACTTAAAATAATAAGTCCAATTTAATACTTTAAAACTGATTTAAATGACTTTGAAATTTAGGGACTGAAATGATTATTTTAAAACTTGGGGGACTAAAATGAATACTTTTGAAAGTTGAAATTTATAAATATATATATCATTTTTAAATCAATATGAACAAAATTAAAAGACTTTAAAATATGTGGCTTAAATGATAACTTTTGAAATTTAGGCTAAAGATATATATCTTTTTAAATCAATAGGGACTAACTAATTTATTTTAAAAGTGCAGGGCTGAATCAAAATATTTTAAAATCAAAAGGTCGAAATAATACTTTTAAAACTAGAGGGCTGACATATAACATTTTTAAACTGCAGTGGCTGAATTATAAGAAATCACTAAAACTGAAAGAACTGAATTAAAACATTTAAATTAAAAGGACTGATTTGAAATATTTTTAAAACTTAGGCTATTATAGGCAATTAATAAAATCATAATATATACATATAATATATATCATATTTCTCTCTCCCTCAACGACATCACGTAGAGAAAAGAGAGAGTGCGGCGAGGCTCCTCATCTCGTTACGGCGCTACAGCCGGCGATTTGGCCGGCCGAACACCTCCTCGAGGTGGCAGAGAGAGGCAGCCAAGGAGGGTTTCTGATTTGAGGAAGTTTGATGCGAGATGGGTGCGAAAATCAAAGTGATTCGAGCCTGAGATCGCGATTCAGGAGCGCGATTTCCGATGCAACTCCGGTCAAAGAAACGACGGTCGAAGGTGAGTAGCTTGGGTAAGTTATTTTTGGGTTTTGATTTGGGGTTGGTTTGGACTGGCTGTTTGGGCAGTGGCTATCGTGTGGACGGTTCGAATGGGCTTGATCTTGGTGGAGCTGCAGTTGGCATTTTGGGAAAGGTTGAGTTGGTTTTTCTGTGATGATGATGATGATGATGATAATATTGGTGGTGTTGCAGGTGATTGGTTGGTGTTTTGAATATTGACAGTGGTGATTCGTGTTGATTCGATTGTGGGTGGTTGGTGATGATTTCAAATGGTGATGAAGATGATGAAGGAGGTTGGTGGCGTGATGAGTTGAGGCCGGTTGTGGATAACACTGCAGTGGTGATGGCGGTGGCTTTGCAGTGGTTTGACTGGTGATGAAAGTGGTGAGTTGGAGGTGGCTGTTGGTTTGGTTGTGCTTGGTGGTCCGTTGGTGGTGGTGATGATTTTGAAATTTTGCCCTGCTCAAGGTGTTTGAAGTCCTGAAATGGAATCACGATTGGAGGTTCGTGATGGTGGTTTCGTTGGTGACATGGGTCTTGCAGAAAATTGGTGATGGCTGTGAGATGCTGAAGTAATGCAGTAGAAAATTACCAGAAGGATTGTCTGGCCAGGGTGAGCTCGTGTAGACTGAAAAAATGGGATATAAGTCATGGTTTGTGTGCTGAATTTGGTAGATTGCTTGTGTTCATCTGATTGGGATGAATTGCAGGATTGTAAATGTCATCTTAGGAAGTATGAGGGAGAGGATCAGGGAGTGTGAAAAATGGAAATGGGAGGTGGAATTATTGGAAATGTGGGGGAAATGGATCTGTCATACCAATTGGAATTGTGCTAAAAACTAAATTTTTGGAATTAAAGGAATTTAACTTGGACAAAGATCAAAATAACGAAATAAATAAATTTGGACTTTAAAACCGTTAAATTTTGAATTAAGATTTAAAATGGTGACGTTGGGATATTTTGAATAAAATTATGAAATTTGAATATTATGAAAATTAATTTAATCTCATTTATAATTTGGCTAAGATAAATTTAAAACATAATTTTACTTCATTGGCTAGACGAATACGTTTTAAAATAAATGGATAAAGTCGTAGCGACACATTTTTAAAATACTATTTATTTAAATAAGTTATGAAAAAATTCTCGGTTGCTACACTGCGTGATAGAGTTAAGAGCCATCAAAAGGGTCATCAGTCCTTTGAGTATATCAAGTCTGAGATTAACTCGAATAAACGGAAGGATTTCACCATTTATGAATATAAAGCATTATACTATCAAGGACGTCTGTGTGTACTAAATTTTGACAAACTGAAAAGAGAGATTCTAGAAAAGGCTCACTCATCACGTTATTCAGTACACTCAGGGGGCACAAAGATGTATAAGGACTTGAAGGCAGTATTTTAGTGGGAAGGTATGAAGAGGGATATAGCCGAATATGTCAGAAAGTGTTTAGTGTGTCAGCAAGTGAAAGCCGAACACCAACGACCATAGGGTTTAGGGTTTTAGGGTTTGTGGTTTGGTTTTTTTTTTATTAGGCAGAGCCGTTCACAGTTTATCCTCGTGCGGGCCAGGAGCTAACATTAAAATGAAATAGTACATGTATGGAGGGGGACATAGACCTGACCTCTGAGCGAAAGCAAATGTAGCAATTGATGAAGATGAAATGTAAGAAATAAAAAGGGGGAAGGATTTGAAGGAGCCTGTCTATATCCCAACCAGCGTCATCATAGAAATCATACACCCTCTCCGATGTATGAAGCCTATCAGGGAAACGTGCAGCCAAAGTAGTGTCCCCCATCCAACAATCATGCCAAAAGAATATCTGTCCAGCTCCAAGGTGCCACGCAATATGTGGCTCAGCCTATGAACACGCCCTCTTCAACCTCTTCCATGTAGGGGAGGCCGAATGTGGAATAGCAGCAAGGGAGGGATGTGTCCCCATACAATATTTTCCTAGTAGAAACTGAGCCCAAAGAGAACTCTGAGAGGGAAAAAGCCACCAAAGCTTCAGTGAGAAAGCATCTGCACTGTCTTGAAGTCTCCTGAAGCCAAGTCCCCCCTCATTAGTAGGAAGGCATAAATCCTTCCATCTCTGCCAGTGTAATCTATGTGCATGGTCCCTAGAATCCCAAAGGAAACGTGCAAAGATGCTCTCGATCTTCTTCAGAACAGCCTTAGGAGGCAGTTGGATCTGAAGGAGGTATAATGGGAGAGAGCCGAGGACTGATCTAACTAAAGTAATACGTCCTCCAGGGGGAAAGCAATCATGATGCCCATCCAGAAATCCTGCCCCTGACCTTCTAAATAAGGTCGTCATAAAGAAAGGTCCGCTTGGCCCCCTTATATAAAGGGATCCTCAAATAAGTGAACGGCTGCTGCTGGTGTCTGAAACTCGTCAAATGCTCAAGCCGTCTTATCTGACTAGTAGACCCCCATCTGGGGAGGATAAGTCCACTCTTATCCCTTTTCACCAACTGGACAGAAACCCCCTCATAATGCTCCAAACAGTCAAGTACTCTCCGACAGACTATTTCTGGCCGTTGGAAAAGATCATCATATCATCAGCAAATGACAAATGGGAAATAGTAATGGCACCTCCATGTTGAAAAGCCATACTAGGGAACCTCTCAAACTGCACTGTAAGAAGACGTGAGAAGTAATCTGCAGCAATAATGAAAAGAGATGGCGATATAGGATCTCTCTGCCTGAGTCCCCTCGAAGAAGGAAAGAAGCCACATGGGCACCCATTAAGGAGCACCGAGAAGCTAAATCTCTCCAGCACAGAGTAGAGAAAGCCCCAGTCCATGCGATCATATGCTTTAGCCATATCAAGTTTCAGTATAGTATTGCCTCCTCTAACTTTATCATCCAAAGTATATAGGAGCTCCTGAGTCAATAAGACATTATCCACAATAAGCCTACCAGGGATAAAACCACTCTACTGAGGAGAGATAACACGAGGCAGCAGCAAACTGAGTTTGGTGTTCAAAAGCTTAGTGATGACTTATTGAACACCATGCACAAGTTGATAGGTCTAAAATTAGTCCACCTATAGGCTCCATCCCTCTTAGGGACCAGAACAATAGAGGTAGCAGTGAATCCCCTAGGAAAAACTCCACCCTCAATGCTGAATACTGCCTCCCGTATCTCATCAATTGAAGGGGGCGGTTTAGTGCCATGTTGTCCTCATCTGTTACAAGTCTGGGTATAATGTTGGAGTGAATGGCCTCCACAGGCTGTGAAGAAGAAGACAGCAAATCCTGGAAAAAAGAAATAGCAGAAGCCTGAATATCCTCAGCAGCAGATATGACCTCTCTAGACTGGCTCGTAATAGATCTAATACGTGATCTAATCCGGAGTCCCTGAACCATCGCATGGAAGTATCGTGTGTTGTGATCACCCTCACACACCCAACGTGAACCGACCTTCTGCTTCCAAAATCCCTCCTCAATAGCCAAGGTCCGGTTCAAAGCAGCCTGTGCCTGATGTAGAGAGCCACGACGCTCAGGTATAGGGTCTAAATCATAATCAATCTCCAGCTCATCAACCCTGCGCTCAGCATCCCTCACCCTTTGGAACACATCCCCGAAAACATGTCGATTCCACCAGCGAAGCCCCTGTTTCAGCCTGAAGAACTCCTCCCAGAGAGCAGCCATACCCGTAAGATGAGTGGGTAATGACCACTTCTGGGAGACGAAGGCTAAGAAATCATGATGTTTGGTCTAAACATTAAGGAATCGAAACGTCCTAGGTCCCAAGTCATCCTCATCGTCCCACTATAGCAAAAGCGGCGCATGATCGGATGAAGTCCGATTCAGGTGTCTGACAGTAAGTCGATGACAAGATGATGCAGCTACCGGATTAATTAGAATCCTGTCCAATCTCTTCCAAACCTGACCATTGGTCTAAGTGTACCTGCTGCCAATGAACCTAGAATCCTCCAAACCACAATCTATCATTATATCTGAGAAAGCTGTAGTACCTCTATCGATGGTATTATGACTCGTACGCTCACCATCTTGAGCAATGACGTTAAAGTCTCCCCCAACTACCCACGGACCATCCACAGTGAGGGAGATGTGGTGAAGACCCACCCACAAGTCCCTCCTACCAGAAGCCCTACGGGTCATAATACCATGGATAGAGAGGCATAGGGTCCAAATCATAATCAATCTCCAGCTCATCAACCTTGCGCTCAGCATCCCTCACCCTCTGGAACACATCCCCGAAAACATGTCGATTCCACCAGCGAAGCCCCTGTTTCATCCTGGTTTAGGGTTTTTTTTTTTTTTTTTTTTTAAGCAATACCACTCGTGTGGCTTATTTTATATCATAAAGTGCAAAAATACAAATAAAAGGAGGGGGGCATGGACTTGACCTCCAGCTAATGTAAAGTACGACAATGGAAATAGAAATTGAAACTAAAAGCAGGAAATACAATGAAGAGGTTTAGAGTTTAGGGTTTTTTTTTAGGTAGGGCCGTTCACAGTTTATCCTCGTGCGGGCCAGGAGCTAACATTAAAATGGAATAGTACATGTATGGAGGGGGGCATAGACCTGACCTCTGAGAGAAAGCAAATGTTACAACTGAAGAAGACGAAATGTAAGAAATAAAGAGGGGGAAAAATGCCCCAAACAAGAAATAAAAGATGAAACCAAGGCTAGAATCTTCTAAAGCTGGGGAGCCCATGTCTATCAATCTGTAGGAGTGCCCTTATGCTGCGTGGTAGATCCTCTGGTCCATACTCTCTGTAAGCTCTGAAATCCCATCCCTCAGAAGCAACCGAGTCAGCAACCTGATTACCCTCACGATAGATGTGAGAGATAGTGTCCCTGTCCAGATGAAGAATATTCCTGATCTGTCTAAGAATCCCCTGAATCTGCCAAGGTCCTCCCGTTCTGGTGATACAATGAATGGCCACTGTAGAGTCAGTCTCGATCCAAATAGATGTGATACCCAGTTTGCGAGCAAGAATAATCCCATCAAGGATAGCACGCAGCTCTGCCTCTAATATAAGACAGTCTCCATAGAAAGCTGAGAATGCCCTAACACACTGTCCATCATGGCCCCTGATGATACCCCCTCCACTAGAAAAGCCATCCTTAACGCAACCATCAGTGTTAAGCTTGTAGGATCCCACTGATGGAGTGCGCCAAAGGACCAAGATAGGAGGTGAGGGGGTTTGGGGGGCAAAAGAAATCCCAAACAGAGGTGCAATAGTCATATCCCCGCGCCAATACTGCGGTCTGAATAGCCGCCTCGTATGTAAGAATGATAGAATCCGGTAGACTCTCCAAATAATCCTCCGAGCCTCCATCTGAATGCCCCTGTGCTTCGCATCATTCCTCTCATTCCAAAGAAACCAAAAAATCAATAGAGGAATAATGGTGCGAATGTGACCCAGCCTGACATGACACCCTGAATATCTCCAATGCTGGAACCTCTGCCTGACATCCTCATCCTGAATCATGGTTATCCGAAAAATATCCCCAAAGTGGCTCCAAACCTGATCTGAAATCGAACTGCCAGTAAAGATATGTGTAAGAGTCTCAATCTGTGCGCAACACTGACACCGAGAAGCCAAGTGACAAGCAATCCGATTCTGTATAACCGTGTCAACAGGGATAAGCCCCTGCCACAGTCTCCAAATGAAAAAAGAGACAGTGACAGGTAGTACGGAAGTCCACATCAAGCGAAAAGAATCCTGGGTCTGCCTCCCTGTCCAAACCAACTGCCAAGTAGACTTGGTAGCAAATCTACCATCTGATGTATCCCTCCAAACAATCTGATCAGGGGCATCAACACACAAAGGAATCGCCCCAATCTGCTCTGCCATAACTGGTGGAAGGATCTAAAGGAGTCTGTCTATATCCCAACCTGCGTCATCAAAAAAATCATACACCCTCTCCGATGTATGAATCCTATCAGGAAAACGTGCAGCCAAAGTAGTGTCCCCCATCCAACAGTCATGCCAAAAGAATATCTGTCCAGCTCCAAGGTGCCACGCAATATGTGGCTCAGTCTGTGAACACGCCCTCTTCAACCTCTTCCATGTAGGGGAGGCTGAATGTGGAATAGTAGCAAGGGAGGGATGTGTCCCCACACAATATTTGCCCAGTAGAAACTGAGCCCAAAGAGATCTCTGAGAGCGAAAAAGCCACCAAAGCTTCAGCGAGAAAGCATCTACACTGTCCTGAAGTCTCCTGAAGCCAAGTCCCCCCTCATCAGTAGGAAGGCATAGATCCTTCCATCTCCGCCAGTGTATTCTATGTGCATGGTCCCTGGAATCCCAAAGGAAACGTGCAAAGATGCTCTCGATCTTCTTCAGAACAGCCTTAGGAGGCTGTAGGATCTGAAGGAGGTATAATGGGAGAGAGCCGATGACTGATCTAACCAAAGTAATGCGTCCTCCAGGGGAAAGCAATCGTGATGCCCATCCAGAAATCCTGCCCCTGACCTTCTGAATAAGGTCATCATAAAGAAAGGATCGCTTGGCCCCCTTATATAAAGGGACCCCCAAATAAGTGAACGGCTGCTGCTGGTGTCTGAAACCCGTCAAGTGCTCTAGCCGTCTTATCTAACTAGTAGACACCCGTCTGGGGAGGATAAGTCCACTCTTATCCCTGTTCACCAACTGGCCATAAACCCCCTCATAATGCTCCAAACAGTCAAGTACCCTCCTGATAGACTGTTTCTGGCCATTGGCAAAGATGATCATATCATCAGCAAATGACAAATGCGAAATAGTAATGGCACCTCCATGTCGAAAAGCCATACTGGGGAACCTCTCAAACTGTACTGTGAGAAGACGTGAGAAGTAATCAGCAGCAATAATGAAAAGATATGGCGATATAGGATCTCCCTGCCTAAGTCCCCTCGAAGAAGGGAAGAAGCCACATGGGCGCCCATTAAGGAGCACCGAGAACATACAGCCGGAAACACATCTCCTGATCCTATCAATCCACAACTGATCAAAGCCAAAGCTCTCCAGCACAGAGTAGAGAAATCCCCGGTCCATGCGATCATATGCTTTAGCCATATCAAGCTTCAGCATAGTATTGCCTCCTCTAACTTTATCATCCAAATTATATAGGAGCTCCTGAGTCAATAAGACATTATCCCCAATAAACCTACCAGGGATAAAACCACTCTGCTGAGGAGAGATAATACGAGGTAGTAGCAAGCTGAGTCTGGTGTTCATAAGCTTAGTGATGAGCTTATTGAACACTGTGCACAAGCTGATAGGTCTAAAATCAATCCACCTACAGGCTGCATCCCTCTTAGGGACCAGAACAATAGAGGTAGCAGGGAATCCCCTAGGCAAAAATCCCCTCTTAAAGAAATCATTGATTGTACTGGCAACATCATCCCTAATAATATCCCAACACTGCTGAAAGAACAAGGATGAGAAGCCATCTGGACCTGCGACACTGTCAGAATCAATGCTGAATACTGCCTCCTGTATCTCATCAATCGAAGGGGGGCGGTTTAATGCCATATTACCCTCATCCGTCACAAGTCTGGGTATAATGTCAGAGCGAATGGCCTCCCCAGGCTGCGAAGAAGAAGACAATAAATCCTGGAAAAAAGAAATAGCAGAAGCCTGAATATCCTCAGTAGTAGATAGGACCTCCCCAGACTGGCTCGTAATAGATCTAATACGTGATCTAATCCTACGTCCCTGAACCATCGCATGGGTTTAAGGTTTAGACTGCTTATTAAGCCAACAATATTGGCAGGCTGCTTGGCCTCTTTGATATACCTCTTTTGGGAGTTGTTTGTATTCCCACCTGGGTGGGGGCCTCCCAATATTGTATCGATTTCACGAATAGGTAGGTCGGAAATAGGAACAGGTGGTTTCCTATGTGCCTTTAGCATGCGCCGAGGCGGTATCCTGGCCCTTGTTCCTGTCTCCTAGACGATTGTCAATTCTCTCTTTAGTTGAGTTCTTCCATGGAGATCTCCTGTCAGCTCGGTTGAACTTCTGGCTACCAGATTTTTGAGTTCTCCCTGTGTCGGGGGAGAAGTCACCTCCCCTTCTCCCCTTCTCCCCTGCGCCTTTTGGTCAGCTAACATATGGATTTCCATGCAATCTTCTGTTGCGTGATCGTAATATCTGTGGTAGGCGCAGTAAGCCCCAATCATGGGCTGTTTTCCACTTCGGCCACTTTCCAGCCTTCCTTGAGCCGTGGGAGGATTTTGAGAAGGGGTGTTGGAGTGCAAGTGAGGGATGGCTTCTGTGATTTCTACTGCAAAGCTAGATCCTGTCCCCGGAAACGGACGCGGCTCTCCACCTCGGTTTCCGCCGATCCTATCCTTGTTTCCTCCTTTCTTGAGGTTTGCCTCATTAGAATACCAGAGATTTTATCTTCCTTGGGGGTGGTTGTCCCTGGCCCTTGCCATTTCTTCTGATACAATCTCTTCCTTCATCAGGTCTATGAGGGCATTGTAATCCCTTGGTTTCCTGCTTCGGACATCCCTCCAGAACATGCTGGTCATATCCAGTCCCCCTTTCAAAGCGGAAAACATCTCTACCTCAGTGATATTTTCGGAAATGTGCATCTCTTCAGTAAACCGAGCTAGGAAACTTTTCAGAGATTCGTCCCTTCCTTGCCTCAGATCCTGAAGACGTTGGAGTGGGAGCTGGTCAGGCCTGGAGGAAACAAAGCAATTTTTAAAGGCCGTTTTCAAATCTCTCCAACTGTGGATGCTGCCAGGGCGGAGTTTTTTATACCATCGTATCGCACTCCCCTCAAGGGTTAAAGAAAAGGCTTTACATTTCGGTGCCGGAGTGGCCCCGACTATTTCCATGCTAGCACGGTAGTTTAACAGGTGATCGTCTGGATTACCTCGGCCATAATATTTTGCTATTTCTGGCATTTCGAAGTCGTGAGGCACTGGGCACCTACGGAGGCCCTCTGTGAAAGGACTTATTTCCTCGTCGTCATCCAGCTCGTATGACGGTAGTTCGCTGTTCTCGTCGTGATCAGAGTACATTTGGTCACGATATTGGTCATAAGGCGGCAAAGCGTACTCCTGCCTTTGTGGTGGCAAAACGCGGCCGTAGTTCCCCCTTGTAGGGGTTGGTAACTCGTTACAAGATTTGGTCCGAACTGCTTCGACTCTCCTTTCCTGCCTATTCCTAGGCTCATGCGTGGGAGCTAATCTTTCTGCCCCCGTACCATGTTGGTCTCTATGCATTTGACTCTGCGACAAGGTTTCTTCAGCGTGTTGCTCCCGCCTATTTCTAGGCTCAGCAGGATTGTTTCGACCTCCTTTCCTGCCTCTGAATAGCCCTCCTATCCGGCTGAAGACACTGCCAGATTTTGCGGGTGAGGCCTCCCTATGTCTAGCCGGGAGCTGGTCTTGCTCTACATGTGTTTCATGCTCCGGGCCTTCCTCGTAGAAGGGCTCGGATCCCACCTCGGCATATGCCTTTGGATCTTGATAATAATACGAGGCAGTGGCCGCCTCGATGGTGAGTAATGTGGCTGTGGGTATTGTGGAGGCATCATGGGCTCGTTCCCGACATACCCTCTGGCCATGTAGGCATTCATTGCGGCAGTCTGTTCTATCTGCTGCTTCTGCATTTCCAGCATTTGGGTCGCCATGCGAGTCATATCTCGCAACATACGGCGATTACGGTGCCGGCATGGTGGGTTAGATTGTGTCGCCCCTCATTGGCGTTCTCATGAGGCCCTTGAGGAACCTCCTCCTCGCTGTGCTGGCCATTTCTACCCCTACGGGGGTTAACATCGCCATCGCTTTCGTTCATGTTTCACAGAGATTTCTTGGTTTTAGCTTATCTTTCAAGTATAGATAGACTTCTATCTCAATGCTCCGAACCTTTTTCAAGGTTGTTAAACTTATGTTTCAAAGTTTTAAGCCTTTTTCAAGGTGAATAAACTTATATTTAAAAGTTTTAAGCCTTTTTCAAGGTTAATAAACTTATATTTCAAAGCCTTCTACCTTTCTCAAGGTTAATAAACTTATATTTCAAAGCTTTCTACCTTTTTCAAGGTTAACAAACTTGTATTTCAAAGCTTTTTACCTTTTTCAAGGTCACCGAACTTATGTTCCAAAGCTCTTTACCTTTTTCAAGGTTACCAAACTTATATTTCAAAGCTTTCTACCTTTTTCAAGGTTAACAAACTTGTATTTCAAAGCTTTTACCTTTTTCAAGGTCACCGAACTTATGTTCCAAAGCTCTTTACCTTTCTCAAGGTTACCAAACTTATATTTCAAAACTTTACGCCTTTTTGAAGGGTACTAAACTTATATTTCGAAGCTTTACGCCTTTTTCAAGGGTACTAAACTTATATTTCGAAGCTTTACGCCTTTTTCAAGGGTACTAAACTTATATTTCAAAGCTTTACGCCTTTTTCAAGGGTACTAAACTTATATTTCAAAGTCCTTGCAGTTCTCCGCTCCTTTGCAAGAGGTTACTCGCCCTTTTTCAGGACTTCCTTTCTATGTGTGGCTTTTCATCATGTGTTTTCGTGGTTAGCAGTATGGTTTCCCACAGACAGCGTCAAAATATTGACCACAAAATCCTGCTGGACCTTGGACCAACACGTCTCAGCTCCTCCCTCTTGAACACGTGGATCCCTTGCGCACTGTGACAAACAATCAGTTTGCAAAAGGGGCAGAGGTGGCTCCTATTTGCACTCCGATGCCAAAGTCAGTACTCATTTTAGGCGAATATATATTGGGTGCGGGAGATATAAATGTGTAAAAGAGAGAAAAGGGAGTGAGAGAAATATATCTTGTTAAGAGTGGGAGAAAAACGCTAACCCCTTCATGCGTGTTGCAATGCACCAAAATAATAAATAATTCCTTACTCGCTAAATATTAATTAATAATGTAGTAGTGAGAGTAAGGGTCGATCCCACGAGAAACAGAAACTAATTTTAGTTGTTCGATCAATTAGAATGGAATGGGGGGTTTTGTTGATTGAATTGTTTGAATGAAAACTACTCATAAAATAAATAATTAAATATGACTAGAGAATTAATATGAGACGAAATCTTGTTCTCGGGTTCGGTTGTGCCCTCAATTAATGTTATATCTTTCCTTGTAACGTGTTTCTATCCCTAATTCAATTATCAATCATAAATAATCAACAAGCTCTGATTATCTAAATTCTTCCTTATGTGTATTGATTCAAAATAAGCTCTTTGAACCAATTCTAGCCATGGACAATCCTAAACAAGCTCTTAGGATTTAATGCACGACTAATATGAAAATTTAGAAGAATAGATTGAATTGGATCGTTAATTACACAAGCTCGAATTAATCAATCCAAGTTGAATTATTACTAAACCTGCACGAGATTTATTTGCTACTAAAGTAAAGATTCAATGACAATTACGGATCAATAATCTAAACATAGCATATTCATGAATCCAAAGATCAATAATCCAATTGGCCAAATTAAACTATTAATCAAATAAACTCAATTGAACATTCAAAACATAATAATCCAACAATTGAAATAAAGGAATAAATTCACGCTACTAATTTGTAGGAAAAGAAAATAACATAATCAAGTTAACACAACTTCCCCTTTGAACAAGATATGGAATTTAGCCTAGCATTGTTGTGGTAGATTCTTCAAGTTGCTTAATGAATTCCACCGTTATTGATATTCTTGCGCTTGAAAATCTCCCAAGAATGCTCTATATTTTTCTCTCAATTTTCCTCAATGTCCAACCTCCTTTTTGTGGCTATTTTGCTCCTTTAATATTCACAAAATCGTGCCCTAACTTTACCTCAAAGATATACCAAAGATAGACCTTGAATCATATAAGGAAATTCCTTGGCGAGCAATTTACGGCCGTAACTTTCCTTGTCACGGCCGTAAGTTAGCTACTGAAAATTTTCAGAATTTGTAAGTTACGGCCGTAAATTTACCATTTACGGCCGTAAGTGTATTTCTGCCGAGAAGCGCTTGTGCTCGATGTTTTGGTCATAACTTTCTCTCCCGAAGTCCGATTGTGGTGATTCAAGTTGCGTTGGAAAGAAAACTCAAATATATACAATTCTTTGTGAAATAGCTCTTCAAAAATTCGAAAGTATTCTATGAAAAAATTGAGCTTCAATCTATAACTAAAATTCATGATCACAATCCTTGCGGGTTTTTGATTTCCAACTTCATTTCAAACCTTCTTTGACCGTAATTTTTGCATCTAATCTTCTTCCCACATGCCATTATTGATTTGGAGCTCTTTGAATATGCCCTTGAACTTACTTCTTGATTTTTGGTATTTCTTTGGTCATGTTTCCTTCATTTTCTTCTTTTTGACCTTACATCACACAATAAATGAAAATGCATTAAACGATACTTCAATAGGATCAAACCAATAACAAAATAAAATAATAAGTGAATTAAATACGTGCTAATAAAGCACTTATCAAATCCCCCCACACTTAAACCATTGTTCGTCCTCGAATAATGATGTGAAAGAAAAGAAACATAACTCAAATAAAAAGATAGACCTACAATCGGAAAGTCAAGGTTACAGCCCACTTCTCTTTTAGCATGAAAATTCAATTGCATAACCGGAGTGTGTTAGTGTGTGCAAGAGATGCATCATCCAATATCCTCTGAACAGAAATGAAAATCAATACCCCCGGCCCAATTCATTTCCCAATGTGGCTTGTATCCTCCCACCTCTCGTGAGTTCTCTCTTAACCTCTATCAATGATTTATTATATGGGTGTTAGTTTTTTGGCCAACTTGAAAGCACAGAATATAGACCAAGCAATTCAAACCACTCATAAACATATGTAATGGGAGTTAACACCCTCACTAGATATTTCTCTCTTCGCACAAAGTGTATAAGGGTGAGAATTTTCACTCAACTCACTGCATGGAGAATCTATTACCACAGACTGCTCAAATGTCATAACCGGAGCCAACAATAACACAAGTGCAAAGTAAAGGTCTTTATTTGGTTGTAACGGGGCTTCGGGTCAGGTAGGATAAAATGACATATTTAGGCTGAGTCGAGAAGAAATTTCGCAAACTAAGTCAATTCACAATGACATTACTTCCTTCACCCCTTAATATGAACTTCATTGTTTCCCGCTACCCAACTTTGTTCACACTTGAATCTCTTCTTTTTTTTTTTCACAAGTTGAGTGTTTGACATCCTCAACTACTAATTTTCATGACTAAACTTCCTTTTTATTGCTTTTTCTCTTTCGATTTTCTTTTCGAGTACAGACTGCAACTTTTTCTCTTTTATTCAAATCATTACGCAGTCACCAATTGGCACAAGATAGAATTACATTCCCCTGAACTCAGTCCATTACACAACCATCACCCAACACAAGATAACCATTGCAACTTCTTAGACTTAGACCACAGCACGATTCTCAATCAACAAAAGCTTGCGAATCCCTTCTCTATGGGTTCAAAACAGAGATAATACGAAAGAAAGGGTATTTCTTGGCTTGTAGCGTGGCATCAAAATTTCAAGGAAAGGCTAAGCCTCAAAAGGGCTTCTATTGGTACATGTATCATGGTAGGCCCTTTTAGCAGGTCAAATTTGGTTTAACCTAATGCCTCTACTATATTTTGTACTTGAGTCAAGAAGCTACAACGGCATGCACAAAAGAGCACATCTAAGCACAAACCAACCATACAGGACACACATCAAAAAATAGAGCTTAATATAAAGAGTAAAAGTAGCTCATAAGCTCAAAAGCTCACAAATTATGGTTTATATGTGCTTCTCCCATCCAATTATGAGTTATAGGTCATTGCTCAGTCTTCATTCCGAACTCAAAATCTAGGGGATAAGGATAGAATGAAGTTACTCGGGGCGGTATTTTATCATATCAATTTTGGTTTTCCTCAATTAGGTTGCAGAAATTTTTCAATTTGTCCCCATTTTCAACCTAATTCAGAAATTATTGGAAAACTCATCTCTATGTGCTCATTGTTTATCCGATTATGCAATTTAGGAAGTTGGTGGTTCAAAAATAATCATAAGTGGGGCTGCTTCCTATTAAACCGAAATGTGGGTCTAAGCACAATTAAAGCTAACTAACAAAAAAAATTGAATGAAGATGAATAAAACAGGGACAACAAAATATAATATATAATCATCCCCCCACACTTGAATTCCACATTGTCCTCAATGTAGAGCGTGACAATACAAAACAAAAGAGGGGAATGTGAATGGAATCAAAGGAAGAGACATTTTTTTTAATAATTACGGCCGTGAAGATATTAATTACGGCCGTAAGTAACAATCTGAAAAAAATTGAAAGTATCAACTACGGCCGTAATTAGGCCTCTGGATAAATTCGATGGAGTAGAGTTACGGCCGTAAAGTTTTAACTTACGGCCGTAACAAGGCCACTGATTTATTTTTATTATTATTATTATTATTATTATTTTTGTGAATGAAATTAACTAATAAGAAAAATGAAAAAAATGAAAAAAAAAAAAATAACAATTTGAGGAAGTAAAGAAACTCCCCTCTCGGGTTGCCTCCCGAGCAGCGCCTTTGTTTACTGTCTTTGGCTAGACTTGTTGTTTCCTCCTTCAACCGGGATTAGGTGGATTTCCAAAGCTCAACTTCTTTTTCATATTTTTCATTAGGGTCTGCAAGACAGGGGCAAAAGCATGTCATCAGAAGTTGGCAATGTAATACACGAGATTTTACCTGGATTTTCACCATTTCCACCAAGTTTGAAAGTTTCCTGTACTGAAGAATCAATAACATTAACAGAATGAACAGGATTATCATCATCAAGGTAGTTCATGGAATCATAAATATTAAACTGAATCATTTCATTATCAAATTCCATGGTAAGTGAGCCACTACTAACATCTATCTTGGTCTTAGATGTTTTTAGAAATGGTCTCCCTAACAAAACAGGAGTAGAGTTGGGGGAATGGTCATCATTCATGTCCAATACATAAAAATCTGCAGGAAATACTAACCCGCCTACTTGCACTAGAATGTCTTCAACTACCCCGTCAGGATAAGCATTAGAACGATCGGCTAGTTGAATTATAACATTAGTTTCAGTCAGTTTGGCAAGTTTTAATGCGGTGTAAGTGGACCTAGGCATTACATTGATAGATGCTCCTAAGTCTATTAAAGCACGATTTATTTTCTTATTGCCTATTTGACAAGGTATGGTAAACATACCTGGATCCTTGCACTTGGGAGGTAGTTTCCTATGAAAGAGCGCCGACACATTCTCTCCCATTCTTACCTTTTCATTCCCCATCAGTTTTCGTTTGTTGGTGCACAACTCCTTCAAAAACTTTGCATACCGGGGTACTTGCTTGATCGCATCCAATAGTGGGATGTTGATCTCCACCTTCCTGAATATCTCCAGTATATCCTTTTCCTTGCCCTCCTTAGTCACTTTTGCTAACCTGCTGGGAAAAGGAGGTGGAGTTAGTTTAACAATTGAGTTAGAGTTGGATTTTACCTGCGGGTTTTGCGAAGTTGTAACTTCCTTTTCAATTTCCTTCTCCTCTTCCTCTTCATTTACTGGGGCCTGCTTTCACGAACCTTCAATCACTTTTCCACTCCGCAGGGTTATGGCACTCACGTTTTTAGGATTTATCTCGAGTTGAGATAGCAATTTACCTCTGGATTGTGATTCCAACCTATTGATGGCTGTAGCCATTTGACCCATTTGGTTCTCCAGATTTTGAATGCTAGACTTGGTGTCCTGTTGAAATTGAAGTGTATTAGATGCCAAGGCTTTTACCATGTCTTCAAGAGAAGTACCTGAGCCTTGAGGTTTTAGCTGATATTGCCCCTGTTGTTGGAAGGTTCCTTGTTGCTGAAATTGCCCTTGAGGTTTGTTGGAAATGAAACCCGGGGGCTTGTTAATTCCTTAGCTTAGGTTGGGGTGATCCCTCCATCCTGGATTGTAGGTATTAGAGTACGGATTGTACTGCTGTCTTTGGAACGGGAAACCTTCTGCGGCATTTACCTGTTCACCATTTCCCTCTTGCAACACTGGACAAGTATCTGTTGGATGTCCAAAATTCGCGCATATTCCACAGGTTTTGGCTTGTTGTAACTTTCCTACTGCAAGTTGTTTAACGAGATTTTTTAGTTCAAACAATTGACTTTCAATATTGGAACTACTTACCTCATTCACGCGCCGAACTTGCATATCCCTGTTGGAGTTGAACTGTTGAGTGTTCTCAGCCATATTAGAAATCAGGGCTCTCGCCTCTTCCGATGTTTTGTCCATTAGCGCACCTCCACTTGCGGCATCTATCATACTCCTGTCCATCGGCAGTAGTCCTTCATAAAAATATTGCACCAAGAGTTGCTCACAGATCTGATGATGGGGACAGCTTGAGATGAGCTTCTTGAAACGCTCCCAATACTCGTACAATGTTTCGTTATTGTTCTGGCGCACCCCACATATTTCCTTTCTGATGGTACCAACTCTAGATGCGGGGAAGTATTTCTCCAAGAAAAGCCTTTTCATGTCATTCCAAGTAGTGATTGTTCCAGATGGTAGACAATAAAGCCAGTCTGCGGCCTCATCCTTCAATGAGAATGGGAAAGCTCTCATTTTTATTTGCTCCTCGGTAATGCCCGTTGGCCTCATACTGTCGCATACCACATGAAATTCTTTAAGTTGTCTGTATGGGTCCTCACCGGGATGTCCTCGAAAGGTTGGCAAAAGATGGATTAGTCCGGATTTTAGCTCAAAAGTCCTTCCTTCTTCCACTGCCGGGAAACTGATACATAGCGGTTGTTGAGCAACATTTGGGGTAGCAAGTTGCTTGAGAGTCGGATTATTGTTAGCTACTGCCATTGGTTGTGCAGCTCTTCTTTACTGTTGAAAAGTTCTCTCGATTTCTGGGTCAAAATCAAAAAATTTAAAATTAGTTGATCGAGTTTTATGCATATAAGCAAAGAAGTAGACAGGCAAGAATTTTTTGTTTTTTTCTTTTTTTTTGAAAAATTATAGAAGTGAAGTGAAAATAAAATTAATAAAATAAAATGCAGAAAAAAATAAAATTCTAATTAACTAAACAACTAAATTGGTTGACCGTTCCCCGGCAACGGCGCCAAAAATTTGATGCGTGTCGCAATGCACCAAAATAATAAATAATTCCTTACTCGCTAAATATTAATTAATAATGTAGTAGTGAGAGTAAGGGTCGATCCCACGAGGAACATAAACTAATTTTAGTTCTTCGATCAATTAGAATGGAATGGGGGGGTTTTGTTGATTAAATTGTTTGAATGAAAACTACTCATAAAATAAATAATTAAATATGACTAGAGAATTAATATGAGACGAAATCTTGTTCTCGGGTTCGGTTGTACCCTCAATTAATGTTATACCTTTCCTTGTAACGTGTTTCTATCCCTAATTCAATTATCAATCATAAATAATCAACAAGCTCTGATTATCTAAATTCTTCCTTATGTGTATTGATTCAAAATAAGCTCTTTGAACCAATTCTAGCCATGGACAATCCTAAACAAGCTCTTCGGATTTAATGCACGACTAGTATGAAAATTTAGAAGAATAAATTGAATTGGATCGTTAATTACACAAGCTCGAATTAATCAATCCAAGTTGAATTATTACTAAACCTGCACGAGATTTATTTGCTACTAAAGTAAAGATTCAACGACAATTACGGATCAAGAATCTAAACATAGCATATTCATGAATCCAAAGATCAATAATCCAATTGGCCAAATTAAACTATTAATCAAATAAACTCAATTGAACATTCAAAACATAATAATCCAACAATTGAAATAAAGGAATAAATTCACGCTACTAATTTGTAGGAAAAGAAAATAACATAATCAAGTTAACACAACTTCCCCTTTGAACAAGATATGGAATTTAGCCTAGCATTGTTGTGGTAGATTCTTCAAGTTGCTTAATGAATTCCACCGTTGTTGATATTCTTGCGCTTGAAAATCTCCCAAGAATGCTCTATATTTTTCTCTCAATTTTCCTCAATGTCCAACCTCCTTTTTGTGGCTATTTTGCTCCTTTAATATTCACAAAATCGTGCCCTAACTTTACCTCAAAGATATACCAAAGATAGACCTTGAATCATATAAGGAAATTCCTTGGCGAGCAATTTACGGCCGTAACTTTCCTTGTCACGGCCGTAAGTTAGCTACTGAAAATTTTCAGAATTTGTAAGTTACGGCCGTAACTTTACCATTTACGGCCGTAAGTGTATTTCTGCCGAGAAGCGCCTGTGCTCGATGTTTTGGTCATAACTTTCTCTCCCGAAGTCCGATTGTGGTGATTCAAGTTGCGTTGGAAAGAAAACTCAAATATATACAATTCTTTGTGAAATAGCTCTTCAAAAATTCGAAAGTCTTCTATGACAAAATTGAGCTTCAATCTATGACTAAAATTCATGATCACAATCCTTGTGGGTTTAGGGTTTAGGGTTTAGGGTTTAGGGGTTAGGGGTTAGGGTTTAGGGGTTTAGGGTTTTTTTTTTTTTTAGAGCCGTTCACAGTTTATCCTCGTGCGGGACAGGAGCTAACATTAAAATGAAATAGTACAGGAAAGGAGGGGGGCATAAACCTGACCTCCAAGAATGTGTAAATGTAGCAAATGGAAAAGAGGAACTGAAAGCTACAAATGGGGGAAACAACAATCCCCAGATAACTAAAGTAATGTAAAAAAAGACAACACTATGATCCTCTGAAGCTAGGTAGTCCATATCTGTTAATCTGCACAAGTGCCCTGATGCGTCGAGGTAAGTCATGTGAAATAAACTCCTGATAGTAGCGCTGATCCCAACCCTCAAAAGCAAGTGAGTCAGCAATCTGGTTACCCTCTCTATAGATGTGGGAGATAGTGTCAATGTCTAAGCGAAGGGTGTCTCTGATCTGTCTGAGAAGGCTCTGGATCATCCAAGGTCCTCCGCCCCTAGTGATGCAATGAATGGCCACTGCAGAGTCTACCTCAACCCAAATAATAGTGATACCCAATCGACGAGCCAGAAGAATACCATCAAGAATAGCCCGCAGCTCGGCCTCCAGAATAAGGCAATTCCCATAGAATGCTGAGAATGCCCTGATACAATGTCCACCATGGTCCCTGATGATACCCCCTCCACTAGCAGCACCTTCCTTGACACATCCATCAGTGTTGAGCTTGAAGGCTCCCACTGATGGGGTGCGCCAAAGAACCAAAATAGGAGGTGAGGGGATGTGGGGAGAAACAGAAATTCCAAAAAGGGGAGCAATAGTCACATCCCCGCGCCAATGCTGTGCTCTAAGGAGTCGGCCAGTATGTAAGAATGAAAGCATCCGGTATACTCTCCAAATAATCCTCCTCGGCTCCATCCGAATACCCCTGTGTTTTGAATCATTCCTCTCAGTCCATAGGAACCAAAATATGGCAAGCGGAACAATGGTGCGAATATGGCCCAATCGAACAAAGCGTCCAGAATACCTCCATCTCTGGAACCTCTGCCTGACATCCTCACCCAAAATCATGGGAACCTGGAAAATATCTCCGAAGTGCCGCCAAACCTGATCAGAAGTAATGCTGCCTGTGAAAATATGTGTAATAGTCTCTACCTGTGAACAACACTGACATCGAGATGCTAAGTAGCATCCAATACGCCGCTGAATAACAACGTCAACAGGTATGAGACCCTGCCATAGTCTCCAAGTGAAGAATGAGACCGTAACAGGTAAGGTAGTACCCCACATCAGACGATAAGAATCATGGGTCTGATGAGCCGTCCGAACCAAATGCCAAGCTGACTTGGTGGCAAATCTACCATCAGAAGTATCCCTCCAAACAATCCGATCCGGAACGTCAACACATAAAGGAATCGCCCCTATCTGTGCAGCCATAATGGGTGGAAGAACCTGCATAAGTCGATCAATATCCCATCCATTGTCATCATCAAAAAATTCCTGCACAGTCACCGATGAGTGATGTCTTTCTGGGAACAGTGCTGCCAAGGTAGTATCCCCCATCCAACAGTCATGCCAGAAAAATATCTGTCCAGCGCCAAGATGCCACGTAATGTGTGGCTCAGTAAGTGATCCAACCCTCTTCAACCTCTTCCAAGCAGGAGAAGCCGAGTGTGGAATAACAGCAAGTGTAGGGTGAGCCCCCATGCAATATTTGCCCAGCATGAACTGAGCCCAAAAGGATTTCTGCGATCTGAAAAGCCACCATAGCTTCATCGAGAAAGTATCAACCATATCCTGTAGGCGTCTGAAACCAAGACCTCCCTCATCAGTAGGAAGGCATAAGTCCTTCCATCTCCTCCAATGCAATCGATGAGCACCCTCCTTAGAATCCCAAAGGAATCGTGCAAAGATGCTCTCAAGCTTCTTCAGTACTGCCTTAGGAGGCTGCAAGATCTGAAGAAGGTAAAGTGGGAGAGAGCTGAGGACTGATCTAAGCAAAGTAATACGTCCTCCCGGGGAAATCAGTCTAGTTGCCCAACCAGAAATCCTGGTCCTGACTTTCTGGATGAGCTCGTCATAAAGGAACGTCCTCTTGGCTCCCTTGTATAAGGGAACCCCCAGATAAGTGAAAGGTTGCTGCTGATGTCTGAACCCTGTCAAATGCTCAAGTCGTCTGATCTGACTGACGGAGGCCCGTCTAGGAAGGATGAGCCCACTCTTGTCTCTATTCACCAACTGTCCAGAAACCCCCTCGTAGTGTTCCAAGCAATCAAGTACTCTCCGAACTGACTGTTTCTGACCGTTGGCGAAGATGATCATGTCATCAGCAAAGGATAAGTGAGAGACTAGAGAATTACCCCCGTGTCGAAAAGCCATGCTAGGATACCTCTCAAACTGCGCTGTGAGAAGGCGTGAAAAGTAATCAGCAGCGATAATGAACAGAGAAGGTGATATAGGATCTCCCTGCCTGAGACCACGTGAAGATGGAAAGAAACCACAAGGGCGTCCATTAAGGAGGACCGAAAACATACATCCTGAAACACACCTCCTAATCCTATCAATCCATAACTGGTCAAAACCAAAGCTCTTCAGCACCGAGTAGAGAAAACCCCAGTCCATGCGATCATATGCTTTAGCCATGTCTAACTTCAGCATAGTATTCCCCCCTCTTACTTTCACATCCAAACTATAAAGGAGCTCCTGGGCCAATAAGACATTATCCCCAATAAGCCTACCAGGGATAAAACCACTCTGCTGAGGAGATATAATACTAGGAAGCAATAAACTGAGCCTGGTGTTCAAGAGCTTAGTGATGAGCTTATTGAACACCGTGCACAAGCTGATAGGTCTGAAGTCAGTCCATCTGCAGGCTCCATCCCTCTTAGGGGCCAGAACAATAGAAGTAGCAGCAAAACCCCTAGGCAGAGCACCACCCTCAAAGAAATCCAAGACTGCACTAGCAACATCATCCCGAATAATATCCCAACACTCCTGAAAGAACAAGGATGAGAAGCCATCTGGACCAGCAACACTGTCAGAATCAATGCTGAAAATTGCCTCCCGTATCTCATCAATCGAAGGGGGGCGGTTTAGTGCCATGTTGTCCACATCTGTCACAAGTCTGGGTATAATATCAGATCGAATGGCCTCCACAGGCTGTGAAGAAGACAATAAATCCTTGAAAAAAGAAATAGCCGAAGTTTGAATATCCTCAGCAGCAGATAGAACCTCTCCAGAATGGGTCGTAATCGATTTGATACGTGATCTAATTCGACGTCCCTGAACAATCGCATGGAAGTATCGAGTGAATCCCCTAGGAAAATAGAGGTAGCAGTGAATCCCCTAGGAAAAACTCCACCCTCAATGCTGAATACTGCCTCCCGTATCTCATCAATTGAAGGGGGCGGTTTAGTGCCATGTTGTCCTCATCTGTTACAAGTCTGGGTATAATGTTGGAGTGAATGGCCTCCACAGGCTGTGAAGAAGAAGACAGCAAATCCTGGAAAAAAGAAATAGCAGAAGCCTGAATATCCTCAGCAGCAGATATGACCTCTCTAGACTGGCTCGTAATAGATCTAATACGTGATCTAATCCGGAGTCCCCGAACCATCGCATGGAAGTATCGTGTGTTGTGATCACCCTCACACACCCAACGTGAACCGGCCTTCTGCTTCCAAAATCCCTCCTCAATAGCCAAGGTCCGGTTCAAAGCAGCTTGTGCCTGATGCAGAGAGTCACGATGCTCAGACGTAGGGTCCAAATCATAATCAATCTCCAGCTCATCGACCCTGCGCTCAGCATCCCTCACCCTTTGGAACACATCCCCGAAAACATGTCGATTCCACCAGCGAAGCCCCTGTTTCATCCTGAAGAACTTTTCCCAGAGAGCAGCCATACCCTTAAGATGAGTGGGTAGTGACCACTTCTGGGAGACGAAGGATGAGAAATCATGATGTTTGGTCCAAACATTAAGGAATCGAAATGGTCTAGGTCCCAAGTCATCTTCATCGTCCCACTGAAGCAAAAGCGGTGCATGATCTGATGAGGTCCGATTCAGGTGTCTGACAGTAAGCTGATGACAAAATGATGCCGCTGCCGGATTAATCAAAATCCTGTCCAATCTCTTCCAAACCCGACCATTGGTCCAAGTGTACCTGCTGCCAATGAACCCAGCATCCTCCAAACCACAATCCATCATCATATCTGAGAAATCTGTAGTACCTCTATCCCTGGTGTTATGACCCGTGCGCTCACCATCGTGAGCAATGACGTTAAAGTCTCCCCCAACTATCCACGGACCATCTACATCGAGGGAGATGTGGTGAAGACTCGTCCACAAGTCCCTCCTGCCAGAAGCTGTACAAGAAGCATACACAGGAGTCAAAAAAATAGGTCGTGAGAGTCTGGGATCCTCAACTCTAACGTGCAGATACTGGAGATTATCATCCAATGAAGTAACAGTAGTCGCAGAATTCCAGAAAGCCCAAATCTTCCCTGATGAATTCTGCGTCCCAGTATCGAAGCGAAGCAAACGTCTGATGTAATCAAATCCCTCCTGAAGTACAAACGGCTACAAGATAATCAACAAATAAACTTTATGAAGCTGAACCAACCTCTTAAGGCGCCTGCGAGTAGCTGAGCTAGCTACACCCCTCACATTCCAAATGATGACACTCATCGAGACCGGGGGCGTGAGGTATCCAATGACCGACTCCTGGTCGTCATCCGAGCAGGTGGTAATCTAGTATCAGCGGCACGCGGGTTTTTCTTCCGAGTGACCGGAATAAACCCATCATCCTCAGTACGCTGAGTCAGACCAACTAAGTCATCAGTCGAAGATCTCCGAAAATTTCCTTGCTGGTGAACCTCCAACTGGGCAGTACTCTCAGTGTCAGAATGATCACCAGAGTCCGAAGGGACAGATGCCTCCAAGTTCTGATGGCAAATGGGAGGAGTCTCAGAAGGAACCGCTGCAAGAGCACCAACAGGCTGAGCCACACCCTCATCAGAGGCCTGCTGCCTCAAAAGAATATCAGCGAGCAACGGATCAGAAAAAGAAGCTGGGGCGATACCGATAGACGGAACAGCCACAAGAGGCGGCGTCATGGTGAGAGAACTCTGCTGCGGTAAAGATTGGACCATAGGCAAAACAAAAGCTGTAGGAGGATGTTGCTGAGCAACAGTCGAAGTAGGAGCCTGAATATAAACTGGCTGAACTGAAGTAGATAAACCAATAGACTGAACTGCAGTAGCTGGTTGTGGGATACTGGAAGCGGTCGCCGTAGGGGAACTGTGCTGTATGGAGATACCAGAAGAACTGGGGCCCTGCTGGCTGCTGGATGCTCTGGGCAGTGCCACCCAATTTCTAGGCTGGTCCTCAGTAAAAATCCCCTTACCCTTATCCTTCATCATATCAACAGGTTTCATGGGAGGGGCAGAAGTAGTAAGAACAGAATCAGTGGGAACTGAAGAAGAAGATGGAGGAGCAGTAACAACAACAGTAGGTTTTCCAATCAAGCATTTATCAATGCTGTGACCCAAATGTCTGCATCGACTGCAAAAACTCGGCTTCTTATCATAAGCAACAGGCTACCAATACCCCGGATATTTCTCACGCTGAATCCATATACGGTCCGGAAGAGCAAAGGACAAATCAACCTCAATGCAGACCCTGGCCTCACTAGGCCTCCTCAAATCAGTAGTAGCCTCATCAATACGTAGCGGAGTCCCAATAGCCCGAGCTAAAGCAAATAAAGCACCCTTTGCACGAAAGTGTATGGGCAAAAGTGGGAAAGACACCCAAACAGGAACAATAGGGCTCTCATGCGCAGGGTTAAATCCAGGGGTCCATTTGATGGCCCTCATAAGGCACTCATCAATATACCAGGACGACTTGAGGAAAAGTCGAGCATAATCATCCTCGTGCGATAAATGAATAAGAATGTGGTGTGCATCAATTAAACCAATGGAAAAATCACCACAAAATCCAAATTTAAGGAAGCTCTCACGTACCTTATTGATAGGGGGCTTCCCGTTCATGAATTTGCCAACAAGTGTGAACTTGTATGGCTCGGCCAAAAATTGCTCATCCTCATCATCAAATACTACAGCGGGTTCATTCAAGTGTAATGAGGGGGTCTTAGTAGCAAACCTGTGGAGGAAGGAGTCCGGGGGTGCCTGTGTGACTGATGCAAAAGATTTATTTTGGCTCCTTTCAGTCTGAGTAATAGATGGCTTTCCAGCCAAAGCAACCGCAGTTTTAGGGTTTAGGGGTTTAGGGTTAGGGGTTAGGGGTTTAGGGTTAGGGGTTTAGGGTTAGGGTTTAGGGTTTAGGGTTTCGGGTTTAGGGTTTGGGGTTTGGGGTTTGGGGTTTGGGATTTGGGGTTTAGGGTTTGGGGTTTAGGGGTTAGGGGTTAGGGGTTAGGGTTTAGGGGTTAGGGGTTAGGGTTTAGGGTTTAGGGTTTAGGGTTTTTTTTTAGGGTTTAGGGTTTAGGGTTTTTTTTTTTAGGGTTTAGGGTTTGGGGTTTGGGGTTTGGGGTTTAGGGTTTGGGGTTTGGGGTTTAGGGTTTGGGGTTTTGGGTTTTGGTTTTGGGTTTAGGGTTTAGGGTTTAGGGTTTAGGGTTTAGGGGTTAGGGGTTAGGGGGTTGGGGTTAGGGGTTAGGGGTTAGGGGTTTGGGGTTTGGGGTTTGGGGTTTAGGGGGTTAGGGTTTTGGGGTTAGGGGTTTAGGGTTTAGGGTTTAGGGTTTGGGGTTTAGGGTTTAGGGTTTAGGGTTGAGGGTTGAGGGTTGAGGGTTGAGGGTTGAGGGTTTAGGGTTGAGGGTTGAGGGTTGAGGGTTGAGGGTTGAGGGTTGAGGGTTGAGGGTTGAGGGTTGAGGGTTTAGGGTTGAGGGTTGAGGGTTGAGGGTTGAGGGTTGAGGGTTTAGGGTTGAGGGTTGAGGGTTTAGGGTTGAGGGTTTAGGGTTTAGGGTTTAGGGTTTTAGGGTTTAGGGTTTAGGGTTTAGGGTTTAGGGGTTTAGGGTTTTGGGGTTTAGGGGTTTGGGGTTTAGGGGTTTAGGGGTTTAGGGTTTAGGGTTTAGGGTTTAGGGGTTTAGGGGTTAGGGGTTTAGGGTTTGGGGTTTAGGGTTTGGGGTTTAGGGTTTGGGGTTTGGGGTTTGGGGTTTGGGGTTTAGGGTTTGGGGTTTGGGGTTTGGGGTTTAGGGGTTAGGGTTTGGGGGTTAGGGTTTGGGGTTTGGGGTTTTGGGGTTTGGGGTTTAGGGGTTTGGGGTTTAGGGTTTAGGGTTTAGGGTTTAGGGTTTTTTTTTTTTTTTTTTTTTTTTTTTTTTTTTTTTTTTTTTTAGAGCCGTTCACAGTTTATCCTCGTGCGGGCCAGGAGCTAAGATTAAAATGAAATAGTACATGTATGGAGGGGGGCATAGACCTGACCTCCGAGCGAAAGCAAATGTAGCAACTGAATAAAGCAAAATGTAAGAAATAAAAAGAGGGGAAAACATGCCCCAAACAAGAAATAAAAGATGAAACCAAGACTAGAGTCCTCTGAAGCTGGGGAGCCCGTGTCTGTCAATCTGTAGGAGTGCCCTGATGTTACGTGGTAGATCCTGTGGTCCATACTCTCTGTAAGCTCTGAAATCCCATCCCTCAGAAGCAAGCGAGTCAGCAACCTGATTACCCTCACGATAGATGTGGGAGATAGTGCCCCTGTCCATATGAAGAATATTCCTGATCTGTCGAAGAATCCCCTGAATCTGCCAAGGTCCGCCCGTTCTGGTGATACAATGAATAGCCACTGTAGAGTCAGCCTCAATCCAAATAGATGTGATACCCAGTCTGCGAGCAAGAATAATTCCATCAAGGATAGCACGCAGCTCAGCCTCTAATATAAGACAGTCTCCATAGAAAGCTGAGAATGCCCTAACACACTGTCCATCATGGCCCCTGATAATACCCCCTCCACTAGAAAAGCCATCCTTGACGCAACCATCAGTGTTAAGCTTGTAGGCTCCCACTGATGGAGTGCGCCAAAGGACCAAGATAGGAGGTGAGGGAGTTTGGGGGGCAAAAGAAATACCAAACAGTGGTGCAATAGTCATATCTCCTCGCCAATGCTGCGGTCTGAATAGCCGCCCCGTATGTAAGAATGAGAGCATCCGGTAGATTCTCCAAATAATCCTTCGTGCCTCCATCTGAATGCCCCTATGCTTCGCATCATTCCTCTCAGTCCAAAGAAACCAAAAAATCAATAGAGGAATAATGGTGCGAATGTGACCCAGCCTCACATGACACCCTGAATATCTCCAATGCTGGAATCTCTGCCTGACATCCTCATCCTGAATCATGGTTATCCGAAAAATATTCCCAAAGTGGCTCCAAACCTGATCTGAGATCGAACTGCCAGTAAAGATATGTGTAAGAGTCTCAATCTGTGCGCAGCACTGACACCGAGAAGCCAAGTGACAAGCAATCCGCTTCTGAATAACCGTGTCAACGGGGATGAGCCCCTGCCATAGTCTCCAAATGAAAAAAGAAACGGTGACAGGCAGTACAGAAGTCCACATCAAGCGAAAAGAATCCAGGGTAGCAAATCTACCATCTGATGTATCCCTCCAAACAATCTGATCAGGGGCATCAACACACAATGGAATCGCCCCAATCTGCTCTGCCATAACCGGTGGAAGGATCTGAAGGAGCCTGTCTATATCCCAACCAGCGACATCAAAAAATTCATACACCCTCTCCGATGTATGGAGCCTATCAGGAAAACGTGCAGCCAAAGTAGTGTCCCCCATCCAACAATCATGCCAAAAGAATATCTGTCCAGCTCCAAGGTGCCACGCAATATGTGGCTCAGCCTGCGAACACGCCCTCTTCAACCTCTTCCATGTAGGGGAGGCTGAGTGTGGAATAGCAGCAAAGGAGGGATGCGTCCCCACACAATATTTGCCCAGTAGAAACTGAGCCCAAAGAGATCTCTGAGAGCGAAAGAGCCACCAAAGCTTCAACGAGAAAGCATCAGCATTGTCCTGAAGTCTCCTGAAGCCAAGTCCCCCCTCATCAGTAGGAAGGCATAGATCCTTCCATCTCCGCCAGTGTAATCTATGTGCATGGTCCCTGGAATCCCAAAGGAAACGTGCAAAGATGCTCTCGATTTTCTTCAGAACAGCCTTAGGAGGCTGTAGGATCTGAAGGAGGTATAATGGGAGAGAGCCGAGGACTGATCTAACCAAAGTAATGCGTCCTCCAGGGGAAAGCAATCGTGATGCCCACCCAGAAATCCTGCTCCTGACCTTCTGAATAAGGTCATCATAAAGAAAGGATCGCTTGGCCCCCTTATATAAAGGGACCCCCAAATAAGTGAACGGCTGCTGCTGGTGTCTGAAACCCGTGAGGTGCTCGAGCCGTCTTATCTGACTAGTAGACGCCCGTCTGGGGAGGATAAGTCCACTCTTATCCCTGTTCACCAACTGGCCAGAAACCCCCTCATAATGCTCCAAACAGTCAAGTACCCTACTGATAGACTGTTTCTGGCCGTTGGAAAAGATGATCATATCATCAGCAAATGACAAATGCGAAATAGTAATGGCACCTCCATGTCGAAAAGCCATACTGGGGAACCTCTCAAACTGTACTGTGAGAAGACGTGAGAAGTAATCCGCAGCAATAATGAAAAGAGATGGCGATATAGGATCTCCCTGCCTAAGACCCCTCGAAGAAGGAAAGAAGCCACATGGGCGCCCATTAAGGAGTACCGAGAACATACAGCCGGAAATACATCTCCTGATCCTATCAATCCACAACTGATCAAAGCCAAAGCTCTCCAGCACCGAGTAGAGGAATCCCCAGTCCATGCGATCATATGCTTTAGCCATATCAAGCTTCAGCATAGTATTGCCTCCTCTAACTTTATCATCCAAAGTATATAGGAGCTCCTGAGTCAATAAGACATTATCCCCAATAAGCCTACCAGGGATAAAACCACTCTGCTGAGGAGAGATAATACGAGACAGTAGCAAGCTGAGTCTGGTGTTCAGAAGCTTAGTGATGAGCTTATTGAACACTGTGCACAAGCTGATAGGTCTAAAATCAGTCCACCTACAGGCTCCATCCCTCTTAGGGACCAGAACAATAGAGGTAGCAGCGAATCCCCTAGGCAAAACTCCACCCTCAAAGAAATCCATGACTGCACTGGCAACATCATCCCTAATAATATCCCAACACTTCTGAAAGAACAATGATGAGAAACCATCTGGACCTGCGACACTGTCAGAATCAATGCTGAATACTGCCTCCCGTATCTCATCAATCGAAGGGGGGCGGTTTAGTGCCATATTGTCCTCATCCGTCACAAGTCTGGGTATAATGTCAGTGCGAATGGCCTCCACAGGCTGCGAAGAAGAAGACAGTAAATCCTGGAAAAAAGAAATAGCAGAAGCCTGAATATCCTCAGCAGCAGATAGGACCTCCCCAGACTGGCTTGTAATAGATCTAATACGTGATCTAATCCGGCGTCCTTGAACCATCGCATGGAAGTATCGAGTGTTGTGATCACCCTCACACACCCAGCGTGAACCGGCCTTCTGCTTCCAAAATCCCTCCTCAATAGCCAAGGTCCGGTTCAGAGCAGCCTGTGCCTGATGCAGAGAGTCATGACGCTCAGGCGTAGGGTCCAAATCATAATCAATCTCCAGCTCCTCAACCCTGCGCTCAGCATCCCTCACCCTCTGGAACACATCCCCGAAAACATGTCGATTCCACCAGCGAAGCCCCTGTTTCAGCCTGAAAAACTTTTCCCAGAGAGCAGCCATACCCGTAAGATGAGTGGGTAATGACCACTTCTGGGAGACAAAGGCTGAAAAATCATGATGTTTGGTCCAAACATTAAGGAACCGAAACGGCCTAGGTCCCAAATCATCCTCGTCGTCCCACTGAAGCAAAAGAGGCGCATGATCGGATGAAGTCCGATTCAGGTGTCTGACAGTAAGCCGATGACAAAATGAAGCCGCTGCCGGATTAATCAAAATCCTGTCCAATCTCTTCCAAACCCGACCATTGGTCCAGGTGTACCTGCTGCCAATGAATCCAGCATCCTCCAAACCACAATCCATCATCATATCTGAGAAAGCTGTAGTACCTCTGTCTCTGGTGTTATGACCCGTACGCTCACCATCGTGAGCAATAACGTTAAAGTCTCCCCCAACTATCCACGGACCATCCACAGTGAGGGAGATGTGGTGAAGACCCTCCCACAAATCCCTCCTACCTGACACCGTGCAAACCGCATACACAGGAGTCAAAAAAATAGGCCGCGACAGTCTGGGATCCTCAACTTTAACGTGCAGATACTGGAGATTATCATCCAATGCAGTAACAGTAGTCGCAGAATTCCAGAAAGCCCAAATCTTCCCTGATGAGTTCTGCGTCCCAGTATCAAAGCGTAGCAAACGTCTGATGTAATCGAAACTCTCCCGAAGAACAAAGGGCTCTAAAATAACCAACAAAAAAACCTGATGAAGCTGAACCAACCTCTTCAGCCGCCTGCGAGTAGCTGAGCTAGCTACACCCCTCACATTCCAAATGATGACACTCATCGAGACCGAGAGCGTGAGGTATCCAATGACCGACTCCTGGTCGTCATCCGAGTAGGTGGAAATCTGGTGTCAACAGTACGCGGGTTTTTCTTCCGAGTGATCGGAATAAACCCATCATCCTCAGTACGCTGAGTAAGACCAACTAAATCATCAGTCGAGGATCTCCGAAAAACACCCTGCTGGTGAACCTCCAACTGGGCAGTACTCTCAGTGTCAGAATGAGTACCAGAATTCGAAGGGACAGATGCCTCCAAATTCTGATGGCAAATAGGAGGAGCCCCAGAAGGGATCCCTGCAATAGTACCAATAGACTGAGCCACACCCTCATCAGAGGCCTGCTGCCTCAAAAGAATATCAGCGAGCAACGGGTCAGAAAAAGAAGCTGGGACACTGATACCCGGAACCGCCACAATAGGTGGCGTCATGGTGAGAGAACTCTGCTGTGGTAAAGACTGAACCACAGGCAAAACAAAAGCTGCTGGAGGATGCTGCTGAGCTACTGTCGAAAAAGGAGTCTGAGTAAAACCTGGCTGAACTGAAGCAGCCAAATCCATAGACCGAACTGCAATAACTGGGCGTGGGATAGTAGAAGCGGTCATCACAGTGGAACTGTGCTGAATGGAGATTCCAGAAGAACTGGGGTTATGCTGGCTGCTGGAAACTCTGGGTACTGCCATCCACTGTCTAGGCTGATCCTCAGTCAAAATCCCCTTACCCTTATTCTTCACCTTATCAACAGCCTTTAGAGGGGGGGCAGAAGTAATAGTAATAGGAGCAGTGGAAACTGAAGAAGAAGACGGAGGAGCAGAAGCAACAACATGAGGTCTACCAAGCAAGCATTTATCAACACTGTGACCCAAATGCCTGCATCGACTGCAAAATATCGGCTTCTTATCATAAACAACAGGCTGCCAATACCCCGGATATTTCTCTCGCTGAATCCATATGCGGTCCGGAAGAGCAAAGGACAGATCAACCTCAATGCAAACCCTGGCCTCACTAGGTCTCCTCAAATCAGTAGTGGCCTCATCAATACGTAACGGGGTCCCAATAGCTCGAGATAGAGCAAATAAAGCGCCCTTTGCACGAAAGTGTATGGGCAATAGTGGGAAAGAAACCCAAACAGGAACAATAGGACTTTCATGCGCAGGGTTAAATCCAGGAGTCCATTTGATGGCCCTCATAAGGCACCCATCAATATACCAGGACGGCTTGAGGAAAAGCCGAGCATAATCATCCTCGTGCGATAAATGAATAAGAATGTGGTGTGCATCAATTAAGCCAATGGAAAAATCACCACAGAATCCAAATTTAAGGAAGCTTTCCCGTACCTTAGTGATAGGAGGCTTCCTGTTAATGAATTTGCCAACAAGTGTGAACTTGTATGGCGCAGCCAAAAATTGCTCATCCTCATCATCAAATATAACAGCAGGTTCATTCAAGTGTACTGAGGGGGTCTTAGTAGCAAACCTGTGGAGGAAGGAGTCCGGGGGAGACTGTGTGACTGATGCAAATGATTTATTCTGGCTCCTTTCAGTCTGAGTAATGGATGGCTTTCCAGCCAAAGCAACCGCATATGAAACTTTATTCGGGGCTAGCAATCCTGGAGCTGTAGTAGATGTTACAATAGCACGAGGCAAAGCTGCATTACCACGTGGGGGAGCTCGAGGAGCCAGGGGTTGCCCACGTAGTGGAGGACGCCGAGAATCCCGAGGAGGTGGAGCAACAACTAAAGGAGTATTATACTTATCCAAATTAATCAAAGGTGCCTTTCCAACAACCTTCGGGGCCTCCAAATCAGTAGGGGCAGGTGTGGAAACTTGGCCTGAGGCTTTAGCAACAAATTTATCAGCCTCGTTGTTCGTGCTCAATGGAACGCTTTCCAATGAAGTTGTACAATGAGGATTAGTTACTAAAGAAGTGACCCCAACCATTTTTCCCTGTTTTGGAGCTGATGGAACAGGATTCATGATCATCTTTGCTGCAGAGAGCACAGAAATCGCTGCCTCGATTTGCGTGCTTGAAGGCACGAATCCAATTGAAGAGCTACTAACAACATTTGACGAAATGGGGGCCAAACCTGGATAATTTGGGGCTGCTGAGATCAGTGGTGCTACTGGTTGGCCAAGAATCTGCACAGAATTCCCAAAATTCGTTGCCTCGATTTGCGTGCTAGAAGGCACGAATCCCAATGTAGAGGTACAAACAACATTAGACGAACCCGGGGCCAAAATTGGATGATTTGGGGCTGCTGATATCGGTGGTAATGCTGGTTGGCCGAGATGCTGTCCAGAATTCCCAGAATTCATTGCCTCGAAGTGCGTGCCATTATGCACGATTCCCAATGCATCTTGAATCACAACATTTTTCGAAATTGAAGACATTTCCATGGTTTTCAGGTGTTCTGGAACTGATGGTAAAGGTTTCAGACCCAAATTCGCACCAGAACTATTTGCCTCGAAATTTGTGCCCAAACGCACATTTTCCAATGTAGAATTCACACCACTAGTAACGGAATAAAGAGGATTTGATATCATTCCTATGGTTTGCAGGTGTTCCAGAGCCAATGGTAATGGTTTCGAATTCAGAATCGCACCAGAAATCGCTGCCTCGTTATTCGTGCCAAATTGCACATTTCCCAATGTCATGTTATGTTCAAAAGTAGTGGAATCCGAGACTGCCCTGGGGTAATATGGGGGCTCTGAATCCAATGGCATAGGTCCCAGAATCAGATTCTGATCAGAACAGTACGAATTCGATGGGGCAGCTGCGGGCACGCATCCCAATGCGAGATTTCCGGATGAATCTTGATATGCAGAGACTACTCCAGGGGTTTTTGGACCTTCTGAATCCATTGGAAGTGAAATCGCAGCCTGAAACATAGTAGAATTGCATGAACTAGAAACCCCTAAATCCGAACCTAGGGTTTGGCATTCAACCCTAGGCGCCGCAAACCGAGGTTGGGGCTGTTGGGGGCTGACTTGGGGGTTATGCAGGGGTGGAAAATGACCACCATGATGAGGCGCTGCTGAGAACGGTGGTCCGCGACCATGGGGGTCTCGTCCGGCGCCGGAAAATTGAGGGGGAGGGTTCGGTTGAAATGTATGAAAATGGATGATTTGGGGCTGATTTTGGGTGTAAACGGATTGGTGGTTTGGTGGTAGAGAATGGGAGGCGTTTCCGGCGATGTTGGGAGGCGGGTCCGGGGGTTTGGCCGGCGGCAAGGCGTCGTTCGAGGAGGAAGGTGGCGGGTGCGCCATGGAGGGTCCGAAATCGCCCTAGGGGTAGAGAGAAAACGGCGGTTTTTTGGTTTTGGGGTTTTGGTTTAGGGTTTAGGGTTTAGGGTTTAGGGTTTTTTTTTTTTTTTTAAGCAATACCACTAGTGTGGCTTATTTTATATCATAAAATGCGAAAAACATAAAAAGGAGGGGGGCATAGACCTGACCTCCAATAAATGTAAAGTACGACAATGGAAATAGCAAATGATACAAGAAATGGTAAAAACAGTGAAGAATAACTGTGATCATGGATATTCCCGGGGGTGGACCCTCATGTGCGTCATAGATCTGGTCATGCGCCTGGTCTGGTACATATCCGGGTCATAGTAATCCGTGTAGTCCTCTGTGTGCTCTGGATCACTTCCTGGTGAAGTATGACGTCTAGGTCGTGGAGCATCTCTGATGGCAAGAGGATCACCCACCCATGGACCATGGGTAGGGCAGAATGAAGGTGCCTCTGATCTCAAATTAGGACTCATATGTGATGTGGCTGAACCAGTGACTGAAGGGACCTGTGGTGTAGGTGCTCCAGAAGAAGATGATGTAGCTGATGGTAAGTCTGCCTCCATATTCTGCATGCAGTCTCCAAGACCCATCCCATCAATGTCACCCTGGATCTGAGCTTTCACCTTGTCCTGTCTTAGGATAGGAGTAGGAGTGGATGAAGGTGTGGATGTCTGAGAACTAGAGGGCTTGGCTGATGAGGGCTCTCCAAAAAGCTTGAGGACCAGATCTTCAATGGCAAATCTCAAGGATGATGTGATCTTCATGCGGTGCTTTGCCTTGAAGTGGTCTAATAGAAGCTGCTTTGCCTTTGAGTGCTCTGAACCTAACTCTGTGAGTAGACCCTGAGCAAGAACCTGTGGAGCTGTACCTGCTGACCCATGAGATGACTGTACGGTCTCTGCAGA